>CM052889.1:67229530-67546441 GCA_028534135.1 Potos flavus
TCTGTTGCATTGTCCTTAAAGGATCAGGTCTTCCTTTCTTAGGCTCTACCACAATACTTATCAGCTGCCAGAACCACTAAGCCTCCGTGGTTCTGGACACCAGGTGTGGGCCCTGGAACTGGAAACACAAAACCCCATCAGGTAGCTAGCAGGCATATGGCTGAAGCAGGAGTCAAGATTCATCTTCAAAGTTTTGATGAATTAAAGCAGACTACGGTAAGATGTCCAAATTTAGCCTGCAAAAATGTTTGCTTTGGTCTGTTTTAAATCTTATGCCATATTTACACAATAGGAGAGAAAAGGTGAGTAGCACCTGGCTGCCCCCCTTTCAGACTGACACTTCACTCACCCACTGACCCTCAAAAGTGGATTTACTTTTCTATCTCTGTTCTAAAGTAGCCTGGTGAACCAAAAGTTTCAGTTAGAATGACACACCTCTGGAAACAGTAGTCAGCTGTGTAACTCTACTTTCTGCCTACACACGTACTCTGGGTTATCTCCAAAATCAACAACAAACTGCAAAGGCAAACACTACAAAAAGTGTCAATCTCGGTAAAGGTGAGGAAAACTTTCTCAAAGCAGTGAAACTAATTATACCTAAGAGGACAGCAGAGACTGGGGCTCACCTGCAGCTAGCTCAACGATCTTAATTAATTAAGAATTTGAAACGCTGTCCCAGAGCTGCTTTCGCCTTAATGATGTTAAACGAAATCAGTTCCTCCTCCCTCGGGGTGACTTTCTCATCGGTAATTAGACACAGGTTCCTGGATTACTAAGAGGGCTCTTACAGGACCATCTGGCTTTCAACTGCACGGAGTTAAGCATCACCTCCTTTCCACTTCTGTTGAGTTTTAGAGGGGATGTGGCGGGGAATTTAGGAGAGGTCTCCTCCCCTCAACATTAGTCTAGGGGAGCCGGATTCCCCCACCCCCTCACCTTGATTTCCTCGGAGTGGAAGAGGTCGGCGTCCTCGGGGCTGTCCATCAGGATCTTGGGCCTGTCCCCGTCCTTGGAGCCCCCCGAGCTGTCCCTCCGCGGCGTCTTATGGCCGCCCTGCCGCTCCAGCGCGGCCCGCTCGCTGCTCGTGTTGCCCATGGCGGGGGTCTGCGGGGACACCGGCAAGCCGGACGGGGCTTCACTCCAGGGAAAAGGCAGGGGACTCCGGCAACCAGCGGGTCACGCGGACCCCGGGAAGGAGTCGGAGCCCCGAGTGCCACACCCCTCGGGTGAGGGTTCCGGGCCGGTAGCCGGTCTGAGGCGGGCGAGAAGGACCGGCGAGGTTACCCAACAGAACTTAACCCGCAAAGCCCGAAAATAACTCAACACTTTCCCAACAACTCCCCCACCTCTTAGCAACTTCCGCTTCCGGCGCGTCTGCGAGTCAGTCGGGATCCGGGGTGGGGGAGGTGGCGGACGGCGAAGCGCATTAAACTAATTCGACCTCAGTTCCGCTTCCGGTCCGGATTGGCGCGGTCGCCGCACCCTGAGGAGGCCTCCGCCGGCCTCGGAGCGCGCAGTCGCAGTTGGCTGCTAGGACCGGGCCCAGGACGAGGCTGCTGAAGGCCGGCAGGGGGCGTGCCAGTGCGCGGACGGTCTGGGCCCCTATCCCCGAGCCGGGATGAGTGACGCTATTAACTATTTTAGATATCTTTGCCCACTTCCACTTGATCCTGTACTCGACAGCTAAAGAGCTCGTTTAAAGTGCTAACCTAATTAAGAGACTCATCCTATTAAAGCCTGTTAATGCGCTAGCTTCCACGCTTTTGAGTGCCTTCGAGGCACTGCCTGCATAAAATGCAGATTCCCCGGCCCTAATCCCCGGAAATTATGATTCCTAAACTCTGTGGAGTGGAGTCTGCATTTTAATAAGCACTCCAGGTGATTCTGATGCAAGTAATCTTGCAGGTGTTTGAGAAAATGACAGACCACAAGAGTTCTGGAAATTTCTCATGACTAGTAGGCTTGTGGGTTATAAAATGCTGGCGTTATTAGCGTATTTTTTAAAAATTGAGGGCACAGTCTTTTGAGAGATAATTTTGTAAGACATTTTATAATCACTTTGGACACATCATTCTGTATAAAATTAACTTATTAGCGTTTGTCACTTATTGTGACCAGTGCTTTAGCAAGAACTGTGTATACATTGTGGTCCTAAAATATTCTAATCTCGCTGTCAGTCACTGTTGTGGGGTTTTTTTGGTGGTGGGGGGGCTTTTTTCTTGTTTTTTCGTGTTTTGTTTCACGTGTATCTCAAAATGCTTTGCATTTGCTGGGCCAGCTCATGCATTTTGTCCACTGAGCAAACATTTATTTGATACCTACAAAGTGCCAGGCATTTGCCAAGTGAGTGGAAGACAGATGACTGACAAATGGTCGGGGATCTGGTAGTATCTATCAAAATAAAAAATGCACCTTCATCTCAGTGCACAATTTTACTTCCGGGGAGCTTCTGCAGAAATATACACATGCTAATTATATGGATGCATGTTCATTTGCAGCATATGCCATATTGCATAAATTTTAAGATGCACGGTCTTTTAAGATGCATACTTTATTTCACATTTTAATCTCTCTGAAACTAGGTGCTTCTTACAATCAATGGAATCTTAGATTTGATGAAATAAGGCATGAAAAACCGCAAATTTTTAAAAAGCTTGTCAATAGAATGACAAAAATGAATTAAATACATTCATTTTATAGAATCCTGAGCAACTTTAAAAAAGGAGGAAATAGAATTCTGTGGGTAACTATGGAGAAGTGTCTATGACATTCCAAATCCCAAAGCCAAGTGGCAGAACAATAGTGGTTAAGAGCCTGAGTCCTGAAGTCAGCCTGCCTGGGTTTAAATTCTGGCTTTACCACAATTGTAACTGTCACCTTGGCTTCCTCTTTTGCGAAATAGGAAATAAAACAACATCGACCTCATAGGCTTGTTTTGTGAATTAATTGAGAACATGCACAAAAAGTGCTTAGCATAGCACCTGACTCAGTAAACATTCAACAAACGTTAGCACATTTATTGACATCATCATTCTTGTGAGTGGAAAGTTCTGGAAATATATATGACACGCTGTTAATAGTGGTCCCATCTGGGGAGAGGAGTGGGATTGGAAACGGGCAGATCAAAACGGGACTTTCTCTTTTTTGTTTGTTTGAATTTTTTCTACTGTGAGGATGTACTACTTTTGTAATTTAAAAACAAATTTTTTTAAAAAGACAAAAATAAATAAGACAAGATTCCAGCCCCAAAGGAATCCACAGAGTAAAGGTAGAAACAGATTCACAGAAAGACAAGAATTCAGGCAGGCAAGGGGTTCTACTGGTGCCCAGAAGGGACTTAAGTCAGGCCAGTGGATAACCCAGAATACATTCTTTGAGCTGTTTTTCTTGCTCACCTTAGGCAGTGAGAAAGCCATGGACATGAGGATGTTGAGCTTTGGGTTCTCTTCCAAAAACCTGAGAGGTACACATAAATTGTGGATCCTTTATCTGAGCTATGCAGATGCTTTCATGCATGAAGAAAATTTTAATACTTCTGCTCTGGCTCAGATAAGATAACCTTGTAAAAAGCATGGGCCCCAGATCTCCCGCCTCCCCATTCTCTCTCTCCACGCACACTCAGACAAAGACCACGTGAAGACAAAGTAGCCATCTGCAAGCCAGGAAGAGAGTTCTCACCAGAGCTCAAACCTTGCCAGAACCTTGATCTTGGACTTTCCAGTCTCCAGAACTAGGAAAAGTAAATTTCTGTTGTTTAAGCCATTCAGTCTGTGGTACTTTTTAAGAGCAGACTAAGACAGACTGCGGTGTGTGTGAGCTGTTGGGATAGAGTTGTAAGCTTGCTTTTTAGTTGGCCTACCTGGATTTCTACCAGGCCTTCTGAAATTTGCCTAGGTGATGTAAATAACACTGACAATGTTGGCAGACTTGTCCATCTTTTTTGGTAGACATCCTTGTGTTCTCTCCCCACTGAGATGCAAATGTCATTGTGACAGAGAGAGAAAATGAGTTCATTCCATAGTATTTGGTCCACAAATATTTGTGGAGAGCCAATTTTTTTTTAAAAGGAATTTTCTTTTTTTTATTTGTCAGAGAGAGTGAGAGAGCACAAGCAGGCAGAGGCAGAGGGAGAAGCAGGCTCCCTGCCGAGCAAGAAGCCTAATGTGGGACTCGATCCCAGGACCCTGGGATCATGACCTGAGCCAAAAGCAGCTGCTTAACCAACTGAGCCACCCAGGTGTCCCTGTGGTGAGCCAATTTATGCTAGCCTTTGTTTTGGGTGCTGGGGATAAAGGCATAATAGGACAGACAATGTTAATCCTTTTTGCAAAGCTGTAGGGCCCTGTGTGGCAGACAGATACATAAACAAATACACAGACATAAATAAGCTGGATAATTTCAGAGTGATTACTACTGTGAAAGAAACAAATGAACTTATGTGGGTTCTAAAATACTACTTTAGATGGGGTGGTCATGGAGGACCTCCCTGAGGAGGTGATAGTTCAGTTGAGACTGTAATGACAAGAAAGAGTCAAATGGGGGATGAGTTCAGGAGGAGCATTTCAGGCAGAGGGGAAAATGTAAATGCAAAGGCCCTGAGGTGGGTATGAGTTTTACATGCTGGAGAAACATAGAGGTGATTTGTATGGTGGCTGGAGTGTACTGGAAAACAGGAGGAAAGGCTTGATCCTTTTGGATTTTACTCCCAAGTGAGTGGGAATTCATGGGAGGGTTTATGTGTGGGAGTCATGTTATCTGATTCACATAATGATTGAGAAAATTTTTGTAATATTATAGAATTTGGCTGTTGGCTGAATCTTACAAATGGGCTTATTATAAAAACACAGAGTTGTAAATTTTGGAAGTGTAGACTCCCAGGGAAGAGACTTTAATTGGCAAATAGCCTCATTCTGTAACTTGTGGGTTGTCTGGCAAAATTTTATTTCTTGACCTGGGTGGTGGTTATTAAAGCATTTGTCTTATAATAATTCACTAAGCTACACATTAATTTTGTGTGTTTTCCTGTATCTTTGTTTTATTTTCAATAAAATTGAAATTTATTTTTCTTTTTTTAAAAATTTATTTATTTTCGGTAATAATAAATTTTTTTTTAAAGAAATAGCTTCACATACAGGGTGAACTGAGACCTAGAGGGAAGTAGTGCCCAGCTCAAGGTAATACATCTGTCTTCATAAAGTTCAGCCAGGGTCTGCTGTCTTTCAAGAAGTTTTGAAGGAATGGAGGAGAAAAGGATGTATATCTCTTTCCTTTTCCAGGAAGATGATTGAAACAAACTAAAGCAGTTTTTGGGCAAAGATTCAACTAAGGTGGAAAAAAAAAAGAAGCAGCAGCCTATATTTGTCTCATTAAAATGTGAGCTCCTGAAAGAAAAAAATAAATAAATAAAATGTGAGCTTCCAGGGATTTGAGGATCAGAGTTTGATAATCCCTCTAATGTGCATCGTCAATGACCATTGCACCTCATCGGCAGATGGCGTGTATGCCCAAAGTTTCCTACTGTAAGCACACATGACTCTGTCTCAGGGCCTTCTAGGGCATTCTTGGCATGTACAAGGGGGAGGCCAGAGGGGCCACAGAGTGGATAGCTTGTGAGCAGTGCTCACCAGTGACAGACAGGAGTTAGTGGGTAGATACCCCAGCTCCCTTGCCCACGGGGTGGGACAGCTCTAAGATCTGTTCCATAGAGTGTCCATACAGAGGTCCCCAGTGGAACCGAACCCTGGTCGCCCAAGGCATTAACGTGATCATAAGGGCGCACTAAATTTGTTGGTTTCCTTCCCCTCTTTCCTTTGTCACTTCTGGGGATCATCTCCTAACTAAATACTCAGACCCACCTTCCAAATAAATAACTTGCACAAAATTCTGGTTCAACCTCTTGGGTTACAGCTGAGGGAGTAAAATGGCTTGCTGAGTTACACTAGTTAGTGGCTGTCAATCACCACCAGGACTCACCCTGTGTCCTGGTTTCAGGTCCAGGGCACTGACATTTCATTCTTTATGATCTGACCACGCAGGGTTAAAAAAAAACCAGGATTGGACCATACCATTCACAATAACCATAATAATGGTTATGTAATAATAATGCATAATAATTTGTAAATATTACTTTTGCAAATAATTTGCAAAATGCATAATAATAATGTAAACGTCATGAAGGTAAGAGTAGAGAAACAAATTGTGGGGTAGTCCATACAGTGGCATATTACTCAGGCATAAAAAGGAAAGGAGTGCGGTTGACCTTTGAACCCCTGGGGGCAGAAGCCCCGCCCTCTACCTCTCCCAGTCGAAAATCCCGGGTATAACTTTTGACCTGCGCTTTTTCAGTCCACCAATAGGCGGGCTGGGAGCCAGCCGCGTCTCCTGTGGGCCTGGCCGCGGGTTGGCGGTGTCTGTGGGCTGGTGGCCTTGGCTTGGTAACAACGTCACCTGGAGGCACAGGACAGCTGTCCCCTTCTGCTTGGAGGTGCAGCACCAGCTGGTGGCCTTCGGCGGCTGCGGCAATATGGCGACATGTGAGTCCTTGGCCTCCGCGAGGCTGCGGGGTTGGGACCGCGTGTGGGAGGGGACCGCGCTTGGTTCAGCCCCGAGCCCCAGCGCCAGGAGGAGAAGGGGTGGCCGGGGTTTCGGGGCTTCCTGGCGTCTGGGCGCGTCCCTCCGCTTGAGCATAGCCTCCAGCTCACGGGCCGGGCGCTCCACCCGAATGCCCCCTACTCCGTCATCAGCGCAGGGGCGACCTGCAGCCTTGCCCTGTCCTGGGGTCCTGGCCCCGCTGCTGCCGTGGGCCTTGGCGGGCCTTCCTGGGGACTCAGAGAGCAGCAGGGGCAGCCTCTGCCAGTCACCTTGGACTGGGTAGCTGGAGACTACAGTGGGCGGTTGTAGATAAACGCCTTGTGGCTTTTGCTGTTAACCCGAGGGTTAGCTGTATTGACACAGGCTACGAGGAGGATGAACCTTGAAAATTTTATGCTAAGTGGGGGCACCTGGATGGCTCAGTTGGTAAAACCTCTGCCTTGGGCTCGGGTCATGATCCCAGGGTCCTGGGATGGAGCCTTGTGCTGGGCTCCCTGCTCAGCCGGGGTTCTGCTTCTCCCTCTCTCTTTGCTGCTCCCCACTACTCCTGTGCTCCCTCTCTCAAATGGATAGATAAAATCTTAAAAAAAAATTACTATGCTAAGTAAAAGAAGGCAGCCACAAAGGCCACGTGTTGTGTGACTCCATTCATACGAAATATCCAGGATAGGTAAATCCATAGAAATAGCAGATTGTGGTTGCCTAGGGCTGAGGGAAGAGGGGATGGGGAATATCTGCTTAATGGTGATGGGGTTTTCTTTGGGGGTGATGAAAGTGTTTTGGGACTTAGTATAGATGGTGGTTACAGGGCACTGTACTGAATACAACTGAATTGTACATTTTAAAATGGTTAATTAGATGTTATATGAATTTCACCTCGACTGAAAAAACAGGGCTGGTCCTAGGACAAATGTTAGAGGTGAACAGTTTATCCTATTTCCAATTTATTTTATGTATGGTGTCCTGTAGGATGACCCTTCTGGTCCAGGCCTCCTGTTCTGCCCACCAGAACCTAACCAGTCTGTGATACCTGTTGTAGTTAACATTTAATATGTTAGAGGCCTTCAGCTTTCTGACTTCATTAATTCATTTCTTCACCAATAATTATGTATGGCACAACTATCTGCCAGGCACTGTGGTAGATGTTGGGGATAGAATGATGGGAAAACCAGACCCAGGCCCTGTGCTGATAGTCTTATGATCCTTTTAGAGAAGATGGACATTACTCAAACAACCATCCAACAGCCATCTGTGACAAATGCTAGGAAGGAAAAATGTGACCTTGTGAGAGGAATGTGACCTAGTCAGGGAGGGCCTCCTGGAGGAAGTGTCAATTAAGTTGAAATTTGAAGTCTGTAGGTGTTTCCAGTGAAAATTGTTTATCAAGACCTATCATGTGGCTCACGTTGTGCTTGATGTATCAACTCATAAGGCCCCCAAGAGTCCTTTGAGGGATCTACTATTATTATCTCTTGTATTTTACAGAAGAAACTGAAGCTTAGAGAGGTAAAGTGACTTGCTCAAGGTCACACAGCTAGGAAATCATGGAATCAGTATTCAAACCCAGGCGACCATACTTATGTAGAAATTTAGGCATTGTGGACAGATAATTGGGTACAGGGTGTGATCAATTGAGTTAGGCCAATGGATCTAACTAATCAAGATTGTAAACATAAAGCCAGAATGATCATTCAGTGAAGGAGATCAAACAAGGTATTTTTTTTTCAGCATCTATTGACTTTTATAAATATAGATCTGTGTTTGTTATTGTTACAAAAGTCATTATCATCTGAAAGTTGGAGGCTATGAATTGCTTGGTGTAGATACTAAGAAGGTGGTATCACATTACACAGTAAGTTTAACCTGGGGATAATGATTATGGCAGGCAGTACCCCAAGCATCCGCTAGGTGGCAATAAACATTGAGAAAGAATCCTATGGTCTTCCAAAAAATTAAATGTATTTTTAAGTATGAACAAACATAGTAAGAACGTCAAGTAGCATAGGAGATATTGAATAAAAAACAAAAGTTCCCCTTGCACCTTCTAAAAGAGCCCTATTTCCTTCCCCCAAAAATAACCTATTGAGAGTTTCTAGTACACTTCGTTGGGGGCATATTTTGTTATAATTGTGTAAGTTTTTCCAAAAGAAGTATTTGCTTATATCATTCTCCTTTAAAAAATTTACACTGTGGGAACTTTTTCTCCCTTAGTGTCTCTTTCCGTGTCAGCACACACAGATCTCTCTCATTTTTTAAATGGCTGCAGGTTCCATAACAGTAATAGTTAACATTTATAGAGTGCTTTCTGTATACTTGGCACTTCCGAAGCATTCTCCTTGTTCGAACCCATTGAAAACTCACAAAGCCCTAAGAGCTGCATTCTATCATTACCCCCACTTTACACATAAAAAAACTGAGGCACAGTGGGTAAGTACCTTGCCCAACATCGCAAGGCTAGTAAGTGGTAGAGCCAGGATTTGGATGCAGGAAATTTGACTCTTGAGTCTACATCCTTAACTACCACACCGAACTGTGGTAGCATAGATGTACCATAATTGAAACGTCAATCTTACTCAATACTCTTAAAAATTATTTTTCTTTTTAAAATTGACTAAAATATACTGCCGTAAAACGTACCCAGGATTTTGGACTCATTCATGTGTAGTCAGGCCAACAGATCAGGAGATGATGGCCATGGAAATATTCCTCTCAGTTCCCAAGAGGAGGGGATATGCCATGCCACTCAGATTGGCCACAGATGGAGAGGGTGAGGGGAAAGCAGGTGCAAAAAGCCTTTATTGTGGTTTTGGTGGGCTCTGGACTGTAGGCATGGTCTCTGGTTGTCTGGTACTGGGCCCTGGGGTGTTTAGGGCAGAAGACTTTTGCCTCCTGGAATGTAAAAGTCAGATAGAGGATGTGGTTCAGAGTATGGGCTCCGGACTGGCTGGTTTGCATATTCCAGGCAAGTCATTTTCTACCAGTAGAGATTAGTTAATCTGGGGAGGTGCATTCTCTTCCCAGTCACTGAGGGCCTGAGATGGCAAAGCATCATAAAGTATAGAAAAAAGGAAAAGCATGGGGTGCCTGGCTCATTCAGTTGGTAGAGTATGTGACTCTGGATCTTGGGGTTGAGTTGGAGCACCAGGTTGGGTGTAGAGATTACTAAAAAAACTAATTAAAAAGAAAATAGGGGCGCCTGGGTGGCTCAGTGGGTTAAAGCCTCTGCCTTCGGCTCAGGTCATGATCTCAGGGTCCTGGGATGGAGCCCTGCATCGGGCTCTCTGCTCAGCAGGGAGCCTGCTTCCTCCTCTCTCTCTGCCTGCCTCTCTGCCTACTTGTGATCTCTCTCTGTCAAATAAATAAATAAAATCTTTAAAAAAATTAAAAAGAAAATAAAAAACATGATGAATACATATGAATAAAATAAAATTTACCATCTTAGTCATTCTTTTTATTTTTTAAAATTTTTATTGATTTTTTTTTAAAAGATTTTATTTATTTATTTGAGAGAGAGAGAGAGAGTGTGTGTGTGTGTGTGTGTGTGTGTGTGTGAATGAGAGCAGGGGTAGGAGCAGAGGGAGAGGGATAAACAGACTCCGAGCTGAGCACAGAGCCCAAGGCAGGGCTCAATCTCATGACCCTGAGATCATGACCTGAGTGGACATCAAGAGTCCAATGCTTAACCAACTGAGCCACCCAGGAGCCCCCTTAATCATTTTTAAGTGTACCATTTGGTGACTTTGTTTTCACACTGTTGCAAAACTGTCGCCACCATTTATCTCCAGAGCTCTTTTCTCTTGCAAAGGTGAAATTCTATACCTGTTAAACCATAACTTAATACTCATACTCCCTCTTTCCCCCTGGTCCCTGGCAACTACTATTCTATTTTCTGTCTCAATGAATTTGACTCCTTCCTACAAGTGAGTCACAGCGTTTGTCCTTTTGTGACTGGCTTATTTCACTTAGCATAATGTCTGCAAGGATCATCCAGGTTGTAAGTTACTTCCATTTTGATTAAAGCTGAATAATATCCTATGAGGTGTATATACCACATTTGTGTATCCATTCTCTGGTTGACTTGGGTCGCTTCCATCTTTTGGCTCTTATGAGTATTGCTGCTGTGAATGCAGATACCTCCTTGAGTCCCTGCTCCCAGTTCTTTTTGGTGTATACCCCCAACTGGAATTGCTGGATCATATTGTAATTCTATTTTTAGTTCTTTGAGGAACTGCCATACGGGGCCAGTTTATATTTGCACCAGCAGTGCACAGCGGTTCCAGTTTCTCCACCCTCTCCTGTTTTCTCCAGAAGTTTTGTCATTTCAGGTTTTACACTTAGATCTATGATCTATTTTGAGTCAGTTTATATTACCATGAGGCATGGTTGAGGTTCATTTTTTATAGCATGTGGATGTCAGATTGTACCAGCAGCATCTGTTGAAAACGTTTATTTTCTCCCCATTAAATTGCTTTTGCACTTTTGTGAAAAATCTATTGACCATATATATACAGGTCTATTTTGGGGACCCAGTTTTATTCCATTCATCTCTGTGTCTGTCTTATCACCAATATCACACTTTCTTGATAACTGTGGCTATATAGTAAGTTGTGAAATCAGGCAATGTAAGTCCTATAACTTGGCTCTTCCTTTTCAAAATTGTTTTAGCTATGCTGGGGCTTTTGCTGTGGCAACTAAATTTTAGACACAGCTTATCGGTTTCTGCAAAAATTCCTGTTGAGAGTCTGATGAAGATTATGGTCTTTTCTATTTACTCATGCATTTAACATTTCCAGAACTTTTAATTTTTTTCCCATAGATACTAATCTCCATCTGGTTTTCCTTTCCTTCATCCTAATGGACTTCCATTAGCATTTCTTGTGCTTCAGATCTGCTGGAAACCATCTCTCTCAGCTTTGGTTTGGCTCAAAATGTGTTTATTTCATTTTCTATTTAAAGGATATTTTCAATGGAGCTTGACGGTTGTTTATTTTATAGTTGTCATCCCACTATATTCTGTATTCCATTGTTTCTGATGAGAAGTCAATTATTTTCACCATTGTTTCCATGTATATAACGTATTTTACCCCCCTCTGGCTGCTTTTTAGATTTTATTCCTTAACTTTGGTTTCTGGCAATTTGGTTTTCTTTGAATATTTCCATATTAGAATTTTTTGAGCTTCTTGAATTTATAGGCTGATATTTTAAATAACACTTGGAAACATTTAAGTGAGTATTTCTTTAAAAATTTTTTTACTGCTCTATTCTCTCTCTCCCCTTATTTTGGAAATCCAGTTACATATGTGGTAGGATGCCTGATATTCTTCTGTAAGTCACTGAAGCTCTATTTTGTTTTTAAGTTGTTTTTCTTGCTCTGCTTCAGTTTGGATAATTTTTATGGACCTGTTCTCAAGTTCACTGCTCTTTTCTTTTGTGTTGTTCAATATGTTGTTAATATCAAAGAATTTTTTTCAGAATTTGTAATTTTCTGATCATAGGATTTCTGGTTTTTCTTGGTTTCCATACCTCTCCTGAAATTCTCCATCTCTTCATTCGTTAACTTTTTCCTCTAGATCCATTAACTTATTTATTGTCTATTAATGCATTTGCCTACTTATTTCAACATCTGCATTATCTTTCGGTCTGTTTCTATTAACTGTTTGTTCTCTTGATGATAATACTTTCCTGTTTCTTCAAATGTTCAGTGATTTTTAAACTTTATCCTGGACATTGTGTATGATGTATTGCAGAGAACTTGGCTTCTGTTATCTTCCTCAGAAAAGTGTTGGGTTCTGACTTATTTGGCAGTTCAATTACTGATGACTCTTACTTATCCAGCAGAGGCATGGTTTTAGGCTTCTTTTGGGTGGATCTATTTTGGTATTGTGCATTCTAGACTTTAGTCCTTAGATATGGTCTTTACTGTGTGACTCCTCTAGAGTTTCAATAGAAACACTGAGGGGCTACTAGGCTTCTCTAATTTGGTGAAACTTAAACCCCAAACTCTGCCTCCCAGTAGTGAGGATCTGCCAGAATCTCTGCTCAGTTCCTTAAGCTTTCCAGATGTCTTTTTTTTCTTTTCTTTTTCTCCTTCTCCTTTTTTTCTTCTTCCTTTTCCTTCTCCTTCTCTTTTTTTTTTTTTTTTCCTGCTGGGCTCCACATATGCAATTCAGGAGTCAGCCAAGGATTTGAGGGGAGTTTATATTCAGATTTTTGGGCCCCTTCTCTGTAGCTCTTTTCTGGGATTTCTCCCCTCAATTTCGAGGTAGCCCCAAACACCAACCTGTGATTCCTCAGCCCAGCAAAACTGTTGCTTTCTGCTTGACATTTACTCTCTGTGGGTTATGCAGACTTGGAGACCCCTCAAAGGAAAATCCAGGTAAACGTGGATGATTCTCTTCTTTCAAGGGTCTGGTCCTTACAGTTTTTGCCTGCTATTGGTTGTTCTCAAGAACCTCTCATTTAAAAAAATGTCTTGTCCAGCGTTGGTAGCTGCTATAGACAGGAGAATTAGTCTAATGTTAGTTATTCCACTATTATCGGAAGCCAGAAGTCTAATCAGTCTTTATTGGTGGACATTTTTTTTTTCATTTTGGACTTTCACAAATAACACTGCCATCCTATACTCACACAGCCTGACTGATCTATATATCCTAGTGTGGTTTTGTGAGCAAAATCGTGGAAATAGTTCCTAACGATAGAATCACTAGATCTAAGAGTACATACTTTAAAACATTTCCTAGAAATTGTCAAATTTATCTCCAAATTGCCAGACTTATTTCCAAGCCAAACCGATAGCCATTATGTTTGGGATGACTGTTTATCACACCTTCTTCAAAACTGAGCATTATAACATTTAAAATTTTATTCAGCATTCTGATTAGTAAAAATTACATCTCATTGTTCTGCTGTGTATTTGTTGATTTATGACTGAGCCGGACCAACTTTCTTTACTGGTCGTTCTCTTCTACTTTACCTGGGTATGGAAACATCTCATTTCTCGCAATAATAAAATTAGTAAGAGCCAATATTTACTGAGTGACTCCAAGGGCAGGTTGTGACTGGACAACTTCACCCTTCTTGCTACAGTAGTTGTTTCAGGAATAGGCATGTAACCCAGACCTATGCCAATCCGGATTCAGCCAGGGCCCTACAGTGCAAGCGTGGGGCTTTCATCAGATGGTTTGGGGCAGAGAGGCCTTCCATCTCCCGGAACATTGATGAGGAAGTTTTTAGCCTGAGGAGCTCCTCCCATAAGGGAAGCCAGTCTGACAACAAAGAGTGAGACACAAAGGAGAACAGAACGGAGAGACTCAAAGAGAAACAGAGCCAAGCCTGCTCGCTTTGTGATCTGCTGGATCAAATCAACCTTGAAGTTTGCCCTCTGTCTGAAATTTTCCACTGTGAGAACCAGTAACTTCTCTCACTGTGGTAGTTGACTGGATTTTCTGTCGCTTGCAACCAACAGCGTTCCAAATCACACATCAGCCCATCAGATGAGCTCCTGTTCGTAAGCAGTTAGCCTGTAGTTGTTTTGTCTTCTATGAATGTCAATTATCATATGTAGAAAGTCAGTTTTAGTTAGAGAGGTGAGACCTCAGAGTTTCTTTAATTTCGGATAAGATTCCAAACAGAAAATGTGTTATAATGAACACAAATCTGTTCCAAAAGTTCAGCCCGCAACAAATTTATATCAAGCTTGCACCTATTTAGGGAAAGTGGGGAATAGGCAATGACGTTGTTTCACTGTGTTATGTGTGAAAAGTAGTTTTGTTATTTTTTCTTGGTTATGAACTAAAAACTATGAGAGCTGGTTTGTGGTGTATGGGAGTTAGTCGGGTGTTGTGATTAAGAACATGGATTTTAGAATCAAACTGCCTGGGCTCAAATCCTCAGACTTTGGTGTTGTGTGACCTTGAACAAACCCTTTAACTTTTCTCTGCCTCAGTTTCCTCAGAGGCAAAGATGACTTAATCATGGCATTTTTATCTGGGGTTGTTAACAGCGATTGTGTGAAAAAGTACATTTAAGGGCTCAGCACAATCCTTGGTAGATAGCAAGCCATAAAGTTTGCCTCAAGATTATTATTATAGTTACCCGCTTTTTAAGAATGATTAAACAGTATCTTGGGGACAAAAGAGCTAATTTTAGAACTGCAGAATGTAGAGACTACAGAACAAGCCCTCCTGAGCCAGCCTTTGGCTTCCTCGGTCACCAGACATTTTATCTTGTCTATCTTTGGTGTTTTTAAGGAACAGAGATGTGAATATTGGTATCTACATTGCTTTTGAGAATTCGTGGCCATAACTAAGGTTTGGAGTGAGCTAGCCTGAAAATTATCCGAGAAATCAGTCAAAGATCTGGTTCAAAAGCAACAGACTGGATTTTAGTGCTTCGAAGCCATGACTATGGGCAACGACCATCATGGTTGGGATCCCAGGCTCTCGGGCCAGCCCGCCCAGGTTCACACCACTTTCTAGTCATGGGCCCTTGGGCGCGTCAGTTACTTACCCTTTCCACTCCTCAGTTTCCTTGTTTATCAAACTGGATAGTCAAGAGTGGCTTCCTCAGTGGGGTCTTGCAAAGATTTTATGACACAGAGTGCTTATTAGCACGGTGCCTGGCCCAATGTCAGATCTTAAAAAACCTTAGCTCTGTTTCCCCTTTATTGAACTTGTTGCTTTTTCTCTCTATCAAAGTTGTGTGATTTCCCTCCAGCTTGTTTCTGGGTCTCCTTGCAGAAGCGCAGAGGATTATAAGAGGCAGAAGGAATATGCCATTCATCAAAGGGAACCCCTGAGGTGCCTTTGTCCGTTGCTTCCACTAGAGGGCAGCCCAGCCTCAAAGGGAGCCTTGGGGAAAGGTCACTGGCACACACAAGCTGGGGTTCTTCACTGGGGTCCCTGTCTTCTTGAAATAACCTTTGGGTGGACATGAATTGTCATAACTTCCTCTTTCCAAACCATCATGATGAGCGACAAAGGAATACGCGAAGATATTTTGGGACAAGGCTTTGAACCAGTCCTTGGTTAGTCAGATCTTCCTTCGGAAAGGAGGTTTAAATCTGCCAGAGAATGTAAAAATAAGACCTAGGTGATGGAGCAACTTTTGATTCTGTTCTCTTTTTCCGTTTCCCTTCTCTACACCCTCATTCTCATTCATTATTTATTTATTCCTTCTTACCGAAAACCTTCTTTGTGCCAGGCACTGGGAATGCAGAGGTGAAAAAGGTGAACAGCGTTCCTGCTTTCATAGGGGCTGAGAGTCTGCTGGGAAAGACAGGCATTAAATGATAATTATACAACTGATGACTGTATCTAACTCCATTGTGATAGACCTTGAAGCCAAGCTCTGGGGCTGTGTGATTGTGCAAATAGAAGACCCTAGCGGTGGGGTGGTGGTAGGGCAGGTTAGGGCAGCTCTCTCTGAGAAGCCGAGACCAGGAGGAAGGGAAGGAGAGAATCCGGGACTCAGTGTTCTGAGTGGAGGCAACAGCACATACAAAGGCCCTGAGGCAGGAGTGATCTTGGCATGTCTGTGGAGTAGCTAGAAGGCCAGGGTGGGGCTGCAGCAGAGGGAGGGAGTGGGAGTGGTAGGAGATGAGATCTGAGAGGCAGACAAAGGTCTGATCATGGGGGGCTTTGTGGACCGTGGTTAAAAGTTTGAGTTGTATTTGCACCAGAGGCCATTGGGTGGGTGGGTTGGGTTCCAGCCGAGGAATGACATGGTTCAGTTTAGGTTTTGAGACTGTGCCAGGCTGCCGTGAGTGCTGTCGAGGGATCAGCTGTGAAAGCAGGGTGTGATGGGAAGAAGAGTGGTCTCCCCCAAATGTCTCCATACTAATCTCTGAAATCTGTGAATCTGATAGGATACATAACAAGGGGGAATTAAGCTTACTAATCTGCTGCTTTTAAAATAAGGAGATTAGCCTGGGTGACTCGGGCGGGCCCTGTGTAACCGCAAGGGTCTTTACCTGGGAAAGAGGGAGACCAAGAAGTCAGAACTAGAAAGACGCCAAGTGAGAAAAGAGTCCAAGGGCCATTGCTTGCTTTGAAGATGGAAGGAGACTGGGGCCCAAGGGACTCGAGCATCATCTACAAGGTGGAAAAGGCAAGGAAGTGGATTCTCCCTGAGAAGCTGCAGGAAGGAGCGCAGCCCTGCCGGCATCTTGGTTTTGGCCCCGTGAGAGCTGATTTAGACTTTTGACCTCCAAAAGTGTAGGGCAACAAATGTGGGTTGTTTTCAAGCCACTGCGTTTGTATTATTTGTTATAGGCCAATCTGCAATGAAGACACACGTGAGACCTATAAGAAGACTACTGTAATTGTTTGGATGAACTTTGGGAGTGGCTCGAGAAATATTTCTTGACCTTCCCTACTGGGTGTTGAGACCTGTGCGAGGCCCTCTGTCATGCTGGTCATCAGGCCATCAGTTACCCCTGCCGAGGCGGGATTTGGCCTCTCCCGAGGGCCTCTCAGTATATTCACTCTGCAGTACACCCAGTCCTCATACGTGGGATTCCATGGCACCCAGGGGAAGTGACACTTGGTGGCAGTGCCAGGGCAGACAGCTTCAGAAAATTAAAATGGCAGGGCACCTCCGTGAACCGGGGTGTGACGGTGAACTGGGCAAGCAGGCGCTGAGACCGGAAGAGGGATGAGAGTTGGGACCATCCCCAGTATGACCCGGCCGCCCATCTGAGGTGTGGCTGCCCAACCAGGTACATAGATAAAATGCCGCTGCTTGACCCAGGAGAATACGCAAGGGCAACTCTATACTTCCCTCTCCTGACACCTGATAAATCTCCATTGCAACAAATAATAACATAAATCTGTATTGGAAAGGGAATTCTTCTTCTTACTGTGGCTTCTCCAGGAATGCTGGGTGATGCCTGGTAGTCTTTATGCCTCCTTCTGCCTGTGTCAAAATCGGAATTTGAAGTGTGTTGGTTCAGGGACCTACTTTTATAGGGTAACTCCCCAGGCTCAAATATCCAACATCCACAAGTGTTTTTTACAGATCAGTAGTAGCCAATGAATGTGGATGCTGTCTTAGAATAGGTTTTTTTTTTTTTTTTTTTTGTAATCAGAGGCCCAAAACTGTGTCTTATATTTAGAAGCCTGGATCTAGGATTACATATCAAGATACATGCATAATGCTGTTTTGCTGAATGCAGCTGTCCTAGCGTAGGCCAAAGATAATTTGCTGATCCAGGAGCTGAGGCCAGCGAATTTATGTCTGCATCTGCTTCTGCCCATAACTCTTGGGTAAAGATAGGGCAACTTCAAGGACTGTAGCCATATCAGCCTGAGCAAGGCACAGAGCCGTGGGACAGGGACATTTGTTTCCTGAGGCTCCTGCCTGCCTTGGATGCAGCCAGTGACACGTCCTGCAAAGTGACTGCGGAACACCGTTCATGCCTGTCTTAGCATCCTCACGTTTTCTCATTGTTGGCTATGTGTCTGTTCCTCACTGCGAGCTCTTCCCAGGGTCTCTCTTGATCATATTGGAATCTCCAAAGCCTAGCCCATGGTTGAACAGGTGCTCTGCAAATAATGATCTAATGAGGGAGCAGATGAGAGTGACGACAGACTGGGGAAATGGTTTGAAACGACTGTCTATTATTTTGCCCTTGTTTGTGGCAGGCATAGTAAGAAGCAGCATGCCAAATGCAGACAGTGGTGTTTCTTCTGCTCAACTTCTGTCTCTCCTTCTTCTGGTAAAAGCACTTTGGTTTTCCTTTAGGAAACCATCCTTCCCACTCCCTCAATCCATAAAGTTTGGGCAGAACTGACCTCACCTTCAGTTCCACTGGCTGAGTCGTGAGCCGGGCCTGGCCAGTGAGGGTCCCACACACCCCTGACCACGGATTCAGTTTGTGTTGGGAGGGTGGCCACACCTGTTTGTTAATGGTTGGTATCCATACTGATGGACTGGTTCTTGTTCTGAATCAATTTGGCATTATTTCGAATCATACCTGCCCCCCTCTTACCCCCATAGCTATTAGGGCAAAGACACTTCATTTCCGCCGCATCGCTAAGCTGGTGGGAGAAGCTTGAAGCTGCTGGCAGCCATCACGGCCACCATGAAACCAAAATGAACTCAGGAAGTTGAAGCTGAGAAATAGATAGGGAGAAATTCTTAATGCTGAGCACCGAGATCCAGCCATGCCTGAAGCTGTTTCTGGAATTTTAAGTTAGAGGAGCCAGTAAATTCTACTTTTTGTTCTAGCCTTTTTTTTTTGGGGGGGGGGGTGTAGTCATTGGCTGCTGAAAGTGTCCCTGGGCTGATGCCCTTGGTCAGTCTTTTTCCTGACTGCTTTTTGGAGTGGAGCAAGGATGATCTCAGCCTTGCAGGAAACCCTGGAGAAGACCATCCCCCTACTTTATCAGTATGAAAGCTCTCTGCCGGGTTCTGAGGGTCCGGCAAAAATCAGGCCTCCTCTGGGTCCCAGGGATCTCATTTAGTGACTTCAGTGGGAGGAACATTTTCAGTGCCTCCTGGGAGGGCATTTCTGAGTCAAGCTGTCTCTAGCCCTACCCCCAGCTTCTCTGTGTTCCTCCCTATAGGCTTACGCTAGGATGCGGGAGCCCACTGTGGTTATGCGAGCCTCTAGAAGGTTGGGAGCGCCAAGAAAACACAACTTACACACCATGGTAAACAGGCTTACTTAAAACCATTTTTATTCTGCCTCTCAGCAACACTTCTCATTTGATTTGGGTAAAAGATCGGGGACCCAAACACAAACAAACAAGAAACAAGGTGCTGAAACAGAAACCAGGACCCAATACATTGGAATGAGGCTAGGATCCCTGCAAGCTGAGAATTCACGGCCCTGATTCCGTTTCCTCCTGGGACAAGTGCTGGCTCATGGCAGACATCCAGGTGAAAGGACAGGTGGCATCTGACAGCCGTCAATGTTGATTGTTTTGCTAGGGTCCAGGATTTTAACAAGTAGCCTGAGATTCATAGTAATCTAAGAACAATGCTTCGTATTTGGATAGCACTTAGAATCTCCCTCCAGGGGCATTCCCATCGATTATGGCAATTAATTCTTGTAACAACGCTCTGAGGTATGTAGGCAGGTGTTCTTACGTCCATTTTCCAGATGAAGAAATTCGAGGCACAGAGAGGCTAAGAAACTTGACTAAAATCAGCTTGCATAGCGAGTTAGTGGCAAAAAAGGCATTGGGACGCAGGTGTTTTCTCAGCCTCATGTTAAGCTGCCTTTTCTCTTGCTTAGGAAAGTTCCTTATCACTGTTTCTAACGTGAGTTCTTGAAGTTTTTTTTGCATATCACCCGTTGTGTTGACTCTTTGATATTTTGAGTCCACTTATTTTTCTCAAGTAAATGTATTTGAATAGAAACAATAGATCACATCCCTATGGAGAAACTGTAAATGGAAGGTAATTAATAAAAGAAATACAACAAAAACAGGACTATGCTCTTAAGTTCTATCTCGACTTTGAACCTGAGGCCTGCTCTTTGTTTAGGAAGAAGGAAAAAGAGCTATAGTCATGGAAAGGCATTGAGGACCCATGAGCACTAAACAGAGGCTTTCTCTTTGCTGTAATCAGCATTGGACAAGACTAGAAAAGGGGAAACATACTTTGTGATTGGTATCACTTAGTGCTGTGTCTATAACTGACTTAAAAATTATCTTGAGTCCCACCAGCGGTTTGCCTTGCATTCTGTGAAACCCTGGGTTGGCGTGTTTTGGCAGGCAGAATAATGGCATCATTAAACCAGTACGATCACACCTAAAGGTGTGACCTTTGACAAAAAAGAAATACAGTGGGCGGCATTTCCAGTTGGCATCTGGGAAAATCAAAGATCGTGCCTGAGACTTGTAAAAAAAAAAAAAAAAAAAAAAAAGAGCGAGAGAGAAAGAGTTTGAAAAAAGCACATTCCTAAAACACAGCCAGTTTATTCCCAAAACTGGGATGGGGAAGGTGCTCCTATATACCTAGAACTGACCATGGAGTACATTCTCAAGAGTCTTTAAGTGAAATGAGGGGAACAGCGGTGGATGCAAGCAAGGGAGGGGACCGTCGGAAGATCGAGGTCAGGACAAAAGGCCAGAAAACCCCTTCCTTGGTTTCTTTGGGGAGTGACTGAACTCTGGGGGTTGTGGCTGAGAGAAGCTGATGGAGGAGGACCCACTAGCTCCAACAGGCAAAAATAAAAGGAAAAAAAATGCTCAAAGTCCACTCTGTCGGACAACTTGAAACATGCTGCAAGTGTTTGTGCTCGACTTTGCGGACACCAGCATCCGTTGTTCTCTTCCTAGGACCTCCCTCTCCCCCGCCAGATCTGGACCCCCTCCCCGCCCATTAGAAGTACGGAGATTTCCTGAGGCTCATCTCTGCAGAGAGGAATGGACACAGAGGCTTTCACTGACAGTGAGACTTGAGTTTTTGTTTTTCTTTTCTTTTTCTTTTCTTTTTTTAATCAATGACTGGCTGTTCTAGCAGCACTGCTTGGTTTTCCTTAATTTTGGAGATTTTTCCCTTTTCTTTTTCTTCTTTCTTTTTTTTTAAGTTCATTTGCCAGGGACCTGCCTCTGGAGAGTGCTGGAGGAGGTGATCTCACAGTCTGAAGTCAAGGGTCCATTCCTTAGAAGCTCCTGTGGGGTGTGTGTGGATGAGGTCCGTCCTCCGTGCGTGCGGTAGACTGCTGGCCGCTCAGGCGCTGTGTGGGACAGACAGACAGTGAGAGAGAGAGAGAGAGAGTGCATGCTCAGGCCCAAGCCTTCTTGGCCCAAGGGCTTCCGTTCTCTGTGGGAGAAGTCCGGCACTGACCTGGACCAGCGCATCTGTGTACTTTTGAGTGTAAGCACTGGCTTCCTTTTGAGAAACATCATATCTGGAAACATATTTGCTCTTACACTTGGTGCATGCAAAAAAAAAAAAAAAAAAACAACCAAAAAACCCAAACCCCACAAATGATACAGATGCGGCAAAACGCTTTGTGAGCATTTCTGAACCTCATTCTCCTCCTCAGGGGCAAGTGGCACCATTAGGATTTGGTGTGCGCCCTCCAGGTGTTTTTCTCTGCAGTTAAATCCATAAGTGTGCATTCAGAAATTCATCTTGTGTGTATTTATGTAAATGGGATAATGCTATGCCCGTATACGGTATGTATGTCTCATATATGTAAGATACATATGACATATATGTATATATCCATACATTAGTTTATTCAATAAATCTTTACATGCCAGGCCGTGCTCTAGATGCTGGTGAGGACAGGTGTCCCACAGTTACATGGTGAGTACCATGTGTCAGGCACTGTGTCAGGCACAACTTAATCTTCACAGTCCTGTGGGCTAGGTACTGTTTTATCCCCATTTTACAGATGAGAAAACTAAGGCACAGGCTGGTTAAAAGATGTGCCCAAGAGCACACAGCTACTTAGAGGTGGAACCTGCATTTAAACCCCAACAGTTTAGCTTCAGAGTGAGCACCCTGAGGGGTTATGCTCTATTATTATGGGCAGTGACAGAAATGAAAGTATTATTGGTTTTCATCCCAGTAAGAGGAGAGAGACCATAAAAGTATATATGATTATATGTATATTAGTATATAAAATGTATAATTACACATCAGTATATTATATAAATTATGTATAATTTATATTGTATATTTGGTTTCTCAGGGAGTGGTAAGTAGTAGAAAGAAAAGTAAAGTTGGGATAAGGGGACCAAGGGAAGGAGGGTGGGGCTATGAGTGCTGTTTTAGAGAAGTTGGTCAGGGGTAGCCTCTCTGCTAACATAGGAGCAAGCATCACAGGAAAGATGGGAACAAGCCACATGGATATTAGGAGGAAGAAAATTCTGGGTAGAGGGACCAGAAGGTGCAAAGGCCCTGTGGCAGGAGCATACTCGGTGTAGCCAAAGTGGAGGAGTGAGGGGCAGTGTGCTGGGAGATGAGGACAGAGAGGCAGCAACCAGATCATGTGGGGCCTCATAAGCCGTAGAATGGGAGATTATCTGTGTTTAAGCTGCAGTGTGCTATTCCATCCTATGAATAAACCACTGTGTATTTAATCATTTTCTCATCAATGGCCATTTAGGTTGTTTCATGGTTTCCCCTATTTCAAACAGAGCTGCAATGAACATCCCTGCACATCCTTGGGTCTCCACCCTGGCTACATTAGAATCCTCTGGAGAGCCCTAAAACCTGCCAATGCCTGGCCCTATCACTGGAAGTTCTAATTTAACTGATCCAGGGTGGGCCCTGGGCATTGTGTTTTGTTTTGTTTTGTTTTGTTTTGTTTTTGTGTTTTAAAGCTCCCCAGGTGATTCTAACCTGTAGCTAGGGAAGAGAGCCACTGTTTTACATCCTTTTTGTGCACCTGTATCTAGGGAGGATACCCAGAAGTAGAATTGCTCAGTGGGTGGCTGATGGATTTTAAAGTTTAATAGATGTATCCAACTTGACCTCCCAAACACCGTCCCAATTTACTCTTCTACCAAGAGTGTTGTATCTAATTCTTCACACTCTTGCCAACCCTGATGTTATCCTAATTGTTTCAATCTCGCAGACAAAAAATGATAAAGTATATCATTGTTGCTTTAATTTGTGGTGTTCTGGTTACCAGTAAGATGGAACATCTGTTTCATGGTTATTTTGATTTCTTTGCCACAGTCCACCAGTTTATATCCTTTTCAAAGCCAAAATCTTTCCATTGTTGATGATGACTTAGGCGTGACTTCTGGAAGTAGGTAATGTTCCCCATTTTTCATCATGGGATCACAAGAATTCTCTGAAGACACAACTATGCAGAACAATCCCCAGAGGTTTTACAGTCCAACCCATCACGTAGGAAAGAAGATGCATTTGCTTTTACGTTTTTGCAAAAAGGACAGCTTCTTGCTTCTTACCCACCGTGATACGTATGCTTACTTCCAATTCTAATGCAACCGAAGGATATTTTGACATAAGCTTTACCAGTGCATAATGGGTTAACATCTGCTAACTTTGTGTTGGCTAATGGGTGACTGCCATGGGATCCTTAATCCAGTTAGGAGGTCATGGTTCTTCCTTAATGGGAACTTTGGGGCATGAAGACTTGTAGTGCTAAGAATGACAGACAAGCATTTTTAATACATGGTAGGGGTGTGCCTGGCTATTTAGAGACCTACAAGGCCATCCAGAGATGTAAGTTCAGTGGAGTTGCATTGTATGTGCATTTAACGTATGGTGAATGGATCATTCGTGTTTCTCCAAAAGAAAATGGAGCTGGAGATTCTGGCCATCACCATGCTCAGTGCTCATGAATATGGATGGGCATATGACTCCTATTCCTTCTGTGTGAGCTTAGAGCCTGGTTCCAGTTTTGAACATATGCCATAATCCCTAAACAGCCACTGTTTCAGCCTGTGCTCAACCCAAGGGGCATCATCTCTTCCAACACTGGTGGGAACATTGGCTCTATTAGGCTGACCAGGATACAGGGTGTGAATCTCTAATAGGGCATCCCCCTAGGGATGCTTCCAAGATGAATTTTGATTATCCTCAAAGTTCCTATGATGCCCTGACATTCAAACCTCACCCCCCAAGTAAGATGAATGTGCCCCAAATGTCATTTGTCATATTTGTGGTAGACAACACTCATCTGCCTTACATCCAAGCTTTATCATGGTCAACTGTTTTTGCTGCTAAGGAAGTCCCACTGAGTTCTACAAGGCATCAGATACGTGACCATGAGCTTGATCATGAGGAGAGAGGGAAGAACAAACCTGGGAGTTGTGTGAAGTTTCTAGGGAGCAGGGAGGAAGCAGCAGTAGCTGAAGCTTTTACCGGGCTTAACGATGTAAAAAAGTCCTGTTTTGTGGCATATATTCACACAGGCAAGAATGTTCTTCATTATATGCAAAGCCCTAGAAGAATGGCTCTAGAACTTCAGAATACCTAGAACTGTTTTGGGGGAGGGGGTTTCAGGGCTACTTAGGTCTTGATTGGAGGCCAGGAATCTGCATTTTCACAAATATCCCAGCGGAATCTGTCATAGGTGGCTCTGAGACTTTGGGAAACACGACGGGAATAACCTCACTTTGCTTGCATCCTCAAGGCACCAGCAGAAAGTGAAAGCCTGCACACAGGTTGATTTAGGCTGGGGACTTGAATGATTCGATCAATAGAGAGACTGCAGCAATATTTAAATGTTTGGGCTCTGTGCGATTCATTTCTCCTCTTTCCCTAGCAGCTGGAGAATAGGGAATTTTCTGGCTTTGAGAGCTTGCAAGTTTCTGCTTTCGTCGGCACCAGAATGCTGCTCTTCTGAGAGCACCACATCCTATCCCAAGCTGCTGAAAGTTTAGGGTCAGTGATTCCAAGTCCTTGTGGATTTCACGTCACAACACTCTTTCTTTCTTTGCTCCAACCGCCACATGGCTTGCAGAGATATCCTGTGAAATTAGGATGAATGAGATCTTTTTTCTGACTTTGGGTAAAGACTCTGATGATCCCAGTCTGTCCACCTGGAATTTCCATCATCTGGGGGAGAAGAGATGGGTTACAGTTCTCTTGATAAGGATACAGAGAAATTTTTTTTTAAAAGGCAGGGACTTTGGGATTAGTTACAGTGTTGCTGATAAGGATAAACAGTTTTTTTTTTTTTTTTTTTTTTTTTTTTTAAAGGCAGGACCTCATAGTTTTAAAAGTCCAGCGTTTACTTCAGTTTTTTGAATGAAATTCAGAAAAGTCACCTACTCAAAGCTTTTTGTTTCATGTCCAGGCTTGGGTTCTTCTAGCATCAGACTTCCCTAGGCCCCCTCAGCGGAAACCCTGACTGCCTTGAGGATTGCTGCAAAAGAGCCTCCCCGTGGGTAGGTCCTGCTCCTTGGGTGTAACTTGACTCCCCTCCTTGGCAACAAGTGAGACAGAACACATTTCGGGTGATGAGTTTGCTGATGGAAATGAAGACTGGTCACTCTGTTAAAGGCTAGTTTCTCTTAGTGCGTTCTTCCTTTTGGGTTCGGGAGGGACGATGTTAGGCAAAGAGTATTGTGACCACCTGCGTCTAAACCCCAGGGTGGGAACGGGGAGCTGGAAAATGCAGATTCTTGGGCCTCACTTCTGATTTAATGACTTGCAATCCTTTGAGATGGGGCCCCGATGTCGACTTCTTGTAAACCTCCCCAGGTAACTCATGTGCAGCTCAAAGTTAGGGACGCTCTGCCATAGTAATTCTACATTGCTGCTCAATTCCTCCCAGGCTGGGAAATTTTATTTCGAAGGATTACTGAGAAATTCACCTGTTATTGGTCTTAACGTAGGATAGAATTGATTTCATTCTCTAAGGGCTAGTTTCTTGCTTTCTCTTATACACACACACACACACACACACACACACACACACACACACACACAACAAAGCCTTTAAATTTGAGTTTCTCCATGGGATTCTAACTCTGGAAAACATTTTTGTTTCCTTTGATAACAGGGAGGGAAAGGTATCTAAAAGGAACCGGACCATACAGGTGGGGAAGTAATTCTCGCTTCACTTTACAGATAGGGAAACTGAGGCTGAGAGAGTTCAGTAACTTGCCAGGGTGGTCCGTGTGGTGGAACGAGGATTTGAATTCTGGTGAAGCCAGAGCGGAAGTCCAGGCTCTAAGCACTGTGAAACACTGCTTCTTAGGAAGAAGGGATGGAAGGTGTGACTCCCTCTCGGGTCGTTTACAACTGCTAACAAAACCTCAGTGCCAAGCCGTATCCACATCGATGCTTCATTTCCAGATAGAAACACTGATATTTAGAATGGAGAAAGTCCCCACATATGAGGACTTCTGGGTCCCTCGTGAAACTTCCTGGGTGATACCTAATGATCTCTGAAAGCCACATTGCCCGCCAGAGACTGCAAAGTAGGTAATGTCCAGGCTGGAGATGTGGTTTTTGTATGTTTTTTTCGTTTTGTTTTGTTTTTGACCCTCATCCCGTGCTTAAATACTATGAATTGGTTGCTAACAGCTAAAAACCAGGAGATTTGAGATGAAAACCTAGCTTTCCAATGTCTTTTGAAAAATGGGCCCCCTGGGGTCTGCATTCTGAGGGGTCACAATCAGCTGGACTGTTCTGTGGAACACCACAGTCCTCACCGCTCCCTGCTGTCCCACAACCAGGCCACTCCATTTGTGCATGTTCCTTGCGTACCTCCTGCAGTGTTTTGATTTTTGTTACCCCTGGTGCTGTCTCATCACACATTTTTCTTTTTCAGGTTGAAACCTCCCCATAGCACCCTCATATAAATCAGTTCTGGAGGTAGCCACAAGGCAGGTACTATCCACCGGTTTTTGTTACGGAGTGTACTAGTTATTGGCTTAGAGGCAGTGTGGCATTGCGGTGCACACAGCTTAAACAGCTCTTGGAGCCCGATTATCCCAGGTTAAACCCTGCCATTATCGCTAACTAGGTGTGAGACATCAGGCAAGTTATTTCTCTCCCCGAGTCTCAGTTTCCTTATCTGCAAAGTGAGCATAATAATGCCCATCTCACGGGGTTGCTGTGGGGATTCAATGGGGATTAATTCACGTAAGAGCTTAGACAGTAGCTGGCCTGTGCTAAATTCTGTGTCAGAGTCAGCTGCTATTATTATAACCCAGTTCAACACTGATCTGGGCAGTATGTATTTTCACAAGTCCCCGGGAGTTAGGCCAAGACTTGGCCTCGTTCCCCTGGAACACCGTCCTTTGAACTTAGCTCATGAGCACAAAGCCTTGAAATCTATTTGGTAGCATCTTAAATTCTGAGGCCCTCTCCTAGCCAGGTTGGTAACTGGTAACAGTAGTAATAATCGGGTTAGTAAATGGTTTGCCTTTTTGGTGTACCGACTAGGGAACAGACACCGTGCTATGTGCATGCCGGTCATCTAGTGAACCTTCACGATAGCTTTATTCAATGGGTACTACTATAATCCCCATTTTACAGAAGGAGAAACAGGTTTAGCACTTGGCTGGGAGTCTCACCGTCAGTAAGTGGCAGAGGAGGAAGCCGTGCCCAGGAAGTCCGGTGCCAGACCTGCATTATAATACCTAAAATACCTTGAACCCCACACTCCACAGCCCTGTGCTCACACGCAAGCACGTGATGCCTTCCTTAAAGAATAAAGTTGAGTGTGTTCACATCTGTTCTCTGACCGTCTTCTTCATAGGCCAACATCGTCCATTTTCCATCTTATAGGCAAGATGCCTTGCGCTGCCTTTGAAGTTCCAGTGTCCTTTTCACCTCTCTTTGGTCAAAGCCATCTAGTTTTTCCTTTGTGACACTTTCTGTCTTCCCATCTGCCCCCCCTGCCCATCCAGCTGCCCCGATTGCCTCTGGGTCTGGCTTGTCTGATAGGAAGTTGACCTCCTGTGACATTGTACTGCCCTCTTGACTGCCCAGGTTGGCTTGGCCGATCTGGCAGGCTCCCGGGTGTCCCTTTCCTCCCTCGCCCACCAGGTGAGCCTTGCCTGAAACGAAGCCAAAGGGGCTGCCCTTCTCAGCTTGAGGGAAATGGCGTACAGCACACTGTGTTGCTCTGGCAGAAGAGCTAAAGGATGTCTCAGAATCCTTATCTGCCCTGCCAGGAGTGACACAGTGAGACAGAGATGGATCTGGGCTTGTCATTTCTGGGCCTTGGTCGTCTGTCACACGACCTTGCCCTCTGTTAAGCCTCCGATGGGAAGTGTCAGTGATTCTAGCAGATTCAGCCCATCTCAGCTGGCTCAAGAAATCAGGATAAATGCCTGGACCCTGAGTGACTGGGTAGAGGAGAGATCCTCCACAAGGCTGCCTGGCTTGTGTACCACCAGTGAAATGAAAATGACAACTCTTTTGTTTGGGATTGTTTGCTCCTGGAACATAACCTAACCTGTCCTCACAGATTGCAATGGGCATTCAGGAGAAGGCATTCTATATCGGGAGGGATTCAAAAAGCCTACTTACTTCCTTGTGAAGTGCACTGCACAAGAGATACCGATGATGAGAAGGCCAATAATGATGGAGGCGATGGCTACCCACTTGGCATTCCTCCCGAGCCGCTTGGATCCTTCGATGTCTCCCTCGTTGTAGCTGTTCAGAGACTGGGAGACACAAAGGAAGAGCTGGTGATGACAGACAACCCACAGGGAAAGACATGTGCTTCTCAGACTGATCTGAGCAGGTAGCACGGTTGTCACCTCCTCCAGGAAGCCTTCCCTGGACTCCTGGGCTGACTTCCTTCCCCTTCTGGATTTCCCGATTACCTTCATCTTAGTATTTTCTATAGCACATTAAAAGGATTGCTTTGGCCTTCTCCCATTAGAGTATAAGTGCTACATGGGACCATTTCTCTTTTGTTCAGTAAGGTATACCAGTGCCTAGTGCCGTATTTGTCATGAAGAAGATGCTTGAATAAATATTTGTATAACGAACAGGTATGCACATCTCATCCAGCAGAATGGGCTTTGCAAACCCTGGCCCACGGGCCAAATCCAGCCTGCTGTCTTATAAATGAACTTGGTTTGGAACACAGCCACACTCATCTGTTTACTGTTGTCTGTGGCTGCTTTTATGCTACAACAGAGTTGTGTGGCTAGATCAGAGGCGGTATGGCCCTCGAGGCCTGAAATAGTTACTCCTTTACTACTTGGTCCATTACAGAAAAAGTTCACCTCTCCTGCCCTAGATGTTTGATCCACGAGGTCAGGGGCCTTGGCCGAACTATTCCCCTCTCTCCCCAAGCCAAGCTGTCATTCAGTGGGTACCTACTCATATGGCTTTCCCAGCTGGTAAAATACTGAGCTATTTCTCTACTGGCTGGTAAATAGCGGTGACCCCTCCCCAATGTCCCAGCCATCCTGGCCCCTACCTCTGAATCCCCGCAGATCCAGCAACTTAAGGGTTACCACTGGGCCCAGCAGAACATCCTTCCTGATTGAATATTTTGTTGAATACTTGAATACTTGTTGAATATTTTAACTATCACCTTGGTTGCTTGTACTTTGAGCAGTGTCTGCTACATTGTAGAACTCCAGAAATAGGTATTGGCTGAGTGGGTGAATGAATATACCCATTTCCCTACAGGATGTGAGTTTGTTTGGGGCCAAAGTGGAGGTGCTCAGAGAATGTTTGCTGCTGAGCGCATGGCCAGGATGGCTGAACAATCTTACAACAAGCCCTCTTTATCCTAACTCCCATTGCTGAGGCTCTCCCAAAAGTTCTGCTGCTGCCGAAAGACTGGAAATACGTATTCATGAGTTACGGACAGAGGTTGATCAGTGCGGGTGAATTTTAGATTTCAGTGGGAACCTCTGTTCTTGATCCTGAAATCACAGCATGGTATTAATAATTGCTCCTCTTCCCGGACTCTTAAGGAGGATTAGGCAAATGCAGACAACTACAAGCCAGGGAAACACCCAGTATACCGCTGAACTTCCCACTTCCAGAACCTTCCATTAATTCTTGGATTCTGGCCACCTTTGCAACAAGTTGGGGGTCTTGGCAGTGAAGGGGGCTTGTGCTCAGGCATCAGGTGTGAGTGGGAAGGCAGGGACCTGAAGTGACATCCAGAACTTCCAGCAGAAAGAGTTCCAGAATTCTGAGTCCTGAATTCTGGAGTGCGTGCTCAACCCTGAGTATTTATTAGAAACATCTGGGTAGTGTTTGTTTGTTTTAAATACAGATGTCCTGGAGAGATTCTGATTTAATTGGTATGGGGACCAGATACCAGTTTTCTTAAAAAAAAAAAAAAAAAAGGTAAAATATACATAAAATGTACCATTTTTACTATTTTTAAGTGAATAGTTCAGTGGCATTAAGTGGTGTTCACATTGTTATTGTTCGGCCATCCCCGCCATCTGTCGTCCCAAAGGGAAACTGTTCCCATTAAACCCTAACTCCCCATTCTTCCATCCCCTAGCCCCTGGCAACTGCTATTCCATTTTCTGTTTTTATGGACTGGACCACTGTGGGTACCTCAGATAAGTGGAGTCATACAATATTTGCCCTTTTGTGTCTGGCTTATTTCATTTAGCAGTGTCCTCAAGGTTCATCCCTGTTGTGGCATGGGTCAGAATCTCCTTCCTTTTTAAAGCTGAACAATACTCCACTGTATGTATACTGTCACATTTATCCATTCATCTGTCAGTGGACACTTGGGTTGCTGCTGCAGTATCTTTTTTAAGCTTCTTAGGATTGAAAACCTTTGGTCTAGATAGCTACCTTTAATGCCCTGCAGGGTCAAGGTGCCCACGACCTTAAGATTAATTCTGAGGAAGCGTGCAACAAAGCACGGGCTCTAAGCTCAAAGAGAGCTGAGTTCAAATTCTGATGTGTTAACCGCTATGAGAATGAGAGCAGTTATCAAGCTTTCTAAGCCTTGGTGTCCTCATCTGTAAACTGGAGGCAGTAGGAAGCACCTTCTTCACAGTGGAGGAGTCCGCGAGTTATGAGTTAAAGCCAGTGAGTTAATGGTTAGCATTGCCCCAGCACATAGTATATGTGCAACAGATGTTAGCTTTTATTGTGAATTGTCGCTGTCTGTCTTGTTCTTCCTCCAACACTGAGGCCTTTGGGGTGCAGGAGACTCATCTGGGCTACTTACCAGAATCATAGATGATCAGGCTCTGCCCCTTGCTGGAGCAGCATCTCTGAGGACCCAAGTTTGAGAAGCTTTGTTTTAGAGTCTACACGATCAAAATCACTGCGTAGAATCTTAGACCCCCAAATTCTGAGCTCACAATCCAGCTTATTTCTTTTCTTTTCTTTTCTTTCTTTCTTTCTTTCTTTCTTTCTTTCTTTCTTTCTTTCTTTCTTTCTTTCTTTCTTTTCTTTCTTTCTTTTCTTTTTTTTTTTAAATTTGACAGAGAGAGAGATCACAAATAGGCAGAGAGGCAGACAGAGAGAGAGAGAGAGAGAGGAGGAAGCAGGCTCCCCGCTGAGCTGAGAGCCCGATGCGGGGCTCGATCCCAGGACCCTGAGATCATGACCCGAGCTGAAGGCAGAGGCTTTAACCCACTGAGCCACCCAGGCACCCCAGCTTATTTCCTTCTTAATTTTCATACTTTTCACAGTCCAGTTTAAAATGATATAGATTCAGATGCTCCTAGAGTGATCGTTATCCCATTGTGGTGCTTCGGAGAACCCAGTTCTGAGAGGTGCTTCGTCATGGCAATCCACTGTTGTTGCCGTAACCAGTGGAAAAATAACGAGACCCCTCCCTTCCTCAGATATTGTCAACTTCTGGCCGTTTGGATGAAAAAACCAGTTTCATGTTCTCAAGTGGGAAGAACAGCAAGTCTATGCCATACTGAGAGGTACATCTCTATCTGTGTCCGTGAGCACACGGGAGATGGGGGCTTCTAGAGCTACTTGTTTGCCGCAGGTCAGCGGGGCTCTGCTGGTGACCTGGCCGAGGGCCATTTGGGTCCAAGCCATGAGTGAGTCTTACTCAACCTTCATTGCTTGCTGCCAGTCTGGCATCTTGTATGTGACCCTTCTCCCTGCAAACCACTCTCTCGCTGGGGCTCCTAAGGAACATGCTGGGTCTTCGAGGAATGAGGCCTCAATTGGTTTGAAAAACAGATGAGAGGCTTTTTCAGTATCCACTGTGGATTCTCCTCCCCCCATGAGTTCTCTTATGAATCCGTTTCCTCCTCTGGATTCCTAGAAGAAGGGGCTGCCCGGGGGCAAATCTACTGGGGAAATGTAAGGATATGGAGAGAAGAGGGTGGGAGACTTCAGAACTCCCAGATTTCACTCTGAAGGAGTTGGGGAATTTCAGGGTTTGGCGTGCAGATTTAACAAAGAAACGAGAAGGAATTAATGCTCCCCTCGTCCATTCATTGCGTGTCATTCTTTTCCCTTCTCAATTGGAATTGCATGCTAAGGATCTCCTGGCAGATGCTACAGACTGAAGTGGTGGAAATGGGTTGTAGAGAAAAATGCATGGTTTATAAATCTTTTTCTGAAGAGCTTAGAAAGCAAACTATCCCATCTGCTGTGCAAGAACTAGAAAGAAACAGGATGGCTTAGATGATCTTATTAGTTCTTTTACATATTACAGATGTAATTTGTGAACAAATAAAGCATTCGAATGCTACAGAAACATCCAGTAAATACTAAGCTCTTCTCCCTATCCTATTTCCCAGAGGTAACCATTGTTTGCAGTTTGGTACATTTGCTTCTAGATTTTTTTTTTCCCCCCACGCATAATGTGAAAGGAAAACTGATAATTTCTCTTGCTTCTGTTATGGCTAAGCACATCATGTATCTCGGTCAAGATAAAGAAACAGCAATTTGTACCCTGAGATAATCCAAGAATACAGAGTCAGTTTGTTGAGCCCACATCCCTCCAATATTAAAACCTTGAGTATTTCCCATCAATCTTGGCAAAGATTGCTTCATCTCTGCCTTGTGCGATGTTGGTCCTCAAACGTAGGTCGTTTCTTTTGTGGATATGGTAATCTCTCGAGAAAGATACTGTTTTGCTTTGTTAAGTTTTTTAATCATGAACAGGCTACTGTAAAACTTGGTAACCTTGGCAATTTTGCATCTGTTTCCTTTAAATACTTTGTGTTGTGCTAGCTGGTCTTTGCTTGCGAGGTTGGACTTCCTTGAGTTTCTTTCCAAGTGAAATTTTTTCTTTTCTAAATGTTTTGGTCTCTGAGTCTTTTTTTGACAAAATTAAAAATGATAACAGGTAACATTTATTGAGTATTTATATGTGCCAGGCACTGTGTTAAATGTTTTTCAAGTATCATCTCAGTAGTCTTCATAACAAGCATGTAAGGTAGATGCTTTTTTGTTTCCATGTTATTGGTGGGAAAATTGAGGTGCAGAGAAGTCTAAAGTGATTTGCCCAGAATCACATAGCTAGTTTGGTAAAGTATGTATGCATGTATATGAATGTTTATTGGTTAAATGTAGTTCTTCTTGCTATACTTATTTCCTTTGTTCAGTTTTCTATTAGTTTGTCTTTTTCTTATTGATTTGTGGGAACTTTTCATATACTGTAGATCAGCACTGTACAATAGAAATATGGGAGGCATGTATGTGATTTAAAATTTTCTAGTTGCCCCATTAAAAAATAAAAAATAAGTGAAATTAATATTGTACGTAAAAGTGTATGTGCACAATATGCTCGGAGTTTTTTGTTTGTTTTCTCTTTATTCCAAAGATGTGAATAGTATTATACTATATCTGTTCTGCAACTTATGTTTTTCCTCTATTATAGGGGGTGTACCTTTTCAAGCTAGTGCTTCTAGGTCTATTCTCTTTCTTGTTTTTTTCCCCCGCTCCAGGCATGATTTAAAATAACAAGTTATATTGGCAGAGTTCCTAATTCTTGCATCCTTGGGGGAAATCTTAAATTGTCATGGTGCTTGTTATTGTTTTTAGGTAACTTTTTGTTTTCAAATAGCTTCGAACTTACAGAAAAGTTGTGAGCATAGTTGTCTCCTTCTTTTTAATGGCTCTGTAGTAGTCACTTACAAGGCTGTACCTCACCAGTAGACATTTTAATCATTTAAAGTTTGTTGCAATTACACAATAGGCTTCAGTGGACATCCTTATTCATATATTTTTGCAAATGTTTGAGCCTCTCCTTAGGATTCGTAGGAATGGAACTACTGAATCAAAAGGTAGATGTAGTTACATTTGGAGAGACAGAGTCAAATTGCCCTGCCAAAAAGCTAGTCAGATTTATATTGCCATTAACAGTATTTAAGTGCCCTTCCCCCCACATCCTTGCCAAAACTGTATATTATCAATCTATTTTTTTTGCCATTCTGACAGGTAACAAAGAATCTCAAAAATGACATTTCTTTGATTCAGTGGTGAGATTGAGCTATTTTTATGTGCTTGAGACCTCTACTCAAATGTCCCCTTTCTTAGAGAAACTTCCTAAGAACAGCTAATTTAAAACTCTCTGGTGACCAATACGGTTCCTGAAACATAAGAGATCAATAAATACTTGTTATATGGATGAATGCTTATCGATCAATTGTGTTTCTTCTTGATGAATTTTGTGTTTATCCTTTGTCCAGTTTTCTTTCAGTTTTTTTTTCTTATTGATTTGTGAGAACTTCTTATATATTATAGATCGCTGCTGTGCAACAGAAATATAATGGGAGCCACATATGTAATTTAAAATTTTCCAGTAACCACATTAAAAAAGTAAAAATAAATAGGGGAAATTAATAACATATATTTGATTTAACCCAACATGTCCAAAATAATATCATTGAGACCTGTGGTACTAACCATATTTCAAACACTCCATAGTCACATATGGCCAGTGGCAACTGTACTGAATAGCATAGCAGACAATATACCTTAATCTTTACATATATTGCAAAATTTTCTCCTGGTTTCTCCAAGATCATTTTCTTTCCAAATTATAACTTCTATTTTGATATGGATTGAGGCTCATGAGAAGTTGCAAACTATAGATAATATGAGGAGTTCTCATGAACACTTCACCCAGCTTCCCCTAATGATACTTTATGTCACCATAGTACTTTGTCCAAGCTAGGAAACTGACATTGGTATGACACTATTAACTCAGGCATAGACCTTATTCAGATTCCACCAGTTTTTACATACACTCTTTTTTTGGGGGAGGGGTATGTGTATAGTCTCATGAAATTTTGTCTCATCTAGATTGGAGTGTCCACACACAGAAATTCTCTCATGTTACATCCTTCCCCTGTGTCTGTGTTTATTGTCTTCTAACTCATAAACGTGGTGCTTGGATGTTGCCTGGCGTTCCCTTCCAAGATGTAGACCTCATAATTTTCTAACCCAACTGCCCTTATTTTAAGATGCTGGGTAGCAAGTTGCTGTTTCCATTCACCATGCTAAGTATGTTAAAAAGAGGGACCTTTAGTGTCCTTCCAGTTTTTCTTTTTTTCTGTGAGGCAAATGAACCTTTCTCTGGATGTGGAACAAATGAGGCCTCATCACATACTTTGTAAGGCACCCAAGAGTCCCCAGCAGTACCTTTTCTCTTTTCTCCAAGCATGGCTTTATGCTGGCAAAATGTAATAGTCATTATAGAACCTAAGGAGGGCATCCAGGTCTTGGTCAGCTGCCTCGAGCCAGAAAAGGTCACACTTTGACAGAAACGTGGGGAAATTCCTTTCTCCTATAGTGAATACTAATGATGTCATGGTCACTGCATCGAGTTATTTCAATCTTATTTATACATTCCCTCCCTGGATGGACACATGATACTCAAATACCCACAGAAAGAAAGTTGGTCAGGAACCTGAAATGAGGGTGACTGTTTCTATGCCCAACCTCAAAAAAACCCAAAAAACAAACAACAACAAAATAACAACAACAAAGCCCCTCTAAAAAACCAAAAATCAAAAATCAAAACCAAAACCAAAACAAAAAACTGCAGCAGGGAGCAGCAAGACTGTGTCATGGGGCTATGTAGCCAGGACTCCTGGCTGCCTATTAGAAGGTTCAGGCAACTGGCATCCACATTTCCAAGGAGGGACTCCATGTAACTCCGTAAATTTTGCTAACTGGAGTTGAACACCAGGGGATCCAATGTTCTAGAAATTTGTGACACTATACCAAATGGTAAAGCTACACCACTGTCCTGAGCTAGAAAAATATGGAAAGTACTTTGTCCTTTCCCTCTGGTCTTAGAGCAGAACTCTTGCCACATCCCAGATGGTACCGGCTAAGACAGCGTCACCTGTGGAGTGGCCGCCAGGTGCGGGCCTGAGATGCACCTCTTCCAAGTTGTACTTTTTTTTTTTATTCCCCTGTGTTGGTGGTTCTCAGCCCCAGCTGACCTTGGAATCACCTGGAGGGACTTTACAAATTCCTATGCCGAAGCTCACTCCAAAACCAATTGAATCAATATGTTTTTGTAAGCGTCGCATATTATTTCAAGAAGAGTTGAGAACCACTGTCCTAGATGGACAGCCAGCCAGCCAGCCAGCCAGCCATCCATCCATCCATCCATCCATCCAAAAATTATTTGTTGAGCACCAACTATGTGCCAGGCAGCGCTCCCCACCACCTCATGGAGCTTACATTCTGGTGAAGACCGAAAATAAGTAAACATGCTAATAAACAAGATGATGGCAGAATATTATTAAGGCAAGAAAAACGGGGTGCAGGGAGGGAGCTCTCACTGAGATGTTGGTAGGTAGACTGACACGTGAAGACTTGAGAAGGGGTCAGGCCTGCAAAGAGTTGGGGGGAGGGAAGAGGAAGGCTGGCAGGGAAGATAGCATGTGCAAAGGTCTAGAGGTAGGAAATAACTTTCTTACTGAAGGTACTTAAGAAAACCCAGAAGGAAATGTAGGAGTGAAGGAGGGAGGGAAGAGAGAGAGAGATGAGAAGAGGCTGGAGGTAAACCAGGGGCTATGTTAGTTATAATAATAACTATGGCAAAATAATAGTTAATATTCATCACGTACCTGACGTACCTACTCTGTGCCAGGTCCTGGACTAACCATTTATGCCATCATGTAATTGAATCTTCACAATGACCCTCATGAGGGTTAAAAATCGTATCCACTGAGAACACCGAGACTCAGAGACAGGGGAGCAGATAATGTGTCTGCTTTCAAAGGCAGCTTTCTAAGGGGGCTACAAACATCCTCAAGTGATAATAAGTTAATTGACAAAGCTCTTAGATAACCAGGTCTTTATGTCCACAAGAACCTAAGACCTAGATTTAATACACTGTTGATAACCCAGCTTCACGTAGCTGATTTGATTCCAATTTAATAAAAACTTGGCCACTGATGTGAAAAATAGGGCAAATATGTCTCTATAATCTGTGATACTTATCTCCCTGTCAAAAATTTGTTCATTTTTTTTGTTCTTGTCTACCACCAAACATGCTCAGAAATCCCACATTCACCCGCAAACAAAATTATCCCCCAAACACAAAATAGCAAGAATGCGCTTGATCTTAGCCAAAAGGCCGAGAAGTGATACAAAATAATAACAATGGAAGACATTGTCAGTTGTTGTTGTTTTTATATTTTGGTTTGCTGGTAATTATGGGTTAAATGAGTTAATACACGTAAAGTGCTTCGAGCAGCACATGGGAAATGGCGCCAGTAAGCATTAGCTATTACATCAATATTATTATCATTATTCTGCCATATGCTGATTGACGAAGATGAAAACAAATGAGCTATTAAATTCATTTTGGTATGCTCTACATTCCCCTTACCCAAATGTTCTTCCTTACGATTATGTCTACTGTTAAGAAAAAAAGACCTGGGTAAAAACCAAGAGTCCTCTTCCCCTTTGGTAGGGCATAGAAGGCACATTTCTAAGCAGGCTTAGCAGCCAGTGACACCACAGTGGGAAGTAGCTTTTCTGAAAAGCTCTTGCTGTCTGATAATGCCATAAGAGAAGAGAGCATAAATCACTTGTGTGGGAGGATGGGATGGGAGCCCCGAGTGACCTTGGCTGGAAATCTGTCCTTGGCTCCCCATTGCCCTGGGAGAGAGACGCATGTTCTTAATCCTGGCCCTCCAAGTCCTGCAGGGTCTGACCTCTGCCTGCCTCTCCAGTCCCATTTGGAGCCTTCATCCTTGCTCCCCACCTCCCTCTTTCCAACCCCCCCCGCCCCCGCTCCGTCTTTGTCCTGGTCATTTCCTCTGCTGGAAGCCCTCTTCCCTCGATGTCTCATGTGGCCAGGGCCTGCTCATTCTTCTGGTCTCGGCTTTCATGTCTGCTTCCTCAAGGCAGCCTTCTCAGGTCACCTCTGACCTATGTGCTGACTCAGTCTTCATCTGTTTCCTTTGTGGCCTCCTCTCGATGCGACTCAGTTATTTTACTCTGTTGCTGATTGACTCATTGAGTGTTTGACTCCACCACCTGACTGTGAGCTCCATGAGGGTGGGCGCCGTGTCTCTTTCTACTCATCACCCTTTTTCCAGTGCCTGATGGAGGGTCTGACGCTTAGTATGCCTTTACTTCCCTTATATGAGGTTGAATTGACAGGAAAGCCAACCAGTAACACAAACAACGCAAACAGACACTGAAATGAAGCCGTTGGCCAACTTAACATTCTGACCAAGATGACTGACCAGTCATTTTGGTACTGACAGAACAGAGGGTAAACTGAGTCATCTAACTTCCTGTCAGAGTTCTGAAGGGTGGGCTTCTGCCTTAGAATGGCAGACCTGGGTTTGCTGTGTGAATGACCAGAATGAGGAATTTTTGGCTTGAGGTCAAGTGCTCGTGAAGGAATTTTAGCTGCTTTCACTTCATAAGCCAGGGTCACTGACAGTTTTACTTAAATGGAACCCACCTCCCCAATATTTGTCCATGTGCATGTGAATTATGTTATGTCTCATATTATTACAGACAATATTAGACAATAGACATTTGGATCTTTAATATGGTAGTAGCTGACCTCAAAGGAAAATAAGGCCTTGTAGGGATGGCTCTGAGTCTCAGTTTTCCCCATTTGTAAAACGGGGATAATAATGTCTACAGCACAGGCTGGTTGTGAGGCTTAATTGAGATAATGCCTGTGAAGGGCCCAGCATTACCTCATTTAATCTTGAAAATAATGCGAAAAGATCTGCACTAACATTCCCATTGTATAGGTGGGAAAACCAAGGCTCAGAGAAGTTAGGTGAAAGGATGGGGCTGGGTTTTGAACTCGAGTTAAGTGCAGAGCCCAATCCACCAATATCTGCCTTTGACTTTATTGCCAGTTCTTGTTGGGAGAGAGAGAGAGAGAGAGAGGCTACAAGCAAAAAAAAAAAAAAAAAAAAATTATTTTATTGGAAACTCTGCAACTCAAAGACCCCCCCAACAAGGGTCACAAAGCAAGTGAAATAAACAATGGCCAGAGAGTCCATTGCAGAGGAGATAATATGCTGCTTACAGACCAGATAAGGGACTTATATCCAGAATATATAAAGAACTTTTACAACTCAACAACAAAAAGACAAAGAACTCAATTAAAAATGCAAAGGATCTGAATAGACATTTCACCAAACAAGATATACAAGGGGCAATAAGGACATGAAAAGATGCTCAAGGGATGCCTGCGTGGCTCAGTGGGTTAACCGTCTGCCTTCTGCTCATGTCATGATCCCGGAGTCTCAGGATCGAGCCCTGCGTCGGGCTCCCTGCTCAGCGGGAAGTCTGGTTCTGGTTCTCCCTCTACCGCTCTCCTGTTCTCCCTCACTGTCTGTCTCTCTCAAATAAATAAATAAAATATTTTTAAAAAACTTAAAAAAAAAAGATGCTCAATATCATTAGTCATTAAGGAGTTGCAAATCTAAACCACAAGATACCCACTAGGATGGCTAGAATACAAAAGACAGAGAAGGGGCGCCTGGGGGGCTCAGTTGGTTAAGTGTCTGACTCTTGATTTCAGCTCAGGTCAGGATCTCAGGGTCCTGGGATGAGCCCCGTGTCAGGCTCTGCACTCCGTGGGGAGTCTACTTGTCCCTCTCCCTCTGCTTCCCTGTGCCCCTCTCCCTCACCTGTATGCACACTCTCTTTCTCTCTCTCTAAAATAAATAAAATAAAAAAATCTTGAAAAAAAAAAAGAAAAGTTTATTGCATGGAGCACTGGGTGTGGTGCATAATCGATGAATCTTGGAACACTGAAAAAATGAAATAAAATTAAAAAGAAAAAAGAAGAGTTTTATTGAGGAGGTGGAGACATTGGAGCCCTCCAGAATGAAACTGTAAAACAGCATAGCTGCTTTGGAAACAGTCTGGCAGTTTCTAAAAAAGTTAACCTAGAGTTACAGCATGACTCAGCAGTTCCAGCCCTAAGTATGTACCCAAGAGAAGTGAAAACATACACACAAATGAACTTGTCCATGAACGTTCACAGAGCATTACGGATACAGCCCCCAAATGGAATCAACCCAAATGTCCATCAACAAGTGAATGGAAAAACAAAATAGGGTCTTTTCATACAATGGGATATTACTTCGCTTTAAAAAGAGATACTCACCTGTGCCTGAGCACAGATGAACCTGGAAAACATTATGCTAAGTGGAAAGAAGCCAGACGTAAAAGATCATATAATGTATGAATCCGTTTATACGCAACATCTAGACTAGGTAAATCCATAGCTACAGAAAGTCGATGGGTGGTTGCCAGGGCTTAGGGGGAAGAGGCATGGCAAATGATTGCTAATGGGGATGGAATTTCTGTCTGGGGTGATGAAAATGTATTGGAATTAAGTCCTGGTAATGATTGCACAACCTTGTGAGTATACTCAAAATCACTTGAGTTGTACACTTTTTTTTTTTTTTTTGAAAGAAGCAAGGCCTGGTGACAGAGCTTTTGCACCTTGAGGGTTCAGGGGACCAATGATGGAGGCCCGAGAAGTTGGCAGTGTCAAGGGATGATGTGAGGGCTCAGAAGCAGCCTGGGGGGTATTTGACGGTTCCCCCAGTGTCCACTGGAAGCAGCTGCCGGGCCCTGCTGGTGTTAACAGTTGGCGCATTACAGTTTTGTGTGAGCACGTGAGAAAACACCTCTCAGAAATACAGAAAGGAATTTTGCGGGGGTCGACGTAGCAGGGAGGGTCAAGAACAGGGGAAGCCTGAGCTGTTGTTAATGTATTTGCACTCATAGGTCATGAACGCCTAGGGAAACTGGGACCCAGACAAAAATGGTTATTGTTTCTTCAGTGACCAAATTAGTTCTGAGTGATTGTTCTAGTTTGGAATGAAGGTCGAAGTAAAAGTAAACCAAGAATTTGGTCCTACATGTGGGACCAATTTGGCTTGAGGCCGGGACAAAGTAATGATCTGTGAAGGGCTCTTGTGTGACCCCACCCTTATCCCCACCCTTGGTAACAGAAGCCCTAGCTCTCTATTTTGTGGCCTATTCTGGGATTCCTTCCTGGGGGAGGTAGGTCCATTTTAAGTGGATGACATAGATATCATCGCATATGCCCCTGGATTACACCATGCTTATTCTACCCCAGGGCCTTTGCACTTCCTGGCTCTGCCTAGATTTTCCCATGGCTGGCTTGATTTCATCCTTCAGCCAGCCACCCTTTCTAAAGCAGAGTCTCTTCTCTACCACCTGCTCTCACTAGTCCTTCTCTGTCATACTTCCCTGTTTATTCTCTTCACAGTGCTTACCAGTCTCTGAAATGATCTTGTTTATGTGCTAACTTGTGTATGGTCTGTCTTCTCCCGCTAAGGCAAGTTCCTAGAGAGCCGAGACCTTGACTATCTCATTCAATAAGGACGGGAAGGCTGTGGTTGTTCTGTGCCCAATTTGGGGCAGAGTGGATCCATTTGGCTGTGGATCTGAAGCCACATTCTGCAAACAGATCATCTGTTTGTTTCCTGTGTCTTATTTCTTAACCTGTTCAGAAATCTCGAGGGGAAGAGAGGTTAATTTACTGACCCAACATGTGGGTCTCTTCTAGTCAGAGAACCAGCTAGCTCGCAGATGCCCCAAATGTCAGCTGTATTAAGGGTCACCATAATGTCTGGCACATAGTAAGTGTCCAAACGTTGTTGAATGAGTGAATGAATGTGAGAGAACCGCCCTGCCCTTACTTCCTACCCTTGAAAAGTGGCCAGAGGTTTCCCAAGTGCTGTGGCATCTTCTCCAAGGGGGACCAGGCATATTGGAGTGATGTTTCTTTGTGTTGGCTTAAAGCTCTCTTCTCTCATATGAATTCCTTTTCCTAGCTTTTCTCTTTGAAGCTCAGAGCTGTGTGCTGCCCAGCCAGCTTCCTACCATGGCAGCCGGGGCCAAGGATGCCATAAATGGAAGAAAAGCCTGGTGACCCAGGCTTTCTCTGTCTTTGGCCATACAGATGTCTGTTTGCCACAGGCCCTGCCTCTTCGGTTTTCCTTCTCATTGAAAATGGACTTTTGGACTTTGTCACAATCAAGCACAAATGTGGAAGGGACTTTTGGGGGCTCATGGGATGTTGAAGTGAATGGAGACATTCTCGCCAGAGTCCATTTCTTTTTGTTGGTAGATACCTAGGAGAGAATGTGGCTCAAGGGGAGATGCTATGAGCCACATGTCCTCTAAAAGCACGAAGAACTTTACCGCAGGAGCATCAGGTGCCCTCTTTGTGGTTGAGAGACAGAACAAAAAAGTGGGCTTCGCTATGGAGAACAGTATGGAATTTAAATTTTTTATTTGCTATTGTTTGATCTATTGAATTGCCAGTACTGAAATCCTAATTTTACAACGTGTTCCCTTTTCTTTAAGACACATCTTCTCTTGGGGTACCTGGGTGGCTCACTCAGTTAAGCATCTGCTTTTGGCTCAGGTCATGATCTCAGGGTCCTGGGATCGAGTCCTGCATTGGGCTCCCTGCTCAGCGGGGAGTCTGCTTCTCCCTCTCCGTCTGTCCCCCCTACCGGCTCGTGCTTACGCTCTATCTCAAATAAATAAATAAATCTTAAAAAAAAGACACCTCTTCTCTCAAAACTATCCTCCTCTTCACCATCCCTATATCTCTAGTACATATTTGGCCAGTGGGAAGTGAGGTTACCTCTCTGTCTCTGTCTATGTGTGTGTATCTCTCTGTGCCTCTCTGTTTCTGTCTCTCTTCTCCCTCTCACACACACAGACTCACATACCTATACAGACTTACATCAGTGCTTTTGTTCAGGTGTAAGAACTCTTTTTATATAGATCATCTTTGTCTTAGATCCCTAACTCCTCCATAGCAAGGCTACATCAAAATAGCTTGATAGACCTGGGCCCTTTAGTAATAACGTCTGAGTTTTTTGCTGACTTTGGGATTTCTTGTTTCGATTTTACTTGCTACTAAGTTTCTGTGCCTAAAGGTAGGGCTGGGAATTCAGAGATGGGGCTTGCAGATCACAAGGCACAATTCCTCGCCATCACCCTTCATTCATTCATGCTTCTCTTTCTCCTTCTTGTGTTTCTGGGCTGTGTCTCTCCATGAATATCTTCAAGGGCAAGTGGGAATTGTCCTTTTGCCTGTCTATCATTAAAACCAAAAAGCTAGAGAGGAATTCTGCCAGGCTTGATTGAGAGTATTATATGATGCTTCTTCTATTGTTGGGGCAGATCTATTAAAAGGGAAAGCTTTCAGAACATCAAAGCTGTACTCCTATCAAAGGGTAAGGCATAGCCACCTGGTCACAATCCTTCAAGAAACCAGACTCTAAACTCCACGGGGACAAGGACTATTGTGTTTGATTTTGTCCACTAGGGTCACCTTTCTTTTCTTAAAAAATTCCAGTATAATTAACATACAGTGTTATATTAGTTTCAGGTGTATGATATAGTGATTCAACACTTCTATACATTACCCAGTGTTACCTTTCCAAGCCTTGCTTCCTCATGGATAAATGGGGCAGGCGGCTTTCTTGCATACCTTTGATGGGATTTTGCAAAGAGTAAGTGAAATTGTGTCCGTATTAAAATGTTTCAAGAAATAAAGACATATGGACAAATATGATAATGATGATGGTGATGATGTTGGTAATGGCAATACCACATTACCAAAATTATCCAGAACAAAGAACAATTGAAGTTATCAGAAGAGGGAGTTAAATACAGAAAGTCTCCCACAGTGCAGAGGAATAGGACATATACTGTAAAGAGTAAAGGAAACAGAAAGGTTAATTTCTAAATTTCACCTACAGAAGAAGACAATGAGGGAGGAAGAGCATGAGCAAAAGTTTGGCTAGGGAGACCCATTAAAAATACTTGTGTTGGAAGAAAGTGGGGAGAGGTGGGTCTATAATGCAAGAATATTAGGGGTGGAGCTCCCTGCCACACCTCCATATCAACAATGTCTCAATCCATTAAGAGCGAGAACCATAATCATTAAGAATGGTATTAACCGAAGTGTGCTTTGTGGTGTGTTAGCCTTAGGATCAAAGGATCCCAGGCGATATGCTTAATAAATGTTCTGTGGTATACTGTTCCACTGAAGAGCCACAAGGCGCAGTGTTTGGCCAAATGTTCTGAGAAACCCCAAAGGAAAGGAAGCAGTTTACTTTTGCTTAACTTAGCATTTGACTTCTCAATTTCATCACCCGCCCCCTCCCCCCGTCCCACCTCTTTTTTGGCAAAACTTTGTAACATTGGGCAGCACCAGTTGTCCGAGAAGCATGGTATTGGAAAGTCTGGATTACTTCTTGAACTTGCAATAACTGGACGTTTTCAGGTATGTTCAGGCTCACACTTGGAAGGCATCACATTTCTGGACAAGTGGCTCTGAACTGAAGAGTGTCATCCATCCCGTGGACTAGCACGTTGAGAAGAGAGACCAGTTTCCAAACATGGGCCCATTGGGCTACGGTGTGAGGATGTGGGTGAGCTCTAGACCATCCTGGAAAGTTATCATCAGGAACAAAGCCTTGGCCAACCTCTCAGTGACCCGTGGCATTAGTCTGGGTCTCCTGGATATTTTTCAAAAAAGTTTTGGCAGAAATGCAGAACACAGCTAGGAAGGGAGGGGAATCCTCAGAGATAAAGGTAGGAACACACTTAGTCCTCTGTAGCCATTCATTCATTCATTCATTCATTCATTCATTCATTCAACATGTTTCTTATTGACTATGTGCTCAACATTGTGCTAGGTGCTAGGGTCCACAGTGCTACCTCAAGGAGTTCATATACACAAATTGGTGAGAGGAAGTATCATCCCCTCTCCTCTCCTCTACTTGAAAGAAATCTGTTCAGAGTATAATGGGCACAACCACAGGTGAGGAAGAGAGGGCAAGCAAGAAAGGCCTCATGGGGGAGGTGATTTTCCACCTGAGTTTTGAAAGAGGAGTGAAATCTGCATTTAACAAGATCCTCAAGTGGTTAAAGTTTGTGAAGCATTGTTCTGGGGTGTGAGTCCTCATACCTTGTCTCGCCTTGATAATTACTTGCAGGTTTCCCAAAGTTATCATTAAAATTCATACATTATAAGTGAGAAATAATTTGCTTGCTAATTAATGACAAACTGCACCTCAACCATGGCCCCATTTTGCCAACTCATTTAATAGCTGCTGTTGTTGTCTGGGCAGTGTTTGATGACTTTGGGAGACAGGTCCTGGCGGGACTTCTTTTTTCCTTTTCCTTTTTAAAAAAAAACCTCATAGAATTTTTAAACATGAAAAAAAAATCAACAAAATAATATAATGAATCCCTATGTTCCCATAGCCCAGTTTCACTATCTATTAGCAGCCAACCTTGTTTTATCTATATTTCCCACATTAGCTTATGACACAGCCATTATATCATTTTATCAGTAAATTAAAATGGTATTTAAATATTTAAAATGTCTTTTCTGGGGCACCTGGGTGGCTCAGCCAGTTAAGCGTCTGACCCTCGATTCCGGTTACGATCTCAGGGTCATGAGATAGAGCCCCATGTTGGGCTCTGTCTCCACTGAGGCACTGAGTGTGGAACCTGCTTAAGATTCTCTCTCCCTCTCCGTGTGCCCCTCTCCCCCTTGCGTGCACCTGCGTGCTCGCTCGCTCTCTAGAAAAATAATAAATAAAAGAAAATATATTTTCTTTCAGAGAGGCAAACTAAGAAAGAGACTCTTAACTATAGAGAACACACTGATGGTTACTGGAAAGGAGGTGGGTGGGGGAATGGGGGAAATAGGTGATGGGGAATAAGGAAGGCACTTGTGATGAGCACCAGCTGTTGTATGGAAGTGTCGAATCACTAGATTCTACACCGTGTATGTTAACTAACTGGAATTTAAATAGGAACTTGAAAGAAAAAAAAAGTATTTTCTTTTATAGGAACACACAGATTAACATCTTGAAATAGATTTAGTCTCTACCTGGGACTAAAAGGACTCCAACAGCAGTTTAAATTCTAGATTCCCCAGTAACAAATATTAGTGGCCACCGTCTGCCGTGCAGTAGTCAACAAAGCAGCAGCTGCTTGGATGACATGCATATCTAGAAAATCGGCATGTATCTCTAACAGAAATTTCCAACAGTGGCATACTCCGGGTAAGGTCTTTATCACCTGGAACCATTTTAATACTCTTCAGAGTTTCATGTGCAGAATTTCATAAGAGATGAATCACAAGGGTCCATAATATTAATACCCCCATTTCTCCGCTGACGATCATGTGGGAAGAGCTGGAGAGGGTTGAGAGAAGTCACATGGAGAGCCCCAACGAGCTACGACATTTAGAACTCCCAGCTTGTGAGCAGAGTGAAATCTCCTGGGTTAGCTGCCAGGACTGAGAGCTGTTATTTCCAAGTTCTGCCTTGGTCACAAAAAAAAAGCCACAAGAACAACAACAGTAAAAAAAAAAAAACCCAAAAATTCCCCTTTAAACTTAATTGAAGTCCACTTGAAATATAGTTTTGATGGATGAGCAGTCCGCAGTGGAGACTGGGTCAGATGGAAAGAACAGTCAGTTTGGTTTGTTTTTCATCCTGTGGGTATCTACTTTCTTTTTGACCACAAACCTTGTTTTCTAGAGTGGGTGTGGTCAGGCACAGGGCAGGGCTGTAGCTCACTGTGCCAGCCCATGTCCCGATAATGGATATTGACAATGGCTTTCAGGCCACTGATCCATTATCAATTGTATCCTCTGCAGGTTTATAAGACCCGTTGGCCTTGTTTTGAGGAGGACTTCTCTTTGCCTCTTTTCTGTGTTGGACTATTTTTGCTGGATTCTATGTCCTTCTCTTTTTTGATTTACTGCTTTGTTTTGGGGGAGCACATCCTCCCATAGCTTTCTGAGAAAAGGTATGTGGCAGGTAGTTTTTTGTTGCTGCTGTTGTTTGGGTTTTTTGTTTGTTTGTTTGTTTTTGAAATCTTGACTGTCTGAAAATGTCTTTATTTTCTCTCCCAAGACTGATTGCTCGGATGGCCTAAATTGAGGTTGGAAATAATTTTCTTTTTAGATTCTGAAGTCTGTTCCACTGTTCAACTTTCAGCATTACTGATTAAGAATTCCAAAGCCATTACAAATGCATCTGTGGCATGTTTTTTTCTTCTTATAAGTTTGTAGGATTGGAGAGAAATTTTGCCCTTAAATATCTGAAATTTCACCATGACGTGCTTTGGTACACATATAATTTCATTCATTTTATTGGTTATCAAGGGACTCTTGCAATCTGGGAACTCAAGTATTCTGTTCCAGACATTTTTCCTGTATTATTTATTTAATAATTTCCTCCCTTCAGTTTTCTTTGTTTGTTTGGATTTTCTTGAACTTACTTCTTTCTTTTCTTTTTTAAAAGATTTTATTTATGCATTTGAGACAGAGAGATGCAGAGAGAGGGAAAGCATAAGCAGAGGGAAAGGGAGAAGCAGACTCCCTCCCTCCCACTCCAGCTGGGAGCCTGATGTGGGGCTCAATCCCAGGACCCCGAGATTATGACCTGGGCCGAATTTACCATCTGAGGCACCCAGATGCCCCTTTTATGAACTTTCTGATTAGATGTTGCACTTCTGGGAACAATTCTTAAATTTTCTTGTATTTTTTTGATTATTTCTATCATTTTGGGGAGGAAAATTTCCTTCCTTGTTTTTTTAAATTGTGGTAAGATATACATAACAAAATTTACTATTTTAACTGTTTTTTTAAGGGTACAGTTCGGTGAAATTAAGTACATTCACACTGTTGTGCAACCATCACCACCATCTGCCTCCAGAACTTTCCATCTTCCCATGTTGAGACATTGTACCCATTAAACAATAACTCCACATTCCCCTCTGTCTCTAACCACTCACAGTCACCATCTCCTTTCTGTCTCTACGAATGCGACTACTGTAGGTTTCTCACGTTAAGTGGAATCATGCAATGTTTGTCGTTTTGTGGCTGGCTTCTTTCACTTAGTATAATGTCTTCAAGGGTTATGTTGTAGCATGCGTCAGAATTTCCTTTCTTTGAAAGGCTGAATAACATTCCATTGTAGGTGTATGCCATATTTTATCTATCCATTCATCTGTGCATGGACATTTGAGTTGCTTCCACATTTTCCATCTTGTTTGATTTTTGTATTACTTCCTTGAGCTTCCCTCAATGTTGACTTCTAATCCTTCCGCTGTTTTTTTTTTTTTTAATCTACCCTCATATTTTTAATTCCCAAGATCTCTGTTTTGCTTCTCTATTTTCTTCCCAATCTGTTCTTGTTTTGTGGACACCACGTAGATTCTTATTTCTCTGAGGATGTTCATCATCTATCCTTAACTTTTCTTCTGCTTTTGGCATTATTTATCTCCTTACACTTAATTTCTTCTGTAAACCACAGGTCTCTTAATTCAGAAGAATTTCTCAAACATCTAATAACATTCTGCTGCCTGTTCCTATTTGAAAGTGAGACACTGAAAAACTGCTTGGAAGTTCTGTGGATGAGGATGGGGCTTGTCAACAGACGGGCAACCACGTATGATTGGATGGGGCTTTCATCATTTCTCTGGAGAATTTCTACATGTTTGTAGGTTTTTTCCTTTTGTTACGGTCACGTGGTTGGAGAGAAATTCTCCAGTCTCCTGCCTGGATGCCAGGGTCAGGGTACAAAGTGGGGACAGGGGCTAGAGCCTTCCTTGTTCAATGATACCTTAACTTTACCCTCAGCTGTGCCTCGTGTCTGCTGCCATTCTGTTTAATCTCACCAGAGAGCAAATGGGCTGGTGGATGATCTCTGGTAGTAATAACTTCTGAAACAGACTTTCAAAGACTCCTCCACTCTTCAACCCTACTCTTTATTCCTGCCTTCAAAGGTGTTATCTTCAATTGGTATCTCCAATTTCTGAGCCTCTCTCGTGTTTTCAGGGTAAATGAACTTTATTCTTGTTGGATCCTTCTTCTGCAGGTTTTAGATTTCAGTATTATCTACTCTGTAAAGTCAAGTCAATGCTCAGCTAACCATTTTCCGTGTTCCAAGATTTTGTCACCTCTCTCTCCTCTCTTCGCCTGTTCTCCTAATATGTCCTTGGGTGTTTGTACTCTTTTAGATTCACTTACTATCATTTTAAGTGGTTGCAGAAGGGAGTGGAGAAAAATAGGCCTGTTCAGTATTCCATGCTGAACCAAAAGTCTTCCTTGTTTATTTGTACACAACCCAGTTTAGCATTGATATTTACTTTTCGGCTACAACAATTATTTATTCCTGTGATATGTTTTCTTGTCATTGTTTTTGTCCTTACTGAATTTTCTGGTCTCAACAAAAAGAGGAAAACTGCCACCGGAAAAGGCAATGGCCTGTATCCCTAAAATATACATATCATCATCATCACCACCTCATCATCATCACCATCATCGTCATCATCACCATCATCATCATCATACTTAGTTCTAGCGATGTCCTAGGCAATGGGATGAAAACATTTAATGTTTATCATTCAGTCTTCAAAGCAGTCCTTGAGTAGGTACTATCTGACCCCGTTTTGCAGGGTTGAAAAACCAAGCCTCAGAAAGATTGAGTCAGTGGCATGAAATCACAAGTAGAAAATGGCAGAAAAGGATTTGAACCTCAGTGGTTGGTATCTAGACAGGTTCTATAAGTGTGAAGGAGAAGTTGTTCTGATGAAAGAAGGCTTATAGATTACCCCGTCCAAAGTCACTGGCTATTTCGTATCCACACTTATAGTGACCATATTGGTTCAGCTGTGCAGATGATTGTATCATGACCTCATTAAGAATGGAGGCTCAGTGTGGACTCAACTCCAGTTTCTTGAGTCAGGGAGCAAATTCCAGCTACACAAACAGCGAGACGGTGAACTCAATCTAAAATTGCCAATATTCCTGCCATTTGCTTAGAACTTTTCTCCTTCTTCATCTAAGAGTGCAGAAACCTTGTTGATCTTGTTTACCCCTTGATAGAGCTGAGAGAGTATGTCAATATCTGGGATAGAGTCTGGTATATAATAGGTGCTCAGTAAATATTTGTTGAATGAACCAACATTCTTTCTCCAGATCAAAAGCCATATGGAATTAGGGCGTTCCTTTCAGATGGAATAAACAGAGATAACCAAGGATAGATGGGAGCATGGGGAATGAGGCTTGAAAGCCAGGCCGAGCTCTGCTTTCTTTTTTTTTTTAAGTGGGCTCCACACCCGGTGTGGGTCTTGAACTCATGACCCTGAGATCAAGAGTTACATGCTCTACTGACTGAGCCAGCCAGGCACCCCTGAGCTCTGCTTTCTAAGCCATGTGCCCTGGTGCAGGGCTGCATCTGGGTGGAGAGGGGATGCCATTTTCAAATTCCCATGAACATGTGATATGGGCTAGAAGTGGCCCAGTCTGGGGGAGAAATTCTTGAGATATGCGTCCCTGAAATTGAATATAGTCTAAGTGCACTTTTAATAGACCAGAGAGGCAAAGATTTCCGTGTCTCTGCCACTGGCAATGCTCGACCCACCAAAGTTCCAATACAACAAGCCATGTTGTACCGATTCTCATCTGTAGGGCATGAGATGCCCCCCAACCTGCAGGACTTCCCTACCTCCACATGGGGTGGTGGAAAGATCATAGATGTCCACAGTTTGAAGAACATTCTTCTCAAATTTATATTTTTCAAAGTTGTTTTCTTATTCCCCAGCATCTACTCCAACTTGGTAATTTATAGAAGTCTTCTCTGGCTTGGTTTAATAAAGATCTCACTGTTTTGAGATTGCTGGTTCTTTTTACGGTTCTGGGAACTAGTTATTTTGAGCCTTATCAATATTTTCCATACAGTCATGTTTATATCACTTTGCATTGCCTTGCAGTGTTCCTTGATTGGGGTGTTGTTGATGTTTGGGGGATGTCAGTTCTTCACTGGGGGACAGACTCCAGCATTGCAAGAAGTTAGTACTCTTTGCCCTTTCCAACAAATGCTAGTAGGGCCCCAAAGCACTGCAACACCACAGATGCTCCCCAACATTTTTTAACGCCTCCATGGGGGAATGGCACCACACCCAGCAATAGTGTGCTGACTTTACCACAAATTATGGGTAAGTCAGACTTGAAAAGAACCAGACCCCACAAGACACCATAGGCAAGGCACACAGCTGGCAGGATTGGTCAGCCACCTTCCTCCTACACACCCTTCCTCTTCCTCTTTATTCTTTGAAATTTGGAGTCCTTATCATGAAACTTGTCAAGCCCAGATCTGCACAGGGTCAGTGGGAAAACACCTTAAAGGGTGTGCGATGGGGAGGGGGTGGGGGGCTCTTCAGAATTTGGGTTTCACTTATGTGATGATCTCTTTGTTTTCATATGTGACATATGTTGTTTCTAGGCTCCAAATCTATCCATCTGTGCCAAGATTATTGCATGTACCTAGCACAGTGCTGGGAGCGGGACATGCTTCATCCTATTCCATCCTTATAACAGTTTTGCTCAACTTAAAATGCTTTTCACATTCCCATTTTCTAGATAAAGAAACCAAGGCTTTAAGAAGGTACGAAACTTAGCCTCTAGTCAACTTTCCAAGTCCAGTGTCTGTGTTCTGGCGTGAGAGTGATGTCTTGCTATAAAACTATTGGAAAAGTCTTGAGGGAGGAAATGGGGAAGAGGGTGGTCAGAAAAAGAGGTTTCCATTCAAAGCATGTACCAGTCTTGTCCCCCCAGACACACCCAGTGGCATCATTAGTATCCAACCTGTCACCACCAGCCGGAGTGGTAGCTCATCTCAGATCAATGAAGGAAAAAGCCTTGGCAGGCAGTTTTATCAGTGGCAATGGGAAAGGGGCGAACTGGCTGCTGATTCATTAATAAATCAGGACAGAGTGTGGGCACCAATTCCAGCCAGAGTGTCTGCTGCTGCCTGGAGAATTTGGCTGCAGCATCCTCTCGAGCTTTGCTGCAGAAAACCCAAGACCGGATATCTCTGGTGAGGAAGGAAGAGAGGAAACTGGCTGGCTGGTCCTAAGGAACCTGATATCAAGGTTTTCCTGGCTCCAATCTGCGGAAAAGGGCAGCAGGAGTGAAGCAGACGTCATGATCCATTAACATCATTCATTCACTCACACTTGCATTCATTTCCTGTATTTATGGAGTATCTGCCACCTGCCAGATTCTCTCCTAGGTGCCGAAGATACAGCAACAACCACCACCCACAAATACTCCTACCCTCATAGGGCTTATACTCTAAGGAGGGGACACAGACAGTAAGCATATTAAGAAATAAAACAGTCTATCAGATGGAGAGGAGTGCTCTGGGCAGAAAACAGCAAGGAGAGGGGAGTAGAGCTTGTAGGGATTTTGATTAGAAACCACGATCAGGGAAGGCCTCAGAAGTGACATTTGAGTAAAGATCTAATAATAACATCATCGGGAACACCGTATCAAGCGTTTTACAATCATCTCATTAATACAACAACCTCAAGAAATTATGGCTACAATTATTCCCATTTTACAGACAAAAAGACTGAAGTTAAGAGAGATGCAGTGATTTCCAGAGATCCTACAGCTAGTCTGTGGTTGGAACTAGGGTTTGAACCAGGCAGTCGGAACGGAAGCAGCGGCACGCTTGAATGTTGGTGCGGAGAGTGGACAAACGGGGTTTGGGGAAGAGAGGGTTGCGCGTGCAAATGAGGACTTTGTGTGCATCCACAAAGTGAATATGGTGCCACCCGTGGGCAAGCGTGGGCGGACATGAATGGGGGAAGGGGGCGGTGACTCTCGATCTTCCCAGAGCCGAATCGGACTCTCTCAGTCTGTGACTGGGGAGGGAGATCGCGGCAAGGGTTGTCCCGGAACAGTGCCAGTAGGAACCTTACCCCGCCGCCACCCCCGGGCCAGCTGCTCCAGTCAATAAGGCGAGGGCCTTACGGGCGCTCGCTGCGCTCCTGGTGGGGTTCACCCGGGAGTTCCTACAGGGGCTGTAGGAGGCTGCGGAGCCGAACTCTGGGAGGGCAGACTGAACACCATGCAGCCTCTACTCCAGAGAGGTGGGCGGTTTGGGAGTCGGACGCGCTAAGGGCGCTCGTGTCGCCAGTGCATTACCGGGAATGCCCCGGGCGCGGGACTGGGCGGTGGAGGGGAGCCGGGGAGCCCTTGGGGGATGCCGAGAGTGGCAGAGATAGGGTCCTTGCGCAGCAGAGGAGGGAAGAACTACAACGTGCTGGGGCAGAAAGAGTAAAAGAGAGGCCGGGGCGTGGTTGCAGGTGAGAGGGGCAAAGCGGGCGCCCAAGAAAAGCCTGGAGAACGAGTGAGTGCACTGGAAAGAGGGAGCCGAAGGGGTGCCAGAGAGTGCCGAGGAGAGGGAGCTGGCGTAAAGAGAAGGAAGAAGGAGCTCTTGCCCCGGAGAGGGAGGTGCCTAAAAAGGCATGGGACCAGGACCAAGGAGAGGGCGTTGGAAATCACTTGGGGACCCCCAGAAAGTGGCCAGGGCGGCACCCTGGGTTCAGCAGAGCAAAGACTGTATGCTAAAAGAGTGTCTGGCACTGGAGAGGGGAGCCCCGCGCGCGCGCGGCACGGAGGGGGCCATAGAACCCGTGCACTCAGAGAAAGCGGCATGCTTTCGCCTGCTAGGGTGGCGCACTTTGAGATTCTAGAAAAGCAGGTAGGGAAGAACCGGACCAGTGCTTACGAATGTCAGAGGAGGCAGGCAGGGGAAAGAAGCCGCGGAGTCCACGGAAGAACTCCCCGGGTTGGACAGAGTGCAGGATGATCCTTGGGAGGAGGTGGAAAGCCGGCCTGGGGGAGGCTGGATCAGGGCTCTGAGCGCCACAGGCAGCGCAGAGGAGGCGCTGGTGGTTGAGGGCAGAGTGCTGAGAGCCTGAGACTAGTGAGGAGGCGGCACAAAGGACCGAAAACCCGGAGCGCGTCGGGCAGCGGGCAGCGGTGGGGAGCGCGCTGAGTCCCCAGCACTCTGGCAACGCCTCCCGCGTCTTCCCTCCCTGGCTGCTCCAGGCCCTCATTCACTCACCATGATGGAGAAGACGAAAGCTACGATGTTGATGGGGTACGCGGGGCAAAAACACGAGACGATGGCGAGCCACAAGTAGTTCTTGAGCATGGGCATGTCCTCCTCAGTCTTGTCATCCTCGGTGTTGGCCTCCGGACTGCTGTCCAAACCGCTCTTGAAGTCCGCGCTGGGGTACTGAGACATGGGCGAGGCCGGCGGCGCAGGCTGGGCGGAGGAGCCGGGGTCGGCGCGGGCTGGGACTGAGGCCGCCGGCTCGTGGCGAGGCTTTGAAAAGCCAGTGGCGCGTGGCTCAAGGGAGACGTGACCTCACCTCTCCTGCATCCTCCGCTTGCACTCTCCAGAGCTGAGGGACCTGGGCCAAGAGCTTCCGCACAAGAGGGAGGGAGGGAACAAGGGAGTGAGGGGAGGCGGCCGGGAGGAGAGGGAGCGAGCCGGCCTGAGAAAAAGGGGAAAGGCACTCCTTGAAGGACACACCCAGAGAGAGCGTCAGACTGGCGCACAGACTCACTCTAAGTCCGAAATAGAAGGAGGCTCAGGGAAGGGAGAGAGAAGGTCCTTTACGTTGCAAACTGGCCAGCCTCCGGTGACCAGCTCATCTTTTCAAGCCGCTGAATTTGAATACATTAGGGTAACAGAAGGCAACCCAACTCTATGCAAGTGGCCACAGACTGACTACTTCCTCTTGACTAACAGTTTGCTTTTCCACCCCCATCCAGTCCCTTCTCAGACTTCGAACCCTGAGCCCCAGTAATTTCACTTCCCTGGCAGGTGGGCAGGGAACAAGGTGCCAAGCTTTGGGCCCAACCCTTCCCGCCCTGCACAGCGGTCCTCTGGAGACCGCACCTGAGTATAGACAGCCTGTGGGGGCCAATCTGGGTGCGGTCCACTTTTTCCCAAGTGTACAAATAAGGAACCCTCCTCTCCACTTTTCCACCTACAGGACCCCTGGAGGGAGAAGCAGGTAGATCTGGCTGGTGTAGACAACCCAGGTGGATAATTGGGATGGGAAGAAGACAGAGGGGTCTACTTTGGCAGCCAGCAGGAGGAGAACAATTACATCACTATCTAAGCAATTCATGAGAGCGGGTATGGACTCGAACTGAGGCTCCAAACCCCCAGACAGAGATGGGAAATTGTCACATTTGAGTTGAATGACCTCAGAAAAGTCACTTCTCCTCACTGAGCTCCATTTCCTTCATCTGAAAAAAGTGGATAATAGGAATCCCTTCCTCACTGGGATGTTGTGAACACTATAAAATCACGGGTCAAACCAGGTGAATCTAAGTGCTCTGTACATGTGAGTTTTTATTAGGAAGATATTTCCTCAAAGTATAGTCATTATGTAGTATCTCAGACCCAGTATCCTTTGGTGCAAATGTCACCCAAAATCCAGATATTTTGAGCTGGCAGGGCCACAGAGAAATACAAAGTAATTTTATGATGCATAGTTTCAAAAATAGTTGCTCACATCATAATGCAGCAGAAGTCTTAATCATCTGCTTGACTTTCTCAGAACGTTAACTGATTATCTGGGATGCTCTCACTTCTCATGGGGCCATCCTGATTCTGTTACCTGTCTCCCTCATTGGACGGCAGACTCTTTGAGAGAGGCGAACCTCTTTCTCATCTCTCTATCAGCACCTGGTACAGTGCCTGGTACAAAGTCCGTGCTTAGTATGTGACTACATAAAGATGAAATAGTGCCTTCTCCCTCATTTTGGTTGGTTAATCAAGTGGAAATAAACCAAAGAATTAGATTTACCGAGTCCTCAACCAAGCCTTTGTTTTGGCTGTTCCCTCTGCCTGGGATGCTGTTCTCTTGGACGGCCATGTGGCTGTTCCTTCTTAGTTCTCAGCTATCAGCTCATCACTTCCTCAGAGAGAGATCTTCTCTTTATATTTGTTTAGTGTAGGTCCCCATAGTAATTACATTTCAGCAGCTTTTTAAAATTAACATATAATGTTTTATTTGCTCCAGGGGTACAGGTCTGTGAATCATCAGGCTTACACATTTCACAGCACTCACCATAGCACGTACTCTCCCCAATGTCCATAACCCAGCCACTCTATCCCTCCCCCCCGACCCCCCAGCAACCCTCAGTTTGTTTCCTGGGATTAAGGGTCTTTTATGGTTTGTCTCCCTCCCTTTCCCATCTTGTTTCATTTTTTCCCTCTCTAGCCCCCACGATCCCCCGCCCTGCCTCTCAAATTCCTCACATCAGAGAGATCGTATGATAATTGTCTTTCTCTGATTGACTTATTTCTTAGCAGCTTTTTTAGTATATGTGCTGCCGAAGCGAGCACTTTAGCAGCTTTTTTAAATGACATGTATCATCATTGTAATTTATTTATGTGTTCACCATTGGTTCTTTCTCTACACCTTAAGCTTTGTAACCTGTTCAGAGCTGTATCTCTAGCACTTGGAATTTTTCTGGCACATAATAGGAATGCAAGGAATATATTTTTTAATTTTTTAGATTTTTTTCATTTATTTGACAGAGAGAGACACACAGCGAGAGAGGGAACACAAGCAGAGGGAGGGGGAGAGGGAGAAGCAAGCTTCCCGCAGAGCGGGGAGCCCGATGCGGGGCTCGATCCCAGCACCCTGGGATCATGACCTGAGCCGAAGGCAGATGCTTAACGACTGAGCCACCCAGGTGCCCCAAGAAATATTTTTGGATGAATGGATTAGAATTACCTGTGAGTACTGCAGAGATGATTTCTAGATCTTAACCAAGACCTACTTGAATTTGAATTTCCCAGGGTGATATCCCAGGTATTTTCAATGCCTGAGAAATCTGTATTTTTAGAACATTCCCCAGTGGTTTTGACACAAGTGGACATTTTCTCGAATCTCAATACTATTTCTAGTTCTTAGGACCAAGTCCTGGGTCCTTAGTTTGGAGGTCCCCTCTGGCTCTTCAAACTCAGCATGTCAGCAGTAAAACATCTTCCCCAAGAACCTGCTTCTCAAGGCTTGGTCCTTAGCTAAGTCCTGTCCACTCCTCCAATCTTCTGTCCTACTAATTCTCTCCTCTCACTGTGCTTCAGTTACAAAGGTGTTTTTCCCCTCTGTTCTCAAACGCACCTAGCCTTTTCCCACCTCAAGTTCTTGTACCTACTCCTTCTTCTTCCTGGAATGCTTCCCCTCTTCTCCACCTGGTGGGTCCCGTTCGTCTTTCAGGACCCATCACCTCATATGTTACCTCCAGAGAGAGTCCTTCCCTGACCATCTAAAGTATGGTCCTCTTTAAAAAAAAATTTTTTTTTAAAGATTTTGTTTATTTATTTGTCAGAGAGAGAGAGAACGGCAGGCAGAGGGAGAAGCAGGATCCCCGCTGAGCAGGGAGCCCGATGTGGGACTCTGTCCCAGGACCCTGGGATCATGACCTGAGCTGAAGGCAGACTCTTTTTTTTTTTAACTTTATTTTTTCAGTGTTCCAAGATTCATTGTTTATGTACCACACCCAGTGCTCCATGCAATACGTGCCCTCCTTAATACCCACCATGAGGCTCACCTATCCCCACACCCCCTTCCCTTCAAAACCCTCAGTTTGTTTCTCAGAGTCCACAGTCTCTCATGCCAAGGGCAGACTTTTAGCCAACTGAGCCACCCAGGTGTCCTAAAGTATGGTCCTCTTATTCTCCATCCCATTACCTTCTTTATTTCCTTCATCACAGTTATCACAACCAGAAGCTGTCTTTGTTTATTTGTTTATTATTTGTTGTCTGTCTTGCCCACTAGAAGGTAAACTCACAAAAGCAGAGATCTTTTCCTCCTCTGGTTCACGGCAATATCTTCTATGCCTAGAACAGTTCCTGGCCCCTGGTAGGTGCTCTGTAGATATTCATTGGATTAATGAATTGTGCATTTAGTCATCTAAGTTGGGAACTCTTCTCTTTCCTTCAGCCTCTACATCAACGGTTCATCAAACCCTACTGATTGCATGGCATATGTGACTCTTTTTTTTTTTTGCATATGTGACTCTTTACTCTGTCCTCTTTTCCCCTTCCCTAAGGCTAGTGTTACAGTTGCAGCTCTTATCAACAGTGCAAAGGCCCAGCGGGTACTGTCTGAGCCATATTTGTGGTCTGGGGCTGGTGAATTTAGTTAGTGTGGCTAAGCCCAAAGTTTGGATACCACATGGAATTTTGTGATTCAAGGTTATGAACTGTACTGCTCATGCCAACCCACTTGTGCCGTCCAGGGAAATACAAAAGAAGGGGCTGTTGACTTTGCCAGGAAAACAGCCCTTCAACACTGGTCCAACACTCCAGAACCACCAAAATTTACTGAGTTCCTGCTGTCTGCATTCCCTAGATACATCATCTCATTTAGTTGCTACAGCACGTTGGGGCGCCTGGGTGGCTCAGTCAGTTAAGTGTCTGCCTTGGGCTCAGGTCATGATCCTGGGGTCCTGGGATGGAGCCAGGTGTCCTCAGCAGGGAGTCTGATTCTCCCTCTCCCTCTGCTCCTCCTCCCTGCTCGTGTTCTCACTCACGGGCTCTCTCTCTCTCAAATAAATAAATAAAATCTCTAAAAAAAACAAAAATAGGGGCACCTGGGTGGCTCAGTTGTTAAGCATCTGCCTTCAGCTCGGGCCATGATCCCAGGGTCCTGGGATCGAGCCCCACATCGGGCTCCCTGCTTGGCGGGAAGCCTGCTTCTCCCTCTCCTGCTTCCCCTGCTTGTGTTCCCTCTCTCGATGTGTCTTTCTCTGTCAAATAAATAAATAAATAAATAAAATCTTTAAAAAAAAAATTCCGACAGCACTATTTGTGAGGTAGGTGGAGAAGTTTCCCTTTTGCAAATGAGGGAACCTATGACCAGGCAGGTAAAGGGACTTACGTAAGGTCTCACAGCCAAATGGAGGTGCCAGGATTTAAACCAGGTCTAAGATCCTTGTTCAGGTAGCAGGTCCAGGCCAGAGAGTGAAATGGACATCTCTGAAGTTTGCTGGAGTTATTCTATTCCACCCAGAGAAGGTGGATTAATAGCTGTTGACTTGTCTGAAACGTAGCAGTAAAATTGCAAGCACTTGAAATATTTACAATTAAATTGAAAAGAAAGTGCCCACACCAGAAAGTGTAATGTATATGGTGCTAATTCTTGAGGGATGCATTAGACCACTCAGGGGCTCCCAGCTCTAATTTCCTGAGCGTCACTAATTTTCTCATGAGAGGTCAGTTTATTGCTCTTGAATGAAGCCTGCTGGCTGATTGCTTAATAGTGTGGCAATATCTTTCCTCTTTTTAAATGAGAGGGAATAGCCCAAGGAGGAGAGGGGGAAGACTTACTGGGGCTTTCTGGATCCTGATGTAGCAACTTACATTTTTTTGGCATTTGAAAAAAGTTTATTTCCAAATGTAAAAATAATGTATATTCATTCTGCAAAAGTTCGAAAATGAATAAAAGTATAAATAAGAGAGCTCACCTCTATCCCACCGTCCAGAGGTAACCACAACAAAAATAAAAGATAATATTTCCTTCTTGTTCCCTTTCTACATATATATTTTTTTCTCTAATAAAGTGGGATTATAGATAGTTTTGTTTTGTGTTTTTCTCACTCAATGTTATATCACCATTAGCATTCCTTGCAGATATTTTTATGGTATGCATAATTTTCCATCGATTCAGTGGATTATTATTTATGTGACTATTCCTCGATCATTAGGTATTTAGGTTATTTTGGTGGGTTTTAATTGTTAAATGAAACATGAATAATGCTGTGACTTTGTACCCAATTATCAGCATTTGTGATCATTTCTTTGTGACTCGTGGTCTTACAGGGGAGATGTCTGTCTTCAAAAGGGCAGGAAAAAACCTCAGATTGGCTAGTTGAGAAATTATATCATAAGATATGTACCAAATGTAAAATTAAAATGTAGGCCAAGGGAACAATCATGGATTCAATGGACTACAGAAATGAAGTGATTCAAATGAGATGCAATGAGATGGATTCAAAGAACAGCTTCTCAATGCCAAATGGATCCCCAGATCTATGATACTTAATGGGGTGATTTTTAATCTATGCTTTTTGATCTTAGCCATGTGTAGGATTCCAAAATAGAAGAAGGGAGGTAGGAAGGGAGAGAGGGAGAGATGGAGGGAGGAAAAGAGAAAGAGAGAGAGAGAGGGAAGAGGAAGAGGAGAGGGAGAGAAGAGGGAGAGAGACAGGAAAGAGGAGAAGAGAGGGAGAGGAGAGGGAGGGGAAGGGGAAGAGAGAGAGAGGAGGGAGAGAGAGGAAGGAAAAGGGAGAGAGAGGAGAGGAAGGGGGAGAGAGAGAGAGACAGAGAAAAGAGAGAGAGGGAGAGAGGAGAGAGAGGAAGTGGAGAGAGAGAGGAAAGGGAGGGAGGGAGAGAGAGAGAAAGAGAGGTTTTGCTGATCTGTGAAAATACAAGAGTGAGGTTCCAGATCTTTAGGAATGATAAAAAGTCTAATGTATCTGCTGCCAAATTTTGCATTAGTCTCAAGTACTAGCCTTTGGCAGTCATAAAATAACTGCTATGGTCTCAGGGATTTGCTACAGAAGAACAGTGTCTTTTTGGCTAATATTGTTAGAAAACCATTTACCTTTCTAGTTCCAACAATTTTGATCTTCTCACAAGGATCACAAGTGGTGGTGGTGGTGGGGAGCAAGACTGGAGAGAGGGAGCATTCAATTCTGTACTGTTAATTTTTTAAAACCATGCCTTTTAATGAAACCATTTCCGGATAGAGGGGCACAAAACACAAACTCTCTTAAACTTAAAGTGCAATCCTTTTTCCATTCATCTGTCCTCCATTGTACCAGAAAACAGTATCTATCCTATAATTCTTTTTGCCGGGTGAATGGCAATCACCCAGCAAAAAGAATCAATATTATCATTATATATTATCATATATTATATATAATAATTGATAATATATAGTAATGATAATGCTGTGTTTTGGACTATACGGTGCAAATCCTGGATGAACCAAATAATTAGCAAATGTTGTAATAGTGATCCTAGAAATCAGAAAGAAATAATCCACACCCCAGTATCCTAGCCATTGATTGTTCCCATGCAACCTCCCAGTCCTTGTGTATATCCAAGTGCATTTCCACACACTTGCAGTGACATTTATGCACCATTTTGTATCTCGACTTTTTTTAAAGTCAATGCCTATACTAGGGCATTTAACTTAATGCCCTATCCTAGAGGATTGTGATCCTCTGCTGAATCGTGTTTGATGACTTTAATAATTTTATGATAATATAGTTGTTTTTTTTTCCTTCTTGTTGGATAATTTTGGAGCTCTGTCATCTTTTGTGTTAAGAATAAGGAAGAAGGGAATTTACTTTAGAGATGCTCCCAAACCCTTCCTTCCTCCTCTCACTGTCCTACCCAGGAAAGTAGGATGACATGGAGACTGAAAGCAGCCGACTGCGCTGGGGGTGGGAGGGAAGTCTCCTAAGCAGAATCACTTCCAAAGAATGTGGACTGCAAACCACTTAGGGTCTGGAGGGCTGAGCATTGAGTGTGAAATAGCAACCTGGAGGCATGGGTGGTGGAGGAAACTGGGGTGATCGGTGAGCAGGCCTGGTCTGGAGAGGGAGTCAGGAAGACTGAAACAGAATAGACAAGAATTGCACTTACAGGTGGGCTGGAGGGGAGAGCTGGCTTTCTTATGTTTGTAGGGTATCATTTGGTGCACCTGAGTTAAGGAGACCAGATGTTTTGAGTCTTGTCAACCTGTGTCACACTGTATTAGTTAAGTCTTCCTATTCCTTCAAAAATATTTGATAAGCTACCCGGTGTCAGGCACTATTTTGGGTGCTGGGGATAGAGTGGCAAGCAAGAAAGCCATGATCCCTACTCTTACGGACAAACAAATAAGATGCTTATGATTTGTGGTGAAAGGAAAAAAAACAGGGCAATGTGATAGTGACTTGGGGGAGGTGGGAACTTAGATGGGGTGGCCAGAGAAGGTATGCTAGATAAATCCTGTTGAATCTTAGAGCCACTCTCTACCTTTCTCCACCCCATCCTCTGACCCAGCAGACTATCTTGAATGTTTTACATCCAGGCCCAACACACTCTGGCCCACTGCTTGTTTTTGTAAATAAAGTTTTATTGGAACACAACCACATTCATTCATTTGTGTATTGTCTATGGCTTTTCTCATGCTATGATGTCAGAGTTGAGTCATCGTGACAGAGATTGTATGGCCCAGAAAGCTGAAAATATTTCCCGTCTGGTCCATTACAGAAAATGTTTGCCAAACCCTTTCCTGTTTCAACAGGCTTCTTTGCCTTCTGGTTTCAGATAGGTTTAACCAACAGGAAATCCTGGTAGGAGAACAGAAGGAGGGAGAAGAATGATGTCAGTCTATTTTCCTCCATGGTTCTCTCCTTGTTGAGTTGCCTTGAGCTGGGGAATCACTGGATTGAAGGCCACAGTTCCTCTAAGGCAGCCTCTCGAAGGAACGCTCATTTTGGGCTCCAGTCAGCCCCTTACCCTCTTTCCTCGAGGCCTAGGACTGATTCTGGCCCCACTGTTGCTCTTGGGGGTACTTCGCTCCCCCTTATAGCTCCCTACACCTTGCTGTGTAGTCCTAAAGTTCTAATAGGAATGTGCCAATTGAGTCCTGCTGGGCCCATGACTGATGTAGAAAGTCTCCTTGGGGAGGTGACATTTGAGTGGAGATCTGTTGGTTAAAGACAAGCCAGATGTTTGAAGAGCTGAGAAAAGAACATTCCAGGCAATGGGAATGGTGTGTAGAAAGGCTCTGAGGTGGAAAAGAACTCAGGATGCTTAGAAGGGCCAGTGAGGGTAGGAGACGAGGTGGGAGAGGTGAGCAGGGCCAGAACATGCAGGACCTTCCCACCGCTGGTAAAGGGTCTGGGTTTTATTCTAAGAACAACGGGAAACCACTGAAGCATTTTATTTTATTTTATTTTATTTTATTTTATTTTATTTTACTTTATTTTATTTTATTTTAATTTAATTTAATTTTATTATTATTATTATTTTTATTTTATTTATTTATTTTTAGATTGTATTTATTTGACCGACAGAGACAGTGAGGGAGGGAACACAAGCATGGGGAGTGGGGTAGGGAGAAGCAGGCTTCCTGCTGAGCTGGGAGCCCGATGCGTGACTGATCCCAGGACTCTGGGATCATGACCTGAGCCGAAGGCAGACGCCCAACGACTGAGCCACCCAGGCGCCCCCCCACTGAAGCATTTTAAACCAGATTTTGATATGAGCCAATTAACATTCTTTTGCGCTAATCAATTGCATTCGTGAGTTGCCAGATGCAGAGAGTGACTAAAATGGACTTTGGGAAATTCATTGAAAAGAAGCTTTATTTCAGGAGCTCCAAGAAGAGTTAGGCAATGTGGCTTTGGGGCAGGCAGGACCCGGAGCAGATCTGGGGACCTTACCATAAGAGTTAAGTATCTTCTCATCTAGCCCCCAACCCATCTACATCTGTGGATCAGATTCCAAACTCTTGTGAGAGAGCATCTGGCCTAACTCAGGCCTAGTGTCCCTTGGGCTCCAGGTAATTGATGGCCAGTGTGGTGAAGCGAAGAAGTCATCTATTCTTTGATTCATTCACAAAGACTCTGTCAAATATATCCCTTGTACCATCCTAGGTGCTGGGGGAACATATAATGATGAGCTAAACAGACCTGTCCAGTTCCTCATGGAACCTTTATTTCAAGGGAAGAGAGCCCCTCCTTCTAGAAAAACAAAATAAACAAGTTATTTCAAAATGCTCCTTGTGGGCGGGGCCTTTAACTTGTCACAGTTCTATGACCAGAGAATGAACAGAGCCTGGCACAAAAGAGGTATTTAATAACTATTAGTGGCTTGACAAACGGATAATAGCAAGGGACTTACTTAGGTAGGAGGATCAAGGGAGGCCTCACTAAGAAGTTGACATTTAAGTTGAGACGGGTAGTGTGAGAAGGAGAAGCCATTTGAGGAGCAGAGTACAAGCCCACTAAGTAGAAGGAATAGCACGGGCAGAGGCTCTGAAGTGAGAAAGTACTTACACACACACACACACACACACACACACACGCGCGCGCGCGCGCACATACACACACACATGCGCACACACACCTACCTTAAAGAAAGGGGGAATTGATGCGAACTGGATACACCTCTTCCAAAGGGATGTAATTCAACAAATACGTCAGGAAATGGCTGTGACAATCTCTAGTTCGGGGCTTCACGTGGACTAACTGTAAAGTACTTGAGTTGCCTTGTAAATGGCCACATCTCAGCAACTCTAAAAATGGGGCCATTCATGACCGATTTTAAGCACTTCAGAGTTTGAAGAAGGCAGAAGTTTTTTTCTTCCCACACTCATTCTTGTGGTTTCTGAAATACTTTGAAGCAAAAGCACCCAAACTCAGGGTCACATGAGTCCTAGGAACCCTTTTGGGCTGGACCTCTGCTGCCTCTAACCTCAGTGGAGAGTGTGCTTTTTCATTGTTTCTGGCTGGTTTTGCTTTTTGGATCTCTGAGGCCTCTCTTCCCTTCCTTCTTGTCTTTTACCTCTGAATTCTTGTATCATATTCCACTGGTTGGAGTGATGATGGACACTTTCCCTAAAGCACCAACTTTCCCCGCAGAGGTTGTACGCCTGTCATCTGCTCTTCTAAAGGGCAAGGCCCAAATCCCTTTAACTCCCAACTGCTTTTTGTCATTATTTGCACATTGTCAAGGTTTATAACATCTACATTTTGTTCTCCATCATATAGAAAAATTAATTCTTTTGGGCTTTGTCCAAAGGTTAAACTGAAATCATGAACTGACAGTTTCAAAGCCTTAGAGATTTATCATTTACTGAAGAATGACTTTGTGTAATTGGACTTACTGGACTTAGGTGTCATTACAGTTGTGTCCTTTAAAGGAGATACAGTTAATAAAACTTGGGAGGAGGGACGATGGAAAGGGATACAGCATATTGTAACCATATGGTTTTTGTTACTTTTATTACTTGCCATCTGATTTCATCAAGTCCATCTAGATTCTGTGTCAATATTTTAGATGATTTATCTATTTGTTTTTGGACCTTTCTGACTTCCTGTTACAATTCGGGTCATTGGTTTTCATGCCCCCCTGCACAGCTGTCATTCCTGGGATTTGTTTTTATTGCACTCCTGCCTTAATTGTTATACTTTTATAAAAAGTCTTGATATTTGATAGGACAAACCCAACTATCTTGCTTCCCTTCTTCAGAATTCTCTTGGCTGTTCTTGGCCCTTTCTTCTTCCTTGTGAAATGTGTTTTTTGATCTCAAGTGCAGAGAGCTGAGTTAATCATACTCCTCAGTTCATTTAATGTGTTATTGTTGGCCCATTCAAGGTTCTACCTTTGTTCTGTTTTATTTTTTGACTTCATTTTCATATTCTTTTTAAAAAAATATTTATTTTTGAGAGAGAGAGAGAGAAAGAGAGAGAGAGAGAAAGCAGGGAGAGGGGTTGAGGGAGAGGGAGAGAGAACGTCAAGCAAACTCCAGGCAGAGCATGGAGCCGACGTGGGCTCGATCTCACAACCCTAAGATCACAGCCTGAGCCTAAAGCAAGAGTCGGTCACTTAACTGACTGAGTCACCCAGAAGCCCCTATTTTCATATTCTTTATCCCCTTCCACATCTTGCCCACCTGCCCTTGCCATAGGCATCCACTCAAATGTGTTTGATATATTTGCCTGGATACCTGTGTATCATCGTAAAATAGATGTTGTTATTTTGGGTGTATGTGCGATCGAGTGATGCAAACAATTTCATGCAACAGGTATAATTGTTTCTTAATTCTTAAAAGCAATATCAGGATTTTCAGATGTGTTACGCACTGTGTGTACATCTAGTTGATTCCTTTGAACTGTTGCACAGTATTTCGAAGCACACATTGATTACAGTTTTCTATTACATTTCTGCCAGTGATGGACATCTAGCTCCCCACTGTGCAAACAATTTTGCAATACACATCCTCATACATGTCACTGTGTGGTTCTGCGTGAAGGTTCCTATGAAGTACATATGTCCAGGGGAGGGGGATGCTAGGTCCTAGGGCATAAATCGATAAACTTTCACAAAATAGTGACAGGTTGTTTTCTAGAATGATGGTATCCATCAGCAATGCATGGAGATTCTAGTTATTACCCTACTTTACAGTTTTTGCCAGTCTCATAGTAGTAAAGTGGTATCTTACTGTTTTAATTTGTATTTCTTTGATTACTGGTGAGATTGGGCATTTCGTCACTTACTTGTCAGCCATTCAGTTCTCTCCACCTGCAAATTGTCACTATCTTTTTCTGAATTTTTCTGATGGAGTTTACATATTTTCTTGTTGATTTTGAGTTTCTTTTATTTTCTAGATGTTAATCCCTCATCAGTTTTATATGTTGCAAGCACATTCTCTCAGGCTACCATCTACCAGTTAATTATGTGATTTGTTTTTTAAATGGGAATCCTTAATTTTGATGTACTCAGAGCTACCAGTTTTCCATTATATGGTATGAGACTTGGGATTTTATTTAATAAATCCTCCATTAAGAGACGGCAAAATTTCTCTGACAATTTCTTATGTTAGATTTCTGGTTTCACGTTTGACAATTAGGTCCTCAGGGAATTTGGTGTTCACCTTTGTAAAGGACTGAGGTAGGAATCCAACTTCATTTTTGTCTAAATAATGAGCTCGTCTCACCAAATCACTTATGATTATGGATTTTTTTGGTAACCAATGCCTGTACCAGTATTTCATGGTTTTTATAGCTATGACTCTGTATGACATGATAAAATTTGGGAGGGTGAAACTTCCTCATTGCTTGTATTTTCAAACTTGGCTTAGCCAATTCACATTCACTTTAAGTAATTTTTCTGAAATGCACGCATAATATATTTCATGGATAGGGACAAAGTTTGTAGCATTTTCAAGTCTTCCCAAATTTATATATATTTAATTAGAACTTCTTGTAGGTATTTCAGTGTCTTACAGTTTTCTTCATAAAGGTCTTCTCTTCCCAGGTATGTTATAATTTTTGTTGCTATTTGGATAGGATATATAGTTTTTCTATTACATTTTCTAACTGGTAGTTCTTGAAATATAGAAACTTTACAGATATTTGTATGTTATTATATGCAGTAACCTTGCTGAGCTCTCTTATTGGTTCTAATAGTTTATCCATAGATTATCCTTATATTTTCTTTTCAGCCAATCATATTGGTTGTAGGCCTTTCTTCTCTTAAACATCATTTATTTTTCTTGTCATGTTGGAGTGGCTAAAATCTTGATTACAATTTTGGCAATAACTAGCACGTATTATATTTTTATTCCTGACATGGATGGAAATGCTTCTAAGGTTTCACCAATAAATCTGTTGTGGTAGACTTAAAATGTTAATCAATTCCCTTTTTATGAAAGTTATATTTTATTAGAACTCTAAAGTTTAACTTTACATGCATATCATTCAGGTTTGGGTGGAATAGAATTCAATAAAACTGGTAATTCAGAGTGATATCTTTTAATCAGTTGCTCTAGGTTTTTTATTTTTAGGTATCTTTTATTGGGTTAAGAAAGTTTTCATTAGTATGTTAATTTTTAAATCATTAGTAGATGTTGGATTTTATTGAATGCCTTTCTTGTATGGATCAAGATGATGATTCTATTATTTTTTTATTATTTTCTCATTTCCATTTTCTGTTCTCATTTCTGGGATCTTTTATTAGATGAACTTTGAATCTCCTGGGTTATACCTTTATGTTTTTTAGCTTTCATACCATATTTTGCATCTCCTTTTCTCTCTATATTCTGGAAGATTTTCTCAGATTTTTTTTTCTAGGATGTCCACTAAATGAAAAATTTTAGGCAATAAAGTTTTAATTTCTTTTTTTTTCCTCAAATACTTTTATTTTCTTTCTTTCTTTCTTTCTTTCTTTCTTTCTTTCTTTCTTTCTTTCTTTCTTTCTTTCTCTCTCTCTCTCTCTCTCTCTTTTCTTTTCTTTCCTTTTCTTTCTTTTCTGTCTTTCTTGATTTTATTGAGAGAGAGAGAGAAAGAGAGCGAACACAAGCCGGGGGAGGAGCACAGGGAGAGAGATAAGCAGACTTCCCACTGAGCAGGGAGCCCAACATGGGGCTCCATCCCAGGACCCTGAGATCATGACCTGAGCTGAAGGCAGACAGTTAACCAACTGAGCCACCCAGGCACCCCTAAAGTTTTAATTTCTAAGAGTTCTTCCCTATTTACTGAAAACTTCAGTATAGTTAGAGCCTACAATTATCATTATATTTAATAATATTATTTAAAAATGAGTATCTTTTTGAATCTCTATGTAGATACTAATTATAATTTCAGAGATTTTTAAAATATTTTTTTCTTTTGAGTGTAAGTCAGTTGTGCTGTTTGTTCATCTTAGTTCTCGAATGTCTAGGGACCTTTGGTTATCCATTTATATTTATAATGTAATTAGTTGACTAATTCTAGAAGCTGTTGTGGATTTCTTCCACCTTGTATAAGACTGTTTCCGTCAGGACTTCTTCCCTGAATGAAAGGCCATTATCTTGTAAACCCTCATAGTAATTGTATTAGTTATCTATTGATACATAACAAATTATCCCCAAGTTTAGCAGTTTAGAACAACAAGTATGTGTATTGTCTCATGGTTTCTGTGGATCAGGATCTGGGTGTAGTTTCAGTAGATCCCTCTGACTCGAGGTGTCTCCTAAAGTGAGGCTGCAGTCATCTCAAGGCTTGACCTCGGGGAGATTCCCTTCCAAGGTTGCTCACAGGGCTGTTAGTTGGCTTCATATCCTTGGTGGCTGTTGACATGGCAGCTTGTTTCTCCAGAGAAGAAGAGAGAGGGAGGAAGGAAGGGAGACAGGCAGGGAGAGAGGGAGGGAGAGAGATGGGGGTGGGGAAGACACAGAGAGAAAGGTGGGAGGAGGAGACAGCCTTTTTGCAACCCAGTCTCAGAAATGACATCCTATCTCAGGGCACCTGGGGGGCTCAGTCAGTTAAGTGTCTGCCTTCAGCTCAGGTCATTATCTCCCGGTCCTGGCATCAAGTCCCATGTTGGGCTCTTTGCTCAGTGCGGAGTCTGCTTCTCCCTCTCACTCTCCTTCTGTGCTCTCTCTCTCTCAAATAAATAAATAAAATCTTAAAAAAGAAGAAGTGACATCCCATCATTATTGCTCTTTACTATTGGTTATAAACAGTTACTAGATCCAATACACACTCAAGGGGGTTTTACAAGGAGAGAATTATACAAGGGCATAAATGCCTGAAGGTGGAGATCACTGGGGGCCATCTCAAAGGCTGCCATAAGACCCTAGGTCCTGTTACTAACTCCCAATGAGGAACTGGGGCTTAGCAAGGTTAAATCACTTGCCCAACATCCCACAGCCGGTAAATCATAGAGTTAAGTCTGGAACCCATATGGAACTACTTTCAAAAGTTCACCCTCTTAATTACTATGCCTGCCGTCTTCCGAAGTGTAGATGTATCACTGTTGGAAAGTAAAATCATTTGAGGCGATACAGAGAGTCTTGGGTTGGTGCTAACATGACTTTAATGCCTTTAACCCTCATTAATCTCCCATTTAACTAAGAAAGAGCTGGCCTTGAGCTCAGAGTCTTGGGAAGACAAGGGTATCTGGCTAGACTTTAATACTATTGCTTTCCGTTAATGGTGTTGACTTCCAGTTGTGGCAAGTAGGAGTGGCTTTAAACTAATGATAGTGACATAAAATTTCCTTTAAGAATACACCCTAAACATATTATATATGTTAATTAAAGTAAAAACTGAAATAGCAAAAACGGCACTCAGATATGGCAAATGGAGTGACGGTGATCTATGGATTGCTCAAGTTTGGGAAATACTACCCAGATTATAATGCATTAATTCCAAAAAGAACCTCAGGGATAATCATCCCATCTTTTTGGTTCAGTCTTTTCTCCCTTCATTTTATAGATGTTTGAAATGTCATCCAAAGAGGGTGACTTCCCACAACATTGTAAGAGGGCTCCCCTTTCTCCACATCCTCTCCAACATTTGTTGTTTCTTGCCTTGTTAATCTTTGCAAATATTACTCAGCCATCAGAAAGGATGAATACCCAACTTTTGCATCAACATGGGTGGGACTGGAGGAGATTATGCTGAGCAGAGAAAGTCAATTACCATAGGGTTTCACTTACTTGTAGAGCATAAGGAATAACATGGAGCACATTAGGAGAAGGAAAGGAAAAGTGAAGTGGGGAAATCGGAGGGGATACGAACCATAAGAGACTGTGGACTCTGAGAAACAAACCAAGGGTTTTAGAGGGGAGGGGAGTGGGGGGATGGGTGAGCCTGGTGGTGGGTATTAAGGAGGGCACGGATAGCACGGAGCTCTGGGAGTTGCACATAAACAATGAATCTTGGAACACTACATCAAAAACTGATGCTGTACTATATGGTGACTAACATAACACAATGAAAAAAAAAAAGAGAGAGTGACTTCCCTAAGGGTATGTAGTTCCCACAATCACAGCCCGAGTCCCCTAGCCGTCGTGCCAATGTTTTCTTTTCTCCTTCTTTTACCTCTGTTAGTTACTTTCTTTTTACTCTCCCTATTTCAACCCTGCTGTTTCCAATTCACTTTCCCCTAATCAGAGGTTCTCAGGAGCGGTGCTGTTGACATCTGGGGCAGGAGAATCTTTGTCGTGGCCAGTGTCCTGTGCATTGTAGGATGATTAGAAGCATCCCCGGCCTCCACCCGCTAGAGGCCAGTAGCACCCCCACCCCTAGTTGTGACAATCAAAAATGTCTCCTGATGTTGCCCCGTGTCTCCTGGGGGGTGGGGAGCAAAATCACCCCAATTAGCCATGGCTGCTCTAAAGTCGTGGTTTTTATTTCTACAAGATCTCTCAGCTGCTGGTGCTGCTAGTCTGTGGGCCACACATTGAGTAACATAGCCTAATAAGATAGCTATTTTTTTCCTTACATTTTTGGAGACCGTGTAGGACAATTATAATGCAAAGTAAGACTCCATTCAGTACAGTATTAGTATGTGGAAGGTGGGGATTCCAGCATTCAATTTTCAGAAGCAAATTGTTCTTGAGGGGGTTAGGGAACACACATAATCTAGTTTTACTCCCTACCCTTGGCAAATTAGAAATCAACTGGAAAAATTAAAGGAAATACAATCATTTTGCTATTTGTGTTTTTTTTTTTTAAATTAATGAGCCTTACCTATGTATTTAGCAAGCGCGGTTTGAGAAAAGTTTGTAGAGTGTGCACACTTATAGTGAATAATGGCTCAGTGTGTACTTGCAATCCACACGAAGGCCGGGGTGGGCTCAGATTCTTGCTAGGCGGCAGAATTACCATTTTTAATTGCTTAAGAGCGCTTCCTGAGAGAGCTGCACATTAGTGAGGATTTGGAGGCAGTTCCGTGTATAAGCAGGAAGGGTTGTAATGCTGTCCTAAGTATCTTCAATTATACATGAAGGAGTGGGCTTTCTTTCACAATCAAGCAAAAAAGCTCTTCTTGGGCTCCTGGGGAATTTTCGTGCATTAAGGACTGAAACTTTTCCTGGATCCTTTTGTCCAATGAAGGTACAACACGCTCTGGGTAAGGGGAAAAAAAAAAAATCTCTTTATTGTTCTTCTGAGTAAGAGTGAAAGTGGGTTTTTAAAATTCAGAACCATAGTTGGTAGAGCCCATATTTGACTCCTTTTCTTTCTTCTTTCTCTTTCTAACCCCACCAGCTGTCTCCTCCCTCAATCCCCTTCTGCCTCTTTTCTTTCTGTTCCTTTGATCCTTTTTGCAAAGTGGCTATAATGAGGCACACGTGTTATTCTTTTGTTTTATGATTTGTACTCCGAGATGCTCTGCTTTGCTTTTTTGTTTTCGTTACAAAAACCAGAACAAAAGCGGCACAGTTCCAGGAAATGGGATGTGAAATTGTTTACCAACTATACGAATTTTCGACCACACGGCATTGGTTGACACTAGATGACTCCCATTTCTTTAGGCAGCCCAAATTTGGGAAGAGCAGAGTTCAGGCAATGAAGAGAGAAAGTTCCAAATATTAGGACTGATCAAATCGGCATGTGATGCACTCTGTTTCTGAAAGTTTCCCGGCAGAGTCTGCCTTATGTCAGGAAGGTCGGGCTGGAGGAGCCAGTCCTCTTCCTGACTGTTCACCAGAATCACCTAGGAGAGCTTTCTAAAAGAGGTTGATGTATTTTTAGCCTTGGGTTCAAATCCTGACATCTCTATTTTTTAAAAAATCCTCCCTAAAGACTTAGATGGAGCCACCTTGGCTCTGGTCCCAAATAACATTTGGAACTAGTAAGTTAGCTGAGCTAAAAGGTCCCTTTGAAGAGCTCGAGGACTCCCTGAGATTCTCCATGATTTTAGGAACTCATTTAAGTCAAGGGTCATGTGCCCCACGTGAGGAGTAATGGTAGCCAATATCATGTAACCGCAAGTGGCAGGCACATGCCTAGACAAGTCAAATCCTTGTTCTTCGACTGCTTGCTTGGACAAGTCATCCAGTTTCTCTGAGCCTCAGTTTTCATGCCTGCAGAATGGTGCCAACCCTTACAGGGACATTGCGAGTATTAAGGAGCTAATGTAAGTGAAGTGCTTAGCAGGATCCCAGACATGTAAGTGCTTGGTAAGTGTTAACTATTGGGAGCTCAACAAAGTTATTTTTATCAAGAGGACTTGAGGTGGCATGAGCTAAGCTAAACCATTGAGATGCTTCCCGTTGGAAGCAGAATCTTGAGAGTAGTTGTGATCCGAATCTAAACTCAGGAAAGGAATAATGGAGATATTATTTACTCACAGGAATGGATGGCCTTTCCCGTTTCCCAAATGCTCAGGAGAATTCAGCCTAAACCAGGTGACAGAACATATTGTTCTGGACACTCATTGAACTTTGGATACTGGGAGCCACACTAGACTTTTTTTCTGTGACTCTGTTCTTGTTCCTACCTCAAGGCTTTTGCATATGCTGTTCCCTCCAGCTGGAATACTGTACTTCTGATCTTCACATGGTTTTTAACTATCTTTTTTCAGTTCTTATCATTGCTCTTATAACTTACTTAGCCTCTCTCTCCTCTACTAATATGTAAGCTTCGTGGAAGCAGAAACCTTCTTTCATTGGCCTTAGAATAGTACCTAGCACATAGTAGGCACTCAGTAAATATTGAGCCAATGAAAGAATACCGAATGAGTGAATACTGATCAGGAGAATGAAGGACTGTACTCTGAAGCCCCGATTTCCATGCCAACCCTGATTTATTTATTTTTTTTTAAAGATTTTATTTATTTATTTGACACAGAGAGAGATCACAAGTAGGCAGAGAGGCAGGCAGAGAGAGAGGGGTAAGCAGGTTCCCTGCTAAGCAGAGAGCCCGATGCGGGGCTCGATCCCAGGACCCTGAGATCATGACCTAAGCCGAAAGCAGAGGCTTTAACCCACTGAGCCACCCAGGCCACCCTTTTTTTTTTTTTTAAAGATATCCTGCCAACAGTTGAAGTGCCACAGTAGTAATCTTTGTTCAGTAAAAAAGTGGGGAAGATGTGTTCTGTCCCGATTGTGAATCCAAGTTTTGTAGTGTCCTTTGTGCGAAAACAGGACCTTTAGTGTAATGGGATGAGTTAGGGGTAAGGATTCTTTTTCTACGTGGATGTCTAATTAATATAACACCATTAATAATTTGTCATCAATCAAATGTCCAAATACATGTGGGGCAATCCATTGGTTGGCCTCGTTGTCTTTCCTTGGAGAAGTACCTACAAATGTCTTTTTAAAAAAAATTATTTAAATTCAATTTAATTAACAAATACTGTATTATTAGTTTCAGAGGTAGAATTTAGTGATTCATCAGTTGCATACAACACCCCGCGCTTATTACTTCAAGCGCCCTCCTTAATGCCTGTCACTCAGTTACCCCATCCCCCTACTCCCCTCCCCTCCAGCAACCCTCAATAGAAGTACCTATGCTGTCTTAATTTCTGTACATACACAGTAGTCTCCTGCCATACAGTCTCCTCTGTGTATCTTTTTCTTTTCCAGTTAACATACAGTATAATATTAGTTTCAGGTACACAATTTAGTGAATAAACACTTACCCACAATAGCAGGTGCTCATCACAAGTACCCTCCTTAATCCCCATGACCTATTTCACCCATCCCGCTACCCACCTCCTCTCTGGTAACCATCAGTTTGTTCTCTATAGTTAAGAGTCTGTTTCTTGGTTTATCTATTTTTTCCTTTGTTCATTTGTTTGTTTCTTAAATTCCATATATGAATGAAATCATATGGTATTTGTCTTTCTCTGACTGACATATTTCACTTAGCGTAATACTCTCTAGCTTTATCCATGTCATTGCAAGTGGCAAGTGGGAAGGTTTCATTCTTTTTTATGTTTGAGTAATAGTCCATTGTGTGTGTATATATATACACACACACCACATCTTCTTTATCCATCCATCAGTTGATGGACATTTGGGCTGTTTCCATAATTTGACTGTTGTTGATAATGCTGCTATAAACATTAGGGTGCATATATCCATTTGAATTAGTATTTTTGTCTCCTTTGGGTAAATACCACCTCTGTGTATCTTCTAGTGGATGAATTCCTTCAGCTTTTGCTAATACATGTATATTTAGCTCTCATAATTTTCAATTAATTTATTTCAAAATAATTTCAAATGTATATAGATAGGTTAGAAGAGCAGCAAAGCAACATTCATATCTCCCTTACTCAGATTCCCAACTCTCTACCATTTCACTGCATTGATTCATCATCCTCTTTTCCTTTTTTCCTATGTATGTCTGCTTATGTGTGCAATCTCATTAGCATTAGTTTTTCTGAATCATTTGAACATAAGCTACATACATGTTTCCTTATCACCTTTAAATTATTCTCTGTGTATTTCCTCCAAACAAAAGCATTCTTCTAAATAACTGCCTTATAACCCTTCAAGTAAGGAAATCAGTCTTGATACTACCCTGCCATCTAATCTATACACTTTGTAGATATTGCTACCTGTCCTAACAGGTGGTCATCCATGGTCCCACCCAGGAACATGCATCACATTTTGTTATCATTTCTCCTTTGATCTAGAATAGTTCCTCAGCTTATCTCCAACTTTCATGTCCTTGACCATGTTTATGATTTTCATTATAAAAATTTGGGAGGGGAGGCCAGAATATGATCTGTCTTGGTGAATATTCCATGAGCAGTAAGAAAAAAAGGCGTATTCTACCATTGTTGGGTGGAGTGTCCTATATATGTCTGTTAGATCCTGTTGGTTGATTGTGTAGTTCAGGTCTTCTATATCCTTGCCGATTTTCTTTCTCGTAGTTCTATCTGTTGTTAAGAGGGGCATGTTGAAGTTCCAGCTACGACTGTGGGTTTTTCGGTTTCACCTTTCACGTATCTTCAGGCTCTACTGTTTGGTGCATACATAGTTGGGATTATGTCTTCCTGAAGAACTCATCCTTTTGCCATTATGTAATGTAATTGTCTATGTTCTGAAGCCTACTTTTATGATATTAATATAGCTGTTCTGCCTTTTAAAAGATTAGTGTTTGCATGGCATATCTTTTTTCATTCCTTTAATTTGATCTACCAATATCATTGAGTTTGAAGTGAATTTCTTGTAAGCAGCATATAGTTGAATCTTACTTTGTTATCCATTATTCCAACCTGCCAATCTCTGCCTTTGAATTGGTGTATTTAGACCACTTACATTTAAGGCAATTATTGATATGTTCGAACTTAAGTCTGCCATTTTATCTTTTGTTTCCTGTTTCCCTCCCCTGTTACTCTTTTCTTCCTTCCTGTAGGTTCTTTGAATTCCATTTAAGATTCCATCTTGATTTATTTTTAGTGTTTTTAAAGCTGTCCATTTATTTATATATTTATTTAAGCAAACTCTCCCCCCCAGTGTGGGGCTTGAACTCATGACCCTGAGATCAAGGGTTGCATGGTTCCCCAACTGAACCAGCCAGGTGCCCTTTCTAGTGTTTTTAAGTGTACCTCTTTGTATAGTTTTTTGTAGTGATTGTGCTGGATTTTGCTATCTGTTTACACACATATATTATGAATGATATGTATGTTTATTCTAAATTTTATGATATAAAGGATGTGTAACATAAATTTACAAATAATTAAAAATGCAATATTCTTTATTGTAAATTTCAGATATCAAATTAATTCTCACAGAATTCTTCTGTTGATTTCCACCAAACTCTTGCATTCTTAGCCAACCTATGATTACATTGATGAATGAGTGTAGTATTGACAAGAATGTTAGTTGATTTTTTTTTTTTTAGATTAATGAGTGAGACAAAAGTGAAATGATGAAGACATGGGAATTTCATTTATTTGTCAATGACATAAGCAACTTTTTTGCTAAATTGGATAATTGTCTCAAATACTGGAAGAGTATTTCTTCTTTTTTGTTATTCATAATGTGATGACTATTTGTAAGTTTAATCTTTTAATTAAACTTACATTATTAATATTTTTCCAGCTTTAGTAAGATATAATTGACATACAACATTGTGTAAATTTAAGATGTACAGTGTGATGATATGAGACATGAATATAATGTAAAATGATTACCACAGTAAGGTGAGTTAACATATCCTTCATGTCACATCGTTATCATTTTGTAGCTGCTGTTATGGTGAGAACATTTAAGATCTTCTGTCAGCAACTTTCAAGTATATAATGCAGTATTGCTAACTATAGTCACCATCTTTAGATCCCCAGAACTTATTCCTCTTATACCTGGAAAATTGTATCCTTTAACCAACACCCCCTCATTTCCACCATCCCCTAGCACCTGCGAACTGTAAATCTACTCTCTGAGTTTGGCTTTTTAAGATTTCACATAATTGTACAACCGTACAGTATTTGACTTTCTCTGTCTGACTTATTTCACTTAGGGTAATGCCCTCAGGATTCGTTTCATGTTGTTCAAAAACCCAAATGGCAGGATTTACTTTTTAAAAAAATGTCCAGTTGCAAGTGTGTATAACTGGTTAGAACCTCTGTAGAAATGGTTACAGCAGTCCTTGCTAGAGATGGAGGTGAACCTGAGGGGATTTTAGAAGTGGTGTCTACTTAGTATCCAATTCAGAGAGAAACTGATACTGACAAATAACAAACTCATTTTCCATGGCTCTGTGTGCTGTTCTCTCAGGATTTGGGGGAAAACAGAGCTGAGATAGAGACAGATTTTGAATGATATCATTTGAACACCTGGATCCTGCTATGTCTAAAACTCTATCTTTGAATTAGTTTGGTCATGCGAGCCAATAAAATTGGCTTTTTGCTTAGGTGGGCTTGGGCTGTGTTTTTTCCCGCATACCTAAAAGTCTCCTCAGCTGTGTTCTTCATTTATTCAGGAAGGTTTTCAAAAGTTACTTTACAAAAGTGTGGTAAAAACCACACAATATAAAACTTACCATCTGAACCATTTCTAAGTGTACAGTTCAGTAGTGCTAAATATATTCATCTTGTCATGCAGCCAGTCCCTATAACTTCTTCATCTAGCAAAACTGAAACTCCAGACCCATTAAGCAAAAACTCCCCATTTCCCCTCTCCACCCCCAGCCCCTGGCAACAGCCATCCTACTTTCAGTATTTGTGTGAGTTTGACTACCCTAGATACTTTATATAGGTGAAATCATATGACATTTTTCTTTTGGGGACTGGCTTTATTTCACTTAGACATAATGTCTTCAAGGTTCATCCATGTTGTAGCATGCATCAGAATATCCTTCCTGTTGAAGGCTGCATAATATTCCATGGTATGTACAGACCACATTTTGTTTACCCATTCATCTATCAACGGACATGTGGATTGCTCCTACCGTTTGGCTGTTGGGAATAGTTCTGCTAGGAACATGGTCGTACAGAGATCTCTTTGAGACCCTGCTGTCAGTTCTCTTGGAAGCGGAATTGCTGGATCAGATGGTATTCTGTTTTTAACTTTCTGAGGCATTTCCATACTGTTTTCCACAGTGGCTGCATCATTTTACCATCAACCATGCACAAGGGTTCCAATTTCTTTTCTTTTCTTTTCTTTTCTTTTTTAAAGATTTTATTTATTTATTTGAGAGAGAATGAGAGAGAGAGAGAGAGAGCGCGCATGAAGTGGGGGGTGTCAGAGGGAGAAGCAGACTCCCCACTGAGCAGGGAGCCCGATGTGGGACTCGGTCCTGGGACTCCAGGATCATGACCTGAGCCCAAGGCAGATGTTTAACTGACTGAGCCACCCAGGTACCCCAGGGGTTCCAATTTCTTCATGTGCTCACCAATACTACTATTTCCTGTTTATTTTGGTAGTAGCCGTCCTATTGGGTGTGAAGTAGTATCGCACTGTTTTCATCACGTGCCTTGCACGGTGTTGGGGCAGCACAGCAAACACAGTTGGAGCTTGTGGGCATTAAATGTATACGAATAACTAATTCCGGGGTGGCTCAGTTGGTTAAGCTCTGCCTTGGGCTCAAGTCATGATCCTGGAGTCCCAGGATCGAGTCCCACATCAGGCTCCTGCTCAGTGGGGAGTCTGCTTCTCCCTCGGACCCTACCCCCTCTCGTGCACCCTCTCTGTCTTCTCACTCTCTCTCTCAAATAAATAAATAAAACCTTAAAGAAAAACTGAGTAACTAATTCCAATTGTGCAAATCCTTCTAAAGGAGAAATTACAGGGTGGGGGGCGGGGAGGGCTTGGCTAATTCTGGAGGAGGGACATCTCTAAAAGACATAGTTTACTCCATGCATCCTCTTTGGATGGAGGCTTTTCCACACTGCTCCCTTAGTCGGCTTCTGGAGAGGTAACATTCTGGCTGCTGAATTTTCTTGAGGCTCACGGGCCCTTTCTTAGCACAGAGCAGCTTTTGGGACTGGGGCCTGCCAAACATCTTCAAAGGTCCCCAAAGAGCTCTTATTTTGGCAAACAGTTTCCCATCAATTTAACAGGGCAGCGCTTCCTGCCCAGAGGCCTGTTAAATTTTTCTCCTCTCACAGAGAGTCACTCTTAGCCAAACGTTCTTGTTGGGCAGGATGCTCGGGTGACCCAGGGCCCTGGTTTTCTGTGCTACCTTTTGCCAGTTGGTGAGCAGAGGTTGGCTGGTCACTGGGCGAGGGAAGGGGTGTGGTAAATGGAGCCAGGAGAGGTGGCAGGATGGTGGCTGGGTGGGTGCATTTTCTGTGACTCCCTCCAAGACTCAGATTTTCTTTTCTAAAGTGGCAGAGTTGGGCCTGATGGCTCCCATCTTGCTTGGCATTTGGTGAGTTTGAAAGGAGGGGGTTAGGGCAGCTGTTTCTTTAAAAAGAGACGGATGTAACGGAGGATGTTCGTGCTTAGTTCTTGGAAGAGTAGCTGTAGTGCCGCTCTCGATCACAGAAAGGAATGACCTGGTCTTCACTTATCCTAGAGCTCATCATCGTGCTCGTGGGCACTCCAGATGGAGCCCCTCCTTTCCTGCCCCTGCCTTATGGGTCCCACCTGTTTCCCATGGTCAGTAGTGCCTTTGACCATCACTCCCCCAAACCACGGTTGAACCCCCAGCTCCCACTTTGTTACAGAGATATGAGAAGTCTTTCCTCCCTCCCCACCCCGGCACAGAATTAGCTTTAGGGAGATGTGTCTCTGCCCTCAATAGAGACCTTTTCAGAGCAAGCCTTTCCTTCCCCTTTGCTTAGCTCAGAGGCCTCTGAGAGTGATTCTTTTGGAACAAAGTAGAAGTCTTTCTTCTTCTTACTGTGATGAACTCAATGGCTATATGAAAAGCGAATGAAGAAATACTGTGGCTTTAAAATAAGTGTCTTTTGCTTTAAACTTACAAGGTGGTACACAATAGCAGGGTCCATTTTCACAGCACAAACAAATTAATGAATGATTGAATGTTATCCCTCTCTATGTAAACATACATGTATGCGGTGAAATCTAATCTGTATACTTTTATAAAGTGTATATATGTAGTATATAGTGTTTATAAATATGTATACTATTTTTAGATAACACATATAGTAAAATCTATTTACTATATGTAATAAATCATATACTACATTACTATAAATAATTAGTTATTTTAAAATTTGGGCCCTTTATGTTAGTGACCCATGACTATGACTCACCTTGTAGGGTTTCTGACCTGGGGTGATCAGTCTCTGGTTCAGAACTTCTGGACCTGAGAGAAGGTGCTAATGCCCAAAGTTGTAAGACAGATCTCTGAGTGGGCTACTTGGCCTCACTCTTACTTTTCTATGCCTACAGCTTGGGGTCCTCCTCCAACTTGAGCTAGGCCTGGTGTTTAATGATCATCTCCATAGTCCCCAGGATTGGGGGCAAAGGAGGTGAAGGGGTGAGGATAGGACAAGTGTGTGTATAGACCGGTGACCTCCTCTTCCTGGAAACGTTCTTCCAAGTGTATGTCCTACCGGTGGGAGGTTATTCTGGGCTTCTGAGACCGTGGGGATGCGATGGTGTTAATAGCTTCACCTGTGCTGAGTGGGCACAGATGGACAAAGTGGATACCCAGGAAGCAAGATAGGCATTGGATGGGTCCACAGGCGAGCAAAGCACTTCGATGTCGTACTGTGGTGTCTGGTGTTAGCTTCTGGCTGCAAGGTCCTTCTGGGGATGACAGCCAAGATCAAAGATCCGGTGGCATTGGCAGAGGTGGTGGTGATGGTATTGGCAGTGGCAAGATGGAAAGATGCTTATTTTTGTCTCTCTTCTTTGCATTTTTCCTTATGTTGAAAGTCATAAGTTCATTGTATACAATTAAAATAGAGGTAAGAAAAACCAAATTGGGTCACGCCACTGAGCCCTTTTGCCAAAAAATATCTATGGAGCTTCTCCTATGGCTGAGTTCTAGATTCTGGGAATAGAGAAAGAACAAAACAGACTCCCTCCTTCCTGCAATTTATAAACGGATGAACAAATGAATAAGATATTTTCCGAAAGTGATAAGGGCAGTGAAGAAAATAAAACAGAGCACAGACAGTAACTTGGTGGGAGGTTAGTCTGGTGAGAGACGATCATTATTCACATTTTCGTGTGTGTGCCCTTCAAGGTCTTTTTTCCCCTCGTATCTGTCCTCCTCTTTCCCTTCTGATCTAATTATATACCATCTATCAAAAAATGGGATCATGATGTACATTCTGTGTTGTAACCTTATTTTTTTGACTTAATATATTGTGAACATCTTTCTGTTCCATTATTTATTCAGCTGCATCTTTATTTTTATGGATGCAGAGCAATTTATCACGAAGGCTGTACCATACTTTTTTTAATTTAATTTTTTTGAAAAGGAAAGAGAGAGAGGGAGAGTGAGAGCAAGCCCGAGCAGGGGAGGGACAGAGAGAGAGGGAGAGAGAGAATCTCAAGCAGGCTCCATGCCCAGCATAGAGTCCAGGGCGGGGCTCGATCTCACAACCCTGAGATTATGACCGGAGCCGAAATCAAGAGTCAGATGCTTCACTGACTGAGCCACCCAGGCACCCCTCTACCATACTTATATAACCAGTTTCCTTATGATTGTATATAGATTGCTTCCAGTGTGCTGAAAGGATGATCCCTCTAGAGTTTGTCTTTATCATTAATGCCACCTTCCTGACTCAAGCTTGCATCACCCCTCACCTGGACCATTGAAATAGCCTCCTACGTAGTCCTGTGTCTCCATCTTACACTCATCTACCTAGATTTTATATTTCTGATCATGTCATTCTTCTGCTTCCAAACTATCATTGGCTCCCTATTGACTACACAATCAAACCTAAACACCTTAGTGTTATACTTCTGGATTGTGCACCAGTAAAACCTGATGGCTTGAATAAGTACATGAAAAGATGCTCAACATCCTTAGTCATTAGGGAAATGCAAGTCAGAACCTCAGTGAGGTACTGCTTCACACTTCTCCTATATATATATGTATCTCCTATATACATATATATATGTATCTCCTATATATATACATCTCCTATATATATACATCTCCTATATATATATATATATATATATACATATATGTATACATATGTATATATATATATATATGTATATATGTATCTCCTATTTATTTATCTCCAATATAACTCCAAAGCTTGATTATGTATTGGAGATATAGCTATGTATCTATATCTATATATAACGGAACATAATTTCAAGTATTGAAATTGGAACCCTTGTACATTGCTGGTGGAAATATAAAATAGTGCAGTCTGTGGAGAACAGTTTGGTGGTTCCTCAAAGAATTATATGACCTAGCAATTCTGCTTCTAGCTACACACTCAAAAGAATTGAAAATAGAGACTTGAAGAGTTGTTTGTATATCAGTGTTCATGGTAGCATTACTCACAATAGCCAAAGTGGAAACAACCCAAGTGTCCATCAACAGATAAACAAAATGTGATACAGTCTTACAATGAACTATTATTCAGCTATACAAAGGGATCAAGCTCTAGACCATGCTACAGCACATGATGAACCGTGAAGACATTATGTGAAGTATAGAAACCAGACACAAAAAGATAAATATTGTATAATTCCACGTATGTGAGATGTATAGAAAAGGCCAGTTCATAGAGACAGAAAGTAGATCACCATGCTGGAGGAAATTCTAGAGTTATGCCCAACGGGTACAGAGTTTCTGTTTGGAGTGATGGAAAACTCCTGTAGTGATGGTTGCACAACAGTGTGAACATGATTAATGCCAATGACTTATACACATAAACATGGTTAAGGTGGCAAATTTTATGCTGTGTGTATTTTTACCACACACACATACACAGAACTCTGTGGCTTGTCCATCCCTGCCTTCCTGCCTTGGTTCCCAATATTTGCCTCTCTTCATGCACACTTTTCTCACATCTCTGCTGGTTGAAATCTCACTCCATTTTCAAGGCCTGTCTCAAATGGTACCTCCTTCCTTGATGACATTGCTAACTTTACTGTCTCTCCATCTTTCATAAATCAATGTGATCTTTAATTTGTTTGAGCTTTTAGAGCCACTTTATATGTTCCTTTTGGAGTGTTTCCTTGCCTTAAGCTCCTACTAGCTGTAAGTTCTTTGGGCAGTGGGCCCTTACCTTTTCATCTTTGCATTATTCATTCAACAAATATTTATTGAGCTCATACTATATGCCAGCTTGGAACATAATGCCAGCATTCTGTAAAAGTTCAGTTAATGTTAAACTGAATTGAAATGTCAAGGGTGGTCTGAACCCCAGATCCTCAGAGAAATTTCAAAGTGATGTAACTTTAAGGAGGAGTCACTTTCCTCCTCACTTAAAAGCTTTGTTGGCTTCCATTCTTGGAAGTAGTGGACTATGATAGGTTTTTTCCTTTACTTCTGGGAACATATATCTCCCTTCTTTTGGGAAACTGTTTTCCTCTTCCCTTACCCTGAGTCTAACCCATGTGATTTGAGTGGTCTGCCTGGTTCTTGTAGGACTCTTCTGTCTTGATCACTCCTGATTGGTCCAAGGTGGACAAGCTGGGCAAATCAGAGTTTTCCTCGGGATTTATGAAACTGGGTCAGAGGAGGGGGGGCCTGCAGGAGACCATAAAGGGTATTGCTCTCTGTGTAAGAAGCTGGCATGCAGTGGGATAGGATGTGGCTGATGCACAGAAGAGGAGAGGCTGAAAGAGCCCCTCATACCAGCTGCATCAATGATCCAGATGTAACTTTGTCCATCTCATAACTTCAACCTTTCATTGTATTCCTTGAGGAAACCAATGCCCATCTAGTCTAAATCAGTTTGAGTTAGGATTCAGTCACTTGAAACCAAATCACTGCACGTTTCTGAGCCCATTTTTTCATTCTAAAGTGATGCTTGTTGAACATTTTTCATGTGTCTGGTTAGCCATTTGTATGTCTTCTTCAACATCACTAGCCATCATAGAAATACAAATCAAAGCTGCAATGACATACCACCCTACAACAGTTAGAATGGCAAAAATTAACAAGACACGAAACAACAAATGGCAAAGATGCAGAGAAAGGAGAACCCTCTTACACTGTTGGTGGGAATGCAAGTTGGTGCAGCCACTTTGGAAAACAGTATGGAGGTTCCTCAAGACATTAAAAATAGAACTACCCTATAACCCAGCAATTGCGCTACTAGGTAAAAATACAGATGTAGTGAAAAGAAGGGAGCACGTGCACCCCAATGTTCATAGCAGCAATGTCCACAATAGCTGAACTGTGGAAGGAGCCGAGATGCCCTTCAACAGATGAATGGATAAAGAAGATGTGGTTCATATATACAATGGAATATTACTCAGCCATCAGAAAGGATGAATACCCATCATTTGCATCGACATGGATGGAACTGGAGAGGATTATGCTAAGTGAAATAAGTCAAGCAGAGAAAGACAAATATGGTTTCAGTCATATGTGGAACATAAGGAATAACGCAGAGGAGCACAGGGGAAGGGAGGGAAATCTGAGGGGGCAGAAATCAGAGAGGGAGACAAACCACGAGAGACTGTGGACTCTGGGAAACAAACTGAGGGTTATAGATGGGAGGAGGCTGGGGGATGGGGTAACAGAGTGTTGGCTATTTAGGAGGGCACGTGTGGTGATGGGCACTGGGTATGAAACACGCAACTAATGAATCATCGAACACTACATCAAAAATTAATGATGTATCATATGCTGGCTAAGTGAACATAAAAAAGAATTCCAAAGAGGGGGGGAACTAATGATGTACTATATGTTGGCTAAATGAACATAATAAAAAAGTAAAGTGATGCTTGTAACCCCTCCCTCATAGAATTGTTATGAATATTGAAAAACACGATACGTATAAAGGGCTTAGGATAGTGCCGAGCACATAGAAGTGCCCAATAAAAGTTTGCAGTGATCACTATTTCAGTCAGTACCCGTGGTGCCTGGAGAAGGTGTGGGAGCTCAACACTTTTGGGTAAGAAAAGAGATGGCTTTGCTTCTTTTTTCGACTCTGTCCCAGAGAGAAGTGTCAGTGCCTCTCTGCCCATCCACGGCACCTTCTCGGACGATGCCCCGAGTTCTGAAGGCCCCTTGCCACTTCCAGGCGGTTCTCATTGAGGTGTCTCCCACAGTGGGGGCCCGAGGCACAGATGGGCTCGGCCCATACTCCAAATGGAGCCTCACCTCGCTCCATTCCCATTTGGCTCCAGCTGGTAGACACTCAGAGCCCAGCTCCAAGGCTTAATTGCACACTGCTTGTATGTTGCCAAACACTAAAACCTTGTTGTTGGATTTAAGTGTTTTGGGAAATGGGCTGTGTTATTTCTCCGAGTGAGGCTTGGAAAAGTTGGAGCTGCTGAGCGAGCTGCCAGAATGGACGTTGGTCTCCAGTTGGCCCACCTGTGCTCACCACGGAGGACACGTTGAAACGTTCCTCGTGAGCTCTGCGACTTAATTTGGAAGATGTCCTGTTCCTGCAATGGCAGGTAGTGGCACGCAGTAGGCCCTCAGTTATTATTTTAAATGGATTATGAATTATTCAAGACACTCAAAGTATAGTAACAGCAAATGCTTAAATCATGGTTGTGCTGTGCCAGATACTGATTTAAGCCCTTCCCATCTACTAACTCAATGGTTCACAAACTGTGCTGCACATTGGAAATTACCTGGGTAATTTGTAGATGCCCAGATGCTCAGGCCACCCCCTGCACCAACGAAATCAGAATCTCAGGGCATTGGGAATTTAAAAAACTCCCCAGGTGGTTTGGATGTGCAGCGAAGTATGAGAATCAGAGAATGAACTCATTATATCCACTCACCTGAATCCTAGGAAGTAGGTGCTGTAACTGCCTGTATTGTACAGTTGAGGAAACTGAGGCACAACAGACATGTTAGGTGACTCGTCCAAAGTCACACAGCTGGTACATGTCAGAGCCAGGTTTGGAACCAGGCTCTCTGGTGTGAGTCCACAGTCTTCATCCTACAACACCACAACCACACACGATACCATAGACTCCAACAGAGGCTAGTGCATCTGCCCTCTTCTCTGTCCCCATCCCACGGCCTGGGGATGCCTCATCCTCTTGTGGTCTCTTCTGGGCATTTTCAAAGTCTCCCTACTGGTCTTCTGGCCTGTGGGCTCAGGCATCTGATTCAGGTTTGTCCAATAGAATTATAATGCATGCCACAATATGATTCTAAATTTTCTGTGGGTCACATTAAAAAAAAAGTAGAAAAAGCAGGTGAAGTTAATTTTTTTTTTTCAAATCTTTCTCTGAATTTTTTTTTTTCCTTAAAAACAGACCACATCAAGTACAGGTCCCTCCCCACCCCATTTTGTTTATTTCCCAAATTGATTTTGACTGATAGTTTCCCCCCAAGTACTGGATCAATTTAAAAAGCACAGACATTCAAATTAAAGATACAACCGATTAACTCTAACCTTTGCAAGGGTACATGGATTGTTTGCTACCAAGTATTACAGTGACAGGGACCACAAAAAGGTTTTCTTTGTTACAAGAACTAAAGTAATAGCAACAATTTTTACTGTTAATACAGACCACAAAAAGAGAATTGTTTATAAAACAAACTTCCTTTGAAAGTCATTGCTCAGAAAAAAAAAAAAGTCATTGCTCAGAATTTTCAATCACAAAATCTCAGTAAATAGAAACGTTATAAACCCATTAAGAGTGTATCTTAATCTCAAGCACACACCAAAATTTTAAACTTTTTAAAAATTTAAATGTGTTTTGGGCATTTAAAGTCTTCCCTAAGACTTCTAGCTCCAACACTGACTGCACGCCTTCACATAAACCACCGAAGGAGCTAGTGAAGCAGTGAAGGTTATCACTCCAATCGGCTGATGCAAATTTCTGTACGCCCCCCCCCCCCAATTTCATGTGACTGGCATTCCCGTTCAATTACAGCTTTCCAGTCTTCCCCACCTTGCAAGCAGAGCAAAACAATTTTGCTTCTTTCCCTGCCTTTAGCAGATTTTTACAGGAGTGAAGTTAATCTTAATACAATATTTTATGTAACCCAATATTCCCCAAACAGTATCCTTGTGACATGTAATCCGTATTAAAACATAGGAATGTGATATTCTACATTCCTTTTGTTTGTGCTGAGTGTTCCAAGTCCTGTGTGTATTTTACGGTCGTAGCCTATCTCACTTTGGACCAGGTGTATGTCATGTGTTTGAAAGTCATGTGTAAGTAACGGCTACCCTATTGGACAGCAAGGCTCTAACCCGTCCTTGACCCTGCAGGTAGAATGAACTTCCTAAAATGTCAATGTCACCAGTTTTTTCAAGGTTTTAAAACACGTCTCTGGCTCCCCATTACTCTCAAGATAAAGTCCACAAAAGCCCTTTCCGATTAGGTTCTAACTAACCTTTCCAAACTGTTTGCTCATCATCTCTTCACATGTGGAGACTCCAGCCTTAACTCCAGCCTTCTTTCCCCGCCAAATACAGCGTTGTTCTCCCGGTCTCTGTGCCTTTGCCAGGATGGTTTCCTTGATGTGGAATGTGGCTCCTTCTCTTCGCACTTCTTCACTAGAAAAAGCATTCCTTTCCAATTGGGTTAAATAAAGAGAGAGACCTAACCAAATGCCTGCTCCTTTTAAAACCTTCCAGGATTCATTAGAAAGGGTTACTCCAACCCTCTTTTGGGTTCATACAGTGACTGAACATAGCTTTTTTTTTTTTTTAATCGTATTTGTTGGTCACTGTTCACATATTTGCTTCCCTTACACAATGGAGTACTTCACTAGGGAAGGGATCACAGCTTATCTATCCGTCTGCTCCCAGTGCCTTTCTCACTAAATGCTTGTCGAGTAGGGAACATTATATTTCACCCAGTCCTCTTTGTTCATTTTTATTACTTGCCTGGTTTGTAGAAATGTAGATTTGGGGCCCTCAAGATCTAGCTGTCTTGTTTTACAGATGGGGAAACTGAGGCCCCAGAAGAGAAAAGCACCAAATCTGTTGCCATCTGGCCCATGTCTGGGCTAGTCCTACTCAGCTATCCTACTCTTACTTGGTGAGTTTTCTGGACATGCAAAACAATATTAGTTTGAAGAAGTGGGGGAAAGCAAATCTGCTTTATGTAATCGGTGGTTCATGAAATAATAAAGTATAAAGAAAATGTTTGTAAATGAGACCACATTACAGATGCTCTAGAGTTGCTGGGTGTGTAATGGAATGCTCTTATGAGTTCTGGTAAAGAGAGGAACGAGCATTACATTTATCATTTTTGTACATTTTTATCTCCTCCCTCTCCAGTTGGGGCTGCTCACAAGGGGAGATCCTGCTGCTGTTCTAGCAAAGTGGATGATGGTGTCTTTGTTCTACCCCAAGTAAAAAAAATCGCTTGGGGGTAGATTATCTGCTTCTTTGATCCTCTAAAGCATCAAACCTCTTTGTTATCATGGTTGAGAGAGATAATTAGAATGTGCTCCGAAGAGCCATTTTGCGGGGGTAACTAGATGGCATTGCAGAGTGTCGTTTCATGCCCTGTGATTCAGCTTCTTGACCATCTGACTCCCTAGTAGTCTCAGCCATGGGAAATGGGACTGTTCAGCTGGGACTTAGGGAGAAAAAAACAACTATGTAAAGTTAAGCTTCCTAACTGAACAGGTTGGGTCCAGTACTTCTCTTGGCAACCTCAGTTTCGCTGGGAGAGAAGCCAGAGAGCCAAGGAGGAGACAGAGGTGAGGTTGGCTGGGGCCAGTTAATGCAAGTTCAGGTACCACATCTCCCAGTACCTAAGCACATCGCTGCCCGTTTCACAGACATATGGTGTTCTAGAAATAATATGGCAGGCATTAAAGAAGAGGTATTAGAAAAACCGAACTCAGAGATACAGAGAACAGATGAGTGGTTGCCAAGGGTTGGGATGTGGTGAGGTGATTATGCAAAGGTGATCAAATGTTACAGACTTCCGGTTGAAAGATAAGTAAGTCCCGGGGATATAATGTCCAACATGGTGACTATAGTTAACAATACTGTAGTGTGCATTTGCAAGTTGCTGAGAGAGGAGATCTTAAAAGTTCTTATCCTAAGAGAAAAGTTGTAAACATGTATGGTGATGTATGGTATGTATATAAATATAAATATATATATATAATCATTGTGTTGCATACCTAAAACTAGTACAATGTTATATGTCGATTACATCTCAATTTGAAAAAAAAATAATTAAAAATGGGGGAAAAAAGAAGAGGCATTCTAGTTTATTGGAAATAAGGCCATGGTTGAGAAACCGGTAAAGCCATGATTAACCTCTCCCGATTGTGGGACTCTCTCATTTCCTCTTGGCTTTCCTGGGAGTGAAGGTTCCAGGGCTAATCCACATCTACGTTACTCGCAGTGCTTAAAATACACTTTGGCTAAGATACCCGTAAATATACGTTCCAGTGTTGTCTTCTGCTCCCTTGATGGACTGTCTTGTTCACCATCACTCTCCCTACCTGTCCCACTGGGGAGACCACTGAGCGAGGAAATCCACTTTCCCAGCACCTCTTTTCACAGTGGTAGATACACGAGGGTTGGCTCTGATAACAGTCCCTACCTTACATTTGTTTCATGCTCTTTTAAATCCAAATTGGCACTTTCACACCTGCTGCAAAGCTAAATGATAAAACATCTGTGGTCCTCGTCTTTCCCTTTTCTTTTGATTGATGTTGTGGGTTTAACTGGAGAGTTTCTCTTAGCTTTACCTGCATGATACATCTGATGTTAGTCTTTTCCCCCCACTCTCCCGCCAGCCCTTGAGAGGAGGGGCCCTTCCTCAGGGGTGCCTAGGATTTGGGTAGGCTCGCCCAGAGATTCCCTTTCTCTGCCTTCTGCATTCATTGGATCTTTTTGTTGCAAGTGAAGGAAACTAAACTGAATCTGGCTTATGTAGAAAAGAGAATTGGTTGGCTCCAACAGCTACATATTTCAAAGGTCTGGCTAGAACCAGATGCTCAAATGAGGTAACCAAGATTTAGCCTCTCTCTTACTCTTAGCTTGATTTTCCTCTTGTTGTTGGCAGTGTCTCTGTATGGGGTGGCTCCAAGAAGCTCTAGGCTTATTTTTCTCCTTATAGTCAACAATTCCAGAAGAAAATGCTTTGTTCTCCCTGATTCCAGCCGGAAGTTCAGGGTTTGGCTTTTATTGGATTACCTTGGGTGTCCATTCCTGAGTCATTTGCTATGAACGGGTATGTGTAATGCTTGGATTGGTCAGATGTTGGTCACATGAATACAGCTGGCACCAGGGTTGAAGCTCTGCACAATCCATCATGCATAAGAATCAAGGAGAAGGGGCTGCTATCTTAAGAGAGCATGGGCAGGCACAAGCTACACACGTCTTCCACATTTTTGAATGACTTTCCTTGACGGAAGCTCAACTGCAGTGTTGGAATGATATGGTCCTTTGCCTGGATTAGAGATTTCTTCTAGCAATGCAATTGTGATGCTAACTACCCAGAGTTGGGTCAAATCTCACAGTCCCCAACATATCATCCACAAGTTTAGGGATCCCCAGAAATCATCTATGTTTCTGACCAACAGGCTATGATCTGGGGGTTCTCATAGCCCCTCAGATGCAGCAATTTACTAGAACAACTCCTAGAACTCAGAAAAGTGATAATTATGTTCACAATTTTATTATAAAGGGTACATATCAAGACCTTCTAAGTTAAGAGTTTCATAGGATGAGGTCAGAGACGGTCCCAGTTGTGAAGCTTCCATGTCCTCAAGAAACATCCCCCTTTTGGCACATCAGTGGATGATTACCAAGAAGGGAAGCTCCCTGGAGCTCTAGGCACTCAGAGTTTTTATTAGGGTTTACTGTGTAGGCATGGCTGATCGAATCGTTGGTCCTGTGGCTGAACTGATCCCCAGCCCCTGAGCCTCAGGAAGACAGACTGATCCACAGGACTCAAAGCCCCAGTCCTCAAATCACATGGTTGGTCTCTCTGGTATGGCCAGTACCCAGTCTAAAATTATCTAGGGGCCCACTGTGGGATACTTCATTTGCTTAAACTCAGGTGTGGCGCAAGGGGCTCACCATGAATGACAAAGTTACTTCATCATCTGGGAACTTCCAAGGGTTTAGAGGCTCCCTCCAGGGAACTGGAGATAAAGACCAGATAATTTCTTTATTATGTAACATTCTTGTATGCTGGATCCCAACTTTTTTCCAGGCTTGGAGATTAACCACTGTCCACTGTTCTCTTCTGTTGCCACCACTTCTAGACTCAATGTCAACTTCCAGCTGGGACTTAACAGCATTTTCCTCCCACAGCCCTATGAGAGGTCTCCTCTGGGGGTCTGCCGCTGAACCCTATTTCTCCCTATTTCCAGTCCTACTCTCTCTTCCTCCCAAAGCCTATGGCCTTAGAAAAGTCCACCCCTCTGTGTCTCATTTTCTTCATTGGTAAAATATGAATTATGGATTGGTTCCAGCTCAGCTGAGATGGTACTTACTCCAGGAAGCTTTCTCTAGAAGACACTTTTGGTTTTTTCTGTGGCTAGCATCTCTTTTTTTTTTGTTTTTTGTTTTTGTTTTGTTTTATTTTTGAGAATCTTGCATTTTATGAGATGAATCTTCCTCCTCTTATAAAAGATGAGAAGTCCAAACTTGCTTTCTTAGCCTTGGATGTGAGCAGCTTGGATGTGAGCTAGGCTTTGACAATCGGAACATAAGTTCTCAGAGGCAGCGATGTAAAGACTCAGGGTTAAATTAGCCAGAATCAGATTTTATTGCTTATGTGAAAAGATACACCTTTCTTGACCTTGATGTACCTTCCTTGACTTACCCGACTGGGGAGATGGCTTCTGTGTGCTCCGTCTGCATCATTTTCTCTGTTACCACCACCGTTGTTGGCATAGGTAATGTGTATGAGTTCTTACTGTGAGCCAGAGGCTTTACACATGCTGTCTTACTGATTCCTTAGTGGTATAGCGATTTTACAGATGACATACAGAGACTCGAAGATACCTCCTGAGGTCATGCAGCTAGTGAGAGCACAATTCGGATCTGAACTTTCTCAGTCTAACTCCGAGATCTTCTCTCTTAACCACCATGCTGTAACTCGAGTTCTAGTAGATGACAAGATCTCACCTGGTTCAAACACTTCATGAACATCTATGAGCTGCCAACCCACCTCCCACCCACCCAGTTGATGCTTTCCTCCCCTTGGCTCCTTTCTTCCATTTGCCATCTATAGGACTTGTTTTTCAATTAAATTGAATCATTCTCTACCTTCACGTAGCTGTTCGCACAAACACCTTCTTCAAATCAATGTAAAGTTAAAAAGTTGCCCCAATTTCCAATTTTTCACTTCTGTTTCTAGATTTTTGGGTCTTTGGGAATGAAGGTGCCTCATAGAGCACCTTGTACGGTCTCACGTCCTCCAACCTCCAGTTCTTTGGTGAGAAGAATTTCACATTTTGGTAGGAGTTTAAATCTTCAGAAAATGTTCTGGCATAGATAATTTCTGTATTTGGAAGACATGTTGCCTTTTTGTGGTGCTCCAAATAACAAATGAGGATTTTCTCTGGTGTGATGACACCTTGCTTAAAAGAGTCAAAGACTTTCTCTGAAATTAGTGAAAGAGGGCATTGTCATTCAAATGGATGTTAAAAGAGCAGATGTTGGTTAGGTGAAAAGAATGATATTGCTAATACACCTAGTTCTCATAGTTGAGTGCTTTCTGCTGTGAGTAGCAGAAAACCCAGACTCGGGTGCCTGGGTGGCTCAGTGGGTTAAAGCCTCTGCCTTCGGCTCAGGTCATGATCTCAGGGTCCTGGGATGAAGCCTCGCATCGGGCTCTCTGCTCAGCAGGGAGCCTGCTTCCCCCTCTCTCTCTCTGCCTGCCTCACTGCCTACTTGTGATCTCTCTATGTCAAATGAATAAATAAAATCTTTAAAAAGAAAAAAGAAAAAAAGAAAACCCAGACTCAACTACCTAGAACAATGAGAGGCTATGTCATCTGACATTGTGGAAAGTCCAAACCAATGTAATTCTCTTGGCTCTGCCCCCTTTTGGCAGCAAGATGCCTGAACAATTTGGACCTACGTGATAACCTCCAGGGGAGGAAAGACTATTTTCCCCTGTGTCTGTCTTTAAGGAGAAAGAAACCTTTTTCAAAAGCTTCCTTTTGCATCTCATTGGTGAAACTCATGGGTCACATGATCATTTATAAATCAGTTCTGGCATGGGGAATGGGATTACCAGTATGGATTTAGACCAATCAGGATTTGCCCTGGTTAACTTGGGGAGGAGGGGTAGACACCTATACAAAATCAGGACTCTTTCAGCAAAGGAAGAATGGGAACTGGCTGTTGGGTAGCATTAATAGTAATGGATATAGTCCCGAAGGGCAAGTGGGGAAGATTTTTCATGGGAACAGAGAAAATGGATTGGGAATAGAATGGATGGAGGGTATTTGCTGACTTGGGGTAAGTAATGGGAGAGCCTAAATCTCTGCTGTTTAATAGTAATCTTGTCCCAAGCTCCAAAAGTATGTTTTTTTCGCTTTTAAAAGACTGAGGTAATTGGAAAGCCTCAGCTCTACTCTCATTAACCTGATGGGTCATGGTAGTAGAAGTGTTTGTGCTGGTTTTGCCTCAGTACACCAAGCTTTGTGTTTATTTCTATATACCCATTAGTCCCCAGCTTTGTCAGGATGGATAGTCTTGCAATCTGCCACCTTGTGGACATCCGTATTTCCAAGAAGATAGCAGGTATCTGAGGAACCTTGATAATGGCTTCTCTCACAGTCATCCATCCATCCCTCCATCCATCCACTCATCTATCCATCCATCCAGCTAGCTATCCATCTGTCTACTCATCCATCCATCCATTCATCCATCATTCCCTCCTTCATTCACCCAACCATCCACCACCTATGTATCTACTCATCCATCCATCCAACCATCCATCTATCCACCCAGCCGCCCATCTATCTATCCTCCCTTCCTCCCTCCCTACCTCCCTTCCTTCTTTCCTTCCTTCCTTCCTTTCTTGTTTCCTTCCTTCCTTCCTTCCTTCTTTCCCCCAACCATCCATCTACCTATTTATGTGTGCAACCATCCATCCAACCATCCATCTATCTATCCATCCATCTATCCAGTTGATGCCAGGAGTCCTATGATAGGTACTGGGAATATATTGATGAATCAAGAAGATTCAATCATTGTCCTCACAGACCTAAATCTAATTGGAGAGACAAACAATAAACAAGTAAGCCAACAAACATTTTGGGAGCTATTTTGAGACTAGAACTGAAAGGACTTTGTCCCCCCAATGTGAGCTAATGTGGTTTCTGTGCTCAGTCTCCCAGGCTAGTGAGGTGGGGAAAGTTGAGGGTCAGAAAGGCAGGTCTAAGTTTCAAGTTACCGGGTGTGTCATGTCTTTGAAACATGAGTAAGACCTGCTTGCACTTCTCAGAGGATTGCTTTGAAGATCATATAGAATTGATGGATATGAATGTCCTTTGACAGTTGTAAATGTTTTTTAAAATTTATTATCACTAAAGCTGTGGCTCTGACCCCCATCAAAAGATGAGCAATTTGAATCCCAACACAAAAGCCTCCATGTAAGTAGAGAGGCAGTGCGATGTAGTTGAAAGAATATTGCAACATCTCAAAAGAACCAGAATTTGAACTCTGGACCCATTGATTGAAGGTATGTGACTTGGGCAAGCCACTCACCTTGTTGATCCTCAGCTTTTTTCCTCTGTAAAATGAGAATAAACACAATAATGCCAACCTCAGAGAGCAATCACAAGGATTCAACCAGGGATGCATGTAAATGAATGACGTAGTGCTTGGCCTAAGCCACTCAGAAAATTATCACTTCTATTAATTTTTTACTCTACCTCATCTGTATATGGCTTCCCCTGGCTACTTCTGGGACCCCAAACAGGGGAGGACACTTGACTTCAGCCACAGAGAGTGAGGCTCAGGGGCCGAAATGAGTGGTTTGGGTCAAGAGGGAAGTGTTGCGGGAGTGGTTTTAAAATTAGCTTGGGCTTTTATTCCAGTATCACTCCTTACAATTGATCATAGCTTTTGGTCCAAGTCCTTCCTGATCTGGGACCCATGGAAGAAAATGTCAGGACCGGGGATGATGACAGTGTAGCTGTTGGTTTCCATGGCATGAAACTCCAGCCACTCTCCTCCATCATTATAAAGTAGGACTGTAAGAAGTGAAATCACCACCAACATAAATGAATGCACAAGTTGTATATCAGGCTCACAATTTCTGTTAAAAAGAAAAAAGGATATCTACCCAGATTATGTAGCTTTGGGCAAGCTCCTCAGCTTTTCTGTACCCCAGTTTCCCCTAATATTAGTATCAGAGTCATACTGGTCTCATAGAGCTGCTCTCAGGATAAACGAAGGTGAACACGCAAGGTGCTTGGAACAATACCTGGCATACAGTAAGTACACAATAAATGCTCCATTTTAATTTGCTTATGTGTTTTTGGCTTGTATATGCACAGAGTAACTCTGGAAGATACACAGGCTACTAGGCACAGTGAGATTGCCTCTCTAGAGGGGAATCCGGCCTGAGGTTTGGAGGGGAAGAAATATTATTTAGCAAATGTCCTTTTGCAATGTTACAATTTTTTTTTTTAAGATTTTATTTATTTGACAGAGAGAGATCCAGCGAGAGAGGGAACACAAGCAGGAGGAGTGGTAGAGGGAGAAGCAGGCTTCCCGCCAAGCAGGGAGCCCAATGTGGGGCTCGAACGCAGGACCCTGGGATCATGACCCGAGCTGAAGGCAGACGCTTAACGACTGAGCCACCCAGGTGCCCTGCAGTGTTACAAATATTAACATGTACACACATTCCCTTTCCCCATTTCCTAAAGAAAATGTAATATTCCCAAACTGTTATGAATAGTGCAAAAAAAATACTTTGTCTACATATTTACCATATTATTTTCACTAGCCCTCCTTGTCTCAGATTTTGGGGAAGAAAATTCCCTTCCTTCCTTCAACTGATACTCTAGCAAGGGTCAGCAAATTATAGCCTATGGCCCAAATCTGGGTGTAGTCTGTTTTATATGGCCTCCGGTATAAGAATGGCTTTTACATTTTTATTTTTAATTTTATTTTTTTTAAGATTTTATTTATTTATTTGACAGAGAGAGGGAGATCACAAGTGGGCAGAGAGGCAGGCAGAGAGAGAGGGGGAAGCAGACTCCCCGCTGAACAGAGAGCCCGATGTGGGGCTTGATTCCAGGACTCTTAGATCATGACCTGACCAGAAGGCAGAGGCTTTAACCCACTGAGCCACCAGGTGGCCTGGCTTTTACATTTTTAAAGGGCTACATATATGAAAAGAATATGCAAAAAAAAAAAAAAAAAAAGCAACAGATATTTACTCTCTGCTCCTTTACAGAGAAAGTTTCTGTAGGGTACATGTGGTTTTAAAAACTCTCATGATAGCCACGCAGGTGGCTTGGTCAGAGCAGCAGGACAGTGGATCCCGGTCATTTGGCACAGGCTTGGCACACAGTAGGTGCTTAATTATGATTCTGAGAAAAGATGCTCACAGCTCAACTATTTCTCCCTGTGGCTTTTCTTTGAGCGTGGGAGCTGGGAGGTGATGTAGTCCTTCCTCTGAGTCCCCAGCCTTTCTTAGCCATAAAATATCTTCCCTTGTTTGAGTAAATACTCCTTGTCTAAGCAGAGTAGGTCTCGTTGCTGCTGTTAAAGCTTGACTTCTTCCTTCCCAAGTGGAAGGTTCTACTTTGCTGATGAGCATGATGGGAGCACAATGCTAATGTAGACCACTAGATGGAGCTACAGCTCCGAGAACTAAGCTCAGAAAGTAGCCAGTGGGAAGACCCAGTGTCTTGTGATGTTACCATCTCCCTGCCCACGATGGACCGGTTCTGGACTTGGCTCTGCCACTTACCCGCTGTGTGACTGTTGGCAAATGACCTTAAGTTTTGGCATCCTTACTGTCCTTGTAAAATGTGGATTAGAACAATGTCCACCTAACAGGGATGCTGTGAGCATCAAATAAGCTATTAACGGGAGTATTATCTTATTTGCAAACTGTGCAAATGTAAGTATATACAATGCCAGGGAGCCCTGCCATTAGAGCTCTTCCTTGGGTATGATTCCAAAAGCAAGATAACTTTCATGACCTCCTTGTCTCATACAGTGAAGACTGGGGTCAGAGAGGGCAGCAGTGGAGGAAGGGAGGGGGTTCAGAGTCAGCTGGATATGAGTGGAGGACACTTTTGGGAAGCTTGATTTCATCGTCTGTAAAGCAAGGGAGCCTGGCCTTGCAGGATCATGAAGATGAAATGAGATAACCTGTGTCAAGCACTTTCCAGTGTGTCTGGAACAAAGCAGCCCCTCAGTCAGGGCTGGATTGTGAGTGGGCTGCTTGATGCTTTTGTCATTCTGTCCTCAAGGCGGCTGTCCTTGCCTCTCCTCCCACTTCCTACCTTATCCATCAAGGTCCATGAGATGTTGATGTCCTCTTTCCACCTAGGTCTTCCTTCCTGAGTTTCAGATCCTTCCACTCGACTGTCCCACTTGATACACTCAAAACAGAATGTTCAGAACTTTCTTTTCTTCCTTTCCTCGTGGTACATTGAAGGCACCATCGTCCACCCAGAGATCCAAGCTGGAAAACTGGACATGGTTCCTGACACTCTGCCTTCTGCCCACTTGTAACCCACCACACCAAGTTCTATTGGTTCTTTTCAAGAGACTTTCAGTCCCCACTGCCGTGGCTCTCCCCACAGTCACAGCAACACCCTTATCTTAGCTCCCTGCCTCCCACTTTGCACTTACACAGTAGCCTTTCTTTTTTTCCAGAACACAAATCTGGTTATGCTCCTGCTCAGAATCCTTCCATGGCTCCCTATTGCCAGTAAGTTGGTCCTAACCTCATAACATGGCCTGGAAAGCATCTCCAAATTTGTCTCTACTTCCCTCCTCCATTTCCCTGTCCTGCCAACAACGTGATCTTACAGTTTAGCCAGACCTTGTTATTTTAGTTCCTCAAATGACATCAAGTTTCTTTTTGCCTCTAGGCCATTTCACACACTCTTCTTTGTACCTGGAACATTCTTCTCTCCCTCCTTGTCTGGCTTACCTTTCTCTCCCTGGCTCCTACTCATCTTACAGCTATCATGACCCTCTCTGGCAAGCCTTTTCTGACATCTCAAGTAGGAGTTGAGCCCCACCCCCTCCTGCCACCCCCAGCCCTATGCCCCCTGGGATGTTCTTGTACTTGCTTTAATTTGGCATCATTGTGCTGATTCTTTAGTGTAATTAAATGTCACCTAACATTTGAGAGATGTAGGAGATATATATCAATTTTGCAGAGTCCCATCCCCTATCTAGTGGGAAGCCAAATGTGCATTCAAGATTTCTGTAGGGGACGCCTGGGCGGCTCAGTTGGTTAAGTGTCTGCCTTCGGCTCAGGTCATGATCCCAGGGTCTTGGGATTGAACCCCATGTCGTCGGGCTCTCTGCTCAGCAGGGAGCCTGCTTATCCCTCTCTGTCTGCCTGCCACTCCCCCACTTGTACTCTGTCAAATAAATAAATAAAATCTTAAAACAAAGATTTCTATAGGTCTAGAGAACTTATAGAATAGTAGTCTGTCCTGGAGTTCTTGCTCCTAACTAAACTCTTTATTGTGTTCCACTCTGAGTCTCTCAAGCCCTTTCTCTGCCCCCAGGCAGACCCAGATATAGAACATAGCTGCTTCTCCTTTTTCTTCAAAACACCACTCACAGAGGACACTTGAGTATATGTCAGAGATTACTGAAGATCCAAGGTGATGTAGTGGAGGGAGTTGGTTTGGCTTGCAGTTTTGGAGGTCCCCTAGCCAGCCCCACCTCGGAACTTTCCCCTGCTTGGTTTTCCCCCCAAGTTTCCTTCTCACTGTGTTACCCAGCCCCCTTTCCTTCTTCTTCTTTTTCCTCCCTTGGCCCTCCTCTTTTCTTCTCATCTCCTCCTCACCCAAATTCCTATTTAATACAGAGAAACATGGGGTCTCTTAACTTTGTAGACTTCTTATAGGCAGTATCTCACCTTTGTACCTCAGTGGCCTGTCCAGAGGGTAGGACGTCAGTGTGAAGAGACGTGTGATACTGTGCAATCCCTCTTCCCACCCCATTGCCTTTTGTTGACTTTCTGTCTCCATGTAACCTCCAAGAGAGCAGGGACTTTGCCTTCTTTAGTCAGCGCTGTATCTTCAGAACCTAGAACTTGTGCGATGCACAGTGAGCTGTCAGTAAACATTCACTGAATGAATGAGTAAATGACTTGACTAGGTGAATGGAAGAGTGAGCTGTTGCTTAGACTGAAAAGGAGCACCAGTTCAGCCCTCCTCCCTCCCTTCTGGATTATCCTGTAGAGAAGCGGAAGGCCAGCCTAGAGGAGTGCCCTGATAATCTGGGAATAGGAGCAGATCAAGTCCAGTTGTTTAATCATTAATTCAGCTGGGCCATCAGTGAGAGCTAAAATGACTACTTGTTCTGTAACTTAGTGAGCACGTAGGTAAGCATAAGACTAAGATGAGAAAAGAGGTAAAATGGCAATGAGTTCCTACACATTTTGTGATGACAGGAAGTTAAACTTCCTTGTGCAACCAAGATCACCAGAAAATACATGAGAACTGTTAAGGCTGAAATTTTCTTGCACACCATTTGCCTTGTTGGGGAATGACTCATCCATCCATCCATCCGTCCACCCACCCACCCATCCATCCATCCATCTATCCATCCACCCACCCATCGATCCATCCATCCATCTATCCATCCACCCACCCATCCATTCATTTACCCACCTACCCAGCTATCCATCCATGGCCTAAATATAATGTTTAGAAATATCCTGTAGCTCCAGTGGTGTAAAATGGGGACAGTGTCATCATTCCCTACTTAATTAACCAAGTTATTGTGAGATTAAATGATATTAGTAGGCAATATAACTTCACCCAGCACTGGGCCTATTGCATAAAAAAGCTTCATAAATAGTAACCGTGGTTACTCTTAGGATCTGAATACCATACCCAAATTCCACAGTTCCAACTCTTTCCCAGCCAGACATCAAACACTCAGCTCCATTTTATTAACCAGAATTTGAGGAAGAGGAGTAAGGTGGAGGCATCTGGAGAGGGAATGGGTAGAGTCAGGCTGGACCAATGAGGAATAGAGACTGGGAGTTTGAAGCTGGGGTGTAAGGTTGAGGGGAGTTTCCACCTGGGAGTATCTTCTTCTAGAATGTTGCCAGCAGTCGGACCCTCCTATATTCTAGTGGGTGTGCATGAAAGTAGGCAGGAAGCAGGAACACAGGTAGGAAGCAGGAATAGAGTGTAGTCTAGCCGTCCTCCACTGGGACAGCTGGTTGACCCAGGTCCAGGCTATGCCCGTAGACTTTGGAATCGGATGGGGATATTGATCCGGTTCTGTAGCCAGGTGATGTAATCCTCTTGAGACATATGGATGATGTGTTCACGTACAAACTGCAGGGCAAATACAGTAGCAACTTCAGATTTGGTCTGAAAGCCGGACTCGCTTTTCTGTCCCACCTCCAAGATCTTGGAAGATGTCTGATTGAGGCTGGTGGCTGCAGGGTGCCTTTGACCATTCAGGCAATCGTAATGCCTTGGAGCATTATGATGGGGGTTATTCTCTCAAGAAAGGAACCCCTTCCCAGCTTCCTGGTTCAGCAGACTAATTGTAAGCCCCTTTTTGTTACTGTTGACCCAGAGAAATTTGGGGGAAGCAGAAAACCCCAGCTGTCTGCATTTTTCTTTCTGTCCTAATCCCTAATCTTTTTAAAAAGTCATTTGTGCTTAAACATTTTTTTGTTTGTAGACCTCTTTGAGAATTGATGGTTACTATGAGCTCACTTCCAGAAAAGGCTTTTAAGACACAAAACGTGGTTTCATACAAGTTCTGGATTAAGAGACCCCCCATGTCCCGGTTATCAGACATTCTGTGATGTTCTCACTGGGAGAAGAGCATGCTAAGTTTTACTAGCCAGGGTGGTGAACTCACCTTAGAGCCTCCAACCCCCTTCCTCTTACCCAGTTGGAGATTGCCTCTTCTAAACCCCATAATTGGCAGGTGGAAGGTGGACCCTATAACTGGCAAGTGGGGAGTGGAGAGGTGCTCTTGGGTGAGTTTTGGACTAGCCTACCGGTCTTTCCTGAAGGAGCCTCGCGGGATTTGGGGAGTGCAGTCCGGACGTATGAATTTGTCCACAGGGTCACCCGCCTTCCCCCACTCCTGACCTAAACACCACATATATCCTCCCAGGTCAGCCTGTGGGAGTGCCAACCCAGCATGAAAACACCCAGAGGACTGAAAACGCCACCATTTGAGTCCCATTTTCATCTTGAGACATTGAAAGCCATATTAAAATGTATATATACCATCTGGGGCACCTTGGCGGCTCAGTCGGTTAAGCTTCTGACTCTTGCTCTCAGCTTGGGTCTCGATCTCATGCTCATGAATGAGTTCAAGACCCACATTGGGCTTCATGCTGGACATGGAGCCTACTTAAAAAAAATGTACGTAGGCCATCTGATGAAATTAAGAAAGTGACTCTCCCTCATCCACTGACACCATTTGATACCCTAAGAATGTCTAGGGTGGGTGGTGATGATAAGTTACCGTTAAAAACCATTCACTGGCTTCCCTGCAGCCTTAAGGTAAAGACCTAAATCCTTAACCTGACTTTCAAAAGTCTGCACAGACTGACCTCTCCAATCCCCTTGCAACCTATTCCCTCCTTGCTTGTTTCCTTCTCAACCCATTGACTGCCAGTGAGTCCCTCCCACAAGCCAAGTTCTGTTTCAACTTAAAAGTCACCTTCCCCAGTTGCCCTAGTTAAGATAGGTCCCCTCTACATTTACCTTAAATCAGTGCTCCTTAAACTTTATTGTGCATACAAATCACCTGGGACCTCATTTAAATGTAGATTCTGAGTTGGTAGATAGGGTTTGAAGCCTGAGATTCCACTTTTCTAACAAGCACCCAGGTGAGGTCCATGCTTGCTGGTCCACGGGCCACATTTGGAGTGCTCCTTATTATGATTGCTAGTTATTTTATTCACTTGTCCATTTATTTGTGCCTCTCCAAAGCCTCCCAAGTTTCCCCAGGGGGCCCCGTTTACCTAGAATATAATGTCCCCTGGAGTTGAACCACCAAGGTCACGTGGTAATCCCTCACCTGCTAGTTGATGAGCTCTGTGAAGGCAGAGACCTTATGTCTTTTTAATTGGGTCTGCAGTACTTAACCAGGGCCTGGACGTTGAGAGATGACTGAATAAGGGCACCGGAGGCACAGCGAGGAGCGGACAGAGCACAGTAGTTACCTCGATAGCCACAGCAATGTCCGGAGAGCACAGCTCCCAGATCCTCAGGTCCTGTAGCACCTTCAGGAGGACATGGGGCCGGATCCTGAGGTCCAGGTTTTCCCCAAACTTCTGCAGTTTGGCCAGGATCTTTTTGGCGGGGCGGAAATTCTTCAGATCCTCAGGGAGTTTGGACAGCAGATCAAAGTACCTTCAATTCCCAATCCCAAGGAGAGAGGGCCAGTTAGGAAGCTGCTGGGGGGAGGGGGTCTGTGTATCTCAGGTCTTCCCTCCCCACTCTCTCTACCACTCCTGGGATGTCCCCAGGGCAGCGTTGTCCTTATCTGGGAGAACTGCCTCCATTCCTGAATGTAAAGGACCTACTGATCAGGCAAGTCTTTTGTTTTTTTTCGGGGGGGTAGTAAAAGCTGGAGCATGATTTGCATCTCATTAAAAAACAGATTAAGGGCATGCTTTAAAGCATTTATGGTTTTTCTAACCAAGCAGACAGTGTGAAAAGCCACAAGAAAGGAAGGGGCACTGAGATTCTGAAGATTCTCTTTTGAGAGTTAATCAGGCCAGGGAGGATGCAGACATATATGTGGGATCCCTGCCAGGATGTAAGGGGCTCTCATGCCCAAGATGGACGAGGAGGAGGAGGAGGAGGAGGAAGGGGAAAGTGTGGGCGTATTTTCTATGTCCCTGTTAGTAAGCTTGGGCCACAGCTTTGTGTGTTTCAGTGGGCTTTGAGAACCTTTCTGAATGCTACAACAGAGTCTGAGGGTCATTTGGTAATCCATTCTTGAGATGGTAGGAATAAGGTAGATTCCAACCTGGTGGTGCTTCAGGTAAAACCAGGGTTTAAGGCAGGGGATGGCACTTCTTTACAAAAGAAAAAAGGATTCTCCGCCACCCTCCCCCCCGATAGAGATGAATCAATTATAGAGGAATTTGAAGAAGAAATGGATCGTCTAACTTTGGGCTACGTGCACTGCTTTGTATCTTATATTTTGTGGTATGTATTTATTCATGTCTTCTTGTAAACTCCCATTCCACATTATTAAAATCATGGAAGGGATTCTGGGTACATTTTTAGATGTTCTCATCTTACTCTTACATCTTGATTTACTCACCCTGCCATGATGGGGCTCGTGGCAGACTCCAATTCTATATTGCAGATGAGCATAGAGACTGGGGTCAGACAGGGGGTTAAATCTTGAGATTTCCTTGTTTACAGAGTGGGGATTCATATGTAACTTTCAGAATTTTTGTGGGAAATAAAATAGATAATTTAGGAACATTTCCTAGGGTCATGTCTGCCATCCAGTAATCACTCAATCCAGGTTACTTTTTGTTGTAATGCTGTTATCACCCCCATGCTGAGGCACAGTGCTCCCAGGATATGCCTGCCTGGTTTTATATCCTTCAGGGGTCATATTATTTGCAGAATATAGGGATTGCCTCATAGACCTCACAATTTGTAGAAATTTCTAGGTGGTTTGCCTCATCTGCCTTTTGCAAGGGGCTGGCAAATTAGTCCTTATTTACAAGTCTGAATCAAACAGAAGATAAATATGGAGCACACAGTTGTTGGATTATCTGTGGTTCAGGAACTGAGGGGTTCTTGCCTGACTGCCTGTTTGGGGGGGCCCTGTTGGTGGCCAAGAACAGTCTTGAAGGATAATGGATGGGATCAAATGTAATTGTGTAATAACAGCCCTCTTCCCCCTCCCACCCCCCCACCTCAAGGACCATCTTATCTGGCTCTCAGGATCTTTACCAGTGGTCTGCAATTTCTTCTGCATCTCCTTTTACCATGGAGACTTGATGCCTCATTTTTGCTATATCCTTTTTAAAATTCGAGACAATGACAAAAGAATGGAACTTCTGGAGACCTCTCTCTTCTTGGCGCCTGCATCAGAGGTTGTATGAAAAAGAAGAAGATCAGACCCCCTTCTTCTTTATCCATCCTAGTTGTCCTTTGAGATCTGACTTAAACACCATTTTCTTCACGAAATCCTCAGCCCTCTCAGGTGCTCTTGAATTTACAACGTGGCTCCTGACACAGGATGACACGACTCTCTCCAAGGTCCTGAAATGCTCCTTTCTTGCTAACTCCAGTCATTTTTTTTTTTAACAGCCTTCATTCTCTCCCTACTACTTTTGATTGCACTGACACAGCTTTCTAACTATAAAATGGAGAGTGATAATGGTTCTGGCTCTCGGAGGTGAGGATTAAATGATACAGTGTGTGTAAAGTGCCGAGCTTAGGGCCAGACGCACAGAGGTGTTTGACTCAAGTTGGTTCCTCTCTTCCCCACTCCCCTTTATCATTCTGGGCATGTGTTCTAACTCTCTAAGGAGCCTTTACATTATAAACATAACCGTGTCACTCACCTGTGTACAACTTTCAATGACTTTCCATTTTACTTGCAATAGAGTCTCATGAGTAACTTGCCTTCCCAGGCTCTGGATTATTCAGCCTCTACAGCATTTTCCAGCTTGGCTTTTTGTACTTTGGATGATGAACAAAGTTCCGAGGTAAAGTTCAACCTCCACAGCTGGGCTAGCAAAACCTTTTATGATCTGTTCTCTGTCTCTCTGATTACCATGAAAGCAACCTAAGCTCCAGCCACACCCAACTACTGGCAGTTCTTGGTGCCCTGTGCCACTCCTGGCCTCCGAGACTTTCTGTTGCTTTCCCCTGGAACTCCCGTCCCTCCTTCCCTCTTCCTATGTGACTCTCTGGGTTCAAATTCCATCTTTCTTACCTTTGACAACAGACATCTCTGCGCCTACTTTTCTCATCTATAAGATGGGTCTAATAACAGCACTTACTCCCTAGGATATTCGTGAGGGCTAAATGATAAATACAGAACTCTTACACCCCCTGGCTGGTACACAGTACATGCCCTGGAAATCTCATTGGTTTTTATTAAACCGAAAATGTTGTTTCCTCCAGGAAGAACTTTCTGATTGCTGTCTCAGGCTAGGCAAGACATCCTTTTCCTATGTTCCCTTAGCCCCAGGCTCACTCCCATGTTGGCCCCTATCAGCCTGTGTGGTAACGGTCTGTGTGTCTGTCTCCTCCATCAGCCTGGGGGCTTCCAGAAGGTAGGGACAGGTCATCTCTGAGTGAGCAGTCAGAGCAGCTAACCCTTCCATGCTCAAAGGGCGAGAGACCAAAGGGTCACAATATAACCTTCGTTGAAGGGAATGGATGAATTTCACTGGGGCGAATGGTCATGGCAGTCAAGGGGTAGGCTGGGAAGGGAGACAGTTATTGGTTGTCAGAGTAGGAAAGAAAATCTTCCAGTAGCCCTCCGGTACTCTTAAAATAAAATTCCACATCTCAAGTATGGCATTCGTGGCTGTGTATAATGCAGTTCTCACCCCTTCCTTCTCCCTTCTCTTCACATTTTCCATGTCCCGTCATGCCTTGGGGGCTTTGTATGTACATTTCCCGCTGCCTGATATGTCCTTCCACCTTCTTACCACATCACCAGCTCCTCCCCATCTGTGAGGGCTCAGCCTAAAGTCACTGCCTTAGAGACGTCCTCTTGGATTACCCAACCTAAATTAGGTCCTCGTGGTTGCTTTCTCTCACAGCACCCTGTTCTCTTCCTGTATAGCAGTGATTATAATTTGTGCCTATATATTTATCGACTCAGTTATTTGTTTCTACCCATACTTTCCAGGAGACTCTAAGCTCTCCAAGGGCAGGAAATACATCCTTATTCCCTGCTAAGCCCCAGCACCTGGCATTAGTGAGCACATACTGGGTATTAGATGAAGTCCTCTGGATGAATGGGTGTTTGTGTGCCCTTACTTCATGAGGATTTCCATCTTGTCTTGAAGACAGAAGCCAGCCTCCTGGGCCACGCTGTAGAACTTGGCCCTCATGGAGCTGCACATGCCAGTCTTGCACTGAATGATGTCACGGTTGGTGCGGCTGTCGACACAGATACAAAGGGCTTAGAGGATGGAGCCCTGGGATCAGACCCATGAGGCTGGCCTCCCGGGGCCCCTAGGTGCTCTGCTGTGGAGATTCTCTGTATCTCTGGTTCTCTACCCTCGCCTGGATCTTCCCTTTGCATTCCCCTGGATGTAGGAAGGACAGATCTTCCCAACAACATCAGGCTGGTGGTTCAGGCTTTATTAAAGAAGCCCACAGAGAGACATCTCTGTGTTCACTCAAGTTCAGTCGAGCCCAGCAAATGTTAAGGACCATGAGATGAAAATGGAATTTGGAGGTGGGAGACTCAGGTTCGAACTCCAGCACCACCATTTCTTAGCTGTGTGGCATTGGGCAAGACATCTCACCTGGCCAGGTCTCAGTTTGCTCCTCCATAGAATGGGATAACGCTTCCGCCTCATAGGATTGGTTTTGGGGAATAAGCAAGATAATATGGAATGCTTTACCCAATGCCTGGCACAGAGGAGGAATTTGTTGCCGTTGTCTGCATTGGCCTCTTGGCCGTGAGCCCCTTGCCCTGGACATCCCTTGTCTTTAAGCAGTGTGGATGACTTCAGGGAGTCTGGTCTGCACTGGGTCATTTCCACACCCCTGGGGAGACAGACAGTGTGGTTGCCACAGTGCCTTTGCCTACCTTGTTCTGTTACCCAACTGGCCTACCTTTTAGACTTCTTCTGGATGACCTGGGTGTGGCTTTCTCCACTTGTACTGCTGGATCTGTCACTGAAACACAAAGGATTGGTTTCAGGTTGCCTGGAGCCTGCTTTTTGCAAAAAGAGTGCTTCGGGGCTCCCACGACACCTGCTAGCCAGGATTCAGGTAAGGGAGATGGCTCTAATTAAGGGACCAGTCATAGGAATGAGTGTATGTTTTTCCCACCTCTTGGCCCTTACTTCTACCTATGTCCCCTGCCTGGAGGGTCCTTCTTGTTTCTTCTCCATCTGCTCAAATCCAACCCTGTTTCATGGTCTATAGCAAGTTCTACCTGCTCTCTTTTAGTCCTAGTTGGACCTTTGGTCTCCGTATTGTCAGAATGACATATTTTCTGATCTCAGTTTCATTTGTACAAATTTGATCTTTCCCTCTGGAGGACAAGTTCACTTGGGACCCTTCCATTTTCCTTTCTATACCGATTAACATGTAACCCCCCGGGGCTGAGTGCAGATTTGGTGAATGGATGGTCAAGTCCTTCTAGTCATGATGTTGATATTCCCAACCACAGACCGCTTCTTCATTCAAGGATTCTCTTCTCGGAACTGGACCCTGAGCTGACCATTCACTTCACTGAACTTTGGAGGCAGACAGAGCTGACCCCAGAGCCCAACCCGGGCACAACTGCCTCCCAGTTTTCAGGCAAGCACCTCGGCTCTGGATCGTCAATGTCCTCATCTGTGATCAGTCAACTCTTCACGACATTGAACCCTTTCTAGGTGTGGGCTGATTGAATTCCTTGAGTGGCCACTCCCTCCTGTGACTTTCATGGTCAGAGTTCCTAGAAGGGGGTGAAGCTCCTTTGCTCATGACCATCCCTCCCGTGCGCCTTCCCCAGGGGCCTTCAGCACCAGTGTCTCACGCCTTCTCTCTCGCTCTGTCTCCCTTTTTACCAAATGCTTGGAAAACTTACTTGACTGCCTTCTCTGTCTAGTTCTGGAGGATGAGCCTGTTTTTCTTATCCTTGGGATGTGCAGCTGACCCTTCCTACTGGCCCTGTAGCAGCTGGAACTTCCTTCAGTAGGCTGGCCACTTCCCAGACCCCTCTCCGTAGGAAAGGTCCTGACCTTTGCTTCTTTTCCCAGAGGCTCAGGGGACTGCATCTAGAGGTCTTAGCTCTGGTAGGTGATGGATGGAGCTCTTATCCCATCTTGCTGGGATCCAGGGTCCCAGAAATAGTACCCAGAGGTCCTTGTGTTTGGATTCCAACCAGCTGCCCCAACCCCTGCAGATGAATTCTTTGGGGGAGTGTGTTGGCTTTGACCTCCCTCCTGTAGATGACTCTCTTCTTCTAGCACTGACCGTGTGACTTAGGGAGGAGGTGGGAAGTTAGGGAAGTAGTGGTATTAGCTGTGATAAAAGAGCAAACAAATAAACAACAAAGGACCCTTTGTTCATCTCTGTCTCCCTGTTCCTTGGCTCTCCTTGAGTTTCAGCCATATTGATTTCTGCTCAGTGCCTCTAAGCTTCCTCCTGTCTCAGGCCCTTTGCACAGGCTGTTCCTTTTGCTTAGAACACTATTCCCACCTATCCCCACCTATCCCCGCCATAGACTAGCTAAATCTTCTTTTCTTCAGGTCTCAGCTTAAATGTCAAACTCAGTCTTAGGCCCCTAGTGCTCACCATTCACCCAGTCCTCCTTACTTTTCCTTCAGAACACTTTCCATGGTCATGATTATATGGCCAACTCTGTGGGATTATTTAATAAATGCATGGCTCTCCCTTAGACCAGTGATTCTTAACCACAGGCAGGATTCAAGGCGTCCATGAATACAGATGGAAAAAAGGTTACATTTTTATTTCAACTAGCCTTTAGCAGAAATGGAAATTGCATGTATTTGCACAACACATTGCAATTGTGGCAGATACTTCAAGAGATCATTTACACTTAACACTAATCTAAAATTACAGTAGTTATTAGATCTGCTAAGTCTTGTTACATAGTTCATTGCTAAAGGAGCCCATAGATGACTATATCCCAAATTTGGTTGCAATATCATAATCTATAGTACTATAGATTTTGTTGCAAACCTTTGTGGTTTACTGTATGCCTTTAAAAGCATTTTTATGAAAGGGTCCAGAGCACAAAAGAGCATGACCCCACCCACTCCAGACAGTGAGATCTGCGAGGGCCAACTACATATGTCCTATTTGAATCCCTCAAAACCTAGCACAGTTCCTGGCACGGGGTGGGGTGGGGGGACTGATGAGTATAGTCAAGATGAGTAAATGAAATGGGGGTGGACCTCCTCTCCCTCATTAAAAGCCACCCCAAGTAAAGAGGGAAAGGGTAGTCCTGTAGGGGACTCCACGCCCTCCCTGTTTCCTGTTTCACCACGACCGGAAGATTTTAACTTTATACAGTTTGAATGGGGCAAGGGACACCTGGATACTCACCCCCTAGCTTCAGAAATTAAGGGGCTTATTTCTAGTGAAGAAGGAAAAAGTCCCCCCTCCCTGCCCCACTTCCCACGGGCTGGCGGGGGCATCTCTGCAATGGTTCCTGTAATTGTGGGGTCCCCTCCTACCTTGACTTGCGGGTGGTCTGCATGTCTTTATAGGCAGAATCACTCTTGTTTTGTCTGAGCATTGACAAGATACTGCAAAGCAAGATGAGTCTCTTAATAAGGCACAGAACATACGGTGCCCCTGAGGCAGGAAGTGTCTGTAGGAAGATGGAGAATTCTCTTTCTAGAGCAGGGATCCTTAGACTTCACCGGGCATAGGAATCACCTGGAGAGATTGCTGCTAATACAGATTTCCTGGGGATACATCAGGCCTGGAGTGAGGCCCCCAGAAGCTGTATTTAGAACCACATGTGTGCATGTGTGCATGCACACACACACACACACACACACACACACACACTTCTGATACAGGTGTGCAGAGAGCCCATTTTGAAACCTTAGAATTTCTCAGCACCCCGTGAAATGGTACCCACTTGAAGTAGTTGTTAAAAAATACAGTTTCCTCTGGAGATTCTGATTCAGTGGGTCCGGGGTGAAGACTGCAAATTTGTATATTTAACAAGCGTCCCAGCTGATTCTGACCCTCAGGGACATTTAGAAAATACTGGTAGAAGATTTTAAGAAAAGGTCATCTTCCTAGGTGGTGTTATGGTCTGAATGTTTGCATCCCCCCCACAAATTCGTATGTTGAAATCCTAATCCCCAAGGTGAGGGTATTAGGAGGCGGGGGCCTTTGGGAAGTGATCAGCTCATGAGGTCAGAACCCTCATGATTGAGATTAATGCCTTTATATATATACATATATATATATATATATATATTTTTTTTTAAGATTTTTATTTATTTATTTGACAGAGAGAGAGAGATCACAAGTAGGCAGAGAGGCAGGCAGAGAGACGGGGAAGCAGGCTCCCTGCTGAGCAGAGAGCCCAATGCGGGGCTCGATCCCAGGACCCTGAGATCGTGACCTGAGATGAAGGCAGAGGCTTTAACCCACTGAGCCACCCAGGCGCCCCGAGATTAATGCCTTTATAAAAGAAACTCTAGGGAGCTCCCTTTCCCCAGTAAAGTTACAGCGAGAAATCAACCATCTATGGGGACGGCCCTCGCCAGACACCGAATCCGCTGGAACCTTGATTTTGGGCTTCCCAGCCTCCAGAACGGTGAGAAATAGGTATCTGTTGTTTGTAAACCACCCAGTCTGGGGTATTTTTGTTAACAGCAGCCTGAGGAGACTAAGACAACCAGAGGGCAATCTGGGCTTGAGGCTGGGGCTGGTCCAATTGACTGGTATGGGTTCTGGAAAACACCAGATTTCTAGGTCAGCCCCGAGGGGAACAGATTTGGGGCCTAAACTGAAAAAAGAATCCAGATTCTAACGTGAGGAGGGCAAAAGAAAATGTGCAGCTTTTCCTCACTGTCTCTCGGCAGCTCTGTGGAGAAGCCTCCAATATCTGCTGCCTCAGGGAAAGATTAGGGAGAGTTTGCTCCCGGAGGAATTGAGGTGGATGGGAAATTTCAACAGATTCTTGCTCTGTCTCCATGGTTATTGTATCACTGAAGTGAATGCAGAGGCCACGCGATGAGTTTTATATTCTTGCGTGGTTTTGTCTTTTGAGGATCCTTCTGCAAGTCACTCATCGCCCTTCTCCATCCATGTGGTGGGTTGTTGGCAATGGGTGGTTGTTAATAAGCCTGCGTCGGCAACATGCTGTGAAGATTCTGTGTGATGCTGTGTGTGAAATAAAAAAACCACTACTGCCGTCGTGTATCGAGCACTTGTAATATGTTAGGCCCATGCTCATACGCTAAGTGCATCATTTCACCTAAATTCTTAAAAAGACTCAATGAAATAGACATTGTTTCCACAACAATCATAATGCTTTACAAAGATAATATTATGGCTCATGAGCCTCATTTTACAGAATTGGAATCAGGCTCAGAGAGGTGAAGCAACTTGCTCAACATCACACAGCAGTTCAGTGGTGGGCATGGAGATCCATCCAGCCTAGCCAACTGGGTTCCAAGGCCAGTGCTTTGAGGCCACAAAATCTCATTTTATAGATGAGAAAAGGTTTAGAGGAAGGCTAAGTCGACCTGTTCTAGCTTTTGGTTGTGTGTCAGTCTGACTCCAATGCCGGTGTTCGTGCCGTGGGTTCTTACATAAGAGGGAGACTCATGGAGCTACGCTGGTAAATCGGAAACACAAGCCAGGGCCTGGAGGGCCAACACTGTCTCAGGATGCTTCTACATGCCACCCTCTGAGCCCCTGATGCAAGTTGAGGCAGCAGCAGCAGAAGTTCGTCACTAGCAAGCAGCGTCGGGGTGTGATACACGAGCAAGGGCTCGGCGAACTGTAATTACGGTAATGACAATAACCAATAAGTCATAGCGATGAAGAACCTCTTCCAGTGCATCATTTATTTTCAGGAAGTAATTTGCTTTCTCAGAGGGATATGTACTTGGGAAGGAAACTCCAGCTCTAGCCTGCATGGTCTCTGAGGCTGTTCGAGGCCAGAAGTCCTGTAGATAAGGCTTCCCGCCAGAAGGAGGACCATTCAGGTTCAAGTCCGTTGCCATGAGCCAATCACCTGGGTCACCGGCTTGACACTTCTGAAGATCTTTGTTGTTCTTAGGAAGGAAACCAGAATCTTGGAGGTGGCCTTCAAGGTCCGCGGGCAGACTCATGCCTCTCTCCACCCTATTCTGGATGCATTTCGGTTCCTTGAAGGTGTCATGGTGCCTTCTGAGTACGTTTGCCCATGCGCTGCCTGAAATGTTCACCTGCCCCCAATGTTGGCTGGGGAGCCACAGTCTGTTCCTTGGAGGAAACTTCTCTGATCCCCATCCCCATCCCAGATTAGATGAAGGTCCCCTATTATTCAGCCTTTTAGGTCTGAGCTTTCCTTTTATAATGCTTCCTGCAATAATTAGTACCTAGTTCATCCATATTCATAACCATTCAGTAAACGAGTGGACAAATGACCTTACAATTCCTGGGAAGCAATGAAGCATGGTGGTTAAGAGGATGCTTTTTGGAATTAAAAGGATCTGCATTCAAGTTGTGCCCTTACCATTCATTAGTGGGTGACCTTGAACAAGTTACTTAGCCTCTCTGAGCCTCATTTGCTCATTTATAAAATAAAGATAACAGTATCTTCCTCAGAGGGTTATAAGAACCCAGGGAGGTGAGACCCGTGGACAAAGGATATGGCTCAGTGCCTCTCACAGAGAAAATGTTCAATAATTTGGAACTGCTATGGCTAATGTTATCACTGTTATTCTAACATCCTTTATTTGCCCCAGGGGTCAAGAGAACGTACCTGGGTGCTTTTCTTTGCATCCCATTTTCCAACATGACTGTCCTTCGGGCATCTTCCCGAACCATCTCCAGCAGCTTCTGCAAATCTGATGGGAATATGAGAGGTCATTGCCCAGAAGGCAGGTGGGGCTGATATCCCTCAGCTCCTGCGTGTGGTGAGCTGGAGAGGGGTAGAGCAGGGTGTAGGCAGCCCATAGTGGTTGGCACGTCATACACCACACATCACCTCCCTGCTTAAAACCACTGACTTGTCATTTTCCCTTTGGATAACACCTGCATTCCTCCCTGTGGCCTCTGAGGCTTTGCAGGATCTGGCTGCTTGTTTTCTCTCCTGTCTCATATCTCACTTCCCTCCCTGGCCTTCAACTCTAGTGTAGCCAGAGAGAACAGTTCGCAATTCTGAGAAAAAATCAGCTTGCTCAGGAAACCCTTCCTGATCCCATGGAGCCGAAGTTCCAACCTGGTGATCCCCAGGCTGAATCTAGCTCACATGTGTTTCGTTCCATTTGACATAGATGCTAACCTTTTAAAACTGAAAGGTTTCCTATAAAAACCCAGACCTTCTGCTTTCCTGGAAAAGACTCTGAGATGGGGCTCGTTCTTGCTGTGCGTGGACTGTGGACTTTGGGCAGGTGCACATGCTCCAGCCACCCCCCCTTTCCTCCGCTCCGTGCTCTCGCCAGTCCTCCTCGTGCTAGGTGACTTCTCCTTGCATACTTACTGTTGTTGCTTTTTTTTTTTTAAAAGATTTTTTTTATTTGACAGAGAGAGAGATCACAAGCAGGCAGAGAGGCAGGCAGAGAGCGAAGGGGAAGAAGGCTCCCCGCTGAGCAGAGAGCCTGATGTTGGGCTTGATCCCAGGACCCTGAGATCATGACCTGAGCCGAAGGCAGAGGCTTTAACCCACTGAGCCGCCCAGGCGCCCCAATGTTGTTGCTTTTTACATAGTGCAGAAATACATCTTTGTGTCTGACTGTTATGGGTTGAAGTGTGTCTTCCCAAAAGATATGTGGGTGTCCTAATCCCCCAGTATTTCAGAATGTGAATTATTCACATTCTTGTTTGGAAATGGAGACGTTGTGGATGTGGTTGTTTAAGATGAGGTCATACTGCCATGGAGTGGGAGGTTGATCCAATATGACTGGTGTCCTTATAACAAGAGGGGACAGACACTCAGGGAGAGGATGACCTGTGATGACAGAGGCAGATGGATTGACGATGCATCTAGAGCCAACTGCCGAGGGTTGCTAGTTGCTACCAGAAGCTAGGAGAGGCAAGGAAGGATTCCCCCCTCCAGGTTCCAGAGGAAGCACAGCCCTATGACACCTTGATTTTGGATTGCAGCCTCTAGAACTGCGTGAGACAATAAATTCCTGTTGTTTTCAGCCTCCCAGTTCATGGGACTTCAGTACGGCAGCCCCAGGAAGCTAATACACTGACTTGAAAGTTGGAAAATGAAATATGCTTAGAGTAAGCTATGCACTTCAAGAAAAGTGGGACAGTGGAAGTCCTACATGTTTTATGTGGATACACATTTGCAAGTACCTGGCACTGTGCTTGTCATAGAGCAGTCCCAGTCAACACTTGCTGATTACAGAAGTGAATGGCTAAGGAGGAAATAAAAGGAGAGAAGGATTTGGGAGAACTTGAGCTGGATTTGGGGTATCAGTGAAGGAGGACAGTGCCAGTGGGGATACTTTGCACCCTTCAGTAGGTGCCTGTCGTCAACGCAAGTGCAGGTCTCAAAAGCCATACCTGCAGGAGTGAAGGCCAGTGCTTCCCACCGCCATCTGTATCCAGCCTTATTTATGAATGCGGTCACTGGGTGCTAGGGCAAGGGTGCTCCCCCTTAATGATCTTGGAGCCATCTAGGCTGTGATGAATGCCAACATTCAGCCGTCTTACACTCCACCTTCCTCATTCCCGAGTGTTGTAACTTCCTAGTAATTTGTGGGCATGACTCCAGTTGACCTGAATCTGATCTTCATCGTTGTCTCGTCACACCCACCTCCCCTACTGCAGCACATCCCAGAATTCTTGGGCAGTGTCTAGAAGCCTATTAGTAAGGGAGCTGTGGCTGGTTCCTCCACTTTCTTTCCATCCCCTGGGAACCAAGGTGTAACATCTGACTGCTCCCCAACTCCTTCCCCCACCCATATTCAAGCCAGCCTAGGGGTGGGTGGATACCAGCAGATGACCTTGGTGACCCAGCACATTGGGCAGCTCTCCTAGAGAATCATGAGGAAGGCTCACTCCACATTCACTTAATGCCCCAAAGATTCTCTTCCTGTTTGCCAATAATACCTCTGGGCAAGTATGGGGTCCAGCAGTATCAAGCTCCATCCATCATGTAGCTGAGGTTGGATACCTACCAACTAGATAAACTAAAATAAAGCCTGGGGACTCCGGAGGTCTACATCTACTCCTCAAGGCTACCTGGGAACAGACACTTGTTTGCAAGGGGTGTAGATGTCACAAAATAGGGTTTCCCTGAGGAATAGGGCCCTGTAATGGAGGCCCACACTCAGAGGAACCTGCTTGGTCCTCAGTTCCCAGAGGTATGGGGATGACATTATCCATTGTTTACAGACAATGGCATCCTCTATTTTCAAATGCCAAACCATGCACCAAAGAAAAAAATTCTGACTTCCTTCCTCCATCTCCCATCCACAGCCTGTCCATAAATCTAACTTTTGAGAGACTAGTTTCTTCCTCTTTGGGGAAAAACAGAGGAGGTCTTTTAGTTGTATGGGGTTGGGTTGCGGGGGAACGTTAGCCGCCATAGGATCCATATTTGTGACCTGCTGTTTAAATCAGTTTCTCCTCTAACATTTCCAAGACTGGGAGCTTCAAGACTGGTGGGAGGAGCGGCCTGGGCTTTGGTTTCATGTGAATCCCCTTGCCATTGATTTGGGGAGGGGATCAGTCCACGGAGAGGCCATAACCCACTGTCCCCAGTGATTTGCTTCCACAAAGACTTCATTATGCAGCCAGCTTGGAAATTAGACCTTGGTCAAATGGTGTGTCTCTCAGAATAGGATTCATGAATTCAGAATAAATTTGAGGAGGTTTTAGAAGGCAGTGGAAGTCTGGGAAATTAATCTACTTTTGTCAAGGCTATGACAAATGGGAGGGAGGTTAAGGTATAAAGAGAAGGGGAGGATGGGGAGGTGGATGGAGAAAGACTTTCTCTCTGGGACGTAGGTCTTTGGTGGAAAGGGATCTCCCAGTCATCGTTGTGCAATGGGCTGAGGGTGGTAAGACGCCATTGTTCCACACCAGCAGCAAGCTCACGTTCCTCTCCCCTGTCTTCCTTAGTAACAGAAATATGTGCATATGTGTGTGCACGTGTGTGTATACATCTGCGTGCACGCGTGTGTGTATGTTCTCTTGTGTGTGTGTGAGGGTAGGCATTTACTAGACCAATTGTCCAACATCTTTGCAGCTAGGCGTGCCCTTGGGATGAAATGCGGGGCAATGAGAGTTTAGTAGCAATGTTTTATGGGGCTTCTGAGAAGACTGCTTCCGCTCAGCGAGGAGTGACCACATTTCTATGTCACCTGCTTCCTTCTGCTTCCAGCCTAGCATGTGGCTGGGATGACTGGCATTCCAGCCATTTTGGTCATAAAATGAGACTGAGAATGGTGGCAAAGAAAGACAGAAGGAAGCTGGGTTCCTGATGACCTCTGGGAGCCATACCAGCTGTGGACTGGTCTTCTTTCATTTGTAAGGAAAATAGACTTTTATCTGTTTTAAGCCACTTTTTTTCAGATCTTCATATGCAGCCAAAAGGAGTTCCTACTTAATACAGTGAGATACAGTTGTAAATTAAAATTTAAGTGCTCAATAAAAGCAAATTCAAAGTACTAAGAGAATTGAGAGGGGAACCCAGGAGTGTTAGGGAAGACCTCACAGTGGAGGGAACATTTGAGCTGGGTCTTGAAGGTTGAGTAGGAGTCCGCTAGACTGAAGGGTCACAGGTGAAGGAGCACTGCAGACAGAGGGCGACATGAAAGAATGTGCATTGTTTAAGAAGAGGAAAGCATTTTGGTGAGGTTGGAGCGCCTGGTATAAGGTGTGAAGTGGTAAGAGCTGAGCCTATTATGACAGCCTGGGACAAGATCAGAGGCAATGGGGAATCTTGAAAGATGTTAAGCTGGGGAGCTCTATATCAGATTTTTAAAAAAATATTTTATGTATTTATATACCTATGTGTTTATTTAGAGAGAGTTGGGGGATGGGCAGAGAAAGAGGGAGAGAAAGAATCCTAAGCAGACTCCCCACTGAGCACGCAGCCCAACAAAGGGCTCCATTTCATGACCCTAAGATCATGACCTGAGCTGAAATCAAGACTTGGACGCTTCACCAATTGAGCCACCCAGTTGCCTCCCTCCTTTTTTTTTTTAAAGAGACGGGGGCGGGGGGGAAGGACAGAGGGAGAGAGAGAGAATCTTAAGCAGGCTCTACGTCCAGTGCAGAGCCCAATTCCAGGCTCGATCTCAGGACCCCGAGATCATGACCTGAACCGAAATCAAGAGGCGGACGCTTAACTGACTGAGCCACCCAGGTGCCCTTATGTCAGATTTTGTAATTCAGAAAGTTCTTTCTGGCTGAACAGGGAGAAGAATCCATGGGCACGTGAGGGCGAGACGAGAAGACAAGGAGGCTGTTGCTGTCATGTGCGTGAGAGGAAACGAGAATGCGGACCAGGGAAAAGAAGTGTTCCAAACTCAGGTACCTGTAGGGGTCAGGCACCAGGTGGGGGACAGGAGCTAGTGGAAGAAAAATCAAGTTTCTCTCTAGGTCTTTCACTTCGCACTTTTTCTAGAGACTTGGGTAAAGCGTAGAGGTGAAGTGTGACATAAGGGTCAGATTGCCTGGGTTCACATTTGGCCTCATTTACTAGCTGTGTGTCTTTGGGCAAATAATGTAATCTCTCTGTGCTCCAATTTTCTCATCTACAAAATAGGCATAAAACTGTTGTGAGGATTCATTGGATTTATATGCAAATATATACATTGTATGTGTGTTTATATACTTAGTATGTATATACTAGAAGCTAGAATAGTGCCTGATACATAAAAGTCTTCTTAAGTATTAACTGTTGTACTATCATCATCGTAATCATTATCATCCTTATTCTCAGGAATACAGTAGGGCAAATGAGACAGTAAATGGCCATGCACTTGGCCAATTGGGAGCAATGATTGGGGGTAATAGGGACTGATGGAGACTGGGGAAAACTAGCCAGCGCGTGCCCCACCTAAGAAGAACAGCTCCAGTTGAGTGCCCTGCAGGGTTGTGGGTCCACTCTTGTCATAGTGTTGTTGTTGTTGTTGTTGTTTTTAATCCAAATTTTTATGTAAAATCTCTCAAATCTTAAAATACCATTCCCACTTTTTTTTTTTTTTTTTTTTTAACAAAGCCTTGTGTATGAAACAAAACGTAAGTGTCAGGAGCTAGCCTACATGCCCCAGTGTTCTAAGATCAAGTAATGGAAATGCAGAAGCGAGAAGGTTCCAAAGACTTTAGGAGATGGGGCTGATGGGAGCCGTCCGCTGGTTCGATGTGGGAGGGAGGCAGCCATCGGGGACAGGTCTGCGGTGTCTCGGGTGCCTGGAGAGATGGCACCGTTCACCCCTGTGCTCATTACAGTCTCCTTCCGCATTCCTGCTGCCATGGGGAGGGCAGTGTGCTGCTTCCGGACCACACCCCTTCTTGAAGCTGGAGACACTTCCTACTTTCGAGGCTTTCAGGGTTAAAAGACACACAGCATGGATGTGACACTAATAACCACACAGACGCCTTTGAAAAGAAAACCAGATCCTGTTACTCCCTTACCAAAAGCCTTCCAGAGACTTCCTGTTGCACTCAGAATCACTCTGAAGTCCTCACCTGACCCTACAAAGGCGATGCCCGCTCTCCCTCCTGCCTCCTTCCCCAGCTTCGTATCCTCAGATCTCAGCCTAAATGTCAGAGCTGAAAGAGGCTTTTCTTGACCACTCTGGCTAGCCCTGTTCCCACCACCAGTCTCTCTCTGGCCCATGTCTTGTTTTAGGATCTTCTGATCACATGTTATCTGCAACCGTCTTGCTTTTTCTAAGCTTTCTTGTTTATGGTTTGCTTCTTCCTTCTAAAATGTAAGCTTGGGGAGGGCAGGGACTGTAATTCTCTGTTCCCAGAGCTCAGTAGCTGATCAGTAGATAGGTTTTGAAATGAAAGAAGGTTCAAGATATGCCACACATCTGTGGATGGTGATCTTAGTTCCTCTCTATCTCAGATAACCTGTTCAGCAAACTGCTTTTCAGGGCGTGGAGCCTTTCATGGTTGCCTGTTGACAAGGGTGGGATTTTTTTCTCCTTGGGAGTCCTTGCTCTGAGTCCTGACCACTTACTGGGTTTTTGCCCTTTTGCCTATTTTTGGTTTTGATGATAAAGGGCCTCAGTCAGGCTTTCTGGTCTACCTTTACTTCTTGTTCAACCTCCTTGAATCTATACCACACCCAGTCTTTTTCAGCTCAGCCCAACCCAGCCTTGGTTGTGATGGGCATTCTAGGTGGTGTCAGAGAGCACTGGCTAAGAAGGCAGGCCTCAGCTGAGGGGACACAGGGGATGTGCCCTTAAGTAAGGGATCCCATGCACCAGAAGCAATAATTTTGCACTGGCCAGCCTCTTTTATGATCCTTTCTTTTTCTCCCTTGTACCTACTCTTTCTGCATAAATCTCTTTTCCTACCTCCTTTTACTATACCTGCTCAAGCCAGAAAATTCCGAGAATAATTTTTTTTTTACATGACTTACGGAATCTAGCTAATATTCTTTTTTTTTTTTTTTTTAAAGATTATATTTGTTTGAGAGAGAGAGAGCACGAGAGAGAGAGCGCGCACTAGCAGGGGTAAGGGCAGAGAGAGAGGGAGAAGCAGGCTCCCCGCTGAGCACGGAGCCCGTTGTGGGGCTCGATCCCAGGACTCTGGGATCATGACCTGAGCCAAAGGCGGATGCTTAATGGACTCAGGTATCTAGGTGCCCCCTAGTTATGATTCTATCTGGTGGAAGTCCATAGGTTCCTCCTAAAAGAGCATGCAAAACTGTTCATAAATGTGTGTATAAATTTTCTTCTCGGGAGAGGACCCATAGCTTTTAATGGATTTTCTAAAGAACCTGTGTCCCACAAATTGTGAACCACTGAAAAAGCTTGTTCCAGAGCAGGGGTCGAGGGTGGAGGTGGGGGGTGGGGTCACAGAGTGATACAACTTCCATATGTAATATGCTAGGAAAAGACAAACCCCTAGAGACAGGAAGTAGATTTATGATTGCCTGGGGTCAGGGGGTGGCAAAGGGGAGGGACTGAAAATGGATACGAGGTTTTTCGAGGTTTTTCGTTTAGCTTGATTGAAATGTTCTAAAATTATTTTAGCTCAATTGAAATGTTCTAAAATTAGATTGTGGTGAGAGTTACACAACTCTGTAAATTGACTAACAGTCATTGAATTGTACCCTTCAAAATAATGAATTTTATGCTATGCAGATTATACCTCCATAAAGTTGTTTTAAAAAGTCAATACTGAATTTTAAAAACTCAGTATGAAAAAGATATGAAATATCTCATTAATAATTTTGTATTGATTACATGTTGAAATGGCAATATTATATATAAGTTTGGCTGAATAAACTATATTATTAAAATTTTAAAGAGAGCAATTGATGACCATGGGCTTTCTCTCACAAACAAATTGCTCAGAGTGATCCAAGTTATAGAGTATATTTCTGATCCTCCCTGGGGGAAAGCAAAAGGGACCAAGGAAATTGAACAGGGCTAGGGACCCCTGGTCTCCTTAACTGAGTGTGTGTGTGGGGGGGTGGAGTTGGAGCAGGAGGGGTTCTTGATGTCTGGCTTTGAGGCAAAGAGTCAAGGCGGATTGGTCAGCTCTCAGGTAGGACTTACTGACATGGAGAGGTTCTTCGTCAGGCTTGGTTGAAGACGATTCGTTGTCCTCAATGTCCTTGCTGCCTGTCACCTGGTTGATCACACTCGGGAGCTCATCTGAGCCGGGGTTCATGGAGACCATGCTGCTCTGGGGGGACGATCCCCCACTGGTCCGAGACAGACTGAGTGTGGAGCCTCGCCGGCTTGGTTTGCGGCTGGTGACGCGGAGTACAGGAATTTTGAATTTCTTGGTCTGAAGGAAAGAGAGAAGAGAGATCTCAGGAAGAAGGGAGGGAGGACAGAAGGATGGAAGGAAGGAGAGGAGGAGGAAGGAGGGTGACTAGAAGGGAAAGAGGGAGGAAGGGAGATAGAAGAAAAAAGGGAGGAGAGAAGGAAGGAAACTAAGAGAGAAAAAAAGTGAAAACTGGCTCTTAATGTGAATTTCTTTTGGCTCTTTCCAAACACCATGACACATGTCCTGGGTCTGGGGTGACCTTCTGTCACAAATCAAGATAATTTAAAATGTGTGTTACCTGAAGCAAACATGATGGGACTAATTCTATTCAGTGAACACCAAGGTTGACTAAGTAGTCACCTCAGGAGGCCAAACACATATTCCAGTGACCTTAGGAGGGACCAGAGGAGTTTTGGACTTTTGTAGTAATCATCGGAGTTGATTTTTTAAACTGTGGGAGAACGGGTCTCATATCTTTAGCTACCTCTTGGTTTGACCCCAAATTGCATGGATCTACTTCTTGTTCACCAAGTTGACACCGGGCCCTCAAAGAATGAAATGAAGATTTCTGTTTACTGGGATCTTCTGAAGAGTACAAGATGGAGAAAATTCTAGACCTGACATTTAGGGAAGCGGATGTGTCTGATCGAGTAGCGTTCTTTGGGGGCAGGGAGAGGATGACAAGTCCTAGAAGGTAATAAGGGGTAGGTAGAGAAGGTCTCATAAGGAGAATGCGGACTTTTGGGAGGAAAGGAATCAAAGAGGATGGGTGTGTGTGTGTGTGTATGTGTATGTGTGTGTGTGTGTGTGTTCATACCACCCTCTTGCATGATCGATATCACTTCAGAATGTACCGTGCCAGGTCATACCTTCATTTAACTCATGATCCAAGTGTTCTAGAGGGTTTCTAATTTTCCCAAGGTCGCACAGCTAGGGAGGGGCAGAGCCAGGATTCCAGTCCAGGTCAGGCTAACACCAACGCTAATTATTATGCCTTGCTTAAAAATTCTTTCAGCAATGCCCTTTTCAGCGGTATTGAAAATGCCTTTGGTCCCATGCTGATGGGACCTTATGACTTTTAAAATGCCAGGTTTACGATGGGGCAGAGTAGGTCCTCAGCTGCTCCCCAGTAAGAGCTCAGTAGAGCCCTGGGCTGTGGTTTACACTCAATTAACAGAAACAATTCTGTTTGAGAACATTTAAAAGGAAAGCTCTCGCAGGGCCAACTGAGGTCACCTTTCAATCATAGTGTTTTGATACCCTCAGAAAGCAGGTAGGGAGAAGAGGCAGCAACCAGAGGCCACACCAACCTCTCATAAATATCTAACAGGGTGGAGACAGTTGTGTCCAGCAGGATTCATATCATGGAGTCTACTGCATGTAGTCAGAGGTAGGGTATTTTTTGTTTGTTTTTAAAATATTTTTATTTTTTATTTGCAAGAGAGCGAGAGAGCAAGCACAAGCAGGGGGAGGGGCAGAGGGAGAAAGACAAGCAAACTCCCCATTGAGCTCAACGTGGGACTCGATCCCAGGACCCTGAGATCATGACCTGAACCGAAGTCAGATGCTTAACCAACTGAGCCCCCCAGGTGCCCCCAGAGGTAGTGTTTTGATTGGCTACCTTGTGGGGCTATGATGGCAGGTAGAACCTTGGTGCTCTGGGAGAAGGGAGGGGTTTCCTGGTTGCACAGGGGAAGGACAGGATGGGTTTACCCAGGTCTCCAAGGGGGCATGCGGGCTACCGAATGACTGTGATAAAGAAAAAGCAAATGCCCAAAGTTGGCACGTTCTCTCCTTTGACGGATCAGGAGCTTGGTACAGCGTCCCCTTTGTCCTGATATCGCAGCTGGGAGTGATACATGTATGTGGAAGACTCCTCATCGGGTCTCCTCTGGCCCCATATGAATCCCCGACTCTGGAAACCAGACTCTAGCTCCACGTCGTTCCGAAGGCTGGGCGCATCGTGTCCCAGGGGGAAGCCTTGAGTCTTGCAATAAGCACTGGACATGGAGCCAGGGGACCTCAGGGGGACCTTGAACAAGTCACCGTCTTGCCCCAGTTTCCTGATCTAGAAAACAAAGAGGATGGACTGGGATGGTCTCAGAAGAGCTTTCTACATCCAGAGCTCCGTGTGGATTTCCTTGGGCTAGGATTTCATTTTGTGCTCCTAAAGTCGCCATTAATTAAAATTCAATTAACAACCTCAGCGAGGAAATCCAAAGTGAAGGGCTGACACTTCTGATTAATTGAGAGTGGCAGAAAAATAAAATGAGGGGGGATGATGTGACAGGCAGTTTCAGCATCTTGCTTGCCCTTTATTGAACTGACTCGGTCTGAATTGACTTAAATCCCCATATGCTGCTTCTCTATTTTTTATATTTCACTTAAGAGAAGTGTTAACTAGCTGCTGTGTTCCACCTCTTTAGGGACTGCTTTTGGGCAACAAAGGAAAAGGTTTCCCTGAGTGATTCCTTACATTTTCTTAGAAGCAACGGTTTCCAACTGGTGGCCCATGGGGAGACATGATTGACTGCCCAGAATTTTACAGATTGGGGAGATTTTTATATAACAACCTAGGTTTTTGGTCTCTCTTGAAAACAATAAGCCCTGGACTCCCATTCTCACGTGGCAAAGTGGCTAAAGCTGGACAGAAGTTCTTGCCATTAGCTGTATAGGCCATTTGCCGCAGACCTCACCACTCCCTATTGCATTAGACCCAGCCCGATTTTTTTCATTTACTCCGTTTGCCTGGCTCTCACAAATGCTGTCTTGGCCCTGACAAGCTCTAAATGTATAGAAAAATATCAGTTGCTGTGCGCAGTTGATTGGAGCCTCTCTTTTAAAGTCCTTATTTTGTAGGTGCAGAAACTGAAGTCAGGAGAGAGAAAAGGACTTGTCTGAGGTCACACAGTGAACTGGGTCACCGTGGCTAAGCTAGGTCTCCTGACTCTTAATCAAGTGCTCCCCCAATGTCAGAGGGGGCCACCCTTTAGCCCCGAGTTTGGCCTATAAGCTTCCTGGGGAATTCAATTTTGTGAGAGTTCCAGTGTGCTGATTTGCTGTGTCCCCTCCCTCGATTTTTGTTAGGAATATTCCTGGGGGACATTTTTTTTTTAAGGTTCGTGGCCCCTGCTGCTTTTTCCGTGCCTCTCTGGAGACGGGTGCACACAGTATCTCCATAGCAACGTTCTGTGACAAAACAAAGGCTTTTCCTTCTCAGATCTAGGCACACCCTGATGAAAGAGCGGGAAAATAGTGACACTCTTCAGGAGGGCCGTTGTAGTTGTAACACCATGGAAAACATGCATTTGATGGACTGTTTAATAAACCGGGTTCAATGAATAGGCCCAGGATTCAGTGTTGGCTCTGCCATGACCCAGCTGTGTGACCTCATGCAAATCACTTAACCTCTCGGAGCCCCAACTTCCTCCTCTCCCAACTCGCAATTAAAATAGTGCCTCCTGGGGTTAGTAAGAAGGCAGAGCTGGCTAATAGACCCCAAAGCACTTCTTTAGCATGGAACCTGGCACATTACAATTGTGTTAAAAGGTGGCTTCTAAAAATTATAAGCAATAATGCTCAGCATTTTAACATTTTTAGAGTGAGTTTGCATGTTGTTTCCTGAGGTTCTTTACTAATGTTATGAAGTAGGCGGGGACAAGCAGTATACTCACATTGTGGGTAAAGGCACAGGTGCAGCAAAATGCTCTTTCAGCTACCTTTGCCTGCCGACACGTGACCTCTTGTCACTATGATTTCATGGTGCTTGTTTGTTGGGTAGATGAATTTGGGGTTAGGAGTAGCTTCGAGTGAAAAGAACAGACCCCTCGATGTTCTCTTAGCGGTGAGCGCGCATTCTAGTGTGTAGAAAACCCTATCCGTTGAGTCGCCCACTTCTTATTTTCTGGCCGAGTTAAAAAGAGAGCGAGCTCGAGAGAGAGAAATGACTGTTATTGATTAAAAAACGTGGAGTGTGGTTAGTCCACTTCCTTCTGGTGACATCTTATTGACCAGCTCCTCGGCCGCCGCTCCCCTTCCCCATGAAGTGGCGTCCGGCCGAAGGTCATTTCTCCCCTCCTCCCCAGATAACCATTTTAATTAAAATCTGCAAAAACCGTCCCCACAGCATGTGGTTCTGACTTCTCCTCACTCAGAGAACCAACGAGAAAAAAATTCCCCTCAGAGAAAAGACGGGCAGAATCGCCTCCGACCCGAGCGGGGGCCGGGAGCCAGGCTGTCGCGTCGCGTGCTGGCAGTTACCTTAGGCGCCGTGACGAAGTGCTCCCACCTCTGTCCCATGGACTTGTCCTTATTGATTTTTTTTATTGTGCTCTTGCTTCCACCCGGGTCCCTGAGTGAGAAACAGCTTAATGAGTTTTCCTTTCCCAGAGCCTCGGTTTACTACAAGTCCTTTAGGAAATGCAATAAATAGATGATGGATGGTGGCTGCTCTCTGTGATGGGTTTTTTTCCCCCCACCCCGTGTGTGTGAAGAAGTGAGAGGGACAGTTCTCCAGAAATGGGTCTTGTCAGTGAAAATTGAGGTTAGGAGGGACCACTGCTTACACGGTGGGGGTGAGGGAGGTGGAATGTATTTGTATTCGTTTCGCATCTGTTTGCGCTTTGGACTGGGGTCCTCTCTCAGACCCCGGGGCGGCTCTGCTCTAGCGCAGTTACTCCTGGGGGTGAGCTGAAAAGCGCGTTCATCTCTGCCTGCTCTGCCATCTCTGCCTAACAGTCCCACCACGAGGGACACTCCCGGGTAACACAGAGATTACTGGATTACTGCGGTGGACGGGGGAGAGCTTGTGGGGCGGGTTGCACGGTGAAAATCAGTGGGTTTGGAGTGTCCTGAGCAGAAGAAGTCTGTACGCTGCTACGTGCAAGATGCTTTTGTGCATTCTCACTGAATCCGCTCAATAAAACATTGTGATGTTGTCATCCCATTTTACAGATGAGAAAACCAACTGGGTGGGCGGGGGCAGGGCTCAAGTCACTCACCCAGATACAGATGTATAGTGAAACTAATGACCCTCACTTGAATGGGTTCCTCTGGGGCCCTGTACCTAATTTTCTTTTCTTTGTTTTTTTTAAACTTATTTTTTATTTATTTATTTTTGTTATTTTTTAATTTACATATAATGTATTATTTGCTTCAGGGGTACAGGTCTGTGAATCCTTTTCTGTTGCAATTTTATATTCTTTTTCTTAAAGCACTGCCCTCCCCCAGTTAATTAAACTTCAGATACCCTAAATCCTGGATCCTCCCCTCATGGGTTGGGAACTTTCTCAGTACGAGACTGAACCACCAGCAGGTTTTGTTGGTGACATGCTTGTAATCCCTCACTGAAACCCAAGGGACCTAATGTGTTGCCCTGCTGGCATTTTGGGAAGGATATATGCTCTGTATACCACATGTTAACACAGTCCTTCCAGTGGGGTCGGGGGCAGCATCCTGGAACCAAACACACTTATCTATATGAATATTTACACTAGGTGGGATGAAGACTGTAAACAGCTTCGGGTAAGATTTTGCCACCAAATCAGTTTGGTTCATGTCAAGTTTTGCTGCCAAATGAGTTATAGAAGAAGTGAGTTTTCAGAGCCTTTTGGATTTTGGACTTGGGGCTGCAGGGCAGTTGATAAGCAAGTGGGAAGACTCAGTATGTGCTCTTTCCACTTCCTCTACCTACCTCCCGATAGATCTATCCATCCATCCATCCATCTATCCCTTTCTTTATCTCCTTTTTCTCTGCAGAAAGGATTTTGGATGGCTGGGATCCTTAAAATCATTTGGCTGGCTGTCACTTAGCACAGAGCAGGAACTTGAGGGAATGAGATGGCCAGACCAGACTCATGAGGGGACGCGTTGACAGGGCTGCTGAGTGCTGGTGAGGGCGTGGGAGATGCTCGGATATAGGAGGTAAAAGATATGGGAGGTAAAACTTGCCTCAGACTGGGTTCTCATGGCACAGGGCTCTAGGTAGCAAAATCAGAGGCTTTTGCCAGCCCAGATGTGGAGGGGGTTGTGCTCTCGTGGATGGCGGGACTTCGCCCAGCATCTGCTAGCCCACAGCCACAAGGTGAGCAAGGCGCACAGGCGCCAAGGTAGTAGCCGGGCTGGCGAGGGTGGGGTGAGAATGTGCCTCCAAGCTTTTTGTAAGACTTTATGTTTGATTACACAATAAAAAGCCCTCTGAATAATTAACAGTGAAGCTCATTTAACGTTGGTTCTGCCTGCTTCTCCCCCGAGTAATCAAATTAGGGAATATTTAAAATCCATCCAGAGGAAGGAATAGCAATACACCAGTCCTATAAACAATATTTAAACTAGCAGCGCTTTTGAAGTCTGATTTAAGGCTCGCTGACTGGAAGCTTTAGCAGTTTTGCTTTGGAGCATTTCTTTCAAGACCACAGGGCTAAATTTTGGCTTCTTCCCTTTGCTCACGCAGCTCCTGCTGTGCCTCCAGCCTCCTTCTTGAAGTTCAAAAGCAAACTCCTTCCCCTTTTAAAATTAAATCGGGTCCCAGCCAAGCTTTCAAAATCTTAAATATTCAAGCCCAATTGGGAAGATGGAGGTTTTCTGTTAACATGTCCTAGATGACCCGAAATCCATTGCGACTTGAGGCAGCTGGTGAATGAACTAAAAATACAGCAGGGCTCCCCGAGATCTTAAAAACGCCCTGCACCCTTGGTCTCTCTGATGTTTCCTTCTTGGGAGCAAATAAACCAAAAAGGAAGCTCAGATAGGGGCAGGCAAAGAAAGAAACCACCTGAGTTTCTTTGTCCACAGGGGGCTGAGTGCACACTTTGTCCGAGGTGGACACGGCAAGGGGACACTCCTCCCCAGGGCTTGGCGGGATAGTCATTAGTGCTGTTTACCGCGTAGTCCCGGGTCTCTTGGGAGCTCCTTGGTGTCATGGGCAGCCCTGTGACTTGCTTTATTTAAAAAGGCATGAGTGTTGGGGCGCCTGGGTGGCTCAGTGGGTTAGAGCCTCTGCCTTCGGCTCAGGTCATGATCTCAGGGTCCTGGGATCGAGCCCCGCATTGGGCTCTGTGCTCGGCGGGGAGCCTGCTTGTGATCTCTCTCTGTCAAATGAATAAATAAATAAAATCTTTAAAAAAAAATAAAAATGCATGAGTGAAAGTGACATGTGGCATCGAGGATGGGTGCTTTAAGGGCTAGCCCTCAAGGCAGGTTCCCTTCTCTGTGCTGTTATTGGTGGAAGCTTGTGTTGAGACGAGAACTCCTATCAGCCTGGGTCCTCGACTGATTGTAATGAGCACAGCCCCAATCAACAGGTGGGATGAGCAGGAAATGAACTTGGGTTGCATTAGCCACTGAGGTTTTCGGGTTATTCATTATAGCAGCTTAACTTAGTTTACCTAATTGATGTCCTGGAAGCACTGTTTGTGTGACCTCAGGCAAGTCTCTCTGAGTAAGAGAACTGGGAAAAGGAGTGTATGTTGGTGGTTAACAGTGGGTTTGAGGATCAGGTGGACTGGATGTCCGAGTCCTGTGCCTGCCCTCTGCTTCCTAGGTGTGTGTTTGTGTAAGCTACCCAGCCTCTCGGAGCCTCAGTGCTCTCATCTGTAAAATGGAGGGAATAATATTAGCTACGGCAGAGGGTTGGTGTGAGGATGGGGTGGGGCTTGTTAAGGGTTAGGGGGTGCCTCATACAGAGAACTGGACACAGTTAAACTACTAACCATGTGCTTTTCTGACAGACAGCTTAGTGTGGCTTGGAGGAGGGGCTGACAGTGGGGGAACAAGGCGGTAGGACAGATCTGCAGGGGAGAAGTGGCTATGATTTCAGACCATAATTTCCTCCCTGCTGAGGCTTTCGGGGGGGGGGGAGGGGATCCTAGTTGCTAGAAATCAAGGGACGAAAGCGTGGAGCACCGTCGCATCTCATTTAACTGTACCCGCCAAGCACATTTTGTTCCCGGCGAGTCACTTGAAATGTCTCTCCGCAGTAGCAATCAGAGTCGTTTTCTCCAATAATTCCCTCTCTCTCTTTGCGAACCCTCATTTGGGGTAAAACACCTGCTTCTTAGAGTGGAAAGTCTGTTGGCTGGTTTAGAAGGCATTTGTGTGTCCATGACCGCGTTGGAAGGACAGAGGCAGCTGCCGATGGTGCACCAGGGAGGGGACAGAGACCAGAGCTCCTGGGACCTCCCAGGCGGGTCGCCTCCCTCGTGACAGGTGCTCCGATCATCCTGCCACGGTCCCCTACTCCTGCAGGGATGTCCTCTTGCGTAAAGCAGTGGAGGCACGATGCAATTAAATCAGGGCAGAGAGGAGAGCGAGCGGAATCAGAGATTTCACTCAAATGTCACCTCCTGAGTGAGTCTTCCCCGGACGACCCAATTTAAAAGTCACCCCCCACCTGCCCCTGTCGTATCACCCCATCAATTTCTTCAGGACGCTTGATGCTACCTCAAAGCACCTTGATTACTGCATGTTTATTATCTGCTGCTCTCCCCACGTCCCCTAGAACAGAAGCTCCAGAGAATAGGGATGCTGTCTGTTCCTTTCTCTGCTCTATCCCCAGTAGTGCCTGAAAAAAGCAGGTTTGAGGGAAATGAGCGTTTCCGGGGTAGGAGGGGCTCATGTGACAGAGGGGGAAAAAAAAAACAAATATAATAATTGCTATTTTGCGTGTTGTTCGGAATGATGCTGCATTTTTCCCGCCACGAGATTGATAGTCTGGCAAATTAAAGTTCTTAAAGGAATTGGTTAAATATGGTGATTAACTCTGCAGTCATTGAAAGAGGTTTCGATATGGAGACTTAGTTCCCATATATTAAGTTGAATACCAAAGCCGTAAGTATGGAGTGGCCTTTTTGTTGCTTTTTGAAATAAAATTGTACATGCACATATCATATTATCTTGGCAAGTGGCAGTCTCTTTTGTATCCTGGGGTTGCCCGGCAAATCATACTTTGTGATGAGTTGTTCTTTTCGTTTTTGGACACCACATTGTACCCTAAGTTAATTGAAGACTTTCAGGCTTTTGCAACCATCCTTTAGTGATTAAGCACACATGCTTTGCAGCTGGGCTACCTGAATTCCAATCCTGGCTTAGCTTTTACGAGCCATGCAATTTTGAGCAAGTTACTTAAGTTTTCTTTGCCTCAGGTTCCTCTTCCATCAGAATGAGGCTCAACTGGAGTAATATACTCAGAGCCGTGCTGGACATGGGGAGCACGCACAGGCCAGCTATTTCCATCAGGACACAGTAGTTAGATGTAGGAGCCTGTGTCCTATTGGGAATGCCCGAGTGTGGTTGGCCTTTAGCCATCCACGTTTTTCTAAAGGAACAGCAGGTTCTTTGTGCCTGGGTAGCCCGGCCCTTGAGTATCTGGACTCCCTTAATGAAAGTCAGGGTTATACCCATCTGGACTCCCCAGTTAAGAGTGGGTGTGGCGATGTCTCTCTGGGACAGCCCTGGGCAGTAGGACATAGATGATTGTGCTACTCAGGGGACAGTCCCTCACACCTTCACCCATGGTGTTTGCTGTGCCTTGCCCGGAAGGTAAATCAGGAGCTCTTTACTCTTCTTCCTGGCCAGGGGTCTGCCCGGTTCTTTGCCATGGCAACTAGGGAAGATGGCGGGAGGGGCTGGGGTTGAGTGGAACTGGGGAGGAAAGGTGCTTGCTTACACCTCATCTTGTCTGCTTCTCTTGTCATTCATTTCTAGTCATTCCTTGGAAAGTTAATCTCTAAAAAAAAACCCTGATACCAATATAAGTTCATAAGCCCTTATCCAATTCCAAAATCCAAAAGGTGTTGAAAGCTAGAACAAGTTTAATAACTGCTTTGGCAGCAAAACGTGACCTGAACTGATGGGAGGCTACCAATGACCTTTATTTATCTTTATTATGCACTTAGTGTAAACATTCTTTTTTTTTTTCTGTGGAAATACTGTGTTGGATGATAGTCTGCTGCTCCCGTCCTCTCTGGGAGTGTGATGTTTTCTATGGAGTATGCCCCATATTGCCTCTCTAAAATGCCAAAAAAGAAAAAAAAATAGCAATTCTGAAACTCAGGTGGTCCCAAAGGTTTAGACAAAGACTTGGGTACCTTTGTATATAAAATAAGTCTTACTTTGCTGAAACAGAGGCTTGCATCTCTCAGAGAAGGGTAATTAGCACACTTGGTATTGGAAGCCCTGTTTCTGCTCTCTCATGAACCCGATCATCTTGTTAATTGAAATAAACTCTCCCTGTTAGCCATGGGATTAATGAGGATGCTGGGAAATGATAATGTGTTTGATTGCCATGATGAATTTGGGAAAGTCTCCCCCCTCCCCAAGAAGGCACAATCTCAGATGAAACTCATAATGACATCCTAAAATCTGTCATCTGTCTATTTGCCCAGCCATCCGCCATTTCTAGCCAAATACGGGATCTTCCTGTAATTAACAAAGATCATCTTCTGCTTGTGGCACGCTAGCCACCAGTTAGTAAAATTTTTGCTGCCTGTAGAAAGCCCGTGTTGAGATATTGAACCACCCCACTTTCTTGCTATGAAATCCATAAGGGGGCGGGGTTGGATCTGCAGCCATCTGCAGCCATCTGCAGCCTAATAGAAGAGAAACCTCTGGGATCTACAGGTCCCTGATGATGGATGTTTCCTTTTGGAAAATGCATGGTGGGTGTCGGGGCTCAGGGTTTGTGTTTCAGATACTTGAATAGCAGGAGATGCTGGCTGCTTGATGGAGGAAACTCAGAACAGCACAGTCAGGAGAACTGAAAGTTTGGTATTTCTCTGCTGGTGTCACTCCCTGGATTGTTTGTCTTTGCAACCAGATTTTGGTTGACCTTGCTTAGCTTTCTTCCTGTCTGTATGTTTGTTCATTCTCCCAGTGAATGTGGATCTCATCTGTTGGTAAGACTCTGCTCAGAAGATTCTTTTACTTGCCTTAAGTCTCAATGGCACTGATAATCAAAGAGCCAACTGCTCTTGGAAATGGGGATTTTAATCTTGAATAGCTACCGTTCAGTGAGCCCTCACAGTGCTCTCAGTCACTGGGCTAAATGCTCTGTGTTCTTTATCTTCTTGATGCTCATAATAACTCTTCTGAGGCAGGAGCTCATATGATGGATGAAGAAACAGAGGCCCAGAGATGTTAAGTGACCAAGGTCACATAGCTATCAAATGGCAGAGCCTGGACTCACCCAGTGCATCTGATGCTAAAGCCCTTACTCTTATTCCCTCTCAATTCCTCTGGGCTTTAAAAAATGCATTTGAAGATTTAGAGACATTTGAATTATGATATCAGGATGAAACAACATGAACAGGAATTAGGCATTAAGCACAAGACAGCCTTCTCCTTTATTGCTAACTAAAAAGACGTTTTCTGGCACTTTCTAGGAAACCTAAGTCCCTGCCCAGCCCCCACCCTCAGATTTATATATTAAAAAAAAAAAAATCAATCCCCCGAAATGGTGTGCTGGAGTTGGCTTCTTCTGCTGGCTCACAAGAACTGAACTTGTGCCTCTGTCCCCAGCCCCAGGGTCATGCCGGTGAGCCTGAAATCAGCCATGGCTGGATGACGTCCACCATGGAAATTGGCATTGTTACACATCATGGCTTTTCCTTCTTGGAGAACTGTTCTGTTTATTAAACATTTATTAAACGTTTACCAGCATACCACCAAACTAAAATCACCATCAGGAGTGAATGGTTCACTAGGAAAAAACAAGCCCCAGCAAATACTCTGTCTGACTTCCCATGGGAATCCTTCTGGATGCACTTTTCTGTCAGGCTGAGGTTCTGGTTCCTGTTCTGCTCTGATAGAGCTGGATATCCGTGGATCCCTGATGGAATTCTGCCCTGGCCAGTCACAGGGAGAATCTCCACTACTCCCAGCATGACCACTGTGTCTTTTTTTTTTTTTAACCACAGGTAACAATTTTTGGTCACATGCTGGGCATGTTTCTAAAACCAAGCAGAAGAAATAAAGGTGCTTCTTTTTATCTTCTCAATCCAAATCCTGCATTATATTCTTGCCTCAGTTTGGGAGAATGGATGCCCAAATGTTCGAGGCAAAAGTGTTGCTGCTGGTAGCTCGGGGAGATGAAATGCTATTAGAAGTCCACTGGCCGAGGAACTCTTTTCTTAGAATCTCAGCAATCAACTGTGAAAAAAATTAGATGTTGTCTTGACCCAGAAATCCCATTTCTCAGAATCTAGCGAACAGAGATATTTTCAACTGGGTACAAAATATATGTACAAGGATGTTCCGTGCAATACTACTTGAAATGGCCAACACTTGGGAACAACCTTAGTGTCCCCCAGTAGAGAAGTGGTTATCTAAATTATGGTCCACTCCTGCCATAGACCATGGCATTTCTTTATGAAGGATGGTATTCTGTTAAAGGATGGTGGAAACTGTCAAAAGAATGTAGAAACTTTGTACGTACCATCATAGAAACATGTCCATAGGATATTTTATCTTATTTTTAAAGATTTATTTATTTATGTGAGAGAGAGAGCAAGTGAATGGGAGCAGGGGCAGAGGGAGAGAGAGAATCTTAAGCAGACTCCCTGTTGTGTGCAGACCCCTATGTGGGGCTCAGTCTCATAACCCTGAGATCATGACCTGAGCCAAATTCGAGAGTTGGATGCTAACTGACTGAGCTACCCAGGTGCCTCCGTAAGATATTTTAAAGGGGGAAAAGTAGAAAAATGTACAAAACAATATTCGGAGTATGATGCCAATTGTGTTAAGAATAAAAGGGGGGATATACCTATATAGATTCGTAAGGGGAAGGCATTAGATCTGGAAGGAGGAAGGTCATACCTCAGCCCTTTAAAAGGGGCTTTCTCTAAGAAGAATGAGTAATGTATGGGAAATGTCTTAAGCCTGTCATTTTCAAACAAATTCTTTGAACCACAGAGATATTTTGGAAATAACTGGGGTGCCTTGGTGGGGATGGGAGAGAGTTGGAGGGGCTCCAGGTCCCCCAGGCCTCCCAACTTCCTGCTTTGTGTAGAAGCTACATTTTAATAAATTCGTTTTACATTATTGGGGTTTCCATTAAAAAAAAAAAAAGGATTTCTGCTGCTTTAAATGAAATGATAAATATTATAAACCAGAACACCAAGGGAAACTACAGTTTTCAATTCATCTCAACCCAAAACACGGATTCAGTTGGAGTTACTAGTCTATCAATAAATGCATGATATATATTTCTGGTTGCATTTGATGTTAGTTTATCTGGGCTCTGGTGCAAGGGATAAATTAGAGCAGGGGGTAGGGTAGAGGTTTGGGATGTGGGTGGTAGATGGGGCGGGAGAAAGAGGCCATATCGGTTTACTGGGGTGGGAGTTGGGGGGTTCCCACTTATGAGGGAAGGGGAACTATTTTACTTCACTCAGCATGGGATTTTCACAGAGCAAATCCAATTCCTCAGGTCAAGGTCCCTTCCCCTTTAGTACCATTCTTGGAGGCAGCATGTCTCTCCATAAAAAACCAAGGTCTTCTATGCCTTCCTGTTACTCGTTCTGCCGGTGTGTGGGCCATGCAGCTCCTGCAACAGTGGCCTCAGGGCATTTGCATGAACCCTCCCCTGGGAGGAGATACACACTGTTGGCTTTCATGAGCCTATATGACCTGTACGCCCTGGCTCCAAGCTCACCCCTGTCTGTATCCCACAGAGCACATCGGGAAATTCCTAAAGCAACCCACCCACCAAAAATAGCAAAAGGAGGGGAAGAACAGATAAGAGGCCCTCCCCCATGACACAGTCCGCTGCTAGTGATGGCGGGTTGAAGGGCTGAGACCTACTTTGGATTCCAGCAGGTGATCACGGGCTTCATGGTGTGGTGGGTGTGGTCGATAGTCAGGGCCTCCAGAAGCCAGTGGAGGGCACAGAGCTGGCGGAAGAGGGGCTCCCTGCAAAGACAGAGGTGGGAGGGGGAGCACAGTGGGATCCTGTTGGAACTGCGTCCTTCACAATAATGGCCACAGAGACAGTTGTGCTGGCTTCCATTTAAAGGGCTGTTGCCATGTTCTGGGCATGGTTTTTCCTGTTCCTCATCTCATCGAGCCTTTGCAGTGTGCCCATGAGGTATTCGTGGCCCATGTTACAGATGAGGAATCTGAGGCTCAGGGGCGTGAAGGAACGTGTGGCAGTTTGCTGACCTAGCAGGTGGCAGAGCCATGATTTGACGCGAGATGACTCTATGCCGGTCACAGGGGGGTTTCTGTGTAGGACAGGAGAAACAATGGAGAGGTCCCCCAGCTAGAGGTCTTGACTCAGGCAAAATGAATGGGTTGAAGGACATTTATATCCTACAGGTATCTGCCTGTTCATCTGATAAAAGTACAATAAATACACTAAGAGTGTCAAAGAAGGCTGTACATACAAGGAAACTGGATTTATTATAATCTTCCTCCTCCCCCCAGATCAACAGATGGACCCATTGTTTTAAATTTATAGGTCCTTTGCCTGAAAATGTAGCAGGATGTTGAAGAAAACCACACTGAACTTATTATTTGAAAAGTAACTAAAACACTGTACAAAAGCATACCTAACCTGTATTTTCTGATTTTGTATTTTGTATTTTCTGATTCCTTGTATTACAGGGAACCACGCATTGAGTTGGGCACCTTACACACTTTATTTAATTCTTCCAACAACCTGCAGGGGTATGAGTCATTGTCCACATTTTTTTTTTTTTTAAGATTTTATTTATTTATTTGACAGGAGAGAAATCACAAGTAGGCAGAGAGAGGGGGGAAGCAGGCTCCCTGCCGAGCAGAGAGCCCGACGCGGGGCTCGATCCCAGGACCCTGAGATCATGACCTGAGCCAAAGGCAGAGGCCCTAACCCACTGAGCCACCCAGGCGCCCCCATTGTCCACATTTTAAAGAAGAGGAAACTAAGGCGCGGAGAGATACCGTCACTTTGTAGTAGGTTACACAGCTTGATAACAGAGGTGGGATCTGAATATCTCATTCCTCCCAACAACCCTAGAGGAAAGGTACTGTTATTATGCCTTCTTTGCAGGCAAGGGACTTAGGTAAGGGAAGTTGCTCAAGGTCACATTCCTAGGACTGGTGGGACTGGTGGGGATCAGAAGCCCTGTCTGTTTAACCTCAGAGTCTGTGCTTTCATGGGTCCCAGCTCTGTCCGAGGTGCTGACGAAGCTGATGCAGCCGTCACCTGGGGCGTGGGGTCAGGAGAGGGTTAACCTGCTGCCTGCTCTTTTCCTGGAAACAAGGTGGAGTCCTGACCGGCCACCCCCTCCCTGCATGATCTCTCCTCTTACACTAATGGGTGAGATGCCTCCATTATGAACCTGTGTAATTGCTCTTCTCTGAATTTGATCTTGATCAATAATCCCCAGGGTCCCTGGGCCTGATGGGCAAAGGGGCAGGAAGGGATCCACCCTCTCTGCTTCCAGGAAGGCCCCACTCCAGAAGGTGGGGCCCAAGTTTGGAGCTGACCCAGGGTTGTCCCAGTGAATCCCCTGAGAGGTGTCCCTTTTTCTCAGCTCGAAGGGGAGCTTTCCCCACTCCCCCACCCCTCACTCCCTCCAGGGTGGCCGTGCCCGTCGGGTCTTAGGAAAACCAGGGTCATCAGCCCTCTCTTCTGCTGTGGAGCCCTTCCTTTCTTTTGCACACATTATTTATGAACACCTACTATTCCCTCATTTCTAATTTAAAGGTACTGCAAGCCCATAGCCCTTCCAGTTCTGGTCTGTCTTCCCCCTTAGCACCGCCTGGGTCCTTACAGGTGCATTTCAGCAGCTCTGAGCACTGGGCCATGTCCAGCATTTCGCCAAGAGCAGCAGCTAGCTCTGCCGTGGGCCTGGCACCCCACGTTACCCTCATCATAACCCAGGACATTGCAAAAGGCCCACGAACATGTCACCTCTTCTGTTCACCATAAAGAGCCCCTGCCAGCCTGGGCCTTGGCTTGTGTGGGGTGGAGGCTGGGAGGAAGAGATGAGCAAAGGGTGAGAATTGGTGAGGGGGGGTCTGCTTGGTCATGGTGAGGGTGAGGATGTGGGGCATGTGAGTATCAGATTCATTTCTTCAGGTGACAAGCACAGGCATAAACCTGACTCTACCCCTCCCTTGCTTAAAATCTTCAAACTCTCTACACCATCTGTTTTGGGCTCAATTGTGTCCCCCTCAGAAGTCATATGTTGAAGTCCTAACCCCCTGGGACCTCAGAATGAGCCCGTACTTGGAGATGAGGACTTTGAAGTGGTGATCGTATTACAATGAGGCCCTAACTAGGATGGGCCCTAATCTAGTCTGACTGGTGTTCCTGTGAGAAGAGGAAGTTTGGACTCACAGAGAGACACCTGTGAAGCACATGCCGGAAGGAAAGACCACGTGAAAACACAGGGAGAAGGAAGCCTTAGAAGAAACCAACCCTGCCGACATCTTGATCTTAGACTTCCAGCCTCTAGAACGATGAGAAAATGAATTTCTACCGTTGAAGCATTTTGTTATGGCAGCCCTGGGAAACTTAACACACGATCGCCTGTGAGACTCCTATCCACCTCACCAGCCTTGAGTCTCCCCACAGCCCCTCTTCTGTCATCTGCAGCCTGGGGAAGCTCTGCTCAGTTGCTCAGGCTCACCTCACCCCCCCTTTGCACCGCCTGAGTTAAAATCCTAGCTTTGCCACCTACTAGCTATGTGCTCTTGGCTAAATTACTTCACTTCCCAAGCCTCACTTTCCTCACCTATAAAATGGCAGGAATTGTTAGAGCGAGGGTGAGAAGAGGTGGTTGGGACTGTTCTCTGCTCTGATATATATTCCTCTTCCTCCTCCTTCTCTGCCTCTCAGCTCAGATGTCATCTCCACCAGGAAGCCTTCCTTGATTTCTCCAGGTCTGAGTTAGCCTTTCTTCCAGTGTCCTGAAGCATCCCATCTTTACAGCATATCTCTTTGCCCCTACATTCCCAGTCCCCACTCTATTGTAACTATCTGTTTACTTGTCTCTCTAGCCCACGAGCCTGCAAGCTACAGAGTCTTGTCCACTGCAGATCACTGCTGGGCACAGAGTAGGCTCAGTACATTCCAGACATTTTCTGGAGCTGATAGCTTGGGCAAAATTCTCATTTCCAGAACCACTGAGATCACGAAGACTAGTAACAACAACAAAATAATAATAGCAAACACGTCCCACAGAGCATTTACCCTGTGTCAGAAGACTCCGTGTTAAGTGCTCTACATGCATTGACTAAGGTCATCCCTGTGAGGAAAGTACTATTGGTATCTCCATTTTGCAGATGAGGAAACTGAGGCCATGTAACTTGTCCAGATTCAAAACAGCCAGCAAACGGCAGAGCTTGAATCTTAGCCCAGGCAGTCTGGTTTCTGAATCTGTGCTTTATCTATGATATTCATGTTGTCTCTTGTCACAAGGGAGAGCCTTCCCTTTTCACTAGAATAGCGTTTCATCCAATGGGTCTGGACTTTGTTCTCTATTTACAAGAAATGCTTCTCAAAAACCTGCACAAGGTGTTTATATATAGCAGCTCTATTCAGAACTGCCAAAACTTGGAAATAGCCAAGATGTCCTTTAGTAGGTGGAGGGATAAATAATCAGTGGTACATACACCCAGACAGTAGAATATTCAGTGCTGACAAGAAATGAGCTCGCCAGCGATGAAAAGACATGGAGGAACTTGAAATGCCTATGCTAAGTGAGAGAAGCCAACCTGAAAAGGCTACATCATGTGTGATTCCAACCGTACAACATTCTTGAAAAGACAAAACTGTGGAGACGGTGAAAAGATCATTGGTTGCTAAGGGTCATGTAGGGAAGGAGGATGAACAGGTGGAGCACAGAGGGTTTTTAGGGCCGTGAGAATACTCTGTATGGCCCTCTGATGGTGGATACATGCCATTATACACCTGTCCAAACCAACAGAATGCACAACCCCAGAAGTGAGTCCTAATGTAAACTGTGGACTTCGGCTGATGACCTTGTCAATATAGATTCACTGGTTGCAACAACTGCACCCCTCTGGTGGGGGATGTTGCTTAATGGGGGAGGCTGAGCACAGATGGGGCAGGGGTTGTAATGGGAATCTCTGTATCTTCGACACACAGTTGTTCTGAACCTAAGGCTGTTACTAAAAAAAAAAGTTTTAATGAAAAATGAAAAAAAAAAAAAGGGCCTCAAACCTGACAATTGTTCATCTAATGTGTGGTAAAATAAACTGGAGGAAAAAAAGAAGAAAGAAAGTCCCTGGAGACATGCTCGGTAGAAATCAGTACTTTCTCATAATGACTGTATGTCAGGTCATAGCACAGTATTTTGGATTTTCCTGAACTAAAAGAGAGGGCATTTATTTTCTTATGCATAGGGCATAATAGATGAAAACACCGAAAAGGGGTGCACAAAGCCTGCTTCTAAAACCCTTGTGTTCAGAACTCCAGGTGAGCACACCTGAATAGCCCATTCTATTGAAACTGCCAAAGCAGCCAGAATATGAGTGGGCGAAAACATCCCTGAGAAGAAAGCGTTTAGGCTTTGATGAAGAGAAATCGGAAAATGCCTACCAAGCCATTTCAAGCACCCCATGCCAACTGCCAACTGCCGAGGACAGCCCTGGGCGGGTTGCAGACACAGCTCCTGCAGTTCCGTTGCTTGTGGAAGGCTGTGAGGGGCAGCCCGTCATCTCAGAGAGGAAAGGAGGAGCTGTTTCTCATTTCTAGAGACCATTCCCCCCATGTTTTTGCAGATAAAGTCTCCCTTGACATGACTGAATTGATCCCTGTACAGTCAATCCAGAATATTCAGCCAGTTTGGGGATCAGTTACCTTGGAGTGAAGGGACTGACCAGGCTCTGATCCACGTCGGCTGATGTGACAACTGAGGATTTGAGAACAGATCAGGCATGCCCTGCCGTGATGTCTTTTGGTAGGCCAATTACAAAAATGTCCCTCCCTGCATCCATACACTTTGCAGTGTGACTTTGCACCTTCCTCAGCAAGGGGTGGAATCTTTTCCCCATTCCTCGTATCTGGGCTGGCTTGATGCTTTGGCCAGGAGAATGTGGTGGGAGTGCCATCGTGTCCATTCTGAGCCTAAGCCTCAAGAGACTTTGGTGCTCAGACTCCTGTTCTTGGAACCCTTCCCAACTGCCTGGGCTAGGATGCTGCATGATGAGAAACACGTGGCCCAGCCACTCTTGTCACCCTAGCAACCAGTCATCCAACAGACCTGTGAGTGGTGCCACCCTAGATGGCCGGCCTCCTGCATACCCATCCTTTGGGCACACAGACATGCACAAACCCAGCCAGGATTAGCCAAGCCAACCCCGACCAGCAGAGCCACCCAGCTGACCTATAGACTTGAGAGCAACAGAAAATGGTTATTGTTTTAAGCAACTCCGTTTGGGGGTATTCAGTAATACAGCAACAAATGACTGATACACTCACCAAATACAGCCAGAGCCTTTTAACAGCCAAGGAGAAGAAAGGGCATCGTTAGCAAACTCGAGCCAGTGGGGGCTACTGTCTGTTAGCAAATAAAACTTTATTGGAACACAGCTACATCCATTCATTGCAACTTTCATGCTGCAATGGCAAAGTTACGTACTTACAAGAGAGACCATCTGGTCTGCAAAGTCTAAAATATTTACTGTCTGTCCCTTTAGGAGAAAGTCTGCTGACTTCTGGTCTACGGCATAATAGACACCAACAACCACCACTGTGATCATCATCATCATCATCATCATCCTGGCCTATCTAACAAACCTGGTTATAAAGATCTGATTTAGGAGTGAGGAGGTCAGAATTCCTGTTGTAAGACTTTGGGCAGGTTCTGCCCCTCTCTGGGCTTCAGTTTCCTTATCTGGTATTGAAGGAGGATGAGTTAGAAACTCTCCAATTACTTCCAAGGTTGATTAAAGCTTCAGCTTGTTCAGACGAAATGAATCGAGGGTGGGGCCCAGGAATATGCATTTTCCCGGCATCATCCCCACTTCCATTCTAGGAGGATCCACATGCAAGTGAAGGCTTAAGAACCACTGATCTACACTGTTTGGTTTCGGAAGGTTTGTCCACAGGAGAGTCAGGCAGAAGGGCAAGAGTTTCCAAGGGACATGATGAGAAACTGCAAAGCCTCTTTTTGCAAGGAGATGTTTTAAGATCATCAAGTTTAAGTTGCCAGTTGGAAAGTCCCTGAACAAATGGTCAGACTTCTCGATCAAGAGACCAAGAGATCTCTATCAAGAATCCAGTCATCATGTCAATGAAAGGAGGAGGAGGAGGAAAGTGGGGAGTAAGCTGGAATATTAGGGAGGGATATTGAGGACGATGCATTGTTCTACTCTTTAAGTACATGAGACTTCGCTCTTCAAATATATCACGAGCTCCTCGAAGGCAAGGCTTTGGGATATACTTCTGTGTAGTGCGTGGTCACGAGCGTTTGGGCTGTGAAGTCAGACAGACTTGGCTGAAAACCCCAGCACAACAACGCGCTGAGCTCCGTGACCCTGGGCAGCGGAGCACACCTCTCTGATCGTTGCTTTCTCATCTGCAGAGGAGGGTAGTAATACACCTATGTAACAGGGCTGCTGAGAGAGCCGAATGAGGTATGCCTGCAGAGAAGTCAGTAATGCCAGTATTACTGGGCACCCCTTAGGGACCTGATAAATATTTGACAGATCAGCACACAGAGAAGTCTACAATCCGTTGTTCCATTTTCATTGCCCTAAAGCAGCGGGTCTTAACATGGCTGAGGCGGGGGTGGGGGGGGTAGGTACTGGGGGAGAGGGTGGGCATGATCTTGCCCTCCCCTCCCCCCCCGGGGCCATTTGTCAACATCTGGAGACATTTTTGGTTGTCAAAACTCGGGGGTGGGGAGCCACTGACTTCTAGTAGGTAGAGGCTAGGGATGCTTCTAAACACCTTACAGCACATAGGACAGTCCTTCACAACAAAAAAATTTATTCATCCCCAAATGTTAATAGTGTCGAGGTTGAGAAACCCTGCCCTAAAGTCAAAAGCTTCTGTCTTTGCGCCTGAAACCTTCCAGTCGAAAGGTGCTAACTAGCACAAAAGAAAACACTGGGTTTGGAATTCTTTGGAATAAACACAAGGGGAACAAGATGCCAAGGTTTTTAGAAAGTCGGAGTGTTCTTTGGAGGGTTGATTAGCCCCTGTTACACCCTGCAATGATGAGTTCCTGCCTCGGGTCAGGAGACGACAGGTGCTTCCCTGGGAAATAGCTCCTTCAGTTTTGGGGAAAACATGTCCCCTGAGCCCGGGCTGAGACATCGTTGCACACGCTCAGCGAGGGCTGCAGACGGATTTTATCAGGCTTTGCAAACTATTTGACATTAGAGTGTCTGGCTTGGTAAGGAACGGAATGACTCAGTCCCTGCCGATTTGCCACTTAGCTCTAAAGCACCGTGTCTGCTTTTCTGTTATTTTTGTACGCCAAATAGCGTTGCCAGCTCCGGGCTCTATGTCCCTTTCAGGAGGACACGGGAACAACTCCACAGGTCCCAGTGCATTGTTAGCTCCCTGAGTCATTTCACCTTGGCTTCAGTTGCTAAGCTAGCAAGGCAGACGAGGGACTACTTACACGTGAGCCTCGGGCAGCGAGGGCAAGATGATACAGCTGTGCACGGGGGTGAAGGGACGAATGACTCCAGCGCCCGTCTTCTTAACCTTCTCGTCATCGTATGTGCTGGAGGAGAAGCAGAAAGAGAAACAGACTGAGCAAGGAGCAGCAGTTTTGATTTTTAATTTTATTTATTCATGAGAGAGAGAGAGAGAGAGAGAGAGAGAGAGAGCGCGCACACGAGCCGGGGGAGTTGCAGAGGGAGAGGGACAAGATGGTTCGGGTCTCCATCAGGAGGGAGCCTGATGCTTCGGGTCTCAAACCCAGGACCCCGGGATCATGACCTGAGCCAAAGGCAGACACTTAATCAACTGAGCCACCCAGGCACTCCAAGGAGCAGCTGTTTCATATACCTTCTTCTCTTGCCAGGGTTTATTTGGCAGATAGGGCTGGGCACCTACTATGTGCCGGGCAATAATTCCGGCCAAGGGATGAGGCTTCTAGATGCAGCCAGTGAACAGATCGTATTAAAACCCCTGCTCTCCTGAGCACATATCCTAGTGGAGGAGCAAAGAGAATTAACAAGATAAATGGGGAAATGCTATGGTATGTTAACAAAGATTAGGGGTGGGGTAGGTTTTCTAAAAAGGCCAGACAAGTATTTATGACTTGTCGGACATGCAGTCTATGTTGAAACTACTTAGTAGAATGAAAGCAGCCATCAACATATGGAAACAATATGTAAATGTTAGTGTTCTGGTAAAACTGTATTTATAAAACCAGTCTAGGGGCTGGATGTGGCCTATGGGCTGGAGTTTGCTAACCCTGCTGTACTAAATAGTGAGACTTGCTCTGGGCAATAAAAAACAGAGAGTTCAGAGGGCTGGGAGGGCTGAGAGTTGGAATTTTAAATAGGGTGATGAAGGGAGGTGTCACTGAGAAGGTGACACTTGATAAAAATTCTGCAGAGTAAAGGAGTGAGGCATTCAGATGTCTTGGGGCAGCGCATTCTGGATAGAGGGAACAGCAGGTGCAAATGTCCTGAGGTGGGGCTGTGTTTCAGAGACAACAGGAGGTGAGGGGGAGGAGGGGAGAGAGAGAACAGGGGCCTTGCAGACCACTGCGGGGACTTGGGCCTTTTCTCTAAATGAGTGTAAAGGATTTTGAGCTGAGAGAAGACGCGTCTGACTTGCATTCAGAAAGGATCCTTCTTGCTGCTGTTTTCAAAATGGTCCGTGGTGGGGGTAGAGGGCAAGGACAGAGGCAAGGAGACCTGTTAGGGGTGTTGCAATAATTCCAGCCTGAGAGAAGAAGGTGGCTTCAGCTTGGCCATGGGGTCCTGGCCATGGAGACGGTGAAAAGTAGCAATGAAGGTATGAGACACAGCCAAGGAACTGCCTGGAGTTTGTGGCTCCTGTTTCTGGTCCTTTCCATAAAGAGGCTTCATCCAACTGTACAGATTGCTGACTAAGTGGTTGATCAAATCAGCCACGAAATTGTGCCCCCAAAGATCAGCCACAACCAGTCATACCCCCACAGCCACCAGGCAGGCTGCTGTGGGAAACCGGAGCCCCATGCTCTGCCCCATAGAGAATATGGAAGCTTCCTCCCAAGCCAGACACCATCTGGGAAAGGAAAGGAGGGGGCTTGCTTAGAGAAGGGAGACATAGCCCAGACAGGCAGTTCATCTTTGAAACCACTGGTCATTTGCCAGAAAAAAAACTGTTACAAAATGAAACAGAATAAGTTACATCTAATACCATATTTTTTTTTCATCTAATACCATATTAAAATTTTTTTTCTCCATCATCATGGAGCAAGTCATTTCAGTTATAGAAAATAGTTTCTTTTTCTCTTTACTTTCTAGCAGGCCTGAGTCATAGGGTGTATATATATTTTTTTGCCCGTGACCAAATCTAGCCCGTAGGCACATTTTAAGTAACCTACTGTGTGTGTAATGGGATCAATTGTATTTTAAAATTGGGAGATTTCACATAAAAATGGAGACGTTTTGGCTCTGAAAACTTGAAAAGTGTTGCCACTCTGGGCCCGTGTTCTGGCTGGCTAGAGTCAGGCGGGGCCCACGATCAAGGTCACTGCCCGCTTTACACACGGTGTGGGCTTCTTTGAGGGTTGCTCAAGACTCACGCACCTTTGGCTTCTCACTCCTCATCTGCCTTATTATTTCCTGCTACGTGTGGATCCCCTTTGGGCCTTTTACTTTCTGAGCCTCGGTCTAAGTACCTTCATTGATTGAATCATTGACGGGTTCCCTGGTTCATTCATTTCCACCTGGATTTATTGAACATCTCTGGATGGCTGGAGGCCGTGGACACAGCAACGAATGAGACAGACCCAGCCTCTCCCCTTTGAAGCTTAGAGTCTCGGGGCAGAAACAGGCAAAACCAAACATGCAGTGGCGAGGAGGCTGAGTGGAAGAGTGTGTGGTTCTTTGATGGCACAAAATTGGGAGTGTGGCTGAAAAGGAGCCATGAAATACTTCTTGGAGGAAATCATGGCAATTTAGGACCACGTGCCCCATGTTCTTTGACTCTCTTCCAGGGGAGAGATGGCCGTATGTACCTTTCCCCTGGAATCTTGGTTTTGTGCATGGCTGAGCTATTAGAACATGTCAATCAAAAGAAATTGGTGTGATGCCCGTTTCTGGGCCTAGGCTCCACGACCTGGCAGCTTCTCCTCATTTCTCGGAATGCTCCCTGTTAGTGCCCAGCCACGGGCATGCTGTGAGGAAACTGGCAGCCTGTGAAGAAGCTCATAGGGAGAAGAACCACGGCTGCTGGGTCTCCGCCCTAGCTGAGCTCACTAGCTGACAGCCGTGTGGACGCACCATGTTGGAAAGGGACCCTTCGAGGGGCACCTGGGTGCCTCAGTGGTTTAAAGCCTCTGCCTTCGGCTCAGGTCATGATCTCAGGGTCCTGGGATCGAGCCCCGCATCGGGCTCTCTGCTCAGCGGGGAGCCTGCTTCCCCCTCTCTCTCTGCCTGCCTCTCTGCCTACTTGTGATCTCTCTCTCTCTGTCAAATAAATAAATAAAATCTTTTAAAAAAAGAATTAAAAAAAAAAAAAAAGGAAAGGGACCCTTCGAGCTGCCCCAGCTAGTAGTGCTGGAGACAGCCCTTCCCTATTTGCCCAGCTCAAGCTGCAGATTTGTGAGTGAAATAAAGGTTTGTTGTCTTGAGTTCTTAAGTTTTGGAGTGCTTGTTCACAGCAGCAGTTAACTGGAACAAACATTGAGCTAAAATCTGAAGGTTGAATGGGAATTAAGTAGGTGAATGGGATGGGGAAAAAGCCCTCCAGTGGGGGGCATATCATGAGTGCAGAAGTAGGGGAGTGTGTGTGGCTGGGGCAGAGGGAGAAAGAGAGGACTAGCCCATCCAGGGTCTTGTGGGCCCTGCTCAGACTTTGGTCTTTATCCTGTGAGGAATGGCAGCCCAAAACTCCATTTCAGGTTTTAAGCTGAAAGCAACTCATGCCCTGAGAAGATCATTCTGGTTTTGTGTGGGGCGTGAGGCCGAGATGGGGCAGAGGAGGCAGAGTGGGGACACACATTAGAAATTGACCTTCCTCTTGAGAATTCGAGGACAATCCTGGGGTCACAGAGTTAACTGAAAAATAGGACCAGAATCTAGGTCCCCCCATTTTCCATTTCCATGTGCTCTTTATTCGACCCTAGAGCTGAGGGAGCCGGAAGCAAATACATGGGCTTGCCTGGTTGTACTGGCCCATCTGTGTCCCCTGGTGGTTTAGATTACATAGACATTAACCCAACTGTTCCAGTCCTTAATCTCTGGTTTTCTGTCCTCCCTCAACCACGGTAACAAGAAAAATTCTACTCCTTGTTTTTTTTCACCTTTTCAGCTAAATCTGCAACTGAAAAACGAGGTCATTGAGCACGGTGGGAAAGACTGCTAGCAGGCAGAAATCTTTCCGGGACGTGCTTCATTTTCTTTTTCTCTTTGCCTACTTTTCAGACTTAAAACTTTTGTCTGAAAGAACTTATCCTGTGGTCTTGGATCCAGCGGGGGCGGGGGTGGGGGTGGGAGGGCGGAATAATCCCTCTTGCTTTTCTAATGCGCAAGATCAAATATCTTGTTAAAAAAGTATTATAAATGAACACTTGTCTTTCTGATACTTATGTGATTGGAATTATATTTATAGCACGCGGCTCTTAGATGAGAGATGCTTTTGAGCCTGCCTGGAAATGAAGATTTTTAGCCATAAATCTGAGGATTTTAGGTAATTGAGGCCCAGAGAGATCAAATTCACCCTATTGCATAATAACAGCTAATAGTTACAGAGGGCTTCTTGTCTGGTATGCCAGGCTCCATGCTAAGCATAGTTTCTTTGGATCCTCATAACAAACCTGGGAGTTTGGTACCATTCATATGGGTGAAGGAGGCTCAGAGAGGTACAGTGACTGGCCCAAAGTTAAACAGCTGTATGGGAGAAGTCAGGATTCCAACCCAACTTACCCGCTGCTGGTACTGGTATGGAGAATCCCCCATTGCTATTTTATAACCCTGCATTTGATGGCTACACAGCACTCATGGCCTCCACTTTTATTTTAATAGCCACACTTGTGCAGCTCCTAGAATCCACCAGGTAAAACACAAGGAGACCAGTGTCTACGAGAAGAATGATCTCATGCATATTTAAGCTTATTAAACTTTAAGTAAACCATGTCTCATGCTCTGAAACATGGATGGGAGAAGAGAGAATCGTGTTCTATGACCATGGATTAAAACCCCATTCAAACAAGGGAGACGTGGCAACAGAAGTATTAAAAAAGTTGCAGGAGACTCTTTAATGGACGCCTCAGCCCCTTCCCCAGCACTTGTTCGTTTGCCCATTAATCTGAGCACAGCTCCTGCAAGAAAGAACCCGAGTTCATTCCTTCTCTTTATGTCATGGAAAGCCTGCCAGCTGGCTACTTGTCCGTAGGAGCCCCCAAAATTAATGACGTAGTATATGGTGACTCACATAACATAATGGGGGGGGAGGAGTCCTGGGCTCTAAGCACCATCAGGCTCAGGGCAAGCAGACTTTGCACTAAGCTCTTGGAACCCTCATGGAAAGAGTAAGAACTGCCTTACTCATCGAGTGGCTGGCCTTCTCTCTATCATGTGCCTCTATCCCGTAAGCAGGCTTCATTGGTGGCCCATTGAGTGGCTGGATGCAGGTGGCTCGGGTCATGAGTTGCCTGCTTTCTTTTCACTCTGAAAACCATGTTTCCAAAAGACGACACCATCAACACCCTCCTCTTTCAGCTCTGGCCTTCCTAACTGGAAATGCTGGCCACAGGAATTTCTGTTGGGCTGATACTGATGGGTCTAACCATGTCTCTTTCTATTCTGCATTAAAGATCCTGCTCAAAAGTCACACTTCTGGGGTGTCTATCCAGACTCTCTTTTTGCCCCTAACCTTGAGGGGATGGGCATTAGTGAAATCATAAGAATGGTATCTGCTGTTCTCTGCCCCCTGGCTTCTGGCACAGAGCCCCCTAAGCCCTTGTAGTCTTCTAAGTGGTAATAGCACTAGGAATATCTTTTATTCTAATATTTGGTCTTAGACTCTGGTTCTTGACACAGAACTCCTTAATCCTTTGGAATTTCCTGCATGGTAGGAATGCCTTGTGCTACCATCAACTCAGTGTGGTTCCAAAATATTTTCATAACCATCAAGGAGGCCCCCTACCCATTAAGCAGTCACTCCCCACTCCCCCACTCCTTCGACGCCGCGCAACCACCAATCTGCTTTCTGTCTGGGATAAATCTCAAAAACATTCTGGTAAGTGAAAGGAGCCATACGCAGAAAGGTCACACGTTGTAGGAGCTCACTGCTAGGACCCTTGTTTTTAAGAAGCACATATTGAGGGGTGCCTGGGTGGCATATCCCAGGCATCTGACTCTTGGTTTCAGCTCAGGTCATGATCTCAGGATCCTGGGATTGAGCCCCACATCAGGCTCCGCACTCAGTATGGGGTCTGCTTGAGATTCTCTCTCCCTCTCCCTCTGCCCCTCCTGTTCATGCTCTCTCTCTCTCTCTCTCCCTAAAGTAAATAAATAAATCTTAAAAAAGAAAAAAAAAAGCATATATTGATACTTCTCTAAGTTAACACTGTGAAGAACAGAATTCGGGACGTATTGCGGAGGAAAGGGGGTATCTGCTGTGGGTTCCTTTCCTCTTTAGGTGGCAACCTGGCAGCTAAAGTGGCTCTCAACCTTGGCTCTGCATTGGAATCATTGTGGGAACTTTAAAACATACTCTGTCCAGGCAACACCCCCAGAGAGTCTGATGTAATTGGTCTGGGAAGCACCCTGGACATTGGTACTTTGTGTTATCTAGTTGTATCCATGAGATGAAGTGAGCTTTGGGTCCTCCTACTCCGCCATCTTTCCCTGGGCATTGGTACTTTGTGTTATCTAGTTGTATCCATGAGTTGAAGTGAGCTTTGGGTCCTCCTACTCCGCCATCTTTCCCTGGGCATTAGTATTTTAAAAACTGTCCAGGTGGTTCTAATATATAGTCAGGGTTGAGACCACTGCTGTAATAGGACAATGGCTATAGGGTTCAGGCCATTTCTACCATCCTTTCCATTCCAGATTTGTGCCGTATTCAAGTCTAAGTATCCTAGGGGTCTGTCCATAAGGAATGGCATAGCCTAGAAATTTTGGTGTCACTCAGATAGGGACTCAGGGATGCTTTCTAACTTACAACCTTAGTAACAAGGGAATTATGTGAGCATTTTTAAACTTCATTCCTAATCTCTAAAAAGGGGTTGGGTAATAACAGTACCTATCTAAGGAATATTATGAAATTTAGATGAAAAGATATGCATAAAGCACAGAATAGACACTCATTATAATTATTGTTGTGGTTGTTACTGTCATCGGCCCTATCGCTATTGTTATGTGAATGGACATTTCATAATGGACCCGTCCATTGATAGTCCTCTTCCAACCAAAGGAAAGACCTTTTCAGAAAGAGGGGGGCTACTTTATTCAACAAACCAACAAACATTTCTTGTGCACCTGCTTTGGGTGGACCCTGAGCTAGGATTTGAGGGTGCAGCTGGAGGTCTAGAATAGAGATACTAATGTGGGTTAAAGTAAACCAGCACACAAAATCCCGAATGTGAATAGATTTTGGAGGGGCTTGATCTGAAGTCCAGGAAATATCAGGAGGGAGAGGGCGGCATTCACCTTGGGCTTTTAATAAGTAGAACTTTAGTCAGAAGAGGATGTGGGAAAGGATATTTAAGGCCCAAGGAAGAGCAGGAGGAGAGGCCTAGGGGTAGGCGCAGGCCCCGTAAAGAGAGGGAAAGAGGCACATTTGGGAACCAGCAAGAGTTCTTGGATAGCTCTTGACGTCAGACATGAGAACAGACATCTGTCGTAGAAGATACTCCACTGAGTGCCAGGAGATGAGGCTGACAAGGTAGGTAGGAGCAGACTAAAAGAAATGGTCAGAGGCCAGCCTGAGAGGGGGCTTCCGGTCAGAGACAACCGCCATCTCGTGGCCCAGCCGGGCGGCGTTCACTCTGCACAGTCCTCCCCCAGACTGTGGGCACTGCCGCTGCCGCGTCTACTTACGTCAAAAGAATTTCGCCATAATGGATTTCTGACATCTTTTTGGCTGGCTGGAATTTATGTCTTTCTTCCTCTTCGAGTTTCTGAAGTTGCTGTTGCTTCTTTTTCAAGGCGCTCTCCTCTCGCAGCATGCTGAAGTATCCGCGGCCTATCTTCACCGACTGAATCAACATGCTAGAGGTGGGGGATGGGGAGACAGAGGGAGAGAGCAACAAAGTTGAGCTGACCGTGAAGACAATGCTATATCGTCCTGGGACTGATCATCTCTGAAGGGCACCCTCATACCTGCAGGCCAGGAACCTTCTTGCCTTTGGAACTCCAGAGTCAAAAGGACCTGACATGGAATCTTTAACCTCTCTGGTCTCAGTTCCTTCCTTACTCCCTTATTCAACAAATATTTATTGAGCACCTACTATGTGCCAGGCACTCTGTTAGGTGCTATGAAATGAGCACAATAATCCACACTCCACAGGATGAGACACCTTTATGCCTGGAAAGGGGCTCATCCATGATAATCGGTGGTAGATCAGTCCTGTAGGGCCTGGGCTCCTGGCCAAGGCTGCCTTCTCTCAGATTCACCTAAATGATCACATATTTGCTTCACGCGCTTCACAATGGCTGCAGAAGTGGGGTCAGTAAGGTGTATAGGTGTTTGCTGTGTCATGTGACATAAGTTGAGACTTTGTGATTCTTTTCTTGCTGACTGCCCCACTGTTTCCTAATCAGACATCCTGATACCTGCTTGATGCCAAGACATTCTGTGTCCGATGGTCTACACACCTCCCCGCTTTGCCATTTGTCCCCTTGGGGTTGGAGTTTGGCAGCACTCTGGTGGAGAAGGGGTGAACCCATCTGTCTGTCTGTCCACCTGTCTGACTTTCTGGGAAGTTGTCAGGCACTGTGTTGAACCACCACCATGTTTCCCCAGGCATAAGTATTGGTCCCGAGATTCACTTTTCTTCTCAAAATTCCTCTTGAGCAACCAGTGTGTGCTGGGGACTGTGCTGACCATTGGGGATACAGTGATGAACAGAATACTGTTCTAAGAGTAAACCGATGATGATGCAGAATGATGGGAGTGGGAAGGACTCTGAGCTTTGGAGGAAGAGGGCACCTAATTCAGACTAGGGGGTGGTTGGAGACATCTTCCTGGATGAAGTGAGACCTCCTTTCCTTTGTTTTGAGTAACGTCTTTCTGTCTCCTTGTCTTTCTCTTGTGCTCAGCTTTGGATGGGAATATTCTCAGCAAGCTCTCTTGGTTAGATTTTGATAGGATTTATTAATCCTTGTTCATTTTCTAGGAAGAGTTCAGGTGTTACTGAGAACATAATGCATTTCAGCAGTGGATTCTCATATTGTCCACTGGGAAAATATGCTGGGAGGCAGGAGGTGGAGCTTTCCTAGTATTTCTTCAAATTGCATCATATAGTGATAACTTTTCATTCATTTATTTCTCTGGCAGACATTGCCTGAGAACCTGCTAGTCCAGGCACCTATGAGGAGACTGAAGTTACACAAAGCAATAAGATAAGGCATCTTCCCCCAGAGAGTTCACAGTATCATAGAGAAAGTACACACACAAACATACACTCTGAGCACAATGTAGAAAGAGCTACAGGGACCTAGAGAAATCTAAGAAGGCTTCCTGGGGGAGGTGACATTTGGAATAAGCAGGAATTTACCAGTAGGAAAACACGTGGGAAATGGCATATAAGTGGATGGAATAGAGTTATAAATGCAAAGAGGTGTATTATGGACTAAATGTTTTGTCCCCTTAAAATTTATGTGTTGAAACCCTATCCCCAATGTGATGATATCAGAAGGTAAGGTTTCAGGGAGGCAGTTAGGATTAGATGAGGTCGTAAGGGTGGAGCCCTCATGAAAGGGATTAGTACCCTTAAAAGGGTCATGGGAAAGCTTCCTTCCTCTCTCTGCCGCCCACCATGTGAGGATACAACAAAATGCCAGCAGTCTACAACCAGGAGGAGGGTTCTCACCAGAACCTGCCCATGCTGGCACTTTGATCCAAACTTCCCGTCTCCAGAACTGTAGGAAATACATTTCTGTTGTTTGCAAGCCACACAGTCTATGGTACTTCATTATAGCAGTTGGAACTGACGAGGACGGGTGAGTCCGAAGATGGCCCGTTTAGGAAACTACAAGTATCTTTAAAAAGCTGGAGCACAGAAGGAATATGGGAGAGTGGCCAGAGCGAAAGCTGGAAACTGGCAGGGAACAGGTGGTGCAGGGCTTTGGGGTCTGGATTGAAGCGAGCCCTGATCCGGGAGTTGCTAGAAATAGAACTTCTAGAAATGCTTCAGGAATCTGCAAATGTTTGAGTTTTCGTGAACAGTTTTTCAAGCTAATGACAATACAAAACCACAAAACATGCTGTTATATACCAGATTGGTTCATTTTGTATAAGCTTTTCCTGCCATTTCTATTGCGTTGACCAATTCTGCAATGCACATTTTTTTCACATCTCAACGTGTTTGAGACAAGAGTGTGTCTTACAGTCACTGTCAGCCAGATGGCAGTTGTATTGTGTTTGTTATCATCTACACACTCTAACTTGGTTGTGACTCTGGACAGCCTGACCACGCAATAGCCCCCCTTGATGTTTTAGACCACAAAACCACTAGATCATGAGTTGAGGTCTGAAACGTTTCTCTCTCTCTCTCTCTCTTTTTTTTTTAACATATTCTTATAAAATCAAGATAGTGCCAGTATCAAAATTTGCAGACTGGGGGTCAGCAGCTAGGAAGAAAATCTTGGCGACAATAGCAAAGCATCCTTTTAAGAAATGTTGCGTCCAACATTTGACTCTAATGGAAACGGAATTCAGAAGAGCTGGACCTTAAATATAAAGAAGTTTGTAGAATCTCTTAAGCAATGTATTTCTCTTATATTTTCCCTTTTATGCAGAGAGTGATATATAAAAAATTGTCTAGGAGAGTGAAGAAGAGCTTTTAAAAATCATGACATAATATTTTTATGAAATAGAAGTTCTAAAGGGATGAGAAAGCATTGTTTTAATTTAATTGACAGTATTTTTTATCTTGTTTTGTTTTAAGTGATGTGTGTTAGCTTCAATGGCAGCTTACGGTATTTGAGTTTCTTATAAATATGTCACTGGCAGGTCATCAGTCATCTTCTTCTAAACTTAGACCCTGCTTCTCAGCTCATGTCAAATTTTCTGAATGTCTACACTACATGTCACATGTCCAACCCAGCCAGCCAGTTGCGGGCCAGGATCAGACATTATCCCAGTTCATATTCTTGTCACAGCAAAATAATCTCTCTTTCCTCTCAGACAAAATTGGGCACAAATAAAAGAATGTGTAACCTAGGGTAACACAGTGAAACCGTATTACAGATAACTTTGGCCCTTAATTGTCAGTTCTAGGTGCTTTTGCCTGGCTTTTATTTTTAGGTTGAGGAATGCGAACAGTTGGTATGATGTGGAATTCATGTCTGAAACAACGTTGTGCTTCTAGTTTGCTTTCAAGCTTCTGAATCCACTAATCAAAAGAGTGTCCTGAGGTTGCAAGATAACCTGATAAAAAAGAAAACTGTTACCATTGGCAACCCCTTAATTTCACAAGTGAGGGTTTTCTTGCTGTAGCACAAACAAAGCAATTGCAGAGCCAACCTGGGGCCTGGGGCTGATGTGACAGCAACCTTTGTTGTGTTACTGTACTGAGGCCCCTTGCTCAAAAATTGGTTCCGAGTTTGAAACTGACACCACAGATGTTCTAAAAATGTGTGGAGCGACTTAATACTCACATAACGAGGCTTTCTGGGCAGAGCAGGGGAGGCTCCCACGCAGGTCTGAAATCAGCCTGCAAGAGCAGGGTGGGGTGACTGGCTTAGGGCTTTGTCATGGTCAGGGAGTGGGGTTGGGGTGAGCAGTCCCTTGTCTGTGGCTTGAGCTTCCCTCCAGCACCAAAAGCAGCAGCAGCTGGACTTTCTTGTTAGCTTGTCCAGGTGTGGACAGAAGGGAAAGAGACAGTGGGAGGGGAGGTAGTAAGGAGTGAGGTAGATAGTAAGGAGGGGAACTTGAAGGCTGTCGGCAGTCACACATCAAAAATGGAGTGAGATTCTTTATTGCAGTAATTCATGCCCAACTTGATATTTGTCTGTTTGCTTGAATAATTGCATCATTATCAACCATCTGACAAAAATTTACTGAATGCTTACTGTGTCCCAGGCACTATTCTAGGTGCTGAGATATAGCAGCGAACAAAACAGCCACAATATTCCTGCACTCATGAAGTTCAGGTGGAGACAGACAAAAACAAAGAAGTAAACTTCACATAGACAATATGTGAAGTGCTGTGGAGGAACATAAGGTAGGGACATGGGCAGAGTGACTGCCAGGGGCGGGGAAGGTGCGTGCAATTTTAAATAGAAGTTCAGCTGAATGGATAAAGAAGATGTATATATATACAATGAAATATTACTCAGCCACGAAAAAAAAAAAAGAAATTTTGCCATTTGCAGCAATATGGACGGAACTAGAGGGTATTATGCCAAGCGAAATAAGTCGATCAGAAAGACAATTATCTTAGGATTTTACTCATGTGTGGAATTTAAGAAACATAACAGAGGAGCATAGAGGAAGGGAGGGGAAAATAAAACAAGATGAAATCAGAGAGGGAGACAAACCATAAGAGACTCTTAACTCTAGGAAACAAACTGAGGGTTGCTGGAGGGGAGGTGGGTAGGGTGTGGGTTAACTGAGTGATGGGCATTAAGGAAGGCACATGATGTAATGAGCACTGGGTGTTATATACAACTGATGAATCACTGAACTCTACCTCTGAAACTAATGATATGCTATATGTTAATTAATTGAATGTAAATAAAATTTAAAAAATAGATGACCAACGAAAGGTCTTGCTGAGAAGGTGGCATACAGGTTTGTGAGGAATGAGTGTTTCAAGTTTTGCATATGCAAAGGCCCTGGGCAAGTACAATTTTAGATTAAGAAAGTTTAGTTTTCATGGAATAAAATGTGATATTGCACAATACATTTGTGTTACTAATACATTGCATTTGCTTTAGATATCGGTGTTCTATTTAAGACTTGGAGTAGAAAGGTCCTGCTCTAAAAAAGGAAGGAAGGAAAGAAGGGAGAAAGGAAGAAAGGAGAGAAGGGGAAAAGGAAGGAGGGAAGGAAGGGAGAGGGGAAGGAAGGAAGTGCTATGTCCTAGACTGGAAAATGTAGGGAAATACCAGGGGACAGTGCTGCTCTGGGCACCTGCTGCTTCCCCACAGCCTTGCCCCAGGGTGCTACTCCAGGAGGCAGTAGACTTTACCATTTTAATTAAGAAGCTCATTGCTCATAACTCAATCTGACATCCTCTTGTGCAGGACCCCAGTAACAGAGCTATAGAGGCCCCTCTCTGCTGCTGGACTTCAGTAAGACTTAAGTGCTTCCAGTGTGTTCTTGAGATGTAATGAATCATGCAGATAAGAGGCCTTTGTAGTGAACTAGGCAATGATGGTATTTCACGTCTGTGGTAGACCTTAGGCCTGCTCTCCGCTATTTCTGTGCCCCACCCTCCCAACCCCCTCACTCCTGGATGCATGGATTAACTTATGTATCCTCACAAGAGCTCCATGATGTTATGTAGATGCTGCCATTATCACTGGGTCTGAACCCAGGTAGTAGATTCAGCTGTCTGGTGTGCTGGGTCATAGAAGGTCAGGATGTTTCCACTGGAAAGTCTCACCTACCCACCCCGCAAGTCCCTTCCACTGACTTTAGAGATTCTGTGGGTCAGTGGGTCCTTGGCTAACATGAGTGGCTTGGCATTGACTGGCAGGTGTCAGAGCTCTCTTTTAGCTATGAAACCTCCCTCGGTGTCACCCAGATTCTCTTACGGAGTGAAAGGTCATCGTTGAAAGGTGTCTGTCCCAGGACAGACCACGGTCTTCAGGGACAGAGAGAGTGGGGGCAAGTGTGGAGAAGACTCATGTGTGATGATTGGGCAGGACAGTGGGAGGGGTCAGGGACATGGAACAGACCTGGCCAGTTTAGTGGGCTTTGGGCTCGGATTTCAGTTTCTGATTTCAAAGCCGCTGTCTTCCCCTAAAGAACCTGTAGACAACTAGATCCTGGAAAGTGTGTATTATAGATTGAACTGTGTCCCCCAACAATTCATAGGTTGAAGCCTTAACTCCCAGTATCTCAGAATGTGACCTTATTTAGAAATAAGGTCATTGTTCATGCAATTAGGTAAGATGAGGTCGTGCTGGAGTAGGGTGGGCCCTCATCCAGTATGACTGGCGTCCTCATCAAAACGGGAAATTTGGACCGAGGCACGCACACAGGGAGAAGGCCACATAAAGATGAAGGCAGAGATGCTGGTGATGCTTCCACAGGCGACGGGGAGCACCAGAGATGGCTTGCCGATCATGAGAAGCTAGGTGGAGGCATGGTACAGAATCTCCCTCACAGGGCTCCAAAGGAACCGATCTCCTGACACACTGACCTTGGACTTCTAGCCTCCAGAAGTGTGAGACAACACATTTCTACTGCTGAGCCCCCGGTGTCTGGTGCTTTCTGCTGGCAGCCGTCACAAACTATTACGGTGCGATCAGATATCAGGCCTACGCTCATGGAACCCCTTACTGTTTTTATTATCTTTGGCTGTGAGGGTTAACCACATCCTGATTAAATTAATTTATAAAAAGGGACAGGCTGATGGTCCATGCCACAGGAAATAAAAAGGGCTTGGCTATTACGTGGCATGCCTCAGGCTGGACACCTGTTAGGCGTCGGGCTCTGTGTTAGGCACTGACTCTGTGTTAAGTTCTGTTCGAGGCACTGGCATTACAAAGGTGAACACAGCCTCAAAGAATTCACAGCCTTTCCCTCTGCAGTCTTAGTGATCTGTCCTTTTATTGTAATGAAGAGGTTGGTGAGAGATTTATTTGACTCAGTTATGCCCTTATTCCAAAAAGTATTAGAGGCAGGACATTTTTTAAAAAGGGATAAAGTCAGGGAAAACAAGAAGGCCCAAAGCAGGTCAGGCAGGTGTCCAAACCTGCACCCATGGGATCCAGGGTGCCACTTTGGCCCTGAGCATCCTAGTAGCTAATGCAAGGAGGGAAACACAATCCCTCGTGTGATTCCTATCGACCATACAGTTTTTAAAGAACTGTTCAGGAGATGCCTACTTATTCCTGGCGTCGAAACTGGGAAGAGATTTCTCACAAGGATCTGTACAGGGAGGACACCGTGGAAAGCCACATCTGTAATAATAATGGCATAATGCCATGTCTGGAACATAAATGCCAGGAGTGACGAAGGCCGCTGTAACTCACGGAAGGGGGTAGGGGAACCAGCTTGGGGAATCTAGTCAGCAAGTGTTCTGTTGGAATTACCACCGCTGTTCAACCAAGGCAACCAGCTGCTAGCTCTTCTGGAAAGAGCTGGGGGAGTGACGAGCACGGTTGGGGGGAGGGTCTGGGCCCTCATGTCAGACACACCAGTCTATTCTGGGAACTTCAGGCTGCAAGATGCTCATTCGGTGAGCTGAGAAGTGCTCCCACGGTACCGTGGAGGCCCATTTAAAAATACTTAATATTTTAGCAAATTCCCATCTAATTCCCTTGTATGCTCCCTACATTTTCTCCATCATTATTGCTGATTACCAGGCTATTTGTGTGAAGGGAGCTATTTGCAGGGAAGAGTGGTTTTCGCCTTTAAATCCACTCACCCGGGGCCTCCTGTTCACCGCTTTCCACGTCGTAAAACTCCCCTGGCTAACATCGCAAGAGGAACGATGGGGAGTAAAATAATTAACTGCATCAGGCAAGCGGAGGAAGAAGCCGATTATAAAACAGAAAGTTTCCTCTACCCAGTGCCACTTCTTCTTAGCCAGTGCATGGGGGTGGGTTTTTATTTTTAAGGGACATATGTTCTCTGTACCGGAGTCTGCGTGTGATCCCATGAATGGAGATTGCTCACTTTGGCAATGGGAGTATTCTCAGCAGGGCTTAGCTGAGACAGACCAAAGGCACAGAAGTAAGGAAGCCCAGGTTTTTCTCCCAAGCACCTTCAGACCTGAGGAGCAGTAAATATATGGTGAGGCTTGCTGGGGACAGCCTCTGCATGGGACCTTTACTTTGCTTCTCTCTTAGGCAGATTTTAAACCTCTCTGAACTACAGGGGCAGTTGGTTAAGCATCTGCCTTTGGCTCAGGTCATGATCCCGGGGTCCTGGGATAGAGCCCCGCATCAGGTTCCCTGCTCAGCTTCACCCTTTCCTTCTGCCCCTCCTCCCACTCGTGCTCTCTCGCTCTCTCTCAAATAAATAAATAAAATCTTAAAACAAACAAACAAACAAACAAACAAACAAACCAAAAAACCTCTCTGAACTACAGCCTCTTCATCTTCGAATGGGAAAAATCTTAGTTCTTGCCTCAAAGGGCCTTTGGGAGGATTAAGTGAGATGGTGGACAGAACGAGCTTAGTATGGTGCCTAGTATATAGGACTCAATGATTGGGAGCTATAATTGTTATTGCTAATATTGTTATTGCCAACTGGCTAACAGGCCCGAGGGTTTGGTGTGATTCACAGGTGAGAAAACAGGGAAAGTTGTAAGTAAATGATGAGCATCCGTAACAGCTGGAAAGTGGCAAAGCCGGGGTTGGAAGCCAGGAGGGCTGGTTCCAGAATTTTCCTCTCTCCACCTGCATGCTGTAAGTTCAAGCATGTTCAGCAGGAAGCTTTAAAGCTTTGACTTTGTGTATTTCCAAGCAGTATGTTGTGTGCAGAGTTCATCTCTAGGCCTATAGAATAGAAACTGGTGGCTTAGCTTTTCCCCCTTTAGACCATGTTTCACCCAATCCAAGTTACCACCTATGGCAGATTAAAGTCATGATTCACATTCCCCCATTCCCAGCATTCCAGAGTGGAATGTACTTCCCAGCACCCTGACTTTTGGCTTTCACGTGACTTCCTTGGCCTACGGATGTTAGCAGATATGACTTGAAAAGAAGCTTGAATTGCGTCTATGACGATAACAAAACTCACTATTTTGCTGAACCCAGAACAATGAGAAAGGCATGAGGAACAGAACTAAACCCACCTAATCTCAGCCAAGATTGGCCAAGCCTCAGTTAACCTATAGACACACGAGCAAAGGAAGAAATACTTACTGAAAGTCACTGAGTTTGGGGCAGCTTGTTACTAGCATTATGGTGAAAATAGCTGACCTATCGATACATTTTCTATAATAAGATGCACTTTTATTTTTAAACCACAAAGACGGAAAAACCATGCCAGTTAAATTAAGAAGTAATTGTACATGACATCCCTAGTGCAGAGATGTTAAAATTCGAGGGGGGGGGGGAATGTCCCTCTTAGATGATGATAAAATATGGTACTAAGAAAGAAATTGCCTCAGACCCGAGAAAAGACGGTCCAGAACAGAACTTAGATCATAAAGTAATTAACAGCCCACTCTGAGAGTATCTAGCATACTTAATAAAATATTTGTGCAAATTTCTGATATCCTTTGATGAAGTTAAGAGCCCTTTTGGGGTGTTAGACTGACCCACGCAGCTGGCCCCTCAGTATTGCAGCAAGGCTCGTAACCTTTAACTAATCATTCCTCCCTTGAGCGGGGCTGTCTAGCTCCTTGTTGCTCAAAGTGTGGTGGTCTTTTTACTAGCATCATCGGCATCACCTAGGAGCTTGTGAGAAAGGCAGAATCTTGGGTCCCCTTCAGACCTCCTGAATGAGAATCTGCATTTTAAGTGGACCCCCAGGTGATTCATATACACACTGAAGTCTGAGATGCATTAGTCTGGCTGTCCCCTTTCCCAAAAAACTCAACCCCCCCCCCCAAAAAAAAAACACCCAACAAAATTCTCCAGGAATAAATCTTTGAACTGGTTCCATTAGAAGCCTGCTTCCCTTGCTATAGGTTTGAAATAAAACTTTAACACATGTTAGCAGTCACTTCATTGCAGAAAGTTCTTGAAGCACATCGGTAGTAGACACTGTCAACCTTTGAGGGCACTCGGCTTGCAGTCAGTCTCCCGTTACCTGAATCCGCCTCCATCCCGAGGGCCCTTGAGGAAACTAGGACTGAAAGGCATCAAAAGCAGCCCAGCTCCCTTCTCAGGGGCCTTTCGAGAAGCTGTGGAGTTCTGTGGTGCTGGGGGAGTAGCAAAGGGAGCTCATGTTCACCCTTTCTATTATGGGAGGCAAGGGATTAACCGCCGCAAATCACTTTGTTAAAAACCAACAGCCCAGATGTACTTAAAAAAAAACCCAAAAACCTAACTTTTAATGGTATTACGGCTCTTCATCCAGCTGGTTTTCACTCACATTTTCCGTCTCTGGCTGCAAGAAATATGAGGCTATAAAACCAGGAGTGGTTCAACGGGGGAAGGCAGAATGACATTAAAATGAACAAACACTGCTGGCAATCCGATTTCGGGGATGTCCTGCTCTCAAAGACAGGAATTGCCTACACGGGAAATTTTCAATTAACAAATTTTACTGTTTTCTAATAATAGCAAATAAATCAGTTTCTTTTCAGTTTGTGGAGGCTGGAGACTTTGGAGAGCCCTCTTCATCTGGCTGGCTCACGCCTTGCTTTGTCAGCCCACCCAGACATATTGATTTCAGAGGGGGGAGAGAGCCAACCTGATGGAAAGAAGGGATCTGAAATGCCATCCTTAAATTCTTGAATTTTCAGGCAACCCACAGGCAAATTAATAACGCAGCCCCAGTTCAAACGCACCCAGCAAATATTTTGCATTTAAATTCTCTCATTAGAATGCCCTGTTTATACAATAACTTAATAAATCTAGCCTGGCTGCCAAATTGACAAGAAGGTGAGAATCATTCATTAAAATGCAAATGCGATTGAGATGAAATTTGGAATACATTTATTACAGCAATTGAACTTCAGTCAACTGTAGTCACAACACAGATTTTGAACTGCCTTTCAGACAAAAGGACGTGTTGTAGTATCCCCCCCCCACCACCCAAGTTAATATCTTTGTCAGCATGCAAATTAAAGCCATTTCCTGAGTGCTAATGATTTGCAATGGAGGATTTCACTCTTCTTTATAGAACAAGATTGCCAGAGATAAAGGTCAACTGCATACACAAAAGATTGCACTGGTAGCATATTGTGTATACAGCAAATTGATGGCAAACATATTCTGAGTACTTATTGCAACCACATTCTTATTAAATCACATCCGAACATCTCTTTACCGTCCCTGGGTTATTGGCTAATTGTAATGCCCAACACCGGGAGATTTGCCTAGTCAGGATTTCACCCCTCAGATCAAAAGTTTCCGGATGGATCTTGGTCCTTCCTGAATGACTCAGCCCTTTTCAAAGAGGTCCCGTTTGTGGGTTCCTCTTGATCATAAAGCGGGTGGAAGGAAAACACGGCTGGGACTCGATCCTCTGTGGAGACATCACCATGTACCTGCTTCAGTTTTATTCTCTCTGATTCCTTTGTAAAAGTCAGTTGGCATTTGTGAGCTGTGGGCACCGTGCTCGTGCCCCTAGCAGACACCGTTTGAGGTGCAGGAAGGCACGACGTAGAGTGTTTCTTTGGTCACAGGCAAGTGTGCTGTTCAGGAGTGGCTGACAAAAAGCAGCGTGTTTCACCTGCCAAACGGGGAGATGACTTCTGACGCCTTGACCCGCTTCATGTCCACTAACAGAAGAGGAAGTGATGCCAACTCTGCCTCTTAAGCATCATAGACTGCCTTCCTTCCTGTTGCCGCCGTCTGAGTCAGAAACCAGCCTTCGTGGCCTCTGTTTTTCTTCCTGGTCTTTTTCCTTTTCCCAGCCTGTGTCTACCTGGCTGCCGCAGGGCGCTTTCTAAGATGCAGACCTCATCGTTCCCATCAGAGCACGCCAGACCCTTCCACAGGACAAAGTCCAGAATCTTCCATCACAGTAAGGCCCTCTGAGATGTGGGCTTTATCTTCAAGGGAAATAGAATATGCCATCCCCGAACATGCCTCCGTGGCATATGGATTATTTTGAATTAAAGTTATTTAAGATACAGCCAGTGCAAGGAGGATACTCTGACCCTCTTTTGTCCCCCTGAGAGCAGGAAATAAATCTCTCTTGTGAAAGGTACCCTCCCTGTACTGGGAGGAGGCGAGGCATCCTTAATGATGTGGGAAACAAAGGCAGAAGAAAAATAATTAAATTTCCCTACTACCTACAGCCCACTGACAAATCCTCCAAACAGGCAGAGTGACATTCCTCTAGGAACTTGACTGCCTCAACATTGATACTTTGCTAAGGGCAAAGTGCAGTCTTAGCCCAACCCCTAGGATCCTGTAAATCTACTTTAACATATAAAAATTCCTTTGGAAACTGCCTTTATCTCTACGCCCCCAAGATACATGTTGGCAATCAACCCTTAAGCATATGACCCACCGATAAACATCTGAAGGGTCTCATGACTCAGGTTTTATTAGACAACAATAGTTAGCCCTTCAAGGTCCTGGAAACCTTGCTTCCAAATTCCTTTGAGACTACACCATCCCTAACCCCCTCCCAGCTTGAAAGTATATAATGGGCCACTCCTCATGACCCCAGTGCAGCTCTTTCTGCCCAAAGGTCCTGTCCCAGTGCTTTCATAAAACCACCTTTTTGCACCAAAGATGTCCCAAGAATTCTTTCTTGACCCTTGGCTTCAAACCCTGACATCTTCCCTACATCACTTATCACCAGAGAGGGAATTCAGGGCCCGGAAGGCTGTGTGAACGACCCTTGTTGCTTCTCCACTAATTTGCGACCCCAAGCGCGAACCTCTTGCTCTTGTCAGTTCTTCACTAATGTGTTGTTTCTTTGTTCAGGTATAAAAGTTGCCTGCTTTGGGTACTTCTGAGTATCATATTTCTATGGACACTTGTATATACAAAGTTACATTTTTTTTTCTTCTATTAATTTGTCTCCTGTCAATTTAATTATTAGACCAGCCAAAGAACCTAGAAGGGAAGAGGGGAAGAGTTTTCCTGCCTAGCAATCTAAAACCACTTATCCAGCCATTTCTTTGCGACTCTCTACCCCTTAAAATTGCCCATGATTTTACTTCTTCCTGCGGTACCTTCTGCTGCTTCCTCACTTGGCCGATTGCTATTTGTCCTTCAAGGCTTGGGAAAAATTGTCAACTGTGGACCATTCAATCTCACATTTCCCCCCGCCACCCCGCCAGCTCCAGGCTAGTTCAAGTACCTCCTCTGGGCATCCCCCCCGCTCCTTGTGCTTACGTGCTCCCCGTCATTGCACTCATCACCCTACATGGTGGTGGCCTATTTTTTGGTCTGCTTTTCCTACTAGACCGTGGGCTCCTTAAAGACAGTGCCTCACAGAGAGAGCGTAGGCAATCTACACTTGCTGGTTTTCCTCCTCTGCCTCCTTTCCTTCCTTCTAACGACAGAAAGTGCTGGTTACCTGCCAAATATCCATTTCCCCAGCTTCCTTGGTAACAAACCACATTACCTTGGGCATCCAAATGCCTAGATAAAAAAAAAAAAATCAACAAAACCAAACAACACACAAAACCGTATTTTCCAGACGGGACAGGCAAGTGAGTACAAGTGCAAGTCATTGGGAGGGGCTTCTGGGAAAATGCTTTGAAGGGAGTTAATACAGCTGGGGACATATGCCCTTTGACCTTTTCTCCCTTCTTCCTTCCTGCTGCCTAAGACTTAGCGGTAATGGTTGCAGCCCCAGCAGCTATTGTGTGAGCTTGAGGAAACTCTGCAGTTGGAGGCCAGTACTAAGGATAGTGGACTGAAAGACAGATGGAAGCTAGGTCCTACATGACCACGAAGCCACCATATTTGTACTTCCTCCAGAAGGTGAACCTCGTTTATGTGAGGGAGGTAAGCCTTTACCTTAAGTCCTGGTAGTTTCCAGCTCTGTTCACTATGCCACAGAATATAGTCCCAGCTGAGCGTCTCTCTCTGTCTCTGTACCCTGACTAAACTGTCATGATTCTCACCTTTATTTTTATTTATTTATTTTTTAAAGATTTATTTTAATTAATTTATTTGAGAGAGAGAGAGAGTGCGAGCGTGTGCATGAGTGGGGAGGGGAAGCCGACTCCCCCTGAGCAGGGACCCTGGGGCGGGACTCAATGCCAGGACGCTGACATCATGACCCGAGCTGAAGGCAGACGCTTAACCAACTGAGCCACCAAGGCGCCCCATGGTTCCCACCTTTAAAATGCCATCACCCTTGGCTAAATCGATGGCCATGGACCAGGGAAAGAGGTTGGCGGGGGGTGCGGGGGGGAGTTGATTTGGATAGGGGGAGACAGGCAAGGAAACCTAGAAGTGTGAAACTCTGCCAAGAGAAGTAGGTCTCTGAGAGTCTCCCTTGAGGGTGTCAGGGCGACGAGGAACCAGATGCAGGAGGGTCTGAGCCTCTAAGAGTGAGGGCTGGGGGCAGGGCAGTGGCTGCTGCTGAAGAGAAGCTGCTACGGTTGGGGCAGGAGGAAGAATGTGCACAGTAAGGGCCCGAGCGACGTGCTGAGCAAGGGACTCCAACATGCATCATCTCCTTGAATCCTCACTACACCCCCAGGAAGTAGGTAGTTATCCGCATTTCGCCAAGGAGCAAACTAAGGCTCAGAGGAGTCAAATAGTCTAAGCTTAGGTCCATAAGTGGTGGAGCTGGAATTTAAACCCAGGTGGTTTGATCCAAAGTGTTGCATGAGGATGCACCGGTTTTAGGAAATGGTCTGTTCAAGTTTTAACTAGTTATGGTTTCCTTGTCTCTTGGTGTCTGTGACTTTGGGTGAGTCATTATCTCCTCTCCCAGATGCACTTTTCCTCATCTGCAGAACTGGGATAAGTGAATACCCAGCCTAGGCCATTGTTGAAACCGTGCACCAGAGGCAGTTAGCATGGTGCCTGGAACCTTGGAGATTTTCAGTAAGTGGTAGCAATCGTGGTTTTCATCACCATCATCACCATCAAAGCCATGAATGGTTGCTGTTACAACCCTCTTGCTGTGCACACAGCCAGGGGGTTGGTTTGGCTCTAAGCCGTGCAAGGCTTCTGGGAAGTGGCACTTGGTTCAAGTGGCGAGCTGAGGAGGTTCTGTGCTTTGAGGGTGGTGGCAAGAACAGTGTAATTAGACCGCAATTATTTTGGGATTTGGGTAAATTGCATTATGCAGTAATTCATAAAAAGGTCCATGAATTGACTGCCCATAGTGGTGGTGGGAAAAACACTTGGTTATCATGTAAGTAATGAAATTTATTAAGCTAAAGGGCCAGGGAATTAACCTCTGCTCTGCTGAATAAGAAATTATATGCAGAAACCTTCTAATTATTTTAAGTGGTTTTCTTTTCTGGGTTCTTTATTTAATCTCTGTCTCGGATCTTCAGTAATAGATTTTAAAAAATGAAGGAAGTGGAAGGGGAAGAGGAGAAAGACAAAGAGGAGGAGGAAAAAGATGGAAAGAAGCATCTAAGGGACCCGTATCACAGCCCATGCGGATGTTTCAGAGGGAGACCGGTGATAACAGTGAATTCTAATCAGACCTATGGGTTTAGGTGAAAGTGGGATGTACATGCATGTCAGTTAAAAAGCTAGGTTCTGGGGCTCTTGGGTGGCTCAGTCGGTTGAGTGACGGACTCTTGGTTTTGGCTCAGGTCATGATCTCGTGGGTCCTGAGATCAAGCCCTGCCTCAGGCTCTGCGCTCAGCTGGAGGTCTGCTTGAGATTCTCCCTCTCTCTCTGTCCCTCCCCTGTCATTTTCTCTCTCTCTCTCTCAAATAAATAAATATATAAAAAATCTCAAAAAAGAAGTCAGGTTCTAATTCTCACTTTACCAGCAACTGGCTGTGCAATTTAGGCAGAATGATTAACCACTCTGTTGCATTAGCTAGGGAGAACCATCACCAACCATTACCACCGCCTCCACCATAACCATCATCACCACAGCTAGAACATGAATAATTACTGTGTGCTCAGGAACAACAACAACAACAAAGGCGTTACAGAGGTCCTAGGCTCTTTAACTTCTTTAACCCAGCCCGAGAGGCAGGTATTAGGAGCAGTGGGAGGCGTATTTCATCATAAGGAATCTGAAGGACAGAGAGGCTCAGGGACTTGGCGTAAGTTTACCTAGATGAGGTGGAGTGGAGGCCTGCGGCCATCTCCTCCCCTGTTCTCTGAGATAATATTGTCTTATCTGACTTGTTATGAAAGCTGAGAAATGAAGAAATAGACGTGAAGGCATTTAAAGAAGAGATCGTGCAAGCACTGACTGCAGTTGGAAATTGGAGATTCAGAATAGCTTTGTGAAGAGGAAGGATTGGTCCTTCCCACTTAGTCACAGTATTGCTAATTGCCAGGGCCACAACTGGAAAAGCAAGCTCTCTCATCAGTGTAGGGCGCACGTGAACACACACACACACACACACACACACACGGACGAGGAGGTGAGGAGTGAAATTGAGTTGAAAAGAAGCTGCACCTCTATGCAAAAATGGCTTCAGAGTGTGGGCTAAACTCACCTCTAGAAATTAAATTCCTTGAAGGCATTCACCATATCACACTTACCACCTCTCCTCCCCACCCCTTCCCGTTCTTTGGCACATGATAACAAATCAATATTATTTTTGATTGCCAATATAAAACATGGCTAGTTGATTCAGTGAGTTAAAAAAAAAAAGAAGAAGAAGATGGGCCATGTGGATTATTTGATTCCTGTTGGAGGTTGGTTCTCTTCTCTATCTCTAGAATTAGAGACTGACGTTTTCAGGCAACATTTCTCCTGACTCCCAGATTGACTGTCAGTGAGTATTTACCTAATCTAAATCCCTTCACTGCTTGCCGATCCCATTTTTATGTATCCTGCCTACTTTTGAATACAATTCATTCAATTCCTTCCTTCCTGATATCCTTATTGGACATGGATGGTATACAAGGTGCGGTGTTGAGGCCGTGGAAGGACGCCAAAATCAAGCGATTTGGCCTTTGCCTTCAAAGAATTTGCATTCTAGTTGGTGTCTGGGGGCCAGAACCCCCCCTAACTCCCCATGTCTACAGCTTGACCTTGGGAATCGTTCTTCTGCCCTGAGTCAGAAGCTAGACTGAAACTTTTGGAGGTGAGAAGACCGTTGGGGAAGCTCCAAACCCTTGATTGGCAAATGAGGAAACAGCCCCGGAGAGGAAGTCTGAGGCAGAGCCAAGACGATAATGGGGTCTCTGGATTCCTAGTCATCCAATGCGCCGTGTCTAAACCCTCTGTCACCTCAGGCATCACTCAAAGAGCCAAAAAGCAGGACCTGTTTAGCTGAGGGCTGGGTGTTTGAAAATCTCAGCATGACCAAAATGTTTTTTGCTTCTTAGCTCTGCTCCTCTGTCATTTTGGTCCTCCGTGGAGCACAGAACCATCTTCGCTGGCGCGAGGATGGGCATCTTGTGAAAAGTGCACTGCTCTGCTGTTTTAAGCCCTCCAATGACTCCCGTCTGTCCTCACTGCTTTGTCTCAGGGCTCTACCCCTCTGTGGGGCTGAGAGCCAAAGTCTTCCCTCCCGGGCGCCATGCTCTAAAACCTGGCTGCCATCATGTCTCCTCTGGATATCTGCCCCTCCCTCTTTACTGGGCTCCCCGCCTTGGACCTCTTTTCCCCCTCTGCCCTTCCCAATATTGCATATCGCCTCCAGACTTCCCAGGGTTAGCTCCCTGGGGCTCTGCATGAGCTGGATTTGTCCCAATTCCTTGGCCTCTTCCTTGTCAAATGACACTCTAGCCACACCAAGCTGCAAGACCATGCTGATTCTTCATCTCAGTGCCTTTGCTCATACGCTCCCCTGCCTGGAATGCTCTTTCCTTTCTTCTCCTTCACCTGGCTAATTTTACTTTATCCTTCAGAACTTGCTCAGGTGACCCCATCCCACCCCAGAAGTCACCTCTGCTTTTCCCAGGCTGTATTAGGGCCCCCTGTGCTGCCCGCGAGCTTCCTCCTCACCCCACCAACCAGACTGAGCTCCCTGAGGGCAGGGCCAATTTCTAAATCTCTTTCTCTCTCCCCAGAACCAGCACAAAGGAAATCCTCATAAAATCTTGATTGCATGAATAACTAGATCACTTGAAATTCTTGCATTTCAGAACCTAATTAAATACACACCGGCTTTCTGGGACATACCACCACCATCGCCATAATCTGATGGGGTCCATTCACATTCTCCTTGGATGGAGCAGGTGTGCGGAACCGTCTGTGCAGAAGCTGAATCATCCAGACGGGAAAGAGATAAATGGATGCCTTTGAAATATATATATTTTTTCCAACTGGGAGCTAGAATATAGCTGTGTTCTAAGAAGTGGTCAAATGAAACAGACTCCCCGTGTGCCTCTCAGGAAAGTTATTTCTTTAGCTTGTAAGGTGGTCTCCGACCTACCTGTGCCAAATGACTACAGGTGGTGTTTAAATCCCCAAAAGGAAGGCACCCCCAGCATCTAATATCAGGTTACACAGTATGCACATGTCGTCCCTTGATTGAATTTCCTGGACTTGGCAAGTTTTCTGTGACCTCGCCGCTCACGCACACATACCCACATACACACCGTCCTGCCGCCAGAAGTCGCCTCAGACCCTGTGCCCATCCTGACGGGCCAGCGTGGTGAGGGGGACCTGAACTGGCCATTTCGTCAGAGGATGTGGGCCAACGCTGCCCACCCCACCGGCTTCTGTGTGGTTAAAAGGTGCCTTGGCTGAGGGCTACTCTTTAATGAGTGTGAGTCAGCATTTGCATGAGAGGACTGCATCTCTTCTGGAAGAAGAAGGAAAACCTGCCAAGTGTCAACAAACAGTTCTACATGCATCCCAATTAGGGTGATTTCTGGAAGGGAGCAGAAGCCCACCGCAGCTCCGTTTCTAGGCAACTGCTATTAGGAGTTCGGAACCTCACGGGGGAGGGAATGTGAACAAGTGCGCGTGTGCAGGAGTCTAATGTGCCTTGTCCCGCTCTCGTCACCTCCCCACCTTCCTTCCTGCCTGTTGGCCCCCTCGTATTTAGAAGCGAATTATGGCTTTTGGAGGGGGAGGGCAGAAGAAGTTAAATATCCACGAGGGCCAAAACCCTGGGAGGACTAAGGCTTGGAAAATCATCCGAATGCTGGCCATGAGGTACAGAGTGCTTTCTGAGTGTCGGGCTGGGTCCTCGAGCCTAACCCGTGTTAGCTCATCGCACCCATCAGGAGTCCTGCGAGGCAGGCTCTATCATTTCGAAGATGGGGAAACTGAGGCTCACAGAAATGGAAGCCACTGGCCTAATGTCACCCAGCAAGAAGGTGGCAGTGTCAGGAGTGGCACTCTTGTCTGCCTAGACTGCCGTGCTCTCCTGCCGCCCCGTTGGCACACAGGTGCCGAGAAGACAGAAGCTTGGCACAGCCTCTGGAGGGAGTTCGGTCTGCTTTCAGTTCTGAGATAAACTGGTTGACTTTTTTATCCCCCCCCAAAGAATGCAAACCCCAGCCTACAATACACAATAGGTAATCTATTGTGCTTAATGACTAAATGGAATGGGAGGATGGTTCTTCATGGACCTGCCAACGGGGACATAAAAAATGCATTAGCAGGGAGAGAGGCTTTTTCTAGAACACACCAGCAATCTCTAGAGCACTCCTGGCATATAATTCCAGACAGACCCCAGACAACAGAATAAGGCACAAGACCACCCGCCCGAGGTCTTTGGACCCACATTCTCCTGCCTGACGGATGGCGGGGTTGACTTGCCGGAGACAGGGAACACTGGTCAGGAATTCACAGCGGCTGTTTCACTCAGCGTCAGGACAAGGGCAGGGGTCTGAGGCGTGGTGCAGCGGGTGTGTGTGTGTGCGTGTGTTGGGCTGCTGGTCAAAGGCTTCCCTTCTGGACTTACAACTCGGGTCTTGCCTGTCACCCTGAGAAGCAGCTTCTGATGGCCTCCTGGATATAGGATGCTTGTCTGCCACTGCTCGTCCTTGTCACAGTACATTCAGAAGAACCCCAGAAGATGCAAAACCCCCGCCCAGGACCACGAGCCAGCTTTCTCCCGGTCACTCCGGGTTAGCTGAGCTGCATCAGCCTGAAAGCTGGTCCCATCACTGTTCGGTTCCCAGGGGAAAGCTGTCATCTCTCATCTTCCCCTCACCTTTGAGATGACCTAACCTCAAGTCGTAGCCCGGTGTCCGACACAGAGCAAGAACTTGGTAAAGGATGTCTGTAGTCACCCAGCCTTCCAGGTCCTGTCCTGACTGTGACCATGTGCATAGTATTTTCTCTGCCTGGGTTACCTCCCCCTACTCCCTCTATATGTTTTACCTGGCCTTTTCCTATTCACTTTTCTAGGCCAAACACTTCCAGTAAGTACAAACTCAAAGACCTCCATGCGTATTGCAGGTAAAGGTACGTGAGCCCAAACACACACCTTTTAAGGCTGTATCTAGTCTGCGAACCACTAGAGACACTCTTACCAATAATCTGGTCTGTGATTCATTCTCTCTCTCTCTCTCTCTCTCTCTCTCTCTCTTTCAATCCATACACACACTTCCTCCCCCAAGCCCTGAGAGCTCTTTAAGCTCTTATTTTTATCTCTCTATGCCTACCAATAAAGGGCTGCTCAATTGTACAACCCCAGGGGCATCATTTACATTGTATTCCACAAATGGCATTTTGGGGACACCATTCCCCCTGGAGCACACGTTGTGAATGGTGCCCCTGGAATTATGCAAGGGGGCAGACGTGCTCTGAACATATACTGCTTCCCTGCGAGTCCCTGTGCTTCCCTGAAGTAGACCTTCAGGAAAAGCTCACAGGATCTAAGGGTTGCTTTGCAGCTACTCTGTACTTTGGGCTGTCTCAGGGCGGGGATGGGGATTCAGATTCCCGCTGTAAGTAGTTGTTTGGATCTTGCTTTATCGAATAGATTCCTGAAAAAGCTCTTCTGATTTAAAGAATTATCTTGCAAGGGGTGCCTGGGTGGCTCAGTCGGTTAAGCACCCAACTCTTGATTTCGACTCAGGTCATGATCTCAGGGTCATGAGATCGAGCCCTGCATCAAGCCCTCCATGCTCAGTGCGTAGCCTGCTTAAGAGTCTGTCTCTCCCTCTGCCCCTCCCTTGCTCGTGCTCTCTCTCTTTCTCTCTCTAAAAAAAAGGGGGGGGGATTATCTTGCAAAATAATGTTCTGATTGATTTCTTCAACTTTGCAGCCACATGCTGCCAGGAAACTCTTGTTGGGAGCTCATCTGACCCAGAAGGATTCCTAGAGCTAAACACACAAGTCAGATGTGCTGAAGGGCCAGGCCATTAAATGGCCCCCATGGGACTGACAGAGCAGCACCAAGACACTCAGAAATTCCTGACCCTCAAACTTTGTCTGTCTCAGACGCACCCTGCGAGAACTTGCTGAAACATCATTAGACACTTCTCAGGCTGTTCGATTTGGCTGCCCTGCATTTTTTCAGCTCAGGACAGGAAAGTGCTGCCGTGAGGATTCTTGCTGACTTTGTTCTTGTTTTCATGGGAAATTTTGAGAGGATATAGTCCGGGTAAGTTTCTATGGAGTCCCCCTAATCTGGTGGTGTATTGCAAGGTGTGGCTGCGGTGGGGTTTGATTTTGGAGAAACATTTCACTTTACCTCATTGCCCATCTATTAAAATGATTTATATAACATATCGGCTCCTCCATAGGGAAAAAAAATTATGTTCTCCCTGTTAAGTTTTGTTTGTTGGTTTTCAAGAAAAGGGCCAGGAAATGGCTTTGGTCAGACACTTGGGCAGGTTCCTTCAGATTGAACAGGAATGCGGCATCCTGGAGTCCCTAAAGGTAACCTCCCAGTAATAGGTAGACTGATTGGGAGACTGCGTCTAATGAAATCCTGTGGGTTTTGAGAGCTATGATGATGGGATCAGCGAGATGTCAGCAAAGAATGGCCAGTATGGTCTGTGAGATCTTGGAGGACCCATTCTCTACAGCGACACCTTGTGGTAGCAAAGAGCAATGGCAGCAGAGGGCGCAGTAGGCACTAGCTTTCTTCTCCTCTGGGTGTGCAAGGTAACCAGTAAACCTGTTTATTCGACAATCCATAGGGGATAAGTGAAGCTCCTAGAGGGAGGCACTTGATTTCCTGAGAAGTGATGGCTAACTGGAAAAATAAAAGAAGTGGGACTTGAATTTGTAGCCTCTTTCGTATTACAAAATAGGTGGTCCGATGGGGTAGTAGCTTATTTTGCTCTTGATGATGGGATTTTGGGTATGGAGGAAGGACATAGGTTGGTTCGGTTGTTATCCATCCTTTTCTCTTTCCACTGATTCAAGCTGCTTACTCTACTTCCAATTAAAGTAATAGTAATAAGAAAAACTAATAATGATAAGAGCCAACATTTACTGTGGTGACTCTATTCTAAGTGCTTTCTATGTGCTAACTAATGTTGTCTTAAAAACAATGTCCAAAAGGGATCCAGCTAGCTCTTTGTCTCTCAAGGCAAAGAGCAAACTATGGCATACTTAGTTTCTTACAAGTTGCATGCTCTCCAGCACCTGGTTTTCCAGTCGGATGGGAATGAGACATTTCTGGGTCCCCTAACAGGTGATCAGAAAATCTCACCGAAATGGCGGTCACACAGTTGGGGTGAGGGATACACCTCGGCCATCAGGAGTATTGGCTTTTCTGGTTGTATTGTGTATTTAACACTTAGGCAATCCAAGTACCAGACACACATGCATCTTAACTCATATTATTTTCATAACTGCCCAGGGAAGGAGATTTTATTATTATCCTCATTTTACAGATGAGGGCAATGAGATTAGGTCGCTTGCCCATATACAAACACCTTATTGGGGGCCGAGCCAGGATTCACGCAGGCTCCAAAAGCCATGATACTAAAAAAAAAAAAAAAAAAAAAAAAGCCATGATGCATTATACTATCTATCGGTACATTAGATCAGGTGAAGGGTCGGTGGTCGGGAAACTGGTTTTAAAGATGTTTCTTGTTCTTATCCACTTCTGGAACAGAGTCATGAGGAAATTAATACCTGTTGAAATATATTTACAAGCATTAATTTTGGAATAACACGGTTTAAGCTGCCTGCAATTTTTTTTATTATTGTAATTGCGTTGTGCTCCTGTGGGTTGTGGGTTGGACGAATGACAGAGTGTCACTTTTCTCACAGTGGGCTGCCAGGTGGGTTTTGGTCGAGCATCCCAAGTGTTACTCCCCTAGCACTGTTCAGGTTTTCTGAGATGAGCTCGGCGAACCCGTTTCTGGCTTTTTAATGCAATTTTGTTTTCTTTCACTTATAAGTGAAATCACGACTGCATAATGTCGTTAACACTACAGAAAAGACCCGGGCCGAGATGTGGTCAGAGGCTATAGTCTATTTCTGGAAAAATGGAAGTTTTCTCTTGCATTGCACAAGGTGAATGGAATATAGCCCCTGGCAATAGGCTTGTCTGGGCATAAACAGTTTGGCTCATCTCGTGCGAACAGTCACTTCTGGGGGGCTGGGATTACAGGAAGCGCTAAGTAGGACAAGTATTTTATGTGAAGAATCCTGGGGATGGGAAATGATCTCACTGATGCAGGCTGGCTCTGCCTGTGTGGCTCAGCTGGACATTGCCAGTAAACTTAGCCGGGTTGTATTTCATGAATACTTTACGTTTGCATTTTGATTTCCATAAACTGCTATTATTGGCTGCTGAAGATGGGCAAACGTCATGTCTCACGTATTTTCAACCTCTCACCCTGCAGTTCTTGCTTTTCTCTCATTTATTAAGAGAAGCTCATTTTGTTTCAAACATTCCCGGGTTAGCTACTTTTTAGCAACTGAAACACACTGTAAGTGTAGAAGATTTCAGTGAAGGGTCCAGAACCTTAAAGCTAATATGTTTATTCTTAGGAACTAAAGTAATAATGATCTAACTCTGAAGATATCTATCTAAGCATTGTTTATATAATGGGAACAAATTGAAAACATCCAAGAAGTCCAGTGGCAGGAATTGGGTTAAATTACGCTGTATTCTTACAATGGAATATTATACAACCATTAAGACGGTTGGTATGCTTGAGTGGATATTTCATATCGAAGAACGATTGCTATTTTTTTGATGTGGTGATGTTATTGTGGTTGTGGTTTAAAAAAGAATCCTTCTCTAGATGGTCATTTAAATATTTACAGATAAAATAACAAATGCTTCAGAATAATGAGGGAAGATGATATGCAAATGAAAAAAATTGGCTGTGAGCTGATATGATCATTGATCTGAGAGATTAATTATTTTATTCTGTCTGCCTTTATGGCTGTTTGAACATTCTCCTATTAAAAAGTTTATTTTCACTGGGTGCCTGGGTGGCTCAGTTGGTTAAGCAGCTGCCTTCAGCTCAGGTCATGATTCCGGGGTCCTGGGATCGAGCTCCACATAGGGCTCCCTGCTCAGCAGAGAGCCTGCTTCTCTCTCTGCCTGCCTCTCTGCTTACTTGTGCTCTCTATCTCTCTGTCAAATAAATAAATAAAATCTTTAAAAAAAAAAAAAGCTTATTTTCGTACTAAAAAGCTAAAAAGTGAAGTGGTACATGTGTATGTGTTGATTTGGAAGATGTTCACAATCTATTGCTAAATAAAAAATCAGGTTACCAAATGGTATATGCAGAATGGTTCTTTTCCCTTATAAAAGTTACATGTCCATATAGAAAAATGTTGGAAGTGGATAGGCCAAAATATGAATAATCATTCTTCGGTGATGTAATCGTCTGTGTACACACATATTCTATTACTTATTTATGTCTACTGATTTGTATTTTCTAGTTTTTCAGGGTTGACTTGTGTATTTTTTTTTAAAGTTCTTTAAAATATAGGGCTTGGGAATACAGGAAGTGTCTTCTAAAGCTGACCATATGCCAACTCCGTGAGCCCACAATTCCACTTTTTAGAGATATTCTCGCCAGAAATACACATGTTCAGTGAAACACATGTCTAAGAATGTTCGTGGCAGCTCTGTTCATAATAGCCTCAAAGTGGAAACCACCCAAGTGTCCATCCGCTCTGAAATGGATACGTCATGCTATCTTCACAGAACGGAAACTAGATAGAAATTGCGAGAGAGAGAGAGAGAGAGAGCAGACTCCATCCATATCTCTTTGTGAGACTGTGGGGATAAACCTCAGAGACATGTTGAGCGGAAGCAACCAGATACCGTGAGAGGGCCAAGCGTACAGTTTCATTTATGTAACGTTCAAAACAGGATCAGCTGATCTCAGTCTTAGAAGTCAGGATGGCAATCAGGGGGGTGGGGTAGGGTAGTGACTGGAGGGGACGTGAGGAGGCTTTCTGGGGGGCCTTGGTAATGTTCCTTTTCTTAAGGTGGGTGTGGGTGACCCGGGCATGTTCGCTTTGTGAAAGTCTGTTGAGCTAGAGGCTTAATGATTTGTGTGCATTCCTGTATTATGTTATATTTCAATAAAAATTTCCAAAAAAGTTACAGGGCTTAATGCATGCAGCATCTGCTCTAAGTGGTGGGTTAGTGCTTTTTGTGTAGCCTGTGGTTACATCCATTAGAGTAATGGCTTGTTCAACAATCCCCATAGGAAGAGATTTAAAATTAATATGGAAATCCAGTACTAACCGCTAGTTTGCAGTCTCCACTTACGAAATGTCCAACTTGACTCCGCTCACCCCCAATCGTATTTGCTCCAGCTTTCCCTAAAACCTGACCCTCCAAGGTTCAGAACCTGGGCTTGGGTGTGACATTCCTCATCTCATGCTGAGCTCTGCCTGGAGCCCTCTGGGGACTGGGAGGAATCCCTGAGATCCTGATCATATTGTAAAATAGTTACAGTCACTCAGAATACATGGATGATGTAACATATACCGCTACCATTTATCAAGCATTTACCGTGGGTCAGGCACTGTTCTAAGTACTTCACGTGTATAAACTCATTTGATCCTCACAGGAGCCCTGTGAGAGGGAGAACGTATTTATGCAATGCCCACTCTGGGACTCAGAGAAATTGGGCAGTTTGTTCATCACGACGTGGCTTATAAGTGGTGACTGAATTCCCTGGTCTCATCTCTGTTTTTGGAGCATTAGAGGAGCTAAGGGAAGGGACCAAAGTGCAACAGGAGATCTGATATGTGTCGTCGTCTTTTGTCCTCATCAAAGAAACCTCTGGAAGGAGGCATTGATTCCATCCTACAGATGAGAAACTGAGGTTTGGAGAGGTAAAATGACCAGAGCAGGGTCACTCAGCTGATAAGGAAGACAGGACTGGGATGCTTTTTTTGTCTGTATTATGATGATCTCACAAAACCAGCTCAAAAACCAAGACTACCTTTTATTGGTTTACTCTGACATTCCTCACCCATATCTGTTCTCACAAATGCCAGCAACAGTGCGAAGGAGATCTTGTTATCCCTGTACCCTATACCATAGGTAAAGAAACTGAGGTCTAGAGAAGTGAATTGATTTGTTCATGGCCACTTAGCTAATAACTGGTAGAGCTGGGATTTGAACCCACCACTGGCTCCAAAGCCAATGGACTTTCCGATTGTATTATGTAAGCCCTCCAAGCCTAACTAGAAAACCGAGCACCTTGCCTGCCATCTGGGAAAGAATTCCAGAAAACAAGGTTTTGTGCAAACCATTATGTAACCAAGGGTTTTCAGGGATTCAAGATATTTTGATACTTAAATTTGAAAACATGGTCTTATAGTTAAGTTCTTTTTTATGTGGGATCCTCTGAGGTAGCCCTAGTTACAAGAAAAGGAATTAAAAAGGTAATTTACCCTCAGTGGAGAGCGGCACAAGAAAAGCAAAGACGAAAATTTGCCCTAGAACTATGGTTAACTAGACGTGTCAAAGACACACGAAGACATCAGTAACAGGAAAAAAAATGGACAGGGCCTCTGGGTCACATTCAAGATGATAAAAATGCAATTAACTTGAGCCAGGTTCCTCCAGCCCACAGCAGTGACCTACCCGTTGGGTGCGCGGCTTTGTTTATCAGTTCTGGGCTAAGGACACAGGGCCAAGTGCTTGCCTTTATGGAACATGTTGGGGACTCATTAATGTCCACCCACTGGCTGCAGGGTGTGGGGGTGAGGTGACATGGGGAGGGGGAGGACTAAGGTCTTCTTTGAATGATTCATAAGGTGCAATTCAGAAGCCTTAACTTTGCCTACATCCAAGACATTGACCGGCATATAAATTCATGATCTTGAATAATTCTGAGGCTTTGAGGCAAGTCTCAAGTCACGGGGAAGGGTCAGGAGGAAGAATCAGGCTTGAACTTCTAAATGAAGAAGTTCTGAGTTCCAGCCTATGGATGTGGAGGTCCTGGGTGTTGAATGGTGAGATGCCAAAGTTACTGAGAGCCATCAGTGGACGTCTGAGGTCAACAATAATTCTTCCAACTATTTAGATTCACTGATTAAAAATCAGCCTCATTCATAAAGGGATTTGGGTGAGGTCTGTTCCTCCTGTTGGTCTCTTCTGTGCCAACCCTCAAATCGAATTAACAAGGTGTCATTAGGGGCGCCTGGGTGGCTCAGTAGGTTAAAACCTCTGCCTTCGTCTCAGGTCATGATCTCAGGGTCCTGGGATCGAGCCCTGCATCTGGGTCTCTGCTCAGCAGGGAGCCTGTTTCCTCCTCTCTCTCTGCCTGCCTCTCTGCCTACTTGTGATCTCTCTCTCTCTGTCAAATAAATAAATAAAATCTTAAAAAAACAAACAAAAAACACAAGGTGTCATTATAGACACTAAAGTCTCCTTTTGAGTCTTTTAGTTTAGAGATGACAAATAAATTACATTCTGGGTAGCAACTCTAATCAGTAGGAGTGCTTGTCTGGGGTGCTAGGTTGTGAGGATTTTCTAAACCAAATCTGGGCTCAAATGGAAAGCGCTGTGATCCACTAGTGATGTCTGCCTTGGGCACAGGAGAGAGAAGTGGGGGTATGTGAGCCACATAGCTATCATCCTGGATCTAACTTTTAATTAAATTATTAGTCTCATATCCTCTTGTTTCAGAAAAAAAAGTTGGGCGAAACTCACTCTACCTACCAACTCAGACACAAACCATATCTCAAAATTAAAGTCCCTTATTAAATACTGTCAACTCGTAAAGAATTAATTCATCCCATCAACAAACCTTTACTTGGGGACCATGACAGCAGACGTGTATAGTGTAGGCTATGATAGATCTTACATCCTAGTGAGGGAGGCAGAGATATAAAGTCATTGTAACACCCTGACCCTGCCTTTCCCTTGTCCCTCACATCCGATCCATTATCCCGTCCCATGGTTTCAAATAAATCCTGAATCCATTCACTTCTCTCCAGTTCATTGCTATTTGCCTGCCAGGCCATTATCAACTCTTAACAGCCTTTCATCTGGACTCTACGCAGAAGATGGAATGTTCTCTTAAAAATCAGATCATATTCTTCTCTTGTTCAGGGCCCTTCAGTGGGTTCTCATTACATTTAGGCTAAGACTCAGATGCTCACCATGACCTATGAAGCCCGAGGCCCATCTCTCTAATGTCATTTACTGCTTCTCTCACCCTCTCTCACTCAGCTCCAGCCACACTGGATTTCTCTCCACTTCTCCAACGCTTCCAGCTTGTTCCAGCCTTGGCACCCATCCCCTTATTGTCTGCTGGAATCCACCTGTTGTCTTCTACCTCTCTTCCTCCTGTATCTTTATGTGAATGGTTCTTTCTCATCATGCAGATGCCAGGCCCAGGGCCCCCTTTACAGAACGGCCTCCTCTGATCACTCTCGCTAGAGTAGAAGCTTTCTCTCCATCCCCATGCTATATGCATCACCTCGTTTTATATTCTCATAGTATATAGCCAACACCCCCCCCCCAAATTCTGTTTAAGCACTTGATAACTTGTTTGTTGTCTTCACCCTATTTGAATGCACATCATTGACCCTTATTCACCGAGGACAGGAATTTTGACCGTTGCGTTCACTGCCATGTCTCCAGTATATGCAGCGATGCCTGGCGTATACCTGAAAATACCTGATATTCAATATTTGTTGAAGTAAATGAACAAGAACAGGAAACTAAGGAGGAACCAAAAAGTGCCTAACCTCATACAAAAAAAAAAAAAAGTTCCTTCCTTTGCCAAAATTCCACCTTTGTTATTTCTGCCTTGCTTCCTCTGTCTACCAAATGCAGCTAGAAAGCAACATCTCAGAAACATTTATATAATCTGTACCCTGCTGGGGTCTGCTGGGGATCACGGGGAGAGGGGTGATTCACCACCATTTATTTGCAGTTGCCTGTGTGCCTAACTAAACTTTGCCACGGGCAACTCATGGCTTCGGGTCAACGTTTCAGTTGTTTTAGTTGCAGAGATGTTTATTTTACTTAAAACACTCGCAGTAAAAAGCACTCCAGCAGCTTTGGAAGAAGATATGTCACTGGCTGCAGGAGTCGTCCAAGAACTGATGCCGCCGATTGTCGACTTCCCCTAGGAAGAGATTCGGCAAGTAAGCACCTAGCGCGCTGCCTCGTGCCACCAGACATCTGGCGGAGTGGGCGAGGAGGAAAGCAGCTAGACTTTTATTCTTTTTAGCATCATGTTAAACTGGCCGTGAAACTGGGGAAGGTGCAATTGAGTTATGAGAGGGCTGCAGCATTAAATAAAAATCTAAGAGGTAGTCAAGGTGTTTGGTTCGAGGTGGGCTAACGTCTAACAGGAGGCAAAGCCTGTCTGAAACACAGTAAGTGGAAAAGATAACATCTCCTTTGCTAATAATTCGCCTCATTTATTCCTGGGAGATGGGCACGCGGGGTTGGCGTCTCTCGGAGAGGTGATTTCCCCCTCCTGCGGAAGGGGACGCGCTGTTTCCTTAAATGTCAGTGGGACCCGGGAATGTGGCCGGGTGGAACGTTTTATTGTCGTTTCTTGTTTTCTTGCTCGTGGCTTTTCTGCCTGGCCTTTTCCCCATTCTCTTGCCTGTCCCACATGTGGACAGGCTAAGCCTGTCCAATGAGGACGTTCAGGTCTAGCGAGTCTCAGAGCCGTGGTAAATGCGTTTGGCCGGAGTGACAGGCTCTGCTTGCCAACTCAAGGGTGGCAGGGAAGCCACTGTCTTTATCACCTTTTGACGAAAGCTCTATATGCTGCTGGATTAGTCGAAAATTCAACCTGGGTCATTTTCGGGGGACATGTCCCCAGGGATGTGCAGGGGAATGCTTAATAACTGCCTCTCTGGGGGAGGGTACAAGTAAGCCCTGATTTGTGGTGTTTGTGGATTTCTGTGCCATCAGTATTTCCACGGGGGCTGATTTTGAGCTCCCAATGTGATGTCAGTAAACACGGAGCTGGGAAGACATTTACAGGAGCCCTTGTTACGCAGCGCGCCCACCGCACAGATGCCATAGCCAGAAATAACGTCAGGAGCACACATAGCGGTGAAATGTACAAAACTGTTAGGGAGGTATGGGTTTTGGGGCCTTCGTGACCTTCGTTTTAATATGATGTATTTAATTGCAAGTTTACATAATTTTTAACCACAGCTGTGTTTAATAACGGGCTTGCAAATTTCCTGAAAACTTAGCACTCTGTTTGGGTTACAAGCTGGCTCAACACGGCTTGTTGCCTTCTTGGGCTGGATCGAGTCTCGGTAGCGGGAACTTAACATAGATCAAGCCATCTGGTGGTACCTTTAGTTATCAACTGTCTGTTACAGGATACAGACGATTGTGGAAACTCTCATTTCTCAGGCTCTGGAAATACGGGTAGGCACTTGCAACTGGGGCTTTGGGTTAGAATCATCTAGTTAAGGCTGATCATAATCAGCTGGTAAGAACCAACCCAGTCATAATGGTTGTATGGCCAGGGTCTGTTCTGATTGATTGGTACCCATGACATATGCAGGTTCTGTATTTTGAATCTCACCTCTGATCCAAATTCTGTGCTGTGCTGCCCAGTTCCTTCTGAAGCCTGAATATCCTCCAGTCATGACCATGGATTAGAGTCCAGATCCCTGCTGAGGCGCTCATCCTCAGCTGTGCGATCCTCTCTCTCTGCTGCCTGTCACGGATGCTGTCCCCATTCAGGTAACTCTTGACTTCCTGATGTTACCTCTCACCATTCTCTGGGGCCCCAAGGTTCCCAAGGCATGAGCCTCAAAAGCCCTCTGGCCTAGGTTCAAACACCATAGAGGCCAGTATGTCCCCAACTAACAGAGGAGTCCTTGTGGATCTCAGCCCTCAATTCTGAGACCCAAGTTCACACGCCGTCCCTGAGCTCAGCTCCACGTGAGAGTCTGAGACTGAGGTCTCATCAGCTCTCGAGCTGGGGATATCCTCTGCAGGATTATCTCAACATCGGCCGTTAAATTAGTCTGCCAGGGCTGTCATCATAGAATACCACAGACTGAATGATGTAAACAACGAACATTTATTTTTTCCGTTTCGGAGCCTGGAAGCTCAGGATCAAGGTGTCGGTAGGATTGGTTTCTCCTGAGGGCTCCCGCCCTGGGTCGTAGACAGTACCTTCCTGATATCCCTTCCTCTTCTAATAAGGACACCGGCCTGATGAATGAGGAGCCCACCACCATGACCCCACTTAACCTTAATGGTCTTCTCTCCAAATACAGTCATTGGGGGTTAGGGCTGCAACATATGAATTGGGGTTGGAGGGAGAACGACACAATTCAGTCCGTAACAACCACTGAGCACTTGAAAATTGGGTGGTTCAGACTGACATGTGCCCTAAGTGTAAATTCATCACTCCTCATCTTGCATCATCTTGTCACTTTACATAATGTATGAAAAATGGACTATAGTATTTCATTGATATTTTTGATATGACATGATGAATGAGAACAGTTTGGCTATGAATGAGAACACTGGCTGTCCTGGGTTAAGTAGAATACAGTATTAGAATGAATTTCACCTGTTTCTTTTTGCTTTTTTAAAACAGTGTGGCTATTCAAAAATTTGAAATCCCATGCACAACTTGCATTATGTTTCTGCTGTACAGAGTGTCGATACCTGTCTTCGTTCCCTCGTGCCATTCCTCCTCCCCACCTTCCATGCCCACACCTTCCAGCCTCCTGTTGGGCTCAGCCATCTGGTCCTATCGGCTGTGCTTTTGGCTGGGGAAGGGGTGGAGATGCAGGTGGGCAGTGGAGACAGAGAAGTTTCCAGATAAAGGAAGTGAAGGAAGGGAATGTGTCGCCCTGACTCCGTCTGTGGTCTGGCTCAGAGCGGGAGACACGTAAGATAGACAGGCTGTCCATAATGCTTGTATGACCCCTTCTTTGCACATCCTTGTGAGTGTCTCCGTCCCTTACTCGTTAAGGTGTAAGGTGCTTTGCCAAGAGTCCTTTTATGATCCCATTTTGGAATGTTCTAGGTCCCAGAACAGAGTTAAGGGGTGAGAGTGAGAAAAAGCTCAGCTCACCATCCAGAGATGACTAAGATATGGTCCTGGACCTCATTTGGCCCACACTGTCAACGCAGGAAGGAGTTGGGTAGTGTGGCGGGGGTGTGGGGAGGGAGGAAATGGACGGCATTGTGTTTAAGGCTATGCAAGGGAGCAATTTATATACGTTATTTCATCCAGTCCTTCTGGCAACCGCATATTATATTCATTTTACTGGTGAGAACACGGAGACTTGGGAAGGCTAAATAAATTCTCTAACATTACCAGCTGGCAGGTAGCAAGGCCAGTATTTGAGACCAAGTCTGTCTGACTCTGGGCTACCATGCTGTGTGCCTGGAGTAAAAAGGAGAGATTTTTCTGGAGCATGTGGGAACTCTCTTGAGTTGGATTCAGGTCCAGGAAGGAAAGCAAAAGGGAATCCTAGACAGGGACTGGCATGAGCAAGGGTGGAGCCATAAGTCCAATGTAGGTACTCCCTGAAAATTCCAACCAGGGGCTACCCTCCTGCAAGTCTTCTGCTGAATGTTTAGGGTTAGGGGAACCTTGGGACTCGGCAAGGACTTATAGAGACCACCCCACAGCCTACTTATCTATCTCAGGTTGCGTATGGGTTATTCCTTGATGGCCTTACTCACCGGCTTCTTGCAAGGTCTTTTTTGAGGTTTATTATTTCCTTGTCCATATACTTGATGCTCCTCATCGGCTTGTCCGGCACCTGATGGGAAGGCAAGAAGTGAAAGATAAAAGTGTTAGTACAACCCTTACAAATGGAGCCGGGCTTCAGGAAGCCCGTGCATTCATCTGAGATCTCTTACCAGGTTGGAGGGATGCTGGGCGGCACAGTGACCTTCTCTACACCAAAGAAGGGCCGTGTATACAGTGGAACTAGCAAGGGCTTTGGAGACAGGCAGACCCGAGCTCTGACCCTGGTTCTGTCTGGTGGCTGGCTGTGTGATCTCAGACAAATTACTCGACCTCTCTGGGCCTCAGTTTCTTCAACAGAGTGGAGGAATAATTTTTACCTTGTTGTGCCAAGTAAATTCATTGCCACATTCTTGACTCATAGCAAGGATCTGATAAATGGAGGCTCTCATTAGCATCATACTCAAAGTAAAGCAAAGAACTAAATGTAATAATTGTTGTTGGTCACAACACATGCCCTCCTTAATACCCATCCCCCGGTTACCCCATCCCCCTACCCCCCTTCCTTCTGTAACTTCAGTTTGTTTCGAGGAGTCCAGAGTCTCTTATGGCTTTTCTCCCTCTCTGATTTCTTCCCATTTGTTTTCCCTCCCTTCCCCTGTGGTCCTCGGCTCTATTCCTTATGTTCCATGTGTAGTGATGAGCGCTGGGTGTTATATGCAACTGATAAATCGTTGAACACTACATCAAAAACTTACGATAAACTATATGCTGGCTAAATGAACATAATAAAAAAAAAACGTTTAACAATCATGTAAAAAAAATAATCGTTGGTGGCATAGGCAGCTGATTTGGAGAGCTAAATCTTGTCAGTGTAAAGATGCCCAGGTACTTTATTCCCCTCATCATCCCCAAGCAGGATTTAAGGAGTAAATTATCCAGGTGATGGGTCATGGTTTTTTCCTCCCTCTCCAGTATTCATTTGCCTTGCCTAGCTATAAGGGAAACCTCACAAGACTTAAATTCATTACTCAGAGGCTGATACCAGATCAATGTAAAAAAGAGAGTTAAATTAACTGTATTCTAATATAAAAGCCACTTTTCTCAGCCCCAGCTCTGTGAAACAATAATAAGACCATTATCTGGATTACCCTGTCTTGAAATGAGTTCCTGCAGTACTAATTTTTTTTTAATCAAAGGAAATCTCAAGAAATTATGGGGAAATGGGCGCTTTCAGAGGAAGCTGGTGGGAGAAAGCATTGCAGTGACTTTTCTGAAGGGCGATTCGTCAGTGCATACTAAATGCTGTGAAAGTGTGCTTGCCTCCGGATCTAACGATCCTTCTGCTGTCGGGCATCCTATGGGAATATCCCTGCATGGGCATGGAGATCCATCAACAAAATTGTTCACCGGGATGCTGCTGGTGAGAGCAAACTCTTGGAAACTACCCATACGTCTTCACAATGGAAGATAGGTTAAATAATTGTGGTGCATCTAAACAATGGAATAGTATGCAGCAATTAAGTGAGGTGACAATATAGTGATGGAAGTCTATTGACTGACATCTGGAGATGTCGGAGTTCTTTGAGTGGGAAATCATGTTGCAATATGTGTCACGCAATTCTGCTTTTTTTTTGGAGAATGATCTGTGTGCATGTGTGCATCTCCAAAGATGCAGAAAGCCATACCCCCCAAATGAAGAGAGTCTCTCTAGGGGTGGGATTACAGTGAATTTCATTTTACTTTTCCTAAGCTTATGTGAAATTCCTGGTGCTCTGCAATAAATATTACTTGGTTATGTGATAAACAAAGAGAAAAGATTACAAAAAAAAACCCGGTAAGTGGCCAAGGGAAGTTTGGCAAAGGCCGATGGGTAGTGCTGTGTGGAAAGTGTTTTCCCGAAGGCAGAGTGAGGACTGGTGGTGTGCTCAGCGACAGAAATACAGTATGGCACCTGACGCATGGGGGGAGGCTCTCATCACCCAGCAGCTCTCATCACCCACTTTCTCTGGAAATGAAATTGTGCGGTGATGTCCACTGCTCTGGGCCTTTTACATAGAATGTGGAAGGGGAGGAGTGTGGCTGCATGGGAGGTGAATGGCGTTTGTGGCAGTGTGGTGGGGGTGAGGAGTGGGCATCTGGAGCCGGGGGGAAGGGACTGTCACTAGCCTGCCTGTAGGTTAAGCGTCTGACTCTTGATTTTGGTTCAGATCATGATCTGGGTTGTGAGATCGAGCCCCATGCCAGGCTCTGCACTCAGCACAGAATCTGCTTGAGAATCTCTCTTTCCCTCTCTCTCTCTGCCCCTCTGTCCGTTCACTTATGCATGCTCTCTCTCTCTCCAAATAAGTAAGTAAATAAATAAACAAAATCTTTAAAAAAAAAAAAAAAAGAATGGGGAGTCTCTGGCACTCCCCCAGAATACTAGTCACTGCAGCTCCTTCTCATCCACTAAATATAAAGGGTACAGAAAAAGCATCCAGGATAGCCTCGAATAAACTCAGCAAGATACGAGACAGTGGGGTCATGTATCAACTTTATCTCTGTGTATTGTTAGCAATGTATTACAGGTAATATAAATATACCCAGGTGTTTCAACCCCTTGGCTGAAAATTAATGGCACACCCGTCAGTTTTGATCTTGAGGGATGGGTGAAGTGGGAGCGGAGACAGACCTCCAAGGAGGCATGTAAGGATCTCTAGGAGTACTTTCTAAAACTTCTACATAATGGACATTTGCTTTCCTCACACCCCAGGATCACTTCACCCTCCCTCTTGATACTAGTTCCCTCATTAGACCATTTGCTCCTCTCCCATGAGGACACTTCCACCATGGTAGATAGTCATGGGACCAACGGCATGGGGTTGTTCTGAATGGCTGCAGTCAAACAGCACAGCCCATCTCCCATCACAGTGACTGGTTTAGGAATGGTCATGTGATGTAGTTTGGGAAAATGAGATGCAAGACAGATATTTGCCAGGGGTTTCTAGAAAGCATGATTCCTAGATCTTTTGAGGAACCATAGGCAGAGAAGTCGTCTTTCCTCATTGACTATTATTGGAGAAGCAGATATCCCTGGGAGTTGCTGGCAGCCGTTTTGTGCCCATGAGGGTAGCCAGCCTCCAGTTGAAGATGTGGGAGAAGACAGAGAAGAGAGTAAAAAAAAAAAACTTGTCCATTGGTGCCTTGTTGAACTAATCAAGCGTCTCTAGACTTTTCACAAACACCACTTTTATTATTTAAACCAGCTTGAATTGGCTTTTCTGTTACCTGCAACCATAAGATTTCTATCTGAAATATGCCCTCCCTTGGGTGTGCCAAGGCAGACCATAGATCAAGAATTATTTTAACTTGTCCTCTTTTCCTTTACCTTCCCTTCCTCTCTTGGGTGACCGACATCCAATGACATCCATCCTGGTGCATTTTGCAGTGAAAGCAATGAGATTGGCCATGTCGAAATCAAACATTTGAAGTCAAGGTTATCTCTTCCTAATCCCTCTCTGAGCACCTCATTACTCTTTCTTGCAGGACCAAAGTAACTTTCTTAAAGGATATTGTGAATTAAAAATATGTATGAACAAAGAAAAACCAAACACACTCAGATTTCCCTGCCAGATAATTTGAAAATAAGCAATTGAAACGCTGCTTGAAGTCACAGTTGAGTACACATCACTCTCTTAAATGTCTCAAGTTTCACCCCCCTCAGGAAGCAAATATGATGCTGTCCAAATATGACCCCAAATCTTGCCTATTGATAGTTGCCTCAAAAAGAGAATTTGTATTGATTGAGGTTGGTGCTTACCAATAGCAGCAAAGCCAAGTTGTCCCCTCAATTTGACATAAAACTTGAGCAGGACAAGATCCATGCCCCAATCCCTGCGATTATGTCAGCATTTCAGTGGAGTCTCAGGAAACCATTTTCACTGTGACCATTGTTTAAGCACAATTATAATAAGCCAGTGGTAATAATTGCCATGGAATGAGGGAGCCCTGGTCGTCAGGACATTTACCAATACTATCTGATATAAGCACAATTTAAAGCGTACAACACATCCAAGAATCGCTATCTTTACAGCTTTCCAGAGGGCAATTTGGCCACATGTATATGCAGCCTTCAAAGCACATATGCTCATATCCCCAGCAATTCTACTTGTATCCAAGGAAAGTTTTCAGAAAGGATGAAAAGATTTATGCATGAGGATGCCTATCACAGCAGTACGAATAACAGTGGAAAAACATCTAAATGTCCAGCAATGAGCGTTGAGGGGATAAATCACAGTCTATCCAGATGATGGCAAATGATGCATTTGAATTTGGTGCTACTATTTAACGTTGCTATCGATGTATATTTGTTGCTATGGAAAGGAATATAATTTCAAGTGAAAATGTTACAAAAATATAAAGAACTTAGATTCATAGAGTGTTTTAAGATTCATATTCATAAAAATCTATAGATATGTCTAAAAATGTATATGCACGAATACAAATTATGTTTTAAAGTAATGATATATGGCAAGGTCTATGCATTGACATAATAAGAATGAAGTAAATATAACAAATTGCTAATGGAGATATTATCTCAGGGTGGTTGAATTATGGGTAAGCAGTAATTTTTAATTTGGGTCATCTTTTTCCCTTCCTTAAAAATAATTTACCTGTATTAATTATCTAAGAAAGTAACAGTGTTTTCAGGTTTATAAAGCAATTCTAACTGATTCTATCAGTATAAGCTAAGTGTAAGTTTTCATTGCTGTTTTATTTATTTATTTTTAAAGATTTTTATTTATTTATTTGAGAAAGAGTGAGAGAAAGAGAGAGAGAGAGCACAACTGGAGGGAAGGCCAGAGGGAGAGGGAGAAGCAAGGTCCCCACTGAGCAGAAGCCTGGGATCCCAGAAGCCTGGGATCATGACCTGAGCCGAAGGCGGGCACTTAACCAAAGAAGCCAACCGGGAGCCCCTCGGTGCTGTTTTAAATTCAGTCATCTAGGAGTCTGGGGTGATGTAAGTTAATAGTTTATTTTAGCACACTGTATCTGGCAGGGTCTAGGCAGGAAACAGAGCTCATGGTAGGTAGTTCAATACAGGGAATTTAAGGGGCGCCTGGGTGGCTCAGCAGGTTAGAGCCTCTGCCTTTGGCTCAGGTCATGATCTCAGGGTCCTGGGATTGAGCCCCACATCGGGCTCTCTACTCAGCGGGGAGCCTGCTTCCCCCTCTCTCTCTGCCTGCCTCTCTGCTTACTTGTGATCTCTCTCTCTCTCTCTCTCTTTGTCAAATAAATAAATAAATAAAAATCTAAAAAAAAAAAATACAGGGAATTTAATATAGGAAAGCAGTTACTAAGGTGTTGGAAGAGCTGAAAAGCTAAATAGGGGATGGCATGACATGCTTGAGATTGTCCAAAGAAAGAAGCTTCTGCCACCTCCAGGGATGGAGGAGCTAAGGGCTGAGGTAGACTTCAAAAGCCCTGGCAGAAGGTGGGCTCATGGAGGAGACGTAGTTTCAGTTGGAGGTGCCACCAGAAGCTGACTAAAGGGAAGGGGAGAAATACTGTGGCTTCTTCCTTCCTCTGACCCGCCATTTCCTCTTCACACCTCCTATTGGCTGAACCTACCTGGAAGCTCCCTGGTGAGGGCACCTGGGAAATGTAGTTTGCAAGGATCAGCCCCCTGTGGGGAGCAGGATGTGAAAATGGAATTGAGGGCCAAAATCAAATGGCTGTGGTTATAGTTTATGCTCTGGGTGCTGACTAGTGATTTTTGGGATATAAATCTGGTTCTCCTATTAATAAGGACCCCTTCGCAGATGGTAATGTTGGATATTCCTTATTTTTGGATCCTAAGTTTGAGGTTCTTAGAATTTTCCATGGCTTAGATGCATATCCCAAATTGGCATCATTCTCTCTCTTAAAATCATTTTCAAAACCCAGGTTTCTAAAGTATCCAGAACCCACCTACTTCTCCCAGTTTCTTTCCTGGGAAGTTTGGCTGACCCTTGAACAACATGGGTTTGAACCGTGCATGTCCGTAACTTTTACTTGGATTTTTTTTTTTTTTTTTTAACAGCACGGCACTGTAAATGTATATTCTCTTTGAATGATTTTCTTAATAACGTTTTCTTTCCTCTAGTTTAATTCATTGTAAGAATACAATATACAATACATATAAATACAAAATATGTGTTAATGAACTGTTTACCTTGTTAGTAAGGCTTCTAGTCAATAGTAGGCTATTAGTAATTAAGTTTTTGGGCAAGTCAAAAATTATATGCAGATTTTTGAGTGTGTGTGTGTGGGAGGGATTCGGTGCTGCTAATTCCTGTGTTGTACAAGGGTCAACTGTATTGTATATTCCAGATATATTTTTTTAAAGATTATTTATTTATTTGACAGAGAGAGAGATCACAAGTAGGCAGAGAGGCAGGCAGAGAGAGAGGGGGAAGCAGGCTCCCTGCTGAGCAGAGAGCCCGATGTGGGGCTCGATCCCAGGACCCTGAGATCATGACCTGAGCTGAAGGCAGAGGCTTTAACCCACTGAGCCACCCAGGCGCCCCTATTCCAGATCTTCATAGACCACTCCTTCTTGCACCAAAATGTATATATCCTATGTCCCATACTGATAAACAAGCTGATTGCCTCCCTGCTGACACTGATTAACCTGTCTCCCTACCCAGGTAATCTACTCTAAGATCACTCACATTTGCAATGCAATTCTACATGTAAGATTGTATTCTGGTTATGAAACTAACTAATGAACATTGCAGAAAATCAAGGAAAGATTTAAAAAATTAGGAGAAAATAAAAGCCAAGTATCACCCCATCACCATCACTTTGGATGTCCTTTGCCTTGCTTTCTGTGCCGACTTCCAGCCGGGATTCACAAAAACCATCCCGGGACAGTGGACTTCAGTTTTCTGCCCTTGCTTCCCTGGGCAGTGCCATTGGCCTTAAGAGCCCTCAGTTATTCCATCGACTTGCAGAGCGTAGAGGATGTCTCCAATCTTTGTTCCTTGGAAAACAAAGTCAAATCTCTGCCCTGTCCACATTTTCCTTTTCTGATTGATCTGTAAATGCGTTTTTGACAGCAGATCTGTGAGAAACACCACGTGTCACCCTGTAATGTGTCAGATTAAAAGCTGATAAATGTGGAGGGCAGGAGTACAGCTCAAGTGAAGCCTTAGATGGGGATGGTTTTGGGGCAGGTGTCCTCACATTTAATACTCATGTGCTGGGACTGTTTAAACTAGTAACATTTGGAAGTGATTTGGTTTAACCTGACAGCTGAGAAGTGGGAGGTTGCAGGAATGAATGGAAAGAGCTTTGTTGTCCAAAAGAGCCAGGTTTGAGTGCGGGCTCTGTCACTCGGGGGTTGAGTGACTCAGACAAGTTGCATACCCTCTCCGCTTCTGTTTCCCCATCTGTGGAATGGAGTTAATGCTGTCTACCAATAACATTACTATTCGTCGGTGTGCCGCACACTATTCTAAGTGTATGCTTCTTTGAAATACACGATTCCATTTAGACCTTGCCGTATTATTATTTCCATTTTATAGAGAACCAAACTGAGGCTTTGAAAGGTGAACATGACATTCTATCGAGTGGCAAAGTCTGGATCTGAGCTCAAGTTCAAGTGACTTCAGAGCATGTGTTTTTAACCATGACTTCATTCTGATTCCCCTTTTGCATCGTGGGGGCTAAATAAGGGATCGCATTTGCTAGCTATTAATTTACGGACACTACCTCTAAAGCCTGCCCACCGAATTTTGTTGGATTTTGTCATAAACATTGTCCTATGGCGAAAAATCACAATGATTTATTGGAGGTCATGGCTGGAAAGCCAATCTTTTAAATATCTGTTGTTCTCTGTCTCTGTATGAAAGAATGTTCCAAACCCGTCTTTGTTATTTCTTAAAATATGATCTACAACCTAGAATCAGATTAAGATGGAAATGAATTCCTGCTAAATGTACTTGGGCTGATACAGATTATCAGGAGAACAGCTGGGATGCTCTGTCAAGTGATGGGGGGAAGGGAGACCATGTGAAAAGCTGATAGCACTGAGGAGCAAGCAAGATGATTAGCAAATTCCAGACTCATTATGGAGAAGCTGTAAAGAATGAAATGGGCAGAGAATCTGTGGTTGGATCTATGGCAAGAGCATATGCATGAGCCCAGAGATCTTTGCTTGCACGCTGATATTTAAGTTTTGGGTGGATGTATGATGGTGATCAGTACTTTCCTTTGGGGAGAATGAAGGTTGGGTGTTGTTGTTGGTGTTTGTCATCATAAATGTAGGTATACCTACCAGTCGGGATAACCCAGAACTAGGGACCTCATCCCCATGTAGACACTTTTAGCTGAAATATGAAGTGTGCTATTGAATTCCTTAAAGAATTTCTTCACTGAAGGCAGGGTGCATCCTTTAGAGTGTTTTGATTGAGTTACTCTTATTTTTCTCATCTTCCTATGGACCTGGGAGAAACAAAGTTGGGGACCTGGTGAATAGTGGGGTAGTGGAAAAGGGGACGGTCATCCAGGGGAGAGGAGTGAGTCCTGCTCGGAACCTAAGGACAGAACAAGCAGCAGGAGTCTCTTGGGGGGTGGAGGAGGGAGAAGAGAGCGATGACAATGGTCCCTGGGAAGAGAGCGTCTGCCTTCCAGCTCCTGACACAGTGTCCGGCCTCGAGTTCAATCCATCATTGCTGAATGATGAGATGAATGCATCACAGTCTCAAGGTTCAACCCTATAGGTTAATTGTTAATTACAGAGGGAACAAGGTATCTGCATAATGACAAGCTCTGGCGAATACCACCTGAACCAGCGCGAGCCCACTCTGCGTCACCAGTGATGGGAGAAACCGATGTCACGCGCCCTTGGAGCAGTGCACTGGGGAGGACATAGCGTCACCTACATGGTATTTCTATTTCTGCCCCAGTCCGAGTGTGGTCAGGAAGGAAGGATGAGAAAAATAAAAGGTGAGGGTCATTCTACAAAATAAATGATCTGGAATCTTGGAAAACATCAGTGCCTGTGTCAGTCTGGTCCTCTGGGAAGCAGGCATTGAAACGGGAGTACACGGGGCTTATTGGGTTGAGCTTGTGAGAGAGAAAAGAGGGAGAGAACAGGACTGGGCAGAGACAGCCTCAGACTGCGATGGGGATCTGACAAAGCCTCAGCCAACACAACAGGGAGTTCTAGAGCAAAGACTGCGCACTATGGGAGTGCAAGCGTAGGGCAGAAACGGCCAGGGCTCATCAGCCGGGGGGCCATGTTGATCCTGGCCTCTGAGGGAGATCTGAAAGGACCCTGCCCTCTGAAAGTACCAGTAGCTAGAGGCTCTTAGCTACCTGCACTCCTTAGGGCTGAATGGCAAGTTCTTTCTTGGAAAGAGGTCCAAGAGACGCACCTCTGTGGCTTCCACCACATGTATCTGTCACCAGTGACATCTGCTCTGCGGGAGAGGGCCCCAACTATGTAGACAGCTTGCCGTGGGACTGGATGGGGTATCTGGGGCTGGGGGCCTTTATTTGCATGTTTTTATTTAATCCTCACACCAATCTTTATATCGGCTTGGTGAACCAAACATGCCAGAGAAGGTTACTATCATTATCACTTATCATAAATACGTGGGATTTTTACAAAATTGAAGCCTAAATTGAAGATGAAAAGTATAATTTGAGTGAGATTATGAAAATATTCCCAGACACACTCTTGAAGGACAGATTAAGGCTAATCTGGAGTCAGCAATGGTAGCGATGCAGTGATTTAACAGTAGGTGGCGCTAGATGCCATAGCTTCAATCAAACCCAGGTTTCCTTCAATCTCTCTGCCACCCTCCATTCGCACTTGATTGAAAAGGAAATTGGCTGCCAGCATCAGTGAGCCCCCATCAGCCCTGGGATAGAGCTGACATGCCAACAGCCTATGTGCTCTAACCACCCAGTGGAAAAAAAAATAAATTAAATACATTAATCTCATAAGCCCTTTTGAAAGACTAGATACAAGGGGCCAGCAGTCCAGCTGTTGGGCAGCAGTAGCCAATGGGAATCTGTATCATGGACATTCAAAGTCCTGGAGGAGCTTCTGGATACAGGCCCTAGGATGTAACAACCATTGTGCCAGCAGCCTTTCTGTTTGATAATCGTGCCTAAATTTATGCCTAAATAATTATGCCTAAATTTTCAGGACCTCCCATGTGTTAGGCTGGAGATGGCAAATGGGCTCTGCCTTGAGTGCCAGCTTCAATCTACTACATTCGTAGCAGCAGCCGTCTGGAGCTGCCTGCAGTCCCATCTCATCAGAAGAATTCTGTGATTGATTAGCAATGTCTGCCATGGTTCCAAGAAGGAAAAGTAGCATGGAGTTATCTAACTGCCCTTCCCGTGCCAGGCACTTTACGTGTGTGTGGCGGGGCAGGGGGAGGGGGAGTGGTGGTAAGTCCCATATATGTCTTCAGTTCCTGTTCCCTCTCCCTGGAAGCAGATGAAGTCAACATCTTTGCAAAATCCCAGTGAATCCCTTGAAGGTCCAAAGAAAGCCAGCCTTCCATTGGTTAAACTCATTTAACCTCCTTTCCCCCACGAAAAGCAGAAGCAGAGATGAGGTTAAGCCAGTGGTGAAAGGGAAAAGGTCGAAGATGCAGAAGTGCTGCTGGGGGCTTGAATTCCCCTGGGGATGCACCTCCCTGTGTCTCCAGGGCTGCCTCGATAGGACTTCCACAGTGCTGTCCACAGGATGCCATCCGATGCCAGGTTACGCGGATCACGTTAGGACGCTGAGGGAGGGGCAGGAGTAGCTCCAATATTTCTTAAATTCCTACTATGCGTTAGAAACCGGTCGGGGATATGATGCTGAACGAGACAGCCTCCCTGCCCGCAAGGAGCTCACGGTCTAGCGGGGGAGACGGGTGTCCAACAGGCGGTTCAGCTATAATGTGGTGATGTGCCCACACAGACTCTAGCCCGAGGCTGGTGAGGGGGCATTACTGGCCGAGGTTCTGACTGAGCTGGACGGAAAAACTGGAGAGAGAACGGTTTCAGACAGAGGGAACCACGAGGAGTTGGGGTGTAGGGTATGATGGGGGAGGGGGAGCGATGGAGGTTCTCCTTGATGTCCCCAGGCAGGAGAAAATATGCCCAAAGCTGGTAATGCTGCTGAGAAGCCGTGAGAAGCCACTTCAGCAAATAAGCTCACAGATGAGGGCCCTAGCTAAGGACTGAAGATGAAACCTTGAGTTTTATTTCATTTTTTAGCTTAGTTTTTCTTTTGAATAGGCAGGATTTTCAAATGGTTTAAAAACAAATAAAAGGGTATGTAGTTAAAAAATATTACTTCCATCTTGTCCTCAAGCTATTAATTTCCTTCCCTGGAGAGGACGAGTGTTACCAAGTTCTTGTGCATCCTTCCAGAGAGATTTTATTCTCTAATGAGCAAATGCACACACATGCGCATACACACATACACACACCTGCTGTACCACCTGGATGGGACAGTCAGGCCAAGGGCAGGCAGAACACTCCCTCCACGGGCCCAGAGGCCCCCTTGGTGTCCTGCACTGGCCCCTTGGGGGTCATGGTGACCGGTCTGGCACCTCTCATGCCAAGCAGATGTGGGTTCCCAGCTGCCCTCGGTGATATTTCCAGCCAGTGTGTTCTGGACCAGTACATCCAAACTGCAAAGGCTCCCTCCTGATGAAGGAGCTTTATAAACACAAAACAAAACTGCAGCTGCTATGCCTCTCCCTGTCTCTCCATCCCCGGAGGAAGGAGATAATCCCCAGTACATAAAATCTTGTAGTCTTCTGGCTTTGGCCTGAGGATCGATGTGGGGCAGGCAAGTGGGCCATGGTTTGAGCACCAAGACTCTACTTATATTCGCAAAGTAAAAGGAAAACCGGCAGGTCTGATTTAAAATATTTGTTACATTAGGCTTATCTCTTTAGTATGTTTCCTATTTTCAATGTAAAGTTAAAAAACCACTGCTTTCCCACCCTCCTCTAAATTCTAGCCTTGCAGTGCACGCAGGGAGTGTGACCTCGTCTGTCGCATTGTCTCTTTGGTCTCTGGCACGGAGCCAAACCAGAGTGGTTTCTTGGCAGTTAGTTGTTGAGTGGGTGGATGAACCAGTGAAAACTAAGCGGTAATAATATTCTTTGATTTTGGACTCTTCGACTCAACTCCTAGACAAAGCCTGGAGAACTGACCCACGAGCCCAGCACAGAATGCAGGCTGGCAATCTTGACGATGTAAACGTAGTATTAAAAGACCCAAGGAGAGATGATGAGCTGAGCTCCTCCTCTACTGAATGAGGGGTCAAAGAGACTCTACGGTGAATGGGGACCGGAATGCGAGTGTAACGTAGTTTTTTAAAAAGACTGTCTTTATCTTATTTTCTTTTAAAATTGAGCAGAGGGTACGGAGACTTTCCCCGTATAGTCCCTGCCCCCACACATGCACAGCCTCCTGTATTGTCAGCAGCCCCCCCACCAGAGGAGGGCCCTGGTTACGACCGATGAAACCTACACTGACACGTCATTATCACCTCAAGTTCATGGCTTACATTAGGGATCACTTGTGGTGATGCACATTCTGTGGGTTTGGATGAATGTCTAACGACATGTATCTGTCAGGATAGTATCCTATGGAAAAGCTTCACTGCCCGCATAACACAGTTTTTTAAAGTTGCAGAATTAACCAGTGACAGAACTAAAGGTAATACTGTTTGGAGGAGGATGGGGTTCGGAGGTGGGGAGTGTGTAAGGATGCCAAGGAGCCAGATCCTCATTTTTCATAGCAGGAAGTCTTTAAAGTCTTAAGTGTATAAACTGAGACACATAAAATTCAATCCAAATTGGATAATCTGGAAATGTAGATCATTGGAAAAAATAATAGGAAAGTGTTAGAAGTGGAAGCCTGGGGAATGCCTTCCTTCAGTAGTGAAAAGTGGGCTCAGAAGAGGGACTCCTACTCTTTGGTATTTTTTTAACCAGCGTATGTTTTACATTATTTTTTTTTTAAATATTAAAATAGTTTGAGAACCCTAGTCAGAAGGAATGAAAATACAGAGCCCCACTTTGTTCCTATGAAAACCAACAAGCACAACATCCCCTAATACCCATTCTCATTTCGAAGTCAAGACAAAATTAATTTAGAAAAGAAAATACAGCCAGGGAGCAGAGTTAGCAACCTCAGGAAATTCAGGGAAATGTAATTGAGTAAGAATTATCTCTTTAATTACTTCTGACCAAATCAATAACAACGCCAGATGAGAAGCCACGTTCGTCACCAATGAGAATCAAGTTACTGAGAAACGAATTGGGGTTCAGACTTGTTTGCAATAGCAAAACACCTGCTTCTCACAGTCAGCAATCGTGGTTCCTGGGTGGAGGGTGGGTGGAGGCAGGAGAGGATGGTGGCTGGCAGCCCGGGGTGGGTCACCTGCTTATTGTTTTCAAAGGGGGAAAGCCTGCACACAGAGAGCCCTTCTCCAAAGATTTGAAAGCATGGATGCCCTTGATGGTGTCAGGTGTTCACCTCTATGCTCTGCTGATGCTCATGAGGGGAGAAGCTAGTTAGCCGTGTAAGTTAGAGGGAGATGGACCAGACACCCCAGGAGTAGTGAGTGGGAGAGCGTTTTTGTTTTCAGAGCACAAAGTTCTGTGTGGGAACTACGCAGATTTCTTTGAAACAGTCTTGGATGTGCCTTTCTAGGGAGGCGGTGAGGATCATTGTTCCAAAGGGGCCCTGCTGGGCACACCTTCTAGATCTTTCTGGGACATGGTTATTTGGCCTGGACTAAAATTCTATCTAGAGCTGGAATCCGAGTGTGCACCATTTGCCTAACCTCATGCAGACCTACCTGTCTCCATCAATATTGGGGTCTCTTGACAATTGTCTAGGGCCTTCTGACTTCCCTGTCACACTCTGTGCCTTAGTCTTGGCTCCCCTGCTCCCTGGGACTTGTCAGTGGGTCATCCCCTCTGTCCAGGACACATTAGATATTCTTTTGTTCAAAAAACACTTACTGAGTCCCTCTTAGGATTCCAGCTCGGTGCTAGGAAATACACATCCTTCCCAAAGCTCCTGCTCAGAGTCTTGTAGGGGTAGGCAGAGAATTAAGCAGAGTACAATACTATGGAATATAGGCGTGGGAGTGGGAGTGGGCCTGGAGGGCCGTGGGTGCATGTGACTCAGCCAGGGCAGGGAGCAGTCAGAGATGAAGGAAGTGACTCTTAAGGCCAAGTGGAGACTTGAAGGACTAGGGGGATCTAAAAGAACAAGGAGGATGCTGTTCCAGGCAAACGAACAGCATGTGCAAAGGTCTGGAAGTGACAGAGAACCTTCCTATTTAACCATGGCGGCTGGGAGCCTAACCAGGCGGCTGGGAGCCTAACCAGGCCCCTGGGATTGGAGGTGGGACACTGATTTGCAGCTTGAGCTGATTAAAGCCCAAAGTTAGACTCTTGGAGCCCTAGCCGGGGAAATCTGTGGACAGCTAGAGCTGCAGTGACCTCCTTCTAGGCACAGACCCAGCAATCACCGAGGGGAGCTGTCTCTCCCAACCTCAATCCATGTGGCTTTGAGGATAGGAACGTGATGCAGCCCTGGCCAGTGAAAATACGCCAGCAGCTGCCTTCCCACAGGGAGGCTTTGCTTCTTTTATGAATCTGAGACCCAGCAGCCTAATGGCTTTCAATCCCAGGATACTTGCTGCAGCTGTTAGGAAAGAGATCTCTTTCTATAGGGGTTGCTGAGCTGGGAAAATGTCAGCCTGGAGCTCTTGGCTGGTCATCTTGGTCACCATTTTGGTAAGGCCTACTTGAGAATGAAGCCAACATAGAAGAAAGAAGATAAAGATATTGTTGGAGCACCTGGACCTAACCATTTCTGAAGCTAGATTTACCGACGAACTTTTATTTACTTGAGACAATTTTCTCTTTTGCTTAGGCCACATTGAATTGAGTTTTTCTATCATTTGCAATCAAAAGGTCTTGATGATTTTGCTAGCATATTGCAAATGGTTAGCGTATTGTGACTAGTCTAGATGACCCTAAACTATACCCCAGGAGAGTTATACTATTTCCTGTGTCTAAACCAAAACCCATGGGACATTACTGATTTTATACAGCTTTTTTTTTTTTTTAGATTTTTAAAATTTGAGATAGAGAGTGTGTACGAGCAGGGGAAGGAGCTGAGGGACAAGCAGACTCCTTGCTGAGGGCAGAGCCCAACGTGGGGCTCAATCTCAGGACCCTGAGATCGTGACCTGAGCCGAAGTCAGATGCTTAACTGGCTGAGCCACCCAGGCGCCCGGGAGAGCACAATTTTAAAGTCATCAGAGATGATCAGAGTTGAGAGATTAGCTAGCACAGCCCCCTCCATCCCATGACAGATATACTAAAAATGGCCGCCATTTATCGAAGGCTTACTAAGTGTTAGGCGCTGTTGTAGGTGCTTTACGTGTATTGACTCATTTCACTCTTGCAACACACTTTGTGGATAGGACTGTTCTTAACTCTGTCTCACAGATTAGAAAATGGACTCATAGAGACGTGGAGTAAATGTACAGACTTAATGACAAGGAGGGGGCAGAGGTGGAGTAGTTGGAATTCAAGCTGAGGCTTGGTTCCAGAGTGGATCCTCTCCCTGCTCCACAAACAGATGAGCAAGCCAAGCCCCAGAGAGGCTGAGAATTTTCCTGAGGCCACACAGTAAAGCAGCAGGGACTCGGGACAAGAATACACAGGGCCTTGCTTCCCAACAGGCCACCCAGCAGGTACAATGAGTGGAAAGGCAGCTATGAGATTTGGAGTCAGAGTCTTTGGCAAGTGCAGCAGCTCTTTGCGCTTCTGTTTTCTTGTGCACAGAGCCTACTTCGTAGGGTCGTGATGGAGATTTAATGTGCTAATGCGTGTCAAGTTCTCAGGACGGAGCCGGGTTTATGGGGTCTCTCAATAAATGCTAGTTGTTAATGTAATTGTTATAATTAATAAGCTGTGCTGTTAATGAAGGTGTAAAACGCAGGTGTCTGCCACATGACCACGGGCAAGTCGCTGAATTACAGTGGCCGTTGGTCCCATTGGTAAAACAGGGTTATTATCTGCCCTTTGCTCATGACACCAGAGCATTACGAGGATTAATTAGAAGTCTTATAATGTGCTGTGCACTTTGATGCTCTATAAACAGAGAAATGTGATGGTTGAATATTTATATAATCCCCATTACTGAGGATCTTGAATTGCTTTACTGATGCTTTTTAAAAAAAAAATCCAATTTCCCAAAGGTATATAAATCAGTCTGAGTTGAATAAAAGATTGGGCTTTTATTATCTGCCAACAGCTTAGAAACTCAACAAGACTAGGCATCTGGGCACCAGTGGCTGACTGCAGTGCTAAAGTCTTGGGAAGGGAGAAGGAGATGCTGAGACTGTAGGGCTGTCTCTTCCTCTCAGTTTGAGCTCTTTCAAGGCTAAGACTGAATCTTGTCCTCCAATGGATCACAAGCATAGGGCATGACATGCAGCAAGAATGGGGTGAACACTTGATGAAGGGAAGGATGGACAGATGGATGGATGTAATCCTTGACCTCTTGATGATAAAAGAGTAGATGGGTCTGGCCCCAAAACTATGGCCAGAGGAGATGGGGAGCCACATCGGATATTGGATGGAAAGCCACTCGGGCAGCGTGACAGGTTGGAAAGACATTTGGCACCTCCCAGAACTGGGTTACCAGCTGTGTGACCTTGGCCTTGGATCAAATCTTTCTCTCTTCATCCGAGAATCACAGTAATGTCTGTTAGGATGCTTTGAGCTGAAGGCAACAGGAAGCTCCACCCATCCTTGCTTAAAATATAGGGAACCACATTACTTCGTGTATCAGGGAGTCCAGAGTAGGATTTGGGGTTGGCTTTGAGGTTCTGTCATGCCACTGAGCTGCCCACAGGGTCAGCTTCCATAGAATTAGCTTTATCCTTAGACATCTTCCCTCATGTTTGTAAAATGGCTGCTGGTAGCAGTCAGGGTCAAGGCTTCTTTCCCAAAAGCCCTGACGAATCTTTCATGGCTCATTGGTCCAAATGAGCTTGCTGGTCCAGCATTTGAACTAATCATTGGCCAGGTGAATAAGATTGCCATGACCAGACCCATGCTGCTCAGACTGTGGTCCATGGGCCAGTATCATCAGCATCACTTGGGAGCTTATTACACCTGCAAATTCATGGGCCACATACAAGACCTCTGGGGATGGGGCCCAGGAATCTTCTCCATCAGACTCTTCTGAGGATTCCTCTGCCTGCTGCAGTCTGAGAACCCCAGGGTTAGAAAATTCAGCTGGGATGGATGTTGGTGAGTCAGCTACAAAACGTGGATGATAGTGCCAACTTTGGAGGGTTGTTAGGAGAATAGAAATAACATATATATAAAGGACTGACGCACAGTAGGTCCCTACTAACTTCCGGTTTCCTTCTCTTTCATTCTCTAGTGATGTCTAACATTTACTCTTCCCCATTAACTGTTCCTTCTCCCCACCCCAAGGTGCCAAATGTCCTCATGCTGCTCTGACCTATGGAAACCAATCTGTAGACTAATTTATACTAAGGTGGAAGTGACATGAGGTATCACTGAGCCTGGCAGCATTTTTCACCCTGAAAATGGAGTGCAGGGAGTAGGCAGTGCTTAACCCAATGGTATGCTTGGAAAATAACTTCAGGTATGCACCAGATTTAGTGGGTTGGGGTATTTTTAGGGTGAGACCATGCTGGTTCACCTTTAGATTATAATCCAGGGGTAACCTGACACTGGCCACACCAAGGAGACCAGTTGGCTGATCAGGATGCCTGTTGGTAGCCATCACAGGCGAAAGCAGATGAGCACAGGAAGCTATGGGATGAGGGAGGGCTGAGGTCAGTTAGGATGATGGTGTCAACCTCCTCCCTGTCCTTCCCCCTCTGTCTTCAGAGTCCTGTTGGGGCCTTGAGGGAGGAACAAGGTCCCTCTTGATCTTTGCATCTTCAAGTTTCAGATTCCTTTTACAAAATAATAATAATTATAAGGAAGAACCCTATAAGTATTAAAAAACACAAGCACACCCATCAGACACCAGATATCTGGGCATGACAGGCTCTCTTGGCAGTTTCCTGATTCAGCAGCTGGCTTTGCATGTCAGGCTCAAAGGGAAAAAAAAAAATTGGCCACTCGTTCGAAAGAACCTTATTCTGAATAAGCTGGAGCTGAAAAGGTCCCTTAATCCCCCAAGGGGAAAAGGCTTCTTTCGAACAGAACAGACGGGAGGGCAAGGGAAATGTTGGCAGGGAGAAGGGGATTAATTAAGTTGGAGCCCCGGCCCCTCCCTCGACAGGAGGGTGCCCTTCTGGGTCCCATATGCATCTCCTCTGAGCTCCCCCGCAGAGGGAGGTGAGGAGGGGTGACCCCAGGTTGTCATCCAGGCTTCCAGAACGGGTTCTTTATCCCAAGCGAGGGACAGGGAAACTCTTTCATTTGGACTGAGTTAAATTGGGGCTACTTGATCGGATTTTCATACCCCACTTCCCTAACCCTGTATATTTTTCTCAATGGTGAGTTCTTAAAAAAAAAAAAAAAAGATTATTTTTAGTTTAGAAACTGCCTTAGGCATCATCATGTGGCCCAGGCTGTCAGTTCAGCTTTACCCCCGTGTGACCCTGGGCAAGTTATAACCTCACTGAGCACACATTTTCTCACCTGTCAAATGAGGACATTCATAATATGGCTTTTCTTTTCACACACAATGTGAGAATCACAGCTAATGAATTCAAGGCACCTCACATCGCACCTGGCATTTCGTGTGTGCTTAATAAATGTTGGCTATTAAGACAATTATGAGTGCTGCCAATAAGCTCCTCAGCTCCTGAAGGCCTTGTCTAAGCTAAACCTTACTAGACAAAGCCAGTATACATTAAAAACAATCTTAAGAATATAAACGGATCAGGACGCCTGGGTGGCTCAGTCGGTTAAGTGTCTGCCTTCATCTCAGGTCATGATCCCAGGGTCGTGGGATCGAGTCCCGAATCAGGCTCCTTGCTCAGCGGGGAGTCTGCTTCTCCCTCTCTCTCTGCCTGCTGCTCCCCCTGCTTGTGCTCACTCACTCTCTCACTCTCTCTGACAAATGAATAAAAGATTAAAAAAAAAATAAATAAAGGGATACTCGAGACAGACTATCTAGTTGTAAAATGCTGGTTGCAGCACTTAGTAGCATCTGCGACCACTTTCATCAGTAAACAGAGCAAGAGTGGATGCTTTGATTCCTAAGATCCTTTCCAACAGGGCTCATTGGGCCATCCCCTCCCGCTTCCCTTTGGGAAAAGACCCTCATGAAAGTCCTCAGGGTGGTGATGGGGCCTTCCACTTCCAGGCCCCACTCCCTCTCTGGAATTGACTTCCTGCCTGATCTGGGGGCGAGGAGGAGGGAGTTCTCACTGACATTCTTGCCTCTTCACGATCTGTAGTGGGTTTCATAGTGTCCTCCCCCATATCCACGTCCACCTGCAGCTTCAGAATGGGACTTTATTTGGAAATAGGGTTTTTGCAGATGTCGTTAGTGAAGATAAGGTCATACTCGATGAGGGTGGGCCCTAAATCCAATGACTGATGTCCTTATAAGAAAAGGAGGACCCAGAGGAGAGGCCGTGTGGAGGAGGAGGCAGAGACTGGAGAGACGCAGGTGCAAGCCCAGGGTGACTAGGGGTCACACCACAAACCCCCAGGAACCAGGAGAGAGCTCAGTCTCTCCAGAAGGAACCAACCCTGCTGATACCTTGATTTTGGCCTTCTGACCATGAACTATGAGAGAATAAGTTCCTGTTGTTTTAGGCCACCAAGTTCGTGGTAGTTAAGGCAACCCTAGGACACTAACATGCTCTCTTTCTATGACAAACCTTACTATCACTGTTTTACTTGAAACCCTTCAGTGGCTCCTTGTTGACCTCAAAGCAACATCCCAGTTCTTTGGGGTTTTCTGCAGAGCCTTTCATGCCTGCGTCTGCTGGCTATACCGCTCTCCCCAGCACCTGTCCTCTGCTTAATCTCTCTAGATGCCTTGCACACGTACGCTCCTGGGAACGCATTATGTCTCCTGCAGTGGATGCTCCTTCTTTCCTCTCCCACTCTCAAAACTTCTCCTCCTCCTCTGAGACTCGATTTAAATATCACCACCTCTCTGAAGCCTTCCCGGGAACCCCCTTCTTCAATTCTCCCTCTTCTGGCCAAGTTAAGCGTGCTTCTCTGTTCCCATTGCATATTGACAAGCCCCTTTCCTTGGAACACTGAGCTCATGCACCAGAGCTGTTTGTGTGATGCATGTGCCCTGGATGGTCTTGTCTTTGTAAGGGATCAATAAGTGTTTGTGGGTTGACCAGATGACTCTGTGGAATGTGCAATGCAAGAGGGAGGGGACTGATGTCATTTCATAGGAAAGGCAAAAACTGGAAGGTAGCAGAATATAGGCCAGGTTGAAAAGGACACGGAGGATCAAGATCATCAGTCTCGGGGAGACCAGTTGCCCACATTTTGTCACACACCATGCCTTGCTCACCCGTGAGAATTATGTTTTCCGTATAGCCAGGAGGCTGCCCACTCTGGGAGCAATTAGAAGATGCAATTGTGCTTTGGGGGGCATGCCTGGAAGCAGGCAGAAACCTCTTCAGACCCAGCAGGCACCAAGGAGTAGGGTCCCGGGATGGACTGCCACAGGGTGGGGCGGTACTCAGCACACGGACGTTATCCCCCGCTCCCTCAGGGCCGGCAGAAGGAACTAGAGCAGGTACACTTAGGAAGCTAGAGGAGAGGGCTGGAGAGCACAAGAGGCCAAGAACACAGACTTTAATGCCAGATGCAGATTTCAAAACCTCAGTCTCCTACTTCCTGGTGGGGTCTCCTTGGACAGGTGCTTTATCCTCTCTGAGCCTCAGTGTTCTTATGCCTAAAATGGGGAAGTTGCTCATCACAAGGCCTGCCTCGCGGGGTGCTTGTGACCGGTGGAATTAGTGTATGCAAAGTGTCTGGTATGCAGCCAGCTGTTGGTAAATGGTAGCTGTCTTTTTCTTTTTGTCTAGCAAGAATATTATTAATTCGACAAATATTTTCTGGGGACCCATTAAAGGCTTGTCATTTTTCTCAGATCTTGGGACTCAAACATGTTTAAGCTCAAGATGCTTGGGGCTGTGAAATACTCTTTGCCAGACCAAAGAAGTTGTGTGTGAGCGTTCTCTTCGAGAAGGTGCTTGTTAATGCCTGATGGCTCCATTGTATCCCCGCTGGACCAGAAAAGGTCACCTGACCTTTTGTCATCCTGTCCACACTGCTGAGGGGAGTTCCATTAAATGAGTACTTATTTCCTCGCTGGATTTCTTTGCTGCAAATGTCACACAGACGCAGGAAGCTACAGTCTGATATTTCCCTCCTCTTGAAACCTGCCCCTAGTGTGGACACGGGGACGACTTCTAAGGCTCTTTTCTCAAACACCGGGAGAAAGATTCCTCTTCCATAATTTTTCCTGGTGACTTGCACTCTGAGGGCAAGTTGATGAATCGTGTTTGTCTATATTTGTCCAAGGTACATTTCAAAAGTCGTTTATTGCCAGCTACATTTTAAAAATATAAACATTCTCCCTGTTTAATGCAAGTACAAATCTCCAGGATGTGCATTTTTGAGCCTATGGTGTAGGTGGAGACTCCGACAAAATAAATACTATTTAGGAGTCGTGAACACAGAACAGGTACCATTCGGAAGAGGGAGAACGACCACAGAAACTATAAAATGAGAACTAGGCTGGGGACGCTGTTGTGCAATGCATTTCCCCCCACCTCCCTGTCAAAGGAAAACTCAGACCATATTTCCTGCACTATGAGCCTCGTCTCTGAAATGGCCCAAATCTCATTTTAACGAATACACATGATTGAGTTTGTCTAACTAGAGGTTTAACGACCTGTAAAATGTATCATGAGCACCTGGCAACTCTCAGCACTCTTAGATAGTACCTGCACCTCACAACACACGGCCCGGGCTTGGGGGATGTTCGACTTGGGTTTATTTAGGCGGCAAAGTCGTGTGTTTGGAAGAGAGAAGCATTTTGTACAAACGTGAGGTCCATGCATTGCTCTGAGCACCATCAATTAGCATGACTGCAGCTGATGGCACACTCTTGCTGACTCATTCATTCATTCGTTCATTCACACATCCACTTATTTATTGAGCACCACTGTGTGCGAGGCTAAGGAGCTTGGTATTTGGAAGAACAATGATAATACCAGTAAAACTTAGTACTAAGTGCTAAGAACTTGGCATGGCTTCTTTTTCCTAATTTCACCACAATCTGACAAGGTAAATATTACTATTATCAGCACCATGTTGCAATGGAGAAAACCAGCCAAGACTAATCAGCCTCGATTACAGATTCCCAGGGAAGAATCTGATTGGCCCAGCGTGGATCAGGTGTCCACCTCTGTTCACGGATGAGGTGAAGAGGGGGCAACCGGGGTGCATTGTTCAAAGCTGGCTACCATCCAGCAAAAGGCAGTTCTCAAAAGAGCATGGTCTCCAGGAGTAGCCACCGTCTTCCACATATGCTGGTCTGCAGAGAGTAGATGTGGGGACAGATGAAGGGACAATATCCTAGGTTCTGGAACTCTTTTTGGGAGTCTCCACTGCAGCTTCTGCTGTTGAATTCCCCAGGACATCCCTTGTCCTTGGGATAAATTCTCCCCTTTTGATTAAAACTCTGTGAAGGGGTTTGTGTTACTTATGACCAAGAGGGCATGGGTGAGCTGATCTTGAAGTAACAGATCTCTGAGTATTTCCAAGGGCCTGCCCTGAATTCTGGCCTCTGCACCTTTGCAGTAGCATGCCCTGCAGTGGGGCACACTGGTGAGTGTGCAAGTAGGTGTCTTGAGCTCTTAGTGGTGCCAAGCATCCTACAGGTACATTGCAGGACCCTGCTGCAGAGGTTTCTAGAAGTAGCAACCTGAGGCCAAGCAATTTTCCCGGTTCAGAAGGAAAAAAAGACACAGACCTTCAATTACCCTAATGCAGAAAGGTCTCTTCAACCTACACATCAAAATTGTCCTAGGGGCGCCTGGGTGGCTCAGTGGGTTAAAGCCTCTGCCTTCGGCTCGGGTCGTGGTCTTAGGGTCCTGGGATCGAGCCCTGCATCGGGCTCTCTGCTCGACGGGGAGCCTGCTTCCCCCTCTCTCTCTCTGCCTGCCTCTCTGCCTACTTGTGATCTCTCTCTCTGTCAAATAAATAAATATAATCTTTTTTAAAAATTGTTTTAGCTTTCTCCAGGGGGTATCAACAATAACAACGAGCAACAATAATGCACTCTCATTCACTGACACTTGCTATATGCCCGACCCTGCAGCACACACTTTACACACACTTTTCTATGCTTTCACAACAGTCCTTTCAGGTAGGGATTATTACTACTGTCATTATACAGAGACAGAAACTGAGGCTCAGAATGGTTAAGTAACCTGCCCAAAGTCACACAGCTCTGATGTGTGGGAGTTGGTCTTCCAGTGCAAATCAGCGTGAGACTAGAGTCCAAGCTCTAGCATTTATTTCCGTGCCTAATGCATTGAACCACTGTCTGGCACCCCAATAATTTAACGGCTAGTATCCAAGTTCTCAGGATATCTTCTATAAATCCTGAAGGCACCCCAGTATAGATGGCATTTAAGAGAAGATAGAATATAAAATGGTACAGCCACAGTGGAAAAGAGTATGGCCGTTACTTAAAAAAAATTAAACCTAGGGGCACCTGGGTGGCTCAGTGGGTTAAAGCCTCTGCCTTCAGCTCAGGTCATGATTTCAGGGTCCTGGGATCGAGCCCTGCATCGGGCTCTCTGCTCAGTGGGGAGCTTGCTTCCCCCTCTCTCTCTGCCTGCCTCTCTGCCTACTTGTGAGCTCTCTCTCTCTCTCTCTGTCAAATAAATAAATAAAAATCTTAAAAAAAAGTAAAACTAGAATTAGCATATGATCCTGCAATGCCATTTCTGGATATATATACTCAAAAGAAACTTCTATACCCATGAAGCTTAGAGTCTGGTGGAAGAGGAAGACAGTCAACAAACATCTATTTAGTCAATATGGTTAAGTACCACAATGGAACAGTCTGGTAAGCACAGCAAACACGGTGTTACAGGGGGCCCGGACTGCTTAGCGACCCTTGGAGGGAGGAGTAGGGAAGGCTTCTTCAGGGGAAGTGCTGTCTAAACTAAGACGCAGATTTAACGACACAAGTGCACGTACTAAGGGAGGATTCTAGCAGCAGGGGCAGCTGGCGCGAAGGTCTGGAGGTGGGTTGAGGCTGGGCGTATTGAAGACTACAGTCTTGTTCCCTGAATTTTGAGAGTGGTGTTATTGTAGCACCGCAGGTAATGGGGAGACATTAGGAGGCCCTCTCCCTTCTGGGAGAGATGTCTGGTGACCTGTTTATTTCACATATGCACATAAATGTAGTTACAGACTAAACAGACGTTTCCCGGTGGAGAAAGTCTACTCTTTCACGTGGCCGCTCACCAGCCGGGAGTCAGGGTCCAGGGAGAGAAATGCGTCTTCATCTCCCTATTTGCATTTTCCGTCAGTTTTCAAGTCCCCAACCACGAACGTAACATGAGCCAACCACCCCCAAATGATAGGCTTAGCATATACGTGAGCTTGCACATGGGGAGGTGTGTGTGTGTGAGTGTGCGTAGTACTTGTGGAAGTAAAGATGTGAAGATGGTGGGGACTCTAACCCTCAAGATGTCTTGGCCCTGGACCTCAGACCCATTGTTGTCTATAACCCTCTGCCTTTTTCCATGCCATGCACTCTTCTCCAGATCTGCCCAGGACATCACAGCTTTATGAGCACAAGGAATGTATTTGGGAGGTGATCCCAGAAAGCACCAGTAAGGGAGTGGAACAAGGAGAGGAGAAGTGTGCTAATGAGCAAGCGGATTACCCACTGTGGGCGACCTGAGCTCAACCCCCTGGAGCCCCAGGGGATGGATAGGGTGGGGGTCAGCAATTGTGTGGGAGGGGCCACACAGTAAATATTTTAGGCTTCGCAGCGCAGAGAGTCCCTGTTGTGTATGTAACTCTCTCCTCCTGGCTTGAAAGCAGTCACAGACAGTAGGTACAATGTATGAACAAGTGGGCGTGGCCGTTTGCCAGTAAAAACTTAGAATGGCAGGTGGTGGCTGGATTTCGCCGGCGAGCTGTGGTTTGTCCACTCTTAGTACAGGATGTGCCTCAGAGCTGTTGCCTCTAAAGGTAGCACGGTCCAGATCCTTATCCACCACCATTTGTCTGCCATGGGTGGAGGGCTGCTCCTGAGGACTCCTTCTGGACTTGCGCTTCTGGACTGCCTCAGACCAAAGGCAGGGGACCGAGGATGTGCACAAGCATGGGAAGAGCCAAGCAGACACTGGGAGAGAGTGGACGCGTCTGCTAAGCTCCCTAACAGCCCTGTGAGGTCTCTGGTACTCGAAGGAAAACAAGGCTCAGAGAGATGGAACGGTGGGGCTGAGGTCGCACAGCTAGGGGGCGCTCACGATGAAACCACAGCGCCGGTCCCTATGGCTCTTTGCGTATTTGTGAGACTCAGAAAGAGACATTTTATGCGGCGTTTCCAAAATGTATGGTAACATCTGGCGAGGCACTTCTGTTCTGAAGCATGCAGTTCGGAAAGCATATCAACATAACCTTTTCCGTGAAATGCAATTTCTTCCTTTGTTTCCTGAGCTGTGATAGGAAACCCTTGAGAATCCCAGGAAGGACAAAGATAGATGAGTTAAGTGTTCTTTACTCTTAACAACCTTTAAAAATTTCTTGATTATGTGTGTCCAGGATGTATATATCGAACTCAAACCAATCAATAGAAAAACACAGCAAACTCTTCAATAGAAAGTAAGGTGAATGATACAAACAGGTAATTCTCAGGAGAGAAAATAAAAATGAGCAATAAATGTATAGATGATCACCCATCTCGTTAGAAATTGAGTAAAGGCAAGAAAACGAGATGCCCTCTTTACCCATCTTACTGGCAAAAATTTTAGGCATCTTATTAAGAAATGGTGAGTACGTGAAGAAACTGGTACTCGGGTGCTGTTGGTAGCCTGTGAACGGATACAGGTTTTCTGGATGGCATATGGATGAATAAAACCCATTTTCTCCCCCATCCTCCTCCAAGAGCCAGAAGAGGAATCATGGCGGTCCATGCCAGTCAGGGTGCTTACCTGGCCCTTGCCGGGGACTGGTGTATGTGTTAGCCAGCAGCTCAGTCCAGGCCGATAGGCCTGAGGAAAGTTGCAGATATTTCTGCAGTATCACCTAGAACATCTCCAGCTATCATGTGACCCCGGAGGGAGGCATTCTCCCCTTCTGAGGGTGGCAGAACAGACGGATGGAAGGGGAGCCCCTATGTCCGTGATAATGGCACTGAGCCTTCAAGTTAGTCATCTTGGGAACTGACCTACATTAGACTTCTCATGAATAAAGCCCAAAGTGTCCTAATTGACAAAATAGTCTCTCTCATATAGAAATATGGGCTCATACATCCAAGGGAGCAACATACAAGTAATTGATTGTAGCACTACTTGTAATAACCAGACGTTAGGAGTCGCCTGAACGTGCCTCCATAGGGACCTAGTGAAATAAACTATGGTTTATTCAGTTGTTTGTTAAACTACTGAATTCTAGTCAACCATTAGAAACAAAAAGGTAAATTTATATGCACTGACTCCACCATGCAAAGATCCCTGAGAGTATTCTTAAGTTTTTAAAAGTTGCAAAATAATACATCATCGAATCTCACTCATGAAAGATGAAATTATCCTCAAAGTAAAACATGTGTAAAGATTCACATGCATACGTTTATGCCTATAGAGAAAGGGTGTGGGAGAAGCCGCATCAGACACAAAAGTATTTACCTCTAGAGACAGGAAATGGATAGGAAGTGATACTCAAAAGAGACTTCTGTTTTTGTGTGGATAGCAGTTGCCTTTTTGGCAGCACAAACGGATTTTACTTATTACTTTTTCATTAAAAATAATGTATAGAAAACATCCTACGTGCTCATTGTGGAAAAATGGAGCAAATTCTAGAATGTACAGGTGCAAGTTTTGTTCAAACAATGCAAGCCAGAGATCTTTTTCTTTTCTTTCTTTTTTTTTTTTAAGCACTATTTCAGGCTGGGAACAAAGGGAAACTTCTCTTCAGACCCTCAACGTTTTTCTTGTGTATAGTACAATTACTTGGGCAGAGTTCAGTGTTTTTAATCAAAAGCTACTTGTCGAGTAGGCAGTGTCACTTTTCCCAGCCTGCATAAACAAAGCTTTGTGGGAACTGGGTTTGGAAAACAGATGAGCTATATCATTGGGATTGAAGTACACGTGCACGCGCGCGCGTGTGTGTGTGTGTGTGTGTGTGTGTGTGTGTATGACAGACAGGAAAAGAGAAGAAGGGAGAGAGGGAAAGAGAGGAGGTAGATAAGGTGCTCTGTATATAATTCTGGAAAATTCTCCCTTGAAAGATCTGTCCTGTTGTCCCCAGTTCCCAGCTCTTTTCTTTCAACTACTTAGCACCCTCTGAATTTGACCTTCCAGAGGGGAAGGTCTTCCTGCAAGGCTCAGATGGTAATGACAGAGTTGTGGGCATGGGCTGTGTGATAATTGCCTTCCAGTTGTCTCCTACATTTGCCTAGCTCTGATTTCTGGGCTGGGTTCCATTAGTCCCAAAGTTCCTATCATGCTGCCATTAAATCATTGTTTTCTCTGGAGGGAGAATAGCGCACAGTCCCTAGGACACAAGAATGCTGCCACCTGGTCATTCTGCCCAAGAGCCCTTGCATGGCTGCTTGGAAGACTCACACTTTTGTTGTGACGGCACAGCGTCTCCCGGGACTTGAATAGCTCTGTTGTGTCTGGTGTCGCCCCCTCACTTTGTCAGAGTAGAAGTAACCTGGTCGAGGAAGCCCCCCCCCAACCCCAGCGCTAATTTAGAAGAGGTCTGGCAAATGGATGTAAAGAAAAGAATGTCAGAGGAAGTATTGTTCTAGAAATCAAAAAGGATCCGTCCTGAGTGTAATACTTGTTTTTTTTCTTTTACCCCCCAGTGAGAGAGAAAAGCAACATTTTTCAGACAGGGTCCAGGTGTCAACTGAAATGTGTGGTTGAGAACGGGGAGTTTTGGGGTCCATTCAACACAGAAAGATGAGGAGGGAGGGACAGTCCTGGTGACTAATTCCCAGCCGCCGAGCTGCAGCTGCATAAAGAGGAGACCACCCTCCCACCCTGTGGTCTTCCGGTGGTGCCTCCTCTTGGCTGATCCAACCCGAAGCCTGAAGCCAAGGGAGCTCACTGAGGCGGACCGTGCATCCTCCCCAGGCGTGGAGCAGGGAGAAGAAGGGTGACAAGGGGACCAGGAGAGGCAGGTGGAATATTCCCAGCACTGTCGCTGCCCTCATGGGGCTTATAGTCTACTTGGCGGAGATGATAAATAACAAATAAACAATAATAAATAAGTCAAGGACTCTCAAATGTCATGTTGCCAGGACTTTCACGAATCTAAGTAGCACGTTTATGCAGACTACAAGAAGCCACCCTCTGTCCAAAGGTCTGCAGCCCTGTGCCAGAGCAGGTGGTGAGTGAAGGCAGCACGGCTGGATATCAGCCCCCAGGGGCCCTTCTGGGTCTAGGCCTTGTGTGGGGCTCCTCCCACAAAAGGCGATGTCCCTGACCCGGAAGTGGTCCAGGTGTCCTACATAACAAGATCGGAGGACAGTGGTAGAGAATAGGAGGCAAGGGATGACGGTGGGGTTTCCGTCTATGTTTGATTTCTCATTGTTCCAGGCCCTTCTGCCTTCCTGCTGGCTCTGTTGCCACCAAGGGCCACCACCATGACCCCGGGATGAGCAAGTGACCCACACAAGCACCTTTTCCAGAGCTTTAGGTTTGGTCCCAGCGGTGACATGATGCCAACATGGCTGATGAGGGGCTCTGAGGTGGTCCGAAGCAGTTGCTCACCCATAAGCAGCCCCCCCTGCTCCCCGCCGCAGCCCCCGCAACCCCACAGGCAGGCAGAAGCCAGGGCGGGTCCCCGGCTGAAGTCAGTCGCCGGTGGGAGCCGCCGGGAGCTGGCAGGGGATGGCCCGGCTGTCTTCTCCCGTCTCCAGCTCCCTGAACTGTAATGAGCAATTTGTCTTTTGGCCTTGATCTGCTGTCAGCGGGGCTGACACCAACTCCGAGTATTAATTTCTTCTCGAGCTGTCTTACACTACAGCCAACAGAGGGGCGAAAAATGAACTGGGACTCTCTGGGTGCTGAAGCCCATCGCCCGGCTGCTTTTATTAGCGGGAAAGCCATGGTGAAGCATGCGGCACGAGCTGAGCGCCTCTCTTTTATTAAGAAGCAGAATCGGAAAAAAGCAGCAGCAGCAGCAGCAGACACTGGACCCCTATTGTAACGTCTTTCATTCTGTAGGCACGTTTGACATCTTTCTCCCTTTCTTCTCCATCGTCTTTGCTCGGTCTCTTTACGGGGGCTAGGCAGAGAAACCCATGGACACCCCAGATCTCGTCTACAGAACGCTCACCCCTCTCATGCCGTGCCCTCTTGATGGTTCTTGTCTTGTCTTTTTTTTTTAAAAGACTGTGTTGTATTCAGGGATCTGTGGTTGGCAGATAGAAATGCATTCATCCAACTCAAGGGGGGGAAAGACGGGATCCAATGGCAGGAAAACTCAGCTGCTTGTTCTGTCTCTTGGGCTCTTCAAAAAAGCGTGAGTGCTCAAGACTGCTGATTTCTGCACATCTATATCTTTTCTTTCCCAGCTGCGGCGAAACGGGGGTCCCCGCCCTGGCGTTCGTTGTAAGTCCTCTCTATCCTCTGTGGGCATCTGGAGCAGTTGTGAAGTCCAAGTTCTCAGAGAGGAGAATCTGATTGGTACAGCTGGTATCAGGTGGTTTTCCCGGGTCCAATCATCTGTGGCCCGGGGTGTGGGACTGTGTCGTATGGAGACCTTTCCGTCTCAGAGACAGGGGATGTGGGTGGAGCCAGAATGACTTCTCTAGAACATCCAGAAAGCAGATCTGCCCACCCATGTCACTGTGTCCAGATCTGGGGCCTTCACTAAGTCATATCACTAAGACCCAGTGTCTTTGTCTGGCACGTGGTGGTGTGAAGATTCGCTTCTCAGTGTTTTGGGGTGAGTTGAAGTGGTCGAGGCGGGTCTAAGTGTGGGTTACCATAACTGGCACAAGGTAGATGCCCAGTTAATGTTACTTAGTGGCACGTCCTCTGTCCTCTTTGCCCTCCTCCAACTTGCCCTGCTGCAGTAGGGACAGTTCCTGTACGCTATGGCAGTGGCTCACCTCCAGCACCGGCATCTCCTCCTGTCTGCCTTCAGTCTTTCTCCAAAGCCCACACATTTGGAGGAGTTAATACCTCAGGGGTAGCCCCCACCCAACGGAAGATGGATATAAGTAAACACCCCAGCCTCCCATTCTGAGATGGTTTCCCAGAAGGCTTGCATGCCGTCTGGCCCACGATGGTAATAGAGGCTCAGTGATGCACCCTTTATTGACTTGTCCTCCTTTGCTCTCCTTCTTCCCACTCCCCCACCTGCTTTTCAGGATTGCCTTCCGCATAAACTCAAATCCTTGTCTCAGGCTCTGCTTTTGTGGGAACCAAAATTAAATAGTAAGTCCGTTGGTTCATTAACCTTGGAGAAGGGTCTAGGGGGGCCCTAACAGAGTCTCTCTTGCAAGTTGAGCCTCGAGAACATGGCGAATAGTCAGGCACAGAGTAGTTTCTCCATGTGTAAAACTTGGAGAAATGAATGGCTGACAGGAACAGAGAGACAATTCCCAAGGGTCTGGGCATTTTGGGCTGCCTCATGGCACAGGGGAGAAATTCAGCGTCTTATTGATATTGGAGGGTATCAGAGTGTGTGGGTGGTGGGGTAGGCACAGCTTGGTGGCCCGGTGTTTCTGGAGAGGCATAAATATGATCACATCATTGTTTAGAGTGCTTCCATGGCTTCCCCTCAAAGTCAAGATCAAGGCTGAAATTCCTCATAACAGACTTCAAAGACATCATGGCTGGCCTGAGTGTAGGTTCCCATCTTCATCTCCTGCTGCTCCCCTCATACCCTCTGCTCCTCCCTTCACTCACTCATTCACTCCCACCTAACTGAAGGCCGCTATGGGCCAGCCCCATAGCGTGGGCCGTCCTAGACCTCTTTGAGCTCCTCCTGCTTTCTCCTGGCTCAGGGACCTCACAGACACGCTTCCCCCTGCCAGGAACACTTTTCCCTCTGCCCCTGCACCAGTCAGGTGCCACCACAGCACTCCGTACACTCTGTCCCCCTCCTCTGCCACACCTGTCACAGTGGGATGCTTGTTGGGATGTCCACCGAGGGCAGAAGAGATGCCCTCATTGCTTTCCTTGCACCCAAAACATGCCTGGGACACAGGACGGCACCAGGCAGTGTCTGCTGAATGGGGCAGTGTTACAAAAAGGCTGGGAGAGACGTCCTACCTCATGGTGAAATGTGACAGACTGCGATTGAGCCCATTCACATTTTTTAAAAAAATCTTAATGACTATTGGCAAGAGGCGAAGAGTTATGATTAAGGCACCTGAACACTGGCTGTTTGCTGGGGCGGAAGAGAAGTAGGCACGTGCCAGGTGAGGGTCGAGTGGAGTCTTTCTTCTCTCCCTCCCTCCCCTACCCTACAGTCACCAGTGATAAATCTGGGACAAGCCCACGAAGGTGCCAGAGGCCCCCAGAGAGCCAGCCGGCTTTGTGTTCTCTTATTGCACGTTCTTCTGACTTTAGAAAACAAGACCTTTCCTTCAGGGGTCCCTGGTCATAGGCTGGGCATCTCCCCTTGTCACCTGCTTCCGCTTCCCACGGCAGGTCTGAGGGTCTGAGGCCAGAAATCCTTGTCACGAGCTAAGGGCACTGACTTGGGAGGCTCCCAGGTCTGCCTAGGAGTCCAGGCTCGCCTGCTCCCTGCCTGGGGGACCTTGGGAGAGTGCCTTCATGTCTCGGAGCTGCAGCTTTCTCATCTGTAGTGAGAGCAGAGGATCGTGGAGCTGTGGTGAGGTGCAGAGAGAACGAGAGGGTGCGTGTGGAGCTCTCGACGTGGCGCCCGGTGCACAGGAGGCCCTGATACGGAACATATCTGGGCCACCATTGAGTCTCGGCGTCTGGACATCACAGGGGGTACTGGTCCGCCAAAGGGCACAGAGAAGGAGCCAGTGAATGTAATTCTAGAGCGATTATGCTTCGAAACAAAGAATCCTGCGGCTCTCGCTCAGTTCATCCTGTAGGGACAGAGCCGCTTCGGGGGAAGAAATGTTGACACATCAAGGACAGAACTAGACTCTCAGGGACATTGTGGCTCGGTTCACCACAAAGCCCCAAAAGTCCATGACAATGAATGGGGATTTTGAGCCCAAGACAAACCAAGATGGAAATTAGAAAACTTGGGGACTAAGGGTTTTTGGTTCAATAGGAGACTAGTATAGGAAATACACTTAGTTTGAAAATAGTGGTGGTCTGGTGGAGAGGAAGACAAAGTAAGGCTTTTTTTTTTTTTTTTTTTTTTTTTTTACAGTAGGCTCCATGCCCTGTGTGGGACTTGAACTCAGGGCCCAGAGATTAAGAGTCACGTGCTCTATCGACTGAACCAGCCAGGCACCCCAGTCCTTTCTGATTTGAATGGCACATTTCACTGATTCTGATAACAGGAGGGATGCTCTGAGAAGTGGTGACTTCCCTGTGGCTGGATGGATTCAAGTGAAGCCTGCCTGACTTAGGGTGCATTGTTGTTCCCCACACTTACAAACCATCCAGCCATTTGAAAACACAGTAAAAAGAAAACTTGAGGTCACCACGGTAGGTAGAAAGCCATTACTGCATGTCACAAATGGCAGGTAACTATAAATGCAGATATGATAAAAACAAAACAATGTTTGCAGTCACAGCCGGGCTGGGTTGCCTGCATGAGGCTCGGGCTGGGGCCGGACCTCTCTTTGTTGATGGGGAGAGTTACAAGGGTTAGGGAGGTGTTAAAGACTGAACTAGCACCAAACTGAGACTTTCTCCTTAGCATAATAAAAACAGACAGGAGAGAATTGAAAAATGATTACCTCCTCCATGATGCGATTTTATGTTACAGTCAGTGTAACACCAAAAAATCGTCTTGCTGTCTGCTAGTGGTGCCTTTCTCCTTGCTGGGGAAACCTCTAGGAGAATTCCAGCACTAAACCTGAGACTGAGGTAAGAGATCTAAAATCCCTCCAAGTCGGAGATTTTATGACCCCACGATGTACTTTCTTGATATGAATTTCCCACCCGGTAAATTCTGGTCAGTGTTGAACAGCCTGCTCTCCAGGGGAGAAAACAACAACAACAACAACATCCCTGATTTGTAGTGTCGGTCCATTCCAGTGGTGTCACTACTCCCAGCATGGCTGATTTCAAGCTATCAACCTGATGTCACCGAATGCAGAGCTGGGGAGACACGAGGACAGTGGGCTCTTGGGAGACAGCATGAGCTGGCAGCAGCATGGGACTGTCCCCACGCAACTGTGGTTGTCCCCTTAAAAGATCTAAAGTAAAACTGCACAAAAGAGATTTAGATCCAGTACTTGGAAATATCCAGAACACCCCTGAGACCCTTGGCCATCTCCTAGAGCATGAGCGTGTGGGGGAATGAACTAGAAGATTCTTGCAGTCTCAACTCCATAGTCAGATTCCATCTGCCCATTTCAGGGATACCTGCACCCCCACACAGACAATTCAGCAACCACCAGAGTGGGTGGTTGAGAAACACCCACTTGATTGACATTTGGTTTTGTCCACTTTCTGCACATCTGTATTTGATTCACATCTGCATTTCACCTGCCGTCGATGCTCAACTGTAGCTCTGCCTTGTATCCCGCAAGGTGTTCAGACTCCTGCCTGCTTAAGTGCGAAGCCACGACATGAAGGTCATTACCCCCTCTAGTAGCTTCTCCGGGTCACTTCCCACCTGTTGCCACCTTAAGGGGTAGCGTCTTTCACACGTCCATTCCCATCTGCATCTAGAGTTTAGATGCAGGTGAATTATTGTGCATTATTACAGCAATTAAATCTTCACCTGATCTGTTTGCACATTTCACTGTAAATACTTTCAGGGAAGAACCGGGTCTAACTAACATTTCATTGAGGGCCCACTCGGTACCAGGCATTCCATGAGCATTAGAGTCTCTTTCACAGAATGGCAGCAGCAAGGATTAAATAAGACACTAACCCACCTCTGCCAAGCTGTGCCATGCTCTCTCTTTCTTCCTGTGCCCTAACAAAGACCAGAATGGTGCCCCGTGGGTCCCCTGGGCCACCCATCATCACTCACGGACGGCAGTGGGTTGCCAAGAGCTCCAGATGCAAGCCCTGGCCGTTCTTCAGTCCAGTCTGGCCCTCCCAGTACCTCCCGGGTACCCAGGCCACAAAGCAGTTGCCTGTCCTCCGCCTGGAAAATGATGCTCTGTATATCATCACTTCAGCTTAATTGTGAGTGGCTTGGAGGACACCCCACGTGGGACGATTTTACACAGGCCTATTATGTCGGCATATGTGTTTCATGATCTGTGGCCATCCGCAGCAACAGCTATTTTTAGTTCCTAACAAAGATTTGGCACGAGCCCCTGTTGTGTGTTTTTTTTTTTCCCCTCCCCTCCCCCTCCTTCAATGTCAGAATTGGCCACTATCTGGTATGACCTCACCAGGCCGATCTGGGGGTTTCCAGGATGAGTGAAGAACGGCGGGACGTAGCTGGGCATCTGACGACCATGCGCCCCGATCCCAGAACTGGCAGAATGTGTAGGCTGGGATGAGCGTCCGCTGTTACCGACATCTTAGGTTACTGGCTCGCCATCATGTGCAGAGGGAAGATTCCGTCAGGGGGTCTGGCTCTCTGCACACATCCCACAGTCCTGCTGCCTGGGTCTTGACAAGCCTGGGTCGGGCCTGGCCTGGGCATAGGGCTTTTCCAGTGATGTTATGTAGGCTTGTGTCTTGAGGACAAGAAAACAATTTCAGCAATGCACTTGCCGCTCGTTGGGAGAGAGATCAAATTTCCTTTGTGTCCTGGGAGGTAGGTGCATGGGTTGTCAAGAGCGTGGACGGACCTGGGTTCAAATCCCATCTCTGACACTCATCTCTGACAGTTACAACCTTTCTCAGCCTCAGTTTGTGCATCAGTAAGATGGGATCAAAAACACCACCCTACACAGGGTTGTTGTTAAGATTAATGGAGGTACTTAGCACCATGCCTGGCATCCGGTCAGCACTTCTTTCTGCTTCTTGGCAAAGCATTTAAGAGCCTGTGTTCACAGTGTTAGCTACATGTGATGTTGGAGAAAAAGTTTGGAGGTAAAATGGAAAGACTTTGGAACCGAACTATCCAGGGCTTGATTTCTAGTTTGCCCTTTTACTAGTTGTGCATTAAAGTTGGGGGGACTGTGGAAGGAATCACTAAATAGTTAACATCTACTTCTGGTTAAGGGCTGGCTTGGCGTTAGTCAAAGCTTTCGGCCTTATTCGTAATATTGTAATTGTTTACAAGGTTAATGTATTTAGGGTATTATTTGTGTGTGTGAACACTGAGAACAAAAAACCAGAACTGGTTTTTTGAGTTTCCCAGATTTTTGTGGGCCACATAGAGGAGGCTTTCTGACGGTCGGGATATACTTCCTATTCTTCTCTGTCTCTTGTGACTTGAGTTGGAATCCGAGCCACATAATTGGCTCCGAGCCACATAATTGGGTGGCAGCCTGCTAATATGCCCTCACCCAAAGTTCTTGTAGCCACAGAGCAACCCCCTCCCATATTCTGAAATGGGGATGTGACCTCCACTTCCAGTTACTGACACCCCATTATCTACAGTGGGGCCCCAATGTTGGGAATATACAGGACAAATGGCTTAAAGGATAGGAATCTACGTGAGGATTGAGAATGAGCGAACAGAGCCAACATCCTGAGATGCTCCTCCCTTGCACTTACGTCAGCCCGAGTCATTTAAAAGCCAAGCATTGGAGCTGAGGACCCTCACTGCCCGGCCAGCCTTAGCCACTAACAGAGCACCATGAGAGTCCTGGGGCCTGGCCATTGCTGCCCCATATGCAGCTCTTCCAATACGCAGTCTTTGTTCTGGAACTCTCCATGGGGCTGTCCAAGTCTCTCTTGGAGCTGCACTGCAGTCTGACGCTCTTCCTACTCAATGCCCCTTCTCCTACCTTCTCTTCTTTCCCAGGTGTCACATCTCATCCCAGTCTGAATGCTTTCCCTGTTCCATCCTGTTCCTTCTCCTCTTGGACTACCATGTGCGTTCCCCCCAACATTATCTCTTGCTCTTCTGTCTTGGTACTTGTTTTCCGAAGGACCCGAACCGACATGAGTACCTTGTTGCTCTGGCCCCAGAGAGCCAGCCTCTTCCTTCTGGTTAGTTGGACGCCTGCGCCTATTTGGGGAAAGGCAGCATGGGAGGAAGCAAGGTGGTGGAGGAAGAGCCTCGAGGTGTGAGGCAGTTTGCAAAACCCCAGTCATGGGCTCAGAGAGGGGGATTCCTTCACCGCTGCTCGGGTGGAGAGGGCTAAGCTTCACGAGAGGCGGCAGCAAGTGGGTTCCTCTGAAGGCGGCCATGCTTTCTTAGTTATTAATGAAGGACAGAGAGGAAACGTGCCCAACACACGAAACTGCTCGGGAGAGAGGGTGTGCGGGCCCCCTTCCAACACAGTCCCATTTCCCGGTATAATATGACCTTTCCATCTGATTACCAGTCTGCTCTTTTCGCCAAAGGAAAGCCAGGAGAAGAGGTATTTTTAGGAGACAATAGTCAAGTTAATTAGGCGGCGCTACATTTGTCAGGCTTTACATTAAGAGCTCCGGAGGGAGGGGGTGGCCATCGCGGGAAGGAGCCGTGGACTTGGTTCATTTTGGAAACGGGTTCCGGGGCCTTCAGGGCAGCCTCCCACATTACAGTTTGCGTGCACCAGAAATACATGCAATTTTAATGACATCAGAGCCACTTCCCTCTCCACAGCCCTATGCTGTCCATTTTGCTGAAAACTGGCACTCTTGTGTGCAGGTAGCCATTCGAGGTAAGCAAGGACACCATTCCCCCACTCACTGACCGCACACCCCATCACGGGCCGATCCAATCAAACACCGCCTTCGGGGAGCTGCCCAGAGCGAGCTAATGCGGGGCCTCATGCACACGTTCCGTCTACACCAGCACATTCCGTGACATGGCCCAGGAAGGACAGCCAAGGGAGTCTTTCCAGGGAAATTACTGGAAGTTGGGTGGGGACAAAAAACTGCTGTGCTGGCTTGTGAAGGTGACTTGGTGTGAGCGGACTGTGTGTGTCTGCTTCCCAACTTGGCCATCTTGGTGGCGCAGAATTGGCCACAGTGGGGGTATTTACACCACAGAAATTGGCAAACACTACAGACCTAGCATTTTTTTGTTCGTTTGTTGTTTTTCTATAGAGAGAATCACTGGGGCAAAAATTTATGTCTGTATAGACTCATTCTTGAGAGACATTTTCCCTAAACCCCATCATTTATAGCAGTTCTCATCAAACTCTTTATTTCCCAACCGTAATCATCTGTGTGTTTACTATTTCTGTAACGTTTCCTTTCCTGTGTCTACCGCTCACGACCTCTGACATTGGTCTAGTCACTTAACCTCTCTGTGACTCAATTTTTTTTTTTTTTAAGTAGGCTCCTTGCCCAGCATGGAGCCTGATGCAGGGGTTGAACTCATGACCCTGAGATCAAGAGCTGATCTGAAATCAAGAGTTAGATGCTTAACCAACTGAGCCACTCAGGAGCCCCATATATGTTTAACATTTTAATACATCTTGTCTTTACGATAATCCAGTGACATAGTTATTATTATCCACATGAACAAGGGGAAGGCCTCAAGATTTCAAGTAACTGGATGAAAGGCTCCCAGACAGAAGTGGGATTGGAACCCAGAGGTTTTGGAATCCCAAAGCCTGTGTGTCTAAACCACCCACTGAGCTCCCTCTATGGCATATGCCTTTTCCTTGGGGCAAGCCCGCTCCCCACCACGCAGCCTTGGGCAAGCCCTGGTGTTCTGCCAGGAGCAGGGAAAAAAAGATGAAGTTCTCGTTTCCATCAAAGAAACCTTTTTCGTCTCAAAGACAGAACACGAAAGGAATTAGTTTAAGTTCATTTGGAATTCGGAGTTCATTATCCACGTGCTTAAAGCCTGTCGAGATGACAAATGAAATGTGAAAAATGTAGTCAATCACCCACATGTTTGATCTCTGCGATGTCAGAACTGGAATACTTCAAAAACATCTGGACGGCTGGAGAGGGGGCCAAGCCATGCTGCCCTTAATGAGAACTTGGGGAAACGAATGAGGACCTTCCTCCATTTTACAGACGAGGGAACCCCCGCCCAGAGGGGAAATACCTTGCCTAAGGGAACATGGAGTTCGGGTGGCAGCGTAAGGGCGTAGAAACTCTAACTGGTGTGGTTTCAGACCCGTCACACTGTTCAGCGTTGGGTGGAATTGTTTGGCACGGTGCCGGGCACACAGTCCCCGACGAATAGGCCCGTAGTAAGTAGCGTGGGAATAAAGTTCTCATGCAAGTGCCTTCACTCGGACAAGCAGGGCTGGTCTGATGAAAATCCCCATCTGGGGGGAGGGAGGGAGGCTCAGAGAGGTTGAGTGCCTTGCTTAGGGTCACAAAGCTGCTGGTGGGAGGTACCGGGCTGGGTGCCTCTGCTTCGGCACCAGGATAAGGGCCAGGATGATGGATCGTGTGTGTATTACGTGCTAGGCATTTCATGACTTGAAGGGAATTAGAACACTCCTAGTTGCCATTGGGGAGTCACCACTTTTCTAGGACCGGGGCCGGACCTGCCTTTCAGGACTTAGGAAAGACCCCATCTCCTATTTGGTAGCTTAAACCTGACATTTCCCCCTCTGCCTGATTCCACGTTTTCCAGAATCCAGACTTCCCCCTGTAGTCATCACAATCTAGTGTGGTAGCCACGCACCACTTTTACTATTCATATTTGTCTTTGCATTAACATTGAACAGCAACAACGAAAAACTCTTAAGTGTCTACTTTAGTCTCCTCCTAAGCACTAATATCCATGATGCTATGCCTTTCAGGGGCTTGTTAGCGTTTTCCTGATGCACCATCAAAATCAACCCATAGTTATTAAGATGAAACGTGGCTGCCGCGTATAAAATCATCTTGCTTATCGCTGTGGCTTGTATAGAAACCTCCGGGCAGCATGGCCTGGGTGTCGTGTGAAATCTATGTCACGCCTGCTGACAGGGGCCTGCCCAAGCACCAAGATGTTTCTTAGCATGGAGGTTCTTTGGTGGGTCCTCAAGATGGAAGCACTTTCAAGAAGAAGGTGAGGAGCAAGGCGCTGCCTGACTTCAGCGGTGCGGGGCGTTCTTCATGCTCAGTCAGACCTTACGATTTTGCCAGGTGATGGTCTCGGTCTTGATTTCTATGCCCTGGGACCCCAGAGTCCCCAGCTATGGGAGGATGGCTCTCAGCTCCCATGCTTCTTAGGCATCAACTCTAAAACTCCGCTTTCCAGTCCAGGAGTCAGAGGCAAAGTGGCAAAGCTAGCAAGCAGGGAGGGGAGCGGGTTCAAGCCCAGCTCAGCCTCTTTCTCTCTTTTTTTTTTTTTTTTTTTTTTAAGATTTATTTGTTTTTTTGAGAGGGGAGAGGCAGAGGAGAGGGAGAGAGAGTGTTAAGCAGACTCGGTGCCGAGCGCAGAGCCCAACTCAGGGCTTGATCTCACGACCTTGGGAGACCCTGAGATCACGACCTGAGCCGAAACCAAGAGTCGGACGCTGAACCGACTGCGCCACCCAGGCGCCCCCAAACCCGGACTCTTAAATATGCTTAGTCATCATGCTGGCTTTTGTCCTGATGTCCTCTCCCATATGAGATCAGCAGATTTGGGAGGGTCTCTGGCTGGGATCACCACTGGTAGGAAATCAGCAGAAGTGCCTGTCAATAGTGGATGTAGGTTGCTGCTGTCGATACGTCCAACGGTGAGAGAGAGGGATGGGGTTCCCTGGCCAGGTTCCACAGGACAGAGAGGGAGCTTTCCAAAGCAGTGTTTTTCTCGAGGTCTGGAGGACAGCCTACTCCTGAAGAAATGAACTACCCCTGGGGTAAGAAATCACAGTTGCTTGGAGAACTGGGTGGATACTGGGCTTTGCTTTAGAAAATCTGAACAGCAGCTTAGGGCAGATTCTGACAGTGGGAAAACCGAGGCTCAGACAAGTAGTGTCTTGACCAAATTTTACAGCATATAAGTGGTAGATCTGGGATTCTACCCCAGTTCTTTTTTCTTTTTCTTTTTTTTTAAGATTTTATTTATTCGACAGAGAGAGACGCAACGAGAGAGAGAACACAAGCAGGGAGAGTGGAAGAGGAAGAAGCAGGCTTCCCACCGAGCAGGGAGCCCGATGTGGGGCTTGATCCCAGGACCCTGAGATCATGACCTGAGCCCAAGGCAGATGCTTAACTGACTGAGCCACCCAGGAGCCCCAGCCCAGTTCTAACTATAAGGCAGTTGTATTTCCTGACACACAGACCACTGGGTCATTCGTTCATTTCACAACTATTTATTAAGCCACTGCTCTGTCAAGGCCTTGGGAATGTTTGAGATTGGGGCGCTGGAGACAAACACCTAGAATTTTCTGGATGTAAGCTCCCCAGCCCCCACCGGACACAGACACCACCTGGGGCTCTTGCATTTTTATGTTGATTATCTCAATTATCTATTTGCTGATGTAGACACAACCTCACAATCTCGCTCTCTTATAGAAGGAATCAATTCCCCAGAGATGGTTGCTTAATGAAGAAATATGAGGATGTTTCAAGATATGGAATCAGGTAGGGAGAGCGAAAGCCCCCAACAGCTGAGGCATCTAGGTCCTAGGGCTCAAGCTGATGCCAGGCCGGCTCACGTATTTTCAACCAAACAGGTGGAGCATAAGGGTTTTTGAGGAATGCCCCCTCCACTTCCAGGCCTATGTTCTTATCCAGCATATGCATTTCAGCCTTTAAGTCCTAGGCCAGTAGGGGGATGGCAGAGATGAAACTGAGACGGGCAGGAAGGAGCAGAGGGCTCCACCTGTGCGACCCCTTCAGATAGATTTCAGACCCTCAAGTGCAGGTTTAAAGAGCCGTGTTGAAAAGGAGCTTCTCTCACCCATCCAACTGTGATGTGTGTTTGGGAGTGTTGCCTTGTAAATGAGGTACAACGTGTCACCTCTGCGAGGCGCTTCTTGTCTCCAGCCAACATGATGTTCTGGATCCGTTCCCAAGCCTAAGTGAGCACGGCAATTCATTATCGTGACAACTTAAGCCACAGTCCCGGACATGGACAGCGTAACGGGTGTGCCAACTGCCCAACACCAGCCACTTTGCCAGGAGCTTAACAGCAATGCGTGATTGTGTTTGATCTGCTTTCCTTAATTCATTATGGGTACGGTGGGTTGGAGGAATGGAACTTTAAAAATGGACGGTGGTGTTTGGAATCGTCTGAGCGTGGGGACAGGGGTGGGATGGAACCAGACGTCGGGCAGGTTTGGACAGGTCGAGTGACCACTGTTTCTGACCGGGTCTCGAGGCTGGGTCTGGCCAGGACTTCCCTAGCGTTTGAAAGGGAGGTATGGGTCCTCATCTGCAAGCCTAGTTGCTCACTTTTATTTCCTGCCTAGCCCTGGGGGAGGCATTTAAATGTGAAATCCTTGGTTTTAGGAAGTGGATTAAGAAACAAAAGTGTGGGTAACAGAGGCACTTACTGATTCCTTTCGCAGGCTTCTGGACCCCCATTTAATCACATTCATTCATTTGACAATCATTAACTGGCAGCTACTCTATGCCAGACCCATCCGGGTGCCAGGGCGGCAATGGTAATTAACACTCGGTGAGGATTACTTAACTTGCCAGACGCTGCTTCAATGCATGACCCATTTATCCCCATAACAAACCCTCGGGGCGAGTATTACTATTGTCCTCAGGTTACCGATGGGGATGGGGATGCTAAGGCTCAGAGAAGTGAAAGTAACTTGCCCATGGTTGCACAGCCGCTAAGGCCGTATTCTTAAAACATCACTGATTCTCGGGGAAAAAATGATTCCTGGGGACCTAACATTAGCTCTCAATAATTTATCTGGCTTTAAACCCCTGCTGCTCTTTGAATCCCCACCCGCTCTGCAGATTTGAGAAATGCGAGGTGATGCAAGTGTTTTTTTAACCCAGTGCAGCTGGAAAGCGTCTCCCTCCCCTGAGGAATGCAATTTGTCAGGCCTCCCCTTGCAATCTTCACCCCTTTCTGGACTTCAAGAAACACTGGTCGGAGATAAACCTCGGAGCTTTGTGCATTGTAAATCTTTTTAAAACTACATGGCAAGCATCTTCCTCTCCAAATATAGTGACTTCACCAGCCTGGATTCATGGTCCATTCCCCCAGCAGAGGCGAGGAAGGCCCCATATAAGGTCACGCCTGCGGTGTTTGCATGTCCTTCTACAAATCTGCCCGCCTGGCTTTTATCCCCGCCCCCCCCACCCCTGCCCCACCGTGTCCCTAGTTCTGCGACCCCGAGTTCTATCAGCTAAGACGTCACCACGTGCTCCAATGTGAGATTTTCCTTTGCATGGGTTCCTCCGCTGTCGCCCAAGAGAACGGGTTTTGTCTTTCCTCCCCTCTTTTCTTCCTCCTCCAGAGGTATTAATTAGGAAAAGCAAGAAAGAAGAAGAAAGAGGAAAAAGAACTGCAAAGGGAGCAGGGTGACACCAGTGGAGGAGGAGAAATAATTAGCGCCTATTAAATTTGGGATATTAAAAATAAAATGGCGAGTAAGTGGAGGTTAGCCTGAACCGAGGAGCAGCGCTGCAACCCTGGCCACGTTAATTAAGCTCGGGGAGTCTCCATGGAAACCCAAGTTGGGCACATTTATGAACCTGCGTTAATTATATGGAAATCTCTGCACTGGAAAATGGTGCTCCAAAAGGGCAGAAGTGCTCCAGACGCCCTGATGTATTCCTGCAAGTCACGGCTTTGGTGGCTGCTAATGACAAACCAAATTTCCGGTGGTTTCTCCTGTGGTTGCAAACTCTAAGCTCAGAAGTCTGTAATTCTTTGCTGGTGGGCAGGGAGTGATGCTCTGAGCCTCCCAGCCCCGGCCACCCGAGCCCATCTCCTGCACTCCACCCCCACTCCCTCGTGATCCAGCGGCCAAAGGGTTAAGCGCTGGTCCAGAGTCCTTGCTATGCTGATTGCTAAACATTTTCATATCATTTACCACCATCCTCCGCTATTACTAGACAGGAAAAGGGAGGCAGGCAATTAGCGGGAGGCTGCAGAGCTGGGGAGAGGCAGATCTGGCATTGGAACCCGAGCAGTCTTCCTTCAGAGCTTCCTCTTCCTCCTCTTCCTGTTCTTCTTCCTCCTCCCCTCCCCTCCTCGCATTTCTTCTACTTCAGCAGCTTTACTGAGATGTAATCCATGCACCGTCCGATTCACCCCCTTGCAGTGTACATTTCCATGGGTTTAGTATTAATGTCCAGTGCAACCATCACGATGGTCCGTTTTAGAACATTTTCATCCGCTCAAAAAGAAACCCTTTAGCTGTCACTCCATTATCCTCCCAGTCTCCCTAGCCCCTGGAAACCACGGACGTATTTTCTGTCTCTGTAGATTTTCCTTTCCTGGACTCTCATATGAATGGGTCCTGTGCTGAGTCCTTTGGCGTCCGGCTTCTCTCACTCAGGATCACGGCTCCAAGGCTCATCCATATTGGTCCATGTATCAGTACTTCGTTCCTTGTTTGTGGTCAAGTAACAGTCCGCCGCACGGATACGCCACGTCTTGTTTATCCACCCGTCAGCTGATGGACATTTGGGCAGAGCTCAAGTGTTGACCTGTATGTCCACATAAGCTTAGCGAAGGTCACGGTCAAGGGCAACCCTGGGACTCAGATCCGGGTCTGCCTCCTGAGCTCCCGCACACAAACACTAACATGGAGCGCTTGTTCCGTGTCGCTGAGGAAAGTTGGGGCGCTCCTATACGTCAGATGCAGAGTCGGGGGGATACTCAGGGAGTGCACGAGGCAGGATCACCATGCGGGGAAGGAAAGCCATGAGCGGCCACAGAGGAACGAGGGGAAGCCTTCACTGCTCTTCCCGGAGAGGTCTAAGGCTGCTGTGTGCACGGCGAGGGATGGAATTAACTCAGAGGGTGGGAATGTGGGCCCCAGTGACCTCGGAGAAGCCTCTTAACCTCTCTGTGCCTCAGTTTCCTCTTCTGTAAAGTGGGGGGGGATGATAACAGTACCCACGCTTTTGAGTCATATGGAAGCTAAATGAGTTAATCTTTGTGAAAGTAGTTAGGACAGTGCCTGGAGCATAGGGGGTACAATGTAAGTGTTTGCAGTACTTTTATTCTTACCTAGGAGACACCTTCTGGGGTGGCTCACCTTGATCCTACTGGGACACCGGGGCGGGTCCCTGAAGGCTGTATTTCTTGTGAGAAACAAACAGAGCCTTGCTCTGGACTTGCTCAGTTTTCCTATCCATCAAATTAGGAGAATGGGCACATGCGTTCTGGGAGTTTAAGATTCTCTCTGACTGCTTGGCTCTCCTCATGGAGCATCATCTCCATCCCCAGAGCACAATTTCTCTGTCCACATGGGAGTGGAGTTTCTCAGTCCTTCTAGCAGGGACTGTCTGTCATCCCATGCCCCACCCGTGCCCCCTCTCCCCTACAGATCCAGGATAAAGCAAAGGTTTAAAATCAAGGGCTTTGGTGAAAGGCAGAAGGGGCTGCTGGCTCCATACTCTCAACCAAGTCACCGAGCATCTTTATCCTCAGTTTTCTTCTCTCTAAAATGGGGGTAATAAGATCCTCTCCATCCTGTGATTGTTTGGTGATGAAATGAATGAACGCATGCAAAGGACCTCCGTTCACTCTGCATGTAGCCAGTAACCTGTCAGTGCATCTTAACTATGACTGTTACTGGGAGGCCGGGAGGCCGGGTGGAAGGCACAGGCCCTTTATGCATTGCAGTCTTGGCCCCAGTGCCCTTCCCTTATTAAGTAGACTACAATTTGTGAGTTTACTGGAGAGAGACCGTCTCTGACCTCCATCGGCTGTTAAGCACCCGCCTGTGTGTTTCCCATCAAAGTCAGCCTCCTCTGGTATTCTAATCACATCCCCCAGTTTATACCACACATCGCTGTGTGAAAAAGGGGACAAATTACATGGTAGACGCCACCAAATATGAAAGCTCCCAGCAATGCTTTCCTTGTTCAGGCAACGTTCTGTGCTCACCGCTTCTGAGAATATAAATTAATTGGCAGTACTATTAATCTCACTTTGGTTAACTGATAGATCTCTCTGCCCTTTGGTTTGTAAACACCTCGTGGTATTTCTCTGATCCCGCTTTCTTCTAGCCCTTGCCTCTGACCACAAAACACACAAGCGAGTGTGCGCACCCGTGCACACACACACACACGCCCACACACACACACACACACACACACACACACACACCCAACCACCACCGCACCACCAAAGTCTACACTCACATGATGTGACATTGTGGGGCAGAATGGATAGGATTTGATAAATGTGGCAGTGATGCCTGTTTTTATTTTTAAGCAGTTGAGTAAATACAAATGAGGAAATATGCTAAGGTTTTTTTTCTTGGATATTTATTCACTTAATAAATATGTTTTTTTTTTTTTTTCCGTGTTCATTGATCTTTCTCCAATCTATTCCTGTCTCTCCATCTCCCCTGCACTCAGTCTAACCAGGGTTGGCCTCAGGTCAGGAGGGAAGCATGGGCGTTGGAGCCAGAAGGAGCTGGGTTTGAATCCTGCTTTACCACTGATGGTGTCCTCTGGGACAAGTGAGCTCATTTCCCTGAATCCCAGCCTCCTCGTTGGTAAAATGGAGCTTAAATACTTCCCACAATTGTTTTGAGGAGTAGATGAAATAATATAAAAAAAAAAAAAAAGTCTACCACAGTGTCTCTGTCACTATGTAGATGTTTAGTGATGCACTAATTCCGTCTGCCTTCCATATCCACTGAGTTTTCTTTTACACCCCAGGCCCTGCCTCAAACTTCACTGTGTTCTCTCTCTGCCATCCTTGATTCTCATCCCAAATGCTTCTCCAGAGTGTTCTTGCTGTTTGCTCCGTGGCAGCCTGGGTGTGCCTTTCTGCAACACTCATCATGCCTGCGCTTGCTTTTCCAACACGGATCTGACATCTAGGCTGACGCTTCCATGAGGCCAGGACTATATTCTGGTCACTAGGATGTGCATCAGTTATGAGATGCACTAACAAATTACTGACAGCATTTCGGATTTTAAAAAGGAAGAAAAACTGGAACCAACTCAAATGTCCACCAACAAGAGAATGGATAAACTCTGATACATTCACACAATGGAATACAATTCACCAGTAACAAGGAGCAAGCTACTGGAATATCCAACAACAGGGATGAGTTTTGGACACATTGAATGAAAAAAATCCAGAGATAGAAGAGTATGTGTTGTAGGATTCAGCTTATAGGAAATGTGAGAGCAGGCCAGAGTCATCTATGGTGATAGAAAGTAGATCAGTGGCTGCCTGGGGCTGGGGCAGTAGGAAGGGATTGACTCCAGAGGAGCAGGAAGGAACTTTTCAGGTGATGCAACTGCTCTCTATTTTAATTGGGGTGGTGAGTGGTTATGTGGGTGCACACATTCGTCAAATCTCATTGAACCGTAGACGTAAATGTTTGTATTTTATTGTATGTAAATTATACTCCAAAAAGTTGATTAAAAAATAAACGAGGGAAACAAAAAGCACAAATAATTAAAGAAGGGGAAAAAAGAAGGAAGGATAAACAAACAAATGAAAAACAAGGTGAAGGAAGAAGGGCAGCAGCTTGAATTCTACCCAGTTAAGAGGCTGACTTCGGTGTCTGAGTCGATGCAGCAGTTAGTGGAAACCCACTGTTCTCATTGTAACAAGAAGATAAAAAGATAAATGACAAAAATAATATTTTCAAAGACACTGAAAAGCCGTGGAAATAAGAGTAGATGGACTAAAATTCCAGAGAGACAAGGGTCCTTTCCAGAAATTATAAAAGCCATCAGACAATGGAATAACATCTCGAGAGCACTAAAAAGCAAAACTAAAATCCTGCCCACCTCTAGTTCTGTGGCCAATAAAAATATCCTTCAAAAATGACAGCAAAATAAAGACATTGCAGACACAAAAGCGCTGAGGGAATTTGTCACCAGCAATCCTGAGCCACAAGAAATACTAACACAAGTCTCCTGGCTGAGGAAGTTGTTCCCTAATGGAAATAGAAATCAGAAAGAGTCTCTTCACATTGATAGAAAATGGACTGGTAGAGCCATATTAATAACTATGTCTTGTGGCTTTATTTAAATATATTTTAAAAAGCAATAACTGTAACTGATAACTCAGTTATCAATAACTGAGCATTGATAAATCCGACCTCGTTAACAACTTCTGCCCATCAGTGGGCACCGTGAAAGGAATAAGAAGAGCCTGGATAACATACACATATGTGTGGCAAAGGACTCCTATCTAGAGTATTTAAAGAATTCCTACAAATCAGTAATAAAAAGACAAATAACCCAATTGAAAAAAGAGACAGAGACTCAGATACTTCACAAAAGAGGAATCCACACGGCCAATCAACATAGGAAAAGATGCTCGACATCACTGCTCATCAGGGAAATGCAAATTAATGTCACAATCAGCTCTCCCTACCCATCTAACCAGAATGGCTAAAATTAAAAAGGCTGTTTTGATGAGGATGGAGAACTCTCCATCAATGGGAACTCTCACACATGGCTGACACTTTGGAATGTTGGTGATTTCTGATAAAACTAAGCATACCCCTATTCTGCAACCCAGCAATTCCTAAAACAATTGTGCATTTATATGTTCACCCAAAAAAACATAAAAGTATGTCCAAGCAGCTTTATTCATAATAGTCCCAAGCTGGAACTACCCTATATGTCTATCGATGGGACAGTGGATAAATAAATTAGAATAAAATCAGCAGGGTTGGAAATGGGGAGAGTGAATATAGGTAGGCAGATTCCTAAAGACTTTGTCTAAGCTGGATCCTGCTGTAATGGAAGCCAAGTCTCCTAGAGTTTTCTGTAATGTGAGTCTCTAACACCTCCACACCTTTTTTCTTTTTTTTTAAAGATTTTATTTATTTATTTGACAGAGAGAGAGATCACAAGTAGGCAGAGAGGCAGGCAGAGAGAGAGGGAAGCAGGCTCCCTGCTGAGCAGAGAGCCCGATGCGGGGCTCGATCCCAGGACCCTGAGATCATGACCTGAGCCGAAGGCAGAGGCTTTAACCCACTGAGCCACCCAGGCGCCCCCCTCCTCACCTTTTCATTTGTTATTGGCGACTAAAAGATTTCTGACAAAATATAACTATCATAAGCATCCTTCTCTGCGTGTGTATGTGTGTATACACTCAAGAACATATATGTGTATATATATATTCAACAATATATGTGTATTTTCGATATATACATGTATATATTCTTGAGAGCAGTACTTATAGGAACATTATTTTTTTAATTTAAATTCAATTAGCCAACATAGAGAAGATAGTTTCAGATGTAGAGTCAGTAATTCATCAGTTGCATACAACACCCAGTACTCATCATATCACGTGCCCTCCTTAATGCCCGTCTTCCAGTTACCCCATCCCCCCATCCATCTCCCCTCCAGCAACCCTCAGTTTCTTTCCCATAGTTTAGAGTCTCTCATGGTTTGTCTCCTTTCCTGATTTCTTCCCATTCCTTTTTTCCCTCCTGCCCCCTATAATCCTCTGCGCTGTTTCTTATATTCCTCGTATGAGTGAAACCGTATGATAATTGTCTTTCTCTGATGGACTTATTTTGCTCAGCATAATACTATAGGAACATTATTGTATGATCAGTACCCAAAGTGAAACGACTGTATAAAAAATCTCTATTTGAAACCATGCTCCAAATACATATAGATTTCCACCCCCACCTGTACTGTCAAAAAGTGCCAGTTTCCCCACACCTGGCAGTGGATCTTAGATGTATGTGACAGTGAAAAAGTAAGCAAGACACTTGGACAGGCACTTCACGGAAGGGTGTATCCAAATGGCCAAGAAACCTATGAAAAGATGTGAACCTCATTCAGCACTAGGGAAACGCAAATTAAAACCACAAGGTATTACCACTACACACCCACTCAAATAACTAAAATTAGAAAGGACTGACTTCTAGTTATAAAATAACGAAGTCACGGCGGTGAAAAGTACAGCATAGGGAAAACAGTTGACAACATGTAATGATGTTGTATGGAGACAGTGACGACACTCACCGTGGTGAACCCTGAGTGATGTGCAGAATTGTCCAATCACTGTGTTGTACACCTGAAACTAATATAACCCTACTTCAATTTTTGAAAAAGGGGGCTTATTTCACTCAGCATGATCTCCAGAAAGAGTCAGTTATCATATGGTTTCACTTACGTGTGGAGCATAAGGAAAAACATGGAGGACATTGGGAGAAGGAAAGGAAGGGTGAACTGGGGGAAATCGGATGGGGAGACAAAGCATGAGAGACTGTGGACTCTGAGAAACAAACTGAGGGTTTTGGAGGGGATGGGGTGGGGTTAGGTGAGCCTGGTGGTGGGTATTAAGGAGGGCATGTATTGCATGGAGCACTGGGCGTGGTGCATAAAGGATGAATCTTGGAACACTGAAAAAATAAAATTAAATTTAAAAAGTAAATAAATAAAATAAAAAAATTAAAAAGGGGGCACCTGGGTGGCTCAGTTGGTGCAGTGCCCAAGTCTTAATCTCAGCTCAGGTCTCGATTTGAGGGTGGTGAGTTCAAGCCCCGCGTTGGGCTCTGCGCTGGCATGGAGCCTACTCGGAAAAAAAAAACAGACAACACCAAGATTGTTGAGGATGTGGTGTAGCTGGAACTCTTAATACACTGCCGGTGTGAGGGGAAATGGCTATGGCTACTGTGCATGACTGCGTGGTGCTTCTCTACTAAGGCTGTGTGGCCAGCGATTCCCCCCACATGCACGGACCTAACAGAAGTCGGCACATTTCTTCATTATACAACATGTACAAAGGCCAGCATTTTAGTAATAGTTCCATTCCCTTTTACCTCCCCCCAAAACAATACAACCCAAAAGTCGTTCAACAGGTTGATGCACATATATAAATTGTGGTAATTCAGAAAGTAGATACTATACAGCAATGAGAACGGGCATCTGACAGTTACACATGAAAACATAAGTGAATCTCATAAACGTAATGTACAAATGAAGCCAGATCCAAAAGAGTTTATACTGTGTGATTCCATTTCAATGACGTTTAAAAAACAGGGGCGCCTGGGTGGCTCACTAGGTTAAGTGTTGCCTTTGGTTCAGGTCACAATCCCAGGGTCCTGGGATCGAGCCCCGCTCAGGCTCCCTGTTCAGTGGGAAGTCTGTGTGACCCTCTCCCTTTGCCCCTCCCCTGCTTGTGCTCTCTCTCGCTCTCTTTAGAATAAATAAATAAAATCTAAAAAAAAATTAAAAACAGGCAAACCATATTGATGGTGATTAAAATCAGGATGATGATTACCACTGGGGAGAAGGGGCTTGTGTCTGGGGGGTTAGCTTCAAGGGGTTTCTGGGGCTTTGGTAACACTCTACACCTTGACTTTGGTGAAGAAGTTGCATAGATTTTTTTTCACTGTGTGAAATTTCATCAAGCTGTACACTTATATTTGCATACTTTTCTCTATGTATGTTATATTTCAATTTAAAAAAGTGGGTTTTTTTTTAAAAGCATTTGGGTGAGAATAAAATGATTTGGAAAAAATCTAAGAGTGGGAAAAGACTTTAGAACACACAGGTGAATGCTAGAAACTCCAAAATCAGTCTTGACACAAGATATTGCAATGATGAGAGGCCAATTCTCCAGGCTTTTGTTACAAACCCAAAGTGAAGCATCTGATATATCTCTCATTTGCATTGCCAGGAATTTAATCTCTGGACAGACACAGGAATAAAGTGAAAAATGGACTTGGAAGCAACAAAGGAGAGAACCGTTGGGAAAGCTGACCACAGCGTATGTATCTGGGGCTTGGTATTGTATTGTGAAGGAAGAGAATTCCAGCCACATTCTGCATTAGACTTGAGAGAGAGAGATTCTAAAAAAATCTCATGAAAAGTTTGATATGAACTCATGGCCAAAGGCTCTAGAAAGAAACATGGGGTTAGATGGTGGGGATTCTGGAAAATGAAATTTTGAATCTGAATCAAATGGAAAAGAATGAATGAATGTGAGTGAAATGAAAGGAATAAGTAAGCAAAATTCCAATAACAAAGGAAGGGGGCAGCATTTAAGGAAACCTAGTCTTCTCTAAAGCACCCGTGAGCTGAGATAGTCAAAGAAATGTCACCAAAGATGGCAGGGAGGGCATGTTCCCAGAAGTGAACAGGCTTCTAGAATATTACCGGAAAACCTAAAGGCAAGAATGAGTGGAAGCTTAAAAAAATTATGTACCAAGAGCAACACATTTCCAATAGGATTTGTATTGTTCAGAGCAAGTAGATGTACAAGGAGATAATAGGTCCACACTTTGGGGAAGATCTTGAAATAATTTAGTCAACAAAAATATATTGTCTTCCCAAGGCAGGCACATAATAGATGTGCCCCAAATAGTTGTTGGATGAATCGGGGAATTCAAAGAGCATTAATGGAAGTCCCTGCTTCAGTGACCCTCTCTGTTGGTGGTGACACAAGACCCATGAGGAGGTGTGTGATAGGAGCTATGACTATGGAACCCTGCAGAACTGGGGAGGGGGCGGGGAGAGACAAGGGAAAGAGCCAGGGAAAGCTTCTTGAAGAGAAGAAGTTCCTACTTTGTCTTGTTGTAATAAGCCTTGAATATCAGTCTGGACCCCATCAGCAATTTTATCAATAAGTAGGAAGAAAATATAGATCAGACCACATCTAAGTACTGCACCCACCTCTGGTCAGCCTTCTCTGAGACCAGGATACTCTGGGTACCTAAGTTATGAGGATCCTAACGGTAGGAACCGCCTTTATCCTTGTTTTGCCAATAAGGAGACTGAGGCTTGGAGCAAGAGGCAATTTGCCCAGGGTCCTGCAGCCGAGAAGTAGCAGAGCAGGGCTCGTTCCATGTCAGGCAGACTCCAGAGCCAGCGATATCATCATCCCATGCTCCTGCTTTGGAGACACCGCGGGATAGATGCCCTTCAAGGTTTCCCTGGGACTCTATGATACCGGGTGGTGTCCCCTCATTTTCGGCATTTCTCAGCTGGGGAATCTGTTGGTCTGGGTTGTTCCGCTTCCTGAACCTACGAAGGAATTCTTTGGCTTGGATTCTTTTGGCCTGCAATCTACCTCTACGCGAAAACAAAGACGTGTCTGAGGGCTGGGTGATGCTGATCAAATCAGCAGCAAGGCACGCCGGTGAATTCGCGCTTTCCACACGACCGTGCCGTTTTGGCCTTGAACCCGCTGGGCTCTTGTGACATCTGTTCATTTTTAAAAATTCATTCGGGGCCCATAATATGCTTTGTTGCGATCCAGGCTTTGTAAAATGCAGGAATTAGCTGCAATGACATCGCGTGGTCTGTATTAATGAGTTGTAACTGGATTATCAAGTTCATTATCAAAACAACCCCCCCCCCATTTGCCTGAAACTCTTGTGCCGTGTGTCTAGCTGGAAAGAAAGCTCCTTTTTCTTTGTGAAAGCAGAAGAGCCAAGCTTCAGAAAATGTTGATTTATGCTGAAAGAGCCCTCCACGCCCTTAAACGACATGGCATGAATTGTGGTCCTGTCATTTACAACTGGAGACACCAAAAGTACTCTTCTGCTTTTGGTATAAAACGTTACCTGGGCCACCCTGTTATCAGTCTTATCCAGCGATCTGTTTACCTAAAGTACACAATTACAGAAGAGGCTCCATTACAATCCAGGGCAGATGAAAGAGCATTTATGAAACCGTGGCTCGGTGGGACTGGATGGCTCAGCAGTTGGTCTGAAATGCCGCGTGTTCCCCAGGTGTCCAGGAGGCCAGACTGTCTGGGGCTTTCTTTTTTCTCTTTTTAAACCCGTGAAATTGTTACAAGAATTAAGGAAGCTAAAAGGAAGCGTAGGAAGAGCTAACAAATATTGTTTAAGCATTAAGATACCAAAGCGAGAGAGGGAGGGAGGAAGAGGTGGGGAGAGAGAGAAACAGAGTTGCACAGCTTCCAGACCTTCAGTGAAATACAAACTGCTTTCTGGGGAGTGGCAGTTTTGATTTTCCCCGAATTGGGGCTGGCTGCTTCGGGAGAGGGGGTTGTCCTTGCATTAAATTCAGGTCCTTTAGGTGCCAGAAGTAGCTATCATCCTTCACAGGCAGACGAACAATAGAGTCTGGTTTCCTTTCAAGTCAATTTGCAGTAGGACCATGTTCTAATATCAAAAAAGAAGAAAAAAGACACTTTGTTTTGTGAGTAACCATGAGACGGCTGCATTTGATGTGACTTCTGTGGACAGTGTGACGTTCTTCCCCAGGATGCTCCTGTAACTTCTGATGAGCTCAGAAAAGGCTTTGGTGACAAGAAGATTGCGGCTGTAGCAGCCTGGGCTGGAGCTGAATTTGGAGACTTGAGAGTGAAGCTGGGTCCCCGTCCCAGCAAATATCAACAGCCCTGCGCAAAGAGCGGAGAGGACGAAATGGGACTTTGGAGCCAGGCTGGCCTGGGTTTGAGTCTCGGCTTCTCTATCACCCGAGTCACCTTTTGGGACTGAGCCTCGTCTGAACCTGTGAAATGGAGGCAGTAACACTTCTCTCTCGGGCCGTCGGAAAGCCTCAAGATAACGTTTGTAAATCACCTGGCACATCGCGAACCCTCAGTAGGTGGCAGGATAGCAAAATGGACGAACAGGTAGGATGGTATCGGCTGCGGAGCTCCTTCCAAATGAAAGGAGAGAAGGACCACCTTGAAGGCATCTTCGAGATCGCTGTAGGAAAATGGATCCCTCGATCCTCATCCACTTTGAGAATGTAAAAACAGAGGGTGGAAAGGGAGAAAGGGATTTCTGGAGGGATTTCCTCGACAACGCTTGCTGGGATGCTTTGAATCCTGACCCCAAAGGGAGGAGGATGCTTTGTCCTTCACTTCAAACAGAATAACAGAGAGGCTTTGGTGGGACTGCTCAAGAGTTTGAAGTGTGATCCCAGCATCTGGGGCAGTGCCGAGCTGGTCCCTGACCCTCTCCTGGCAAATCCAGAGGACAGAGGCAAGCTGGGGGTGCTCCTGGGGCTGGTGCTGGGTTAGGAAGTGGTGCTTGTCTTCAATGGTGTGTCAAGAGGGCGTAAATCCTGGGCACCAGATGGGACACCCCAGGCAGGAATATCAACCTGGGTTTTTGCCCACTGTGGCTCCCACCAGAAGCCCAGGAGACGCCAAGGTTGGGAGTCTGGGTGGACCAGACTACTGGTAAACCAGAATCTGAGGGACATGCGTCTGATAGACAATATATAGAGAGCTGGAATCATTTAGAAGGCCGCATTAGAGAACTTCCAAAGGGCCAACAGAGGTGCCTATAGGAGAAAAGAGCCAGCTTTAGACATTTGGTAGGCCCTACAAGAATACAGATCTTTTGTGGCGGTACCACTGAGAACTTTCTTGCGCTCCCTATTTTCCCTTCCAGTGAACACAGAAAGCCAAGGGGAGCAGGAGCATCTCTGTGGGTAAAGGAAAGAGCATGCCCCACACTGCCCTCCCGCGTGGCAAGTGGCCTGCAGGGAGCCATCCGAAGCTGTCCTTAACAGCACGCTCTTCTCCTTGAAGGAAGGTTGAAGTGTTGCTTAATATATTAATACCGACAATCAATGCTTTTAATTTCTGAATCGTGACTGTGTCTTGTGACTTGGAGAGACCGCGAGGCTGGCTACCACCCAAGGGCAAGCAGAAAAGGCACTGGATACATCGTCTTTATGCCAGGGCTGGAGAAAAGCTTCCCCTGCTGAAAATCACTGAAAGGAGCCGGGGAGGCACAAAAAAAAAAGAAAAGAAAAGAAAAATTCTTGTTTTGATTGGATCCCAGGCTTCATTCAGTGGACAGAGTTTTTGTAATGCTGGTATTACAAAAGACGGAATGGAGACTTCGTGAGGTTTTGGGCAGTGGGCTGGAAAGAAATGAGAGTCCTGTGCAATGCTTGTTAGCTGTTGATTTCAGGGACTTCTGGGGTGACTAGAGTATCTTTTGAAACACCCCCTGAACTTTGACCTTGGGCAGTGAGGACAAGCTAGAAGTGAATAGTCTATGAGATGCAGTTAGTATTCCTTCTTCCCCAAACCCCCACCCAGGGAGGTGGTTTTTCTTCTTCATGTTCTTCTTTTGAGAGTGGGGACATATTTTCCCTCAACCCAAAGTCCTCGTAAATGGTCAGGCTTAACTTTGCAAAGTAATACATCGTGGTAAAGAATGGGGACTTTGTAGTCTGACCCAACTTGGGTTTGAATGGCAGATGGGCCACTAACTAGCTGTGAGATTCTGGTCAAGTTATTTATCAGTTTGCTCACCTGCAAAATGGGGCAAGTAGTGCCCAGTTCTTGACCCTGTCAAGTGGTTGGAATTGGAATATTCACTGAAGAACTTGGCATGGCACGTGGCACATAGGAAGTAGTCAACCAATAATAACAGTTATTTCTAGTATCATCATCATGACTATACAATGTGCCACTTATTTAACTTCAAAACATCATGCCATTTTTAACCCCATGGAAGATACAAAAGCATACTTCATTTGGCTATCCCCAGCACAACCTTGAAAGAATGATGATGCATGAGGAGACAGATTTCTTTCTCAACATGATACCATTTTTCTTTGACAAAAAACAAAAACAAACAAAAAAAACCAAACCACACACACAACAAAACTGGCATTACACCAAAAATTGGCATTACACAAAACAGAACATGGGGGTGGTTGGAGGTATATAAAGCACCAAAATGTGGAATGGTATTCATCATAAATCAATCTCGGTTATCATTCTGGACCCAGTCTTTTTTTTATTATTATTATGTTCAGTTAGCCACTGTATAGTACACCATTAATTTTTGATGTAGCATTCAATGATTCATTAGTTGCATGTTTAACACCCAGTGCTCATCACAACAGATACCCTCCTTAATACCTATCACCCTGTTACCCGCTCCCCCCTCCCTCCTGGGACCCCTCAGTTCATTTCCCGGGGTCCACAGTCTCTCATGGTTCATCTCCCTCTCTGATTTCTCCCCCCTCAGATTTCCCTCCCTTCCCCTGTGCTCCTCTGCGCTATTCCTTATGTTCCACGTATGAGTGAAACCGTATGATAATTGTCTTTCTCTGCTTGACTTACTTCACTTAGCATAATCCTCTCCAGTTCCAACCATGTCGATGCGAACGGTGGGTATTCATGCTTTCGGATTGGACCCAGTCTTTATGGACATTATCTTGAATCGTCACAAGATTTAATGACATTTGAGAACATGCAGCATCAGAGAGGTGAAGTAGATAGCCTAAGGTCACAGAGCAGGCGAATGGCAGCAGAACCAGGACTCAAAAGCCTGGATAATTCATGGCCCCAGTTCTAAGGCAGTCATGCTAAGACATGAGTTTTTCTGGTAGGCCAAAGAAACTCAAGAATTGCCCTTTACTGAGATAATTTAAATTGCAAACCCTGGAGCTACAGAAAAGGGGGACAAGGAGGGTGATTTGTTGGGTTGAGGCAGGGAGGGAAAAGGTGAGGAGAGCTAGTTAAGGATACAGAAGACTTCAGGCTGCCTACGGTAGTTCCCATGGACCCCGCAGAGAATGCTCCCCATGTCCGCCATTTTTCCATTCCATTTCCATCCCTACGAGGATGCCAGATTCATAGCTCAAATTGCTTGGTACCTGTCAACAAGCTTGGCTTCCTGAGTTTTGAAAGGCCTCTTTTAAAAGGTCTAAAAATATCAAAGAAGCAATATGATTAGCAGAGGATGGGGCCAGCTAATAAGCAATAACAACACAGGCAAGTCATGCGCTAATTGCCTTTTGGGCATTTTCTTCAAGGGCTCTCGGAAATGCAACATTTTCGTCCTGTTACTCTTCTGGCTGCCTTTTCCTGAATGCATAAAAATGATCAGCATGAGAGTCATCGTCTTTGGAAATGTCAGTATTTAAATGTTTTAATGCTTGATATTTGGGAGCCCGTGGCTTTGATCCCTAAGTGGGAATATGAAAAGAAAGCATTTAAGGAGCACTTACTACATGGGAAAGGAGCTTACTCATAGCCAGGGGCTTTTCTGAGCATCATCCCATTGATGTTCCCAACAACCCTACAAAACAGGGACTGTTATAATTTCCATATGCAAGGCAAGGAAACTGAGGCACCAGAGTATAACTTGTCCAAGGTCACACACCTAGCAAGTACCAGGATGGTACCCATGTTTATGGTACACCCAGCACATGCTGGGGATGATCTGTTAATAAGACATTTGTGGCCCTGGTCTAGATGGACTTACAGTTTCCTGAGGGATGTACCTGGTACCTGGGATTATCCTTGATCCTGAGAACAGACGCTAAAGGAAAGTGAACTTCTACCCATTGTCAGGCATTGCACTAGTCACTGGGGATAGAATTGTGAGCAAGGCACGGTCCTTTCCCTCAAAAAGCTCCAAGTTTAGGGGTGGAGTTGAACAAATAAACAGGCAATTACGATGCAGAGTATTTTTTTGGTAGAAAATAAAAAATTCAGTGGGTCAGAGCTTGGATTCAGACTGAATCCATTTAACTAGATATTTGCCCAAATTATTCAACCTAATTAAGCTGCTTAAGATTATCAACATCTCAGCCACATACACCCCAGAACCTCATTCCTCATTAGCTGGGCCTGTCTTCCATTCTGTTTTATCTAGCAGGTCTTGGCAGCATATTGACCTGGGATCAAAATATGCCTTTCTTAGAAATGTAGCTTTAATTAGAAGTGGCTTATAAATCTTCATTGAAATGAGCATTATTTAGAAAGATGAGTCTAAACCACATCCAGGGTTCCCCCCACTCCATGCTTAGCTGTGTTTCTCTTCCAGAAAAGCTCACTAGCATATTTTAGCAAGAGCTCAAGAAAATGCAAATGTCCTTGTCTGTGGTCACGGGCACAGTCACATTCTTGTTTGCATTGCCTCCAGCTAAAATTGGCACTTTCCTTTTTCCTGCCAGATACTTCGGAATAAACACTTTAAAAATCAAACCGACAGATGCCCCTTTTGGAGAGCTCTTTGTCTCCTTATTGCCCATTGTTACTGCAGTCAACAGGCTTATCTTCAGAGCACATGGTCTGTCCTGGGAATCAGTCCTGGGTTCAAATCCTGACTCCACCACCTACTTATCTGGGCGTCTTGGGGGAAGTTACAAAACCTTTCCACACCTCAGTTTCTTTATCTCTGCAAATAGGGGTAATGACTGCCTCCTGCCCGTGGCATGGGGGTTATTTTAATAGTGTATGCAAAACGCCTGACTCACAACAGATACTCAGTAAGTGAGGGTCATCATTTGCTCTCTAGAGTCACGTGGCAAGATGGGACCCCCAAAACTGTGAGACTCGACTTCCTGGTTCTGCAGATAAACATGAAGAAGCCAAAGAGGTTAAATGATTTGACTAGGTAGTGGGAGAACTGGGATTGGAAGCTGGCCATGCCTGTCCCACCACTGTTCAGAGCTCTGGAAACACCTTGCCATGGAAACCCAGAGGAACAAGGGCAGGGGATATTTCAGGAGGAGGAGGAAGACAGAGAGCATGACATATTCAAAAACTACCTTGGCTTCCGAGTAGGGGCCAAGTCGTAAGAGATGAGGCAGGCAGAGTTGGCAGGGACCCGATCCTGCAGCGCCTTTTAAACCTCGTTAAAGATATTAATCTTCATTTTGAGGGCAATGGAGGGCCATTTAATTGTTCTATTCAGAGGAATGACAATATCCTACTTGCACTGAAAGAGAACGGGTTGGAAGAAGGTCAAATTGAAGGTAATGAGGGCAGTTAGGGGGTCGGTGGAATAGTCCAGGCTACAAACAGTGGTAGCCTGGACCAGATAGTGACCTTGGGGAAGGAGACAGTGTCCTGCAGAACACGTGCCCTGAGGCATCTGGCTGGACCTAAGGGCTGATGGGGAAGGAGGGGTCAAAGAGGAAGTTTGGGTTTCTGCCTGAACAACCGGGTACACAATGGCATCATTTACTGAAATGGGAAACGTTTCACCATCAGATAAGCATTCAACTGGGGCAAGGTGCTGAGGACTGTAGTTGTCCCCCACTGTCCTGGTTCTCTACCAGGGATGCTCTTGCCCTCTAGGGGACATCCGGCTAGATCTGAACACAGGTTTCACTGTCGCAGCTTGGGGAGGGGGCTGCTACTGATATCTGACGGACAGAGGCCAGGGATTCTGCTCACCATTCCCCAAGCACAGAAGAGCTCACCAGCCCCAAATGTCAGCAGTGCCGAGGTCGAGAAACCCCACTCTGCTGAAATTCAAAGCCTTGAATGAAGTAACACATTGGACCTTTCTGGTTATTGAAAGCTTTCATGAGAACCCATGGACCAAAATCCTAACTTGGACAACCCCCTGGGATGGAAACTTGGGTACCTTTGTGTATGAAGAGGGAGAGTATGGAACGGTGTATCTACTGGAGCTCTGTGGGACAGCGTTTTGTCAGACGGGGTTCCAGGAAAGAACGTGCTCCCTGGGGGAGCATGGTAGCCCTCTGCCCCGCCCCTTCCCTATTAGAAAGTAAGTTCGAGCTGTGGTTGAGTGTCTGGTACCACCTCAGCCTCCACCTAGCCAACGTTCAGAATTTAGACCGGAAGGTTTCACTGTGCATGTCTTCCCATGATAGAACTTATTTCTACCTCCAAGCTTCTATATGGTTGGTTGGTTGGTTGGTTTTTACTTTTCTTTTTGGTACTTCTCATTTGCTGTCTTGATTCATGGATATTTTTGAATTTGTTCTCCAATGGAATTGTGGGTTCCTTGAGAGAAGACCCTCCCCCCCAAAAAATCTGTCATGGTAGGTGTTAAACATATACCGCAGAAGGTGACCCTGCCCATGTCCCAGGCCACCATGGGGCATTAAGTCCCTGTCTTTTCTAGTACTGAGCTACAGCCCACGATGGACTCTTTGCAGCCCCAACAACACTGAACCCATCCCAGAAACCATCCCAGCAGTATGATCTTCTCACTTTGTGAAACCCAGAAACCCCGAGGCATTTCCTGGCTTGCAAGCCAGTCGCCAGACGTGGCTGATTTTCGAGTTATTAAATAAAACTACCAATTGCATCAATTCCAATTTAGGCAGAAAGGCATTCGATCAAAATTAAGCCCCACAAGAAATTTTCTCGGCAGAGTTTGAACACAGGAATTTAGAAGGGAAAAATGCCACCATCTCGTGATAGAAGGTATCCCATTATCAACCATCATGATTTTGAATTTAGCTGTCAGAAAGATCTCCAAGAAAAATATGTTGGTTTATTCAGTCCAAGAGAGGTTTAATTGGCTTCTGTCAGATTTTCTGTAAGTGCTTACTTGCCACCGAACCCCGCAGGAATTCTGTAGCTTCTGAATTTCACAGCCCACAGCTGAGTATTTGGAGGCTGCGGGATTACTGAAAGGGTGTCGAGGACAGGGCTCATTCCACAGTCGTGCAAAGCCTTGTCTAACCTGAGGTTCTTCAAGCTCCCCTCCCCCAAACGGTGGAACCAGACTGGGTTGGGGGGAGGTCATAGGAATAAAGATGGCCCACATTCTACTGTCTCAGCTCTCTCTCTTCCTGTTATTCCTCTATGTATTTCTTCAGAATTTCCAGAAGGGTGTCCCATGTGATTGTTTTTTTTCACTTCTGTATCCCCAACACCTAGCATCATGGTTGGCATATATAAATATTTGTTGAAGGACTGAATGCTTCTATTGAGGGCCTCTACCTTGCCCCTGGCCCCAGAGCCCCACAGTCACTGGGTTGCTTGGGACACCCAGTGTCTGAGCTTTTGGAAAATCATTTGTGATTCAGTCACTGCTGATTACTCCATCCAATACCTATTTCTCATACTTTCATCTCTCCTTTGCCTTTGCTTTCCACACTCATGCTAGACACACTGCATTCTTGCAGTTAGAAAAGGGAGGCAACACTATTCTGACAAATGAAACATAAGAGGAAATAGGAAAGTTCCTGGAAGACTTTTGTTTGCCTCATAAAAGGGACAAACAGCTCACACTCTCCTTCTCTTTGTGCTGGGATAGGAATGTGATGCCTGGAGCTGGGGTAGCAATTCTATGACCATGAGGGAAAAAGAGCTGCCCGTTCCTACATTAGCAAGCTTCTGAACCAATACTAGCAGGCATTCACCTCCAGATTTCTTATATGAGGAAAATAAATTGATATTTGTTTATGTCACTGCTTTTCAGAATGATCCCAATTGATACACAGAGTTTTCCTTTTTTTTCATTTCCTTTCTGGGTCTTCATGGGATTCAAACATGAATGATGGGACTGGGCCCAGAATTAAATCCAAGAAACTCAAATTATGCTGGGACACTCCCTTTTCTACAACTAGGGTTTTTAACTGAGTCAAGCATTTCTGCCACCAGAATGACCTTTCTCCTCCAGGGCACTTCACCCTTCATGCACGTGTACTCTCAGGCCAGTTCTAAATTAGAGAATATCCCTTGACCCCCTTCTTCCCTTCCGCCCTTAAGCCTGGCCTTGGCCCCACTAACGATGGGCCCCACTGTGTCACTTTGCAGTTAACATGCAGCCTCCTCCAGACTTCATATCTGGGCTGACATGTCTTCAGAGTGGTGACAGTGACACTCCTGTCTAGTCCAAGAAAGGAGGAGCACTGGAAATAATTACCACCATCACTCACCGGCAGGGGCGTGCGGGGTGTTTAACTGTGTCCCGATATTGTGCTCAGTATTTCACATGTGTGATTTTACTGAATCCTTCCAAACATCGATGCAGCAGACCCATTTCTACCCATTTCACAGAACGTCCTACCAGAGACTGTCAAAGAGGGGACTTGAACCCACTTTTGTATGACCTCAGAGGTAGAGCGCCTCCCTAGTCACTAAGCTTATATCACATCCGTTAGATTCTTTAATGTGTTTCTTCTACCCTCCTCCTCTCCCTCCCCCCCCCGCGCCCATGTGGAGCAGCTGCCTCTTTGCAGCCAAGACAAAGAGCTGGCTTCATTTTGTCCAGCATAAAAAAAGTGCCTATCGCTCTTCCCGTGTCAGGAGTTAATGAACATGCACCTTCCCCGCAATTTGTCATGGAGGGGAGCTCACTGTCGCATGGACCTGCAATTAGACACAGCAAGATTCACTGAGGCCGGCATTACCAGTCCAAAGCATCAGGGCAGAAAGAAAAACAACAAAACAAAGCAACTTGAATTCTGCAATTATCTCAGGCAGTTAACAATGGAGCCAGAAGAATCCCTTGGAGAGAGAAAAGGACTGGTTGCTATTTCCCTTGCCTACGTCATGAGTTGTATAAAAATGAAGGTGCAGCTGGCTGGATTCTTCAGAATTGAATCTTGAGTGGTCTGGAGAGCTTTTATTCTTTTTTTCCCCCCCCCAGCATAATCAGTGATTCAGGGCAGGGGGCGTGGCCTCTGTGACTAGAGGCCAGAGAAATCACCCAGAGCTGAGCCCACTTCCAACAAAGACCGGTGGTGACTCACCACAGGCCACAATTTCTCCTATCTGGATGAGGAGGAAAATTGTATCATGTTTGTGGCTAGGAATGTCTTATGCTGAGAGTCCAGGTTTCTCTTGTTGGGGGATCTCTTTCTGAAATAACTTCATTCTCTTTTTCTGATTCCAGGCAGCCCAACTGGGGGTACACTGGGCTGGACTCCTGAGACCTTCTCTGGGCATTTCTGTTCTCATCATGGGGGTGTGGGGGAGCGGGGGACAGAGGTGGAGGCTGGAGGGTGGGGGAGGGGGCAGAGATGCTCAGGCCAAGGTCTCCTCTATACCTGGGATTCTGCTTAATTTGCCCCCTACTCCCCTCTTGGCAGAGAGCTGGACCCTGGGCCTCTTCTAGCCTCAGTTTACCCAGGTGCTAAAGGGGGTTAATAAGAACACCTCTATCACAGAGCCGATAGAGGATTAAACAAAGCCATAATGGCTAAAGTTCATAGTATTTCCTCTGTGCCAGGCTCTGTTCTCAGAGCTTTACCCACATCAGTTCATCTAATCCCCAAACACCTTACGACAGGGGAGCACTTTTAGCTGTTTCATCTATTCTAAGATGCACGTTTTCTTTCCACATTTAGCATCTCTGAAACTGGGGCATATCTCATAATTGAAAGTAGGTTATAGTTTAATCAGTAGAGTTTTCTTTCTTAGTGGGACAAAAAGATTATGACGCATCTTGAGATGGAAGATGTCTTAAATTAGATAAAATGCGATATGCCCGTTTCACAGATGTGGAAACTGAGGCTGAGGCAACTCATTTACTCAAGGCCACAACCTGGTAAGTGGCAAAGTTGGGCTTTGAACTCAACATTGTTTGCTGAAGAATCTTCTCTTTAGATTGCTGAGCTAGGATATGAACAGAGTGCAGAGTAGGAATCCTGGCTGTCTCAGGATCTGCCCAAATTAGGGATTCTGCTTTTCTCTCTCGGTGTTTAATGACAGCGTGGTAGAAACTTCAGGCACCAAGAGACAGAGCTTGTCTAAAGGATTCCCCAGCTTTATAGTTTTTGCCAAATGCCATTTCTGCATTTCTATTCTAGATCATGGAGGGGGGATGTGCCAAGTGCCTCTCTTTTTTTTAGCCCCTTTCAAGGAAGAAAATGTATCCCTGGTAATCTGCAGGAGCTATGCTCCCCGCCCTTCCCCATAGCTAATCCCATTAGTATTCTCTTCTGCTTCCTTGGGAAACAAAGGGAAAAGGAACTCCCTCAAAGATTAGGGAGCCCAACATGGGGGTGGGGGAGCTACAAGGTTCGCTCAACAAAAGACATTCCAGCAGAAGATTTGCATATCTTATTCATGTTTTTCAAAACTAACTGAAGACTACAAGGCAAGGTGCCATTGCAACATTAGTTAGGACATAGCACCTTCCATCCTGTAAGAAGGAAAATGCCTAGCTTCAGAGGGCTTCAGGACCCTTTGAGGGGGTGGGTTCCCCCACGTGTCATTACACTAGAGCAGGTGGACCAATAGTCAGTGGTATTACCATGCAGCCCAGTGTGGCCTCACCCTTCTCCTCTGAGAAACCAGCTCCTGCCTCAGTCACTCCTCAGTGGACGCTCACTTGGCTGCCTGGCATGTATTTGTCATCCTCTATGTGGTCCCCCCTGCCCCCTCAATAAACCTGAAGGTGATCTGAAGCCAGCAACTGGCCAGTGACCTTATTTTTCTATTTCCCTGTGGTGCAGGCTAACCTCTCGCTGCTTGATTAGCATGGGGACACAGGGAGGGCTGGAACCCTGGAGACAGACAGATCCAAGTTCAAGTCCGTTTCCTGCTGGCCAGTGTCCTTGGATAAGGGATCTATCTGTTCTCTCTGGGCCTTCATGTTGCCATCGATCTTGTGAGGAGGTAACAGCTCACCTTGAGGTGTTGCAGATGGTTCTGAAAGATCTAGCTCAGAATCCAGCAGGTGGTAAATACTCGAGATGTGCCAGCTGTTACCATTGTTATTAACATCGCTGCGGTTATCATTGGTTTGATTGGGTTTGACACCAGAAGTGGATCCTACTTTGTACGCATTTCCTTGTGGCTTGTCACTTGCTAGTTAGCTTCGTTTAGGTTAACTAGTGCTTTACAGTAGCTCTAAAAAGTTGCAATTTCTAAAAGCATGATAATTCAGATGTGAGCCAGTGACACCCTAGAGTCTTCATTATTTCCTAGAAAGTGGGGCAAGGGCAGCGGGATTTCAATGAAGCTTTTGTGTCTGAAGTCTTAGTTTATTCAACAGTTCCCTGGAAACCCCCTTCCCTTTTCTTGACCTTCCTGAGTTCCACCAACCCTCTTCCCAAGAAAGACGTGGCCATTCCAACCTCTGTACCTTCCTCTACTTTCTTTCATCTCTCTATCCCAAGATGGAAAACTCTATTGCATTTACTTGGGTACATGAGTTCTTCAAATCACACACACACACACACACACACACACACACACACACGCACGTTAGCTGTCTTTCTCTGAGTTCTCACAATACCCAACGCCTTTCACTGTGCATTATAATTATCTATTTCTTATCCTTCACCTCCCAAACATACACACTATAGATCACAAAATTTTTAAAACCAAGTCCCATTCGTTACAAGAGCAAGTGTTTAGCACATAATAGGGGTTCCATAAATGTTTGCTGAATGGATGAAATAACAATGTAGCTGAATTCTAGGGAGCGTTGGCTATGTGTCAAGAGAAGGCACAATGAGATTTCCCCATTTGACAGATGGTAACACAGAAGCAGAGGCGTTCTGCAGATTCCCCAAGGTCACAGGGCTGCTAAGGGCCAGATCCAGGGTTCAGACCCAGGCTGTTTGGGTTCACCGCCCCTGCTCTCACACTCCCCTCTGCTTCCAAAAAGCCCACCTCGCTCCTCATTCTCTCCCCCCACTGCTAAGGAAGTTCAGTCCCAGAGGGGACTGCTCCAGATGGAACCCACTTCTGTGTAGCATTTTGAGAAGAAAGGAAGGAAAACTGCATCTTGCAGAGTGAGCTCACTAAGAGCTGAAAAATGAGGGGTGGGTACAGATGTGTTAATTCTTAGAAGGGAGAAGCTCAGAAACACTTTGGACTACCAGGGAACCAGGGGCGAATTTTAAGCTCCCCTTTGTGCACCGACTTCTCCCCAGGCCCTCCTTTCTGGGGCAGGACTCTGAGCCTTAAGATACACCACAGTGGACTGGGGTTGCCTGTGACCCTCCTTCCCACTGTTCCCGTACCTTGGCCAACCAGCGGGGACACACAGTGTGCGGATACAATAACAAAGACACACTTAACAAAAACAGAACTGGCCTACCTAGTTATGGTCATTTGAAAACAGAAACACTTGACTGTGGTCATTAAGTAATATTAATGATTTTTCTGTTTTTTTTTAAATCAACAACAGTATTTTATGTCACGTATACACACTATCAAATGTTAGCATCCTGCTAACCAATTTCCATAGCTTCTTTAGTCCTAACACTGTTTCTGCCTAGTTGATGTTCCTGGTCTCACTCTGCAGACACAAGGAAATAAAGGCTCAGGGATGCTAAGCAACCTCTCTTGAATCAGTAGTCGGTGAGTAGCAAATTCAGGTTTCACAACCGAAAGTTTGACTTTTTGCAGTCTTTCCATAAGAGAGAGGGTGTGCCCATACCTCAAGCCCAGTGGATCTCTGAAAATAATTTCTGCCATGGCAAACCTACAATTCATCTTAATTTTTTTCTGATGTTCTACAGTGTCACTGCCGATTTATTCTATCATTTTGGAATTACTGGCTAATAGGATGGCCCAGCTCAGTGTTCTGCCTGGCGTTTTCATTCTTTACGAGAAACCAACCATTGATAGCAACAGGGATATGTCTCGACAATTTAATTACACCATGACTCCTCTCTTCCCCTGTCCCTTGTTGGCCTGAAGGCTAATTCCTATTTCACTTGGTCTTGAAAACATGATTGGTTTCGGCAGAGAGGGGAGACCTACCTGTGTTAGATGTTCTGAGGCATAAAAGGGCCAGAGGGCCCTTGCGTTGGGGGCGCTCTGCATCTTCTTGGTGGCTGGTATCTTGGTCATCTTGGAAATCCCTCAAGCATAGCATGGGCCCCTCAAAGGGTGTTTTTTTTTTTTTTTTTTCTTTTTCCAGAATCTTCTACTTCAGCAGCCACTGGTGTGAGAGGCTCCAGCAATTTCTTCCTGATTCCCAAAGCCAATCACACAGACTCCAAAGAGGCTTCTGACCCAGGAGTAAGGAAAGCAAGTCATCTGGGTTTCCCACAAACAGGATAAGGAAGTCCAGAGGGGGTGGAATCAGGCAAGTCCGGAATTATTCAGTTTTTACAAAGTTTACAAACTTTCAGGAGCGTTCCTCTCTTTGGAAGGGGATATCTTTCTGTCCTACAAACAAAAATAAAATACGAACAGACCAAAAAAAAAAACAAAAAACAAAAAACAAAAACAAGACTCCACTGACAAAATCTGAAGGGGGCCCACCAAGGGGCCACCAGACCCCCACCGGCAGGTGGCCCAGGCGTGAGGCTCAGGTTTCCACTGCTAGGTAGAGAAAGCCGGCTAACTGCCAGGCAGGGGCCAACTCAGTTGCCTGGCAACGAGACACGGTGGAGGGCTTCCTCATTGGCTGGGATTGGTGGGGGCGGAGTCGCGAACCCTTCTGAGCTGCTGGGATGGTGGCTGGGAGCTGGCGAGTAACCAGGGAGCCACATTCTCCTAACTCAGGTTTCTCGTCTTAGACCTGAGGACCTTGACCTCTTCTCTCCGCCAAACTACAAGCAACTCCTTCCTTCCAAACTCTGCTCTGTCCTGCCACTAACCCACTAGTGATTTCTTGTGCCTTAGGTTGGGTAGCTAAATGTGTGCCCTCAGCCCCACCTGAACTGTGAGGTGCACAGTTCTCTCCTCTTTCCACCTGACAAACTCCTATGCATACTTCAAAGCCCCCCCCCCACATACATGTATACATCTAGTGAGTATTTAGAATGTGCTAGACATTGCTCTGAGTATTTTACATATATTGATTCACTCCCCGCCCCCCGCACATCTTTAAGGAAAGTATTTTATTGACCTATTTAACAGACTAGGAAACTGAGGCACAGAGAAATTGAATGACATGCTTCCAATCACACAGAAAGTTCCTGAGTTGGGATTCAAAACCAGACCCGTTTGGGGCACCTAGGTAGCTCAGTCGGTTGAGCACTGGGCTCTTGATTTCGGCTCAGGTCATGATCTTGGGGTGTTGGGATCAAGCCCCATGTGGAGCCCCCACACACTGCTCACCCCTCAGTGGGGAGTCTGCTTGAGATTCTCTCCCTCTGCCCTTCCACCTGCGCACACTCTCTCCAAAATAAATAAATGAATCTTAAAAAAAAAAGAAAGAAAGAAAGCCAGACCTGTTTAGGATTAAAACCCAAGTTCCTAACCATTTAGCTGCATGACCCAGGATAAGATGCCTAACTTTGCTGAGCCTCGGCTTCCATATCTTTAAAATGGGGAAAATAACTTTTCCACAGATTATTAAGGATTAAAACAGATAATATATGTGAAGGCTGAGCACACAAGGAATCCTAGTGGCAACTATTATTTCCTGACATCCCATCCCCAGAAAGAATTACTCATTTTTACATGCAGTGTTCATTTCACAGCTGATATTAATACTAATATTTATTGATCACTCATCCCATGCCAGGTGCTCTACTAAGCACTTTCCATACATTAATTTATTTAATTCTTCCAACAACCCTATGGGGTAGGTTCTCAGCCTGCAAGATTTATTGCATGTGTTCCGATTTGCATCCTTTATCCTTGGCATTATTTCACACGGAATCAACCTGATTCATGTGTTATCTCTAAACCTTGAGCTGCTGAGGATTATGATGTCATCATGGCCGCACCACGACCTCAGTTTCTCTTTAGAAGGCATCCACTGGAAGGTGACCCGCCGTCGAGTACAAAATGCTCTGCCACACAGCTCCAGACACTAGTGCTTGGAAGTCATAATCTTTTCACCATCATCTGAAGACTGAGTCTGACCTTCCCTTTCACAGGAAGTTTTGGTCCTCCTGCTTCCTTTGTGGGCAGCATTAAGCAATCAGAAAGCACTTTCAGAAAGATGCAGATAAACTGAACTGTGTTCGGTAGATGGGGCTGGGGATGGCTTGGGGTGAGAAAGCGAGATGGGACGGAAAAATGTTCAGCTCTGAACAGAAAGACAAAGGGCTGTCTTTATACAGCTTTGAGGGGCAGGCGCATGGGTCCAAAGAATAGGAAGATGGTTTAGGCTCAATATAAGGAAATGCAGAGTGGCGTACCCTTTAAAAGGCGTAAGCTCCGGGTGCCTGGGTGGCTCAGTCAGTTGAGTCATGAGATCCGTGATCTCTGGGTCATAGGATTGAGCCCCTCATCAGGCTCTGTGCTCAGGGCAGAAACTGCTCCAGATTCTCTCTCCCTCTCCCTCTGCCCCTCCCCTGGCTCTCTCTCTCCCTCTAAAATAAATAGATAAAATCTTTATAAGTACATAAATAAAAGGCATAAGCTCTGGGGCCACACCGACTTGGCCGCTGAGCAGCCTCAGTGATAATCTTCTAGGACTATGAGGAAAACCAAATGGATAATCCATGGGAAGCACCAGGCCTAGCAAAAAGGAAGTGGTCAGTAAATGTCAGCTCTTCTTTCTTTTGTTATTCATACCCACCTGTAAGAGCCATGTAACATTTGCAAGTAAAAAAGACTCTGGAATTGAAAAGACTGTGTGTTCAAACTTTGGCTTGGCCCTTTATTGGTAGTGAGATCCTGGTCAAGAGATTTTACCTCTCCAAGTCTCAGTTTCATCACATAATGTAAATAGTGATGGTTATGCTCACCTTATACAGGTGGGAGCACTAAGTGAAATAATGAATGTATAGAGCCTTGTACCCAGTGAGGGCTCAAGGCATGCTCCTTTTTCCGTTTAGGAAGGGGTATGTTCCATAGGGAAAGAATGACCTCCCCAGCACTAGAGATATTCAACCAAATAAGGTCATATTCTATAGTACTGAGGGATAAGGCTTCAACATATGAATTTGAGGTGGGGGGGGCACAAATCAACCCATACCACTGAGTTACCTCCCTTAATAGCTCCTGTAGTGTTGGATAGATGTTGCTTTGTTTCCCTCAAATATTTTAAATATCCCTATCCTCTCTTGTGGATTTTCCATGGCACCCTGGGGTGCCTCGGTGCCTAGTTTGGGAACCATAAGGCCATAAGCCTGTGTTTTCTTTGAGCTGAGCAGCCTGGATGTGCAAGAAGTTAACACCCACAGGGGTAGATGGTTTGTGGTTAATACCTCTTCTGCTGGCCCCTCGGGTGGGACATCTCTGGAGTGTGCTCTGTACTCCCCCAGAGGTCTCCTTCGGGACTGACTTGCTGGTAGCAATTGCCTGTTCATGGATGACCCAGCATTGGCTTCTTTTTCCCTGTTTCACTTCCCCACCCCCTTGAGGTCTGCTTGGATGGCCCCCCAAGGAAACCCCTTCTACCCAAACTCTTGTTCTGGGTCTGCTTCCGGGGAAGCTGAGGTAGGTCAATGCTGACTGGAATAACCAGGGAGGTCGGGCCTCCCCCTCATCTACATGGCCATGGACTTGCTACCTTCTTTGACCACCCGCGTCCCAAATCACTTTCTTGCTGCTGTTCTCATCGGTATCCCAATGAGTTTCTTTATATATTCTCCACATCCCTGATGTACCGAGAGGCCAACATGTTTTCAGATATGCAAATGCATCTCCCCACAGTGAAATATTTGACAACTAAGATATGAAGTGATTGTTTAATTCTTAATTCCTGGTTGATTTATGCAAAATACAAATTGAAAGATGTGAGCGACAGGCACTCTCTCCTCCCAATTTGCCAAAAAGAAAGGCATCTGAAGGGATTAAAAATAGACATATCAAGTAGAAGAAAAATTGTGGAATGTGTCGGACGCCAGCTGGGGTAGTTGAAGTGAAATCTCAGAATCTGCTAAACACTCGAATTTTGGCGAGGAGTACATATGTTTGGCATTAAAAACCTATTGGAAAAGTCATCGTTTTCTGAATATCTTTAATATACTTTTCTGTGTTGCAGCTAGCACCCAGAGAACTCCTTCTGGGTGTTTCTACTGAAATGCCAGCACTGGATTTACAAATTATGGGACCCAAGGCAAAAGGAAAACTTGGGGCTCCCTTGACGCCTGGTAGCTGGCAATCTATGGATGAATTGCTGCCAGGACGAAATACCATTGGCTAATGTGTATTCATACACCCCTCTGAGGACTCCTGTACTTTGTGAGATTAAAGAAGAGTTCCTGCTTGCTACATGGACCCATGAGAGGTCTGTGATCCCGGAGCCCATTCCTGCCTTATCCTCCAGACTGCACCCCGAGAAGGATGGATCTTTGTAAATGAGGAGAAGAAAATGCAATGTTTATGATCCTCTCCCTCCTCTTTTTTTCTTTGCTTTGGTATACCAGGCGCAGTCGTGGGGGAAGTAGTGTGGCCTCCAGGAATATTCTTAGTGAATTCCCCCGCACTGGATTCTAGGATGCGGCCCAAACTTCCTCCATGAATAATGCTCTCCATTTGGCCCTGCTTCATCTCACAGCATCCTGAGCTGTGGGGCAGGTTGGAATTATGGAATTGTTAGTCCCATTTTACAAAGGTCAAAATCGAAGCTCGTGGGATTTAGCACGTTGTTAGCGGTGGAGATTGCCTGAGACTAACCCATGTTTGATGATTGACTCAGCGATTGACTTCAGCATTCTGTCATATGGTCTGGACGCTCTTTCGTTTAAAGAGGAGTGTGTGTGTGTCCAGTTCAGCAGAGCGACCTGGGTCATATCCTCAAGCCCTGCAGAGACAACTGGGATTTCCAAGCCACCTGGAAAACTTACTCTCTAGCCTTTGGGGGAAGCCTTGTTTTATCCACAGAAGACTTCTCCAACCCCCATCCTGGGTAGGAAAACACTCCCCTGCCAGGTATTCTCATGGATTTTCAAGTCGCCTACAATTTCCTGTTCAGTATGTGCTTCCTACCTATATGGATAGAATTATGTTCCCCTCAAAAGATGTATACAGGTCCTAAACCTCAGTGCCTGTAAATGTGACCTTATTTGGAATAAGAGTCTTTGCAGGTATAATCAAGGTACGGTGAGGTCCTACTGGTTTAGGGTGGGCCCTAATCTCACAGCTGGCATCCTTAGAAGTGGAAGGAAATTTGAACGTAGAGACAGAAGACACACAAGGCAAACGCCATGTGACAAGGAAGGTAGAGATTGTGGGGATGCCGCTGCGTGCCAGGGAACACCCTGGATTACCAGCAACATCCAGAAGCTAGGAGAGAGGCAAGGAGGGGTCCTCCCCTAGCGCCTTTGGAAGGAAGCACATCCTTGCCACCGCCTCGATTCTGGACTTCTAGCTTCAGAACTTTGAGAGAATCCGTTTCTGTTGTTTTAATCGGCTCATTTTGTGATTATTTGTTCCGGCAGCCCCACAAAACAAGTACATCACGCATCTTCCTTCGGTTTCACTTCCCTCTTCACCCCAGTTTATTTATGCCCTCAAAATGTGACTTTCCCAGGCCTGGGGATAGCAGGATTGCACTGAGGATTTAAGATAATAGAGGGAGGTTCAGCACAGCTCTGCAGAGGTAGTGACTTAAAATTAAATATTAGGCATCGCTGAATTTTCAATTAAATAAAAATAAAGTTCCCAGATGATTCTGACACACAGGTAGGGGGTAAGAACCCCTGCCACACATCCTGTTTTGTAAGCTGCTGTTTTACATGAGATATAAACATTCATTTAAGCCAAATAGAACTGAGCTTAAATCCGGATTTTTAAACCTGTATATTAGCTGGGTGACCCTGGGCAAGTGTCTTAACTTATATAAGCTTCAATTTCCTTATAATAAAGAATAAAAACCAAATCACTGAACTTCTAGGGCCATTAGCAGGTTAAATGACATAATTATCTATCTCTTTGCATATATTTTTATGTCATCTACATATACTAGATACAAAACATATGTTAATACATATGCTAGGTAAGAAACATAACACATAATAGGTACAAAGTAAATTCTGGCTAACATAACTAGCATTTGTTCTCTTGGAAAAGTTCCATCCTCCCACCCTCCCTCCCTTCCTGTCTCCCTTCCCCTCTTCCCTCTCTCCCTCCCTCCCTTCTTCCCTCCTTTCTTCCTTCTAGTTAGAATCCACTGATGGATAAAGGCTAGTATCCAAGATCTATTAAGAACTTTTCAAACTCAGGGCACCTGGGTGGTTCAGTGGGTTAAGGCCTCTGCCTTCGGCTCAGGTCATGATCTCAGGGTCCTGGGATTGAGGCCCGAGTTGAGCTCTCTGCTCGGTGGGGAGCCTGCTTCCCCCTTTCTCTGTCTGCCTCTCTGCCTGCATCTCTCTCTCTGTCAAATGAATGGATAAAATCTTAAGAAAAAAAAAAAAAACTTATCAAACTCAGCACCAAAAACCCAAATAACCCAGTCAAGAAATGGGCAGAAGACATGAACAGACATTTCTCCAAAGAAGACATACAAATGGCCAACAGACAGATGAAATAATGCTCCACATCACTTGGCATCAGGGAAATACAAATCAAAACCACAATGAGATACCACCTCACACCAGTCAGAATGGCTAAAATTAACAAAACAGTTAACAATAAATGTTGGTGAGGATGTGGAGAAAGGGAACTCTCCTACACTGTTGGTGGGAATGCAAGCTGGTGCAACCACTCTGGAAAACAGTATGACGGTTCCTCAAGAAGTTAAAAATAGAGCTACCCTACACCAGCAATTGCACTACTGGGTATTTACCCCAAAGATACAAATGTAGTGATCTGAAGGGGGCACCTGCACTCCAGTGTTCACAGCAGCAATGTCCACAATAGCCAAACTATGGAAAGAGCCCAGATGTCCATCAACAGATGAATGGATAAAAAAGACAGGCTATATCTTTGGATGGATAAAAAAAGATAGGATATATATATCTAGATATCTAGATATATATAGATAGATATCTATCTATATACACATACACACAATAGAATATTACTGAGCCATCAGAAAGGATGAATACAATTTACATTGACATGGATGGAACTGGAGGGTATCATACTGAGCGAACTAAGTCCATCAGAGAAAGACAATTATTTTTTTATTTATATATATATTTTTTATTAACATATATTACTTGTTTCAGGGATACAGGTCTGTGATTCATCGATCTCACACAATTCACAGCATTCACCATAGCACATACCATCCCCAATGTCCATCACCCAGCCACCCCATATCTCCCACCCCCCTTCCCTCCAGCAACCCCCAGTTTGTTTCCTGAGATTAAGAGTCTCTTATGGTTTGTCTCCCTCTCTGGTTTCGTCTTGTTTCATTTTTCCCTCCCTTCCCCTATGATCCTCTGTCTTGCTTCTCAGATTCCTCATATCCGTGAGATATATGAGAAAGACAATTATATGGTTTCAGTCATATGTGGAATATAAGAAACAGTGCAGAGGATCATAGAGGGAGGGAGGGTAAACTGAATGGGAGGTCATCAGGTAGAAAAACCGTGAGAGACATTTAAGTATAGGAAACAAACTGAGGGTTGCTGGAGGGGAGGTGGGTGGGGTGTGGGTAACTGGGTGATGGACATTAAGGAGGGCATGTGATGTAATCAGCACTGGGTGTTATTTGCAACTGATAAATTACTGAACACTACATCTGAAACTAATGATGTACTATATGTTTGCCAATTGAATTTAAATTTAAAAAAAAAAAGAATCCACTGATAGTCTGATACTATAAGAATGACAGTAAGCAGGAAAAGGACCCTCCTTTGCCAAGGCTAAAAATCAGCTAAAAATCAATCTCTGACTCGATTAACAGTGGTCTTCTCTCTCCTAACTGCTAGCAATCAATCAAAAGTATCGCTCTCTGAAGAGTGATGTTATTCAAAGCCCCAAAATATGTATATAATTTTTTTTCATAGAAGAGAGCTGTCCTGGAGGATCTATGACCTTCTGAAGAGGGAAACGGTCAACTGCAGCAACTTGGCAGGGAGCGGGCAGAGGGATGAACCCCCAAAGCTCACTCTCCTCTTGCCTGCTTGTCTGTTGCAGGTACCTCTGATCTGTAATTGGTCCCCCAACAGCAAGGCCCAACTAGATGCCACAGGGCAAAAGAGCCTGTTGACGAGTCCAGGTCAGCCTCCAGAAGCACTGAATATGGTGGTGAGGAGTGGAAAATGGGTGGCGTAGAAGCTGAGCAAAGAGAAAACATCCAGCACAATCTTCAAGATACGTGAAGTTTAAAAAACAAAAGAGAGGAAAGCAAAGTATATCAGAGGTTAGCTTTTAGGCAAGAGAGAGAGGAGAGAGATGGACTGAGAGAGGTAAGGGCCCAGCAGGACAGGATGGCAGAGTCAAGGTGATTAATAGGAAGCAGGCGTATTTACCATGTGGCCATTTACACGAGTATGGGCGTGGGGGGCACAGGACAAAGTGCAGGGACCGAGGGCTAGAATCCATGAAGCTGAGGCCATCTCTAGAGGATGAGGGGAGGGTTTGAAGGAGAGAGATCTTGTAGAGAAAGAGGCCTTGGGAGGAGTGGTGATCTGTAGTTGAGAGACCCAGCCAGTCTGAGGGAAACTCACGGGAAGAATGCCCCAAACACACCCCACTCCTTTCCTCTGATCTCCTGCCAGGGGCTCCCATTGGCTCAACCCACCCAGAAGCCAGAGGGCACAGGAGCCAGCTGGGACCATACAGGTGAAAGTGGATCTGGGGCTGGGGTGGTGGGGGCAAGCCAATGTATAGCATAAAGCCTATCTTCCTTTACAGGCGATGGCTTTTTGTTGGATTTCAATTTTTCCCTAACCCACGTGCCCGCGTCACTTTAAAAACACACAAATAAAAGTACCCGTGGGTTCCTTTCCCCGTTTTGCACCCAGAAGCATCAAGTATTATCTTCTGAAGAGAAGAGGCAAGAACCAATGGCTTCTCATTCCAGGCGCAAAGCCTGGGCACAACAGCTTCTTCCCCAGATCCCAGAGCGCTGAGCATTCTAGATGAGGCCACTTGATTGATGGTTACCAAGACAAGATGGAAATGTCCATATTTGTGTTCCTCTGACCCCAAATGCATCTCTTTTCCAGGCTGCATTTCCCCCTGTTCTTCTGAAAAGTGACAGGTAAGAATTTCGTCTACCACTATTGTTCCCTTTACCCTTCTCCCTCCTTCCTCTCCTCCCTCCCTCCCATGTTTTTTCCCCTGTAATTTCCTTTTATAACTTATAATTTTGAGCTCACAATTCAACTCACCATTTGGGAAGCAATTTTCCCGCTCTTACCTTCTTTCAGGCGTCATTGTTTAGACAGTCTGGATGGGGTGGCCCAATTTTTCAATTTCCTGACAATATCTTCCTTGAAGAGACTCTCTCTGCCTCCCCTCTTGGGTTTTGTCCTCTGCTGACGTCTGCATCCTGGTCAAGGACAGCCTCAGAAGTACACAACTGTTTCTTGTCCGACAGACAGTCCCCTGACTTCTGGCACTTTGGTCGAAACTGTCTTTCTCCTAGTTTCGGTGACACTTCCTTCTCAATAAAATATGCTCTTTCAAACAGGTGTTGAGGAATATGACATTTGGAATATATAATAGCTGCATTCGAATATACACCTTCATAAGACAGTAGCTAAAAGAAGAAAGGGAACTCACTGATGTGGAAAATCCATTCAAAGGATTTGCATATCTTCCCATCCTGACCCCCCCCCCCCCCGCCCCACTCTGCCCTACCGCTTTACTATGTTCTGATATTCCCAGTTATGTCTGCGAACTTCTCCCACTGAAGAATCCTGAAATTAAGACAGACCCTTTCCTTCTTGCTGGGAACGTTTAAAACAAAGAGTTAAGGAAAACAAACTAACAAAACCACTGTTAATATTTGGGTATATTTCTCTTCCAGATATTCTTCTCGGAAGGTTTTTAGGAGTATACTTACCTTTCAAAATAAAAATAGTCTTTAAGAAATGTTTAAATTTACTGTAGGAGTAAGTTAAATTTACTGTAGAAGTAAACTGTCTTTTTAAAAACAAGATTTAAAAGGTATACATAGGAAAATGAAAAACACCATAATCCTCCCTACCCCATCCAGGGATAGTAATTGAGTCTTTCGGTATATCTCTAAGGAATTTTGGAAGCAAGGTTTCTAGGACCTTGAGGGGGCTAGCTATTGTTGGGAAAAGGTCATTTATTACCGTCTAATAAAACCTTAGTCATGAGACCCTTCAGATGTATATCGGTGGGCCACAGGCTTGGGGGGTGATTGCCAAGACATATCTTGGGGGTTAGAGATAAAGGAAATTTCCAAAGGAATTTTTATATGTTAAAGTAGACTCACAGGATTGGGAGAAGGGGGGTGCTCAGGCTAGGATTGTGTTTTGCCCTTAGCAAAGTATTAACATTGAGGCAGTTGAGTCCCTAGAGGAATGTTACTCGGCCTGTTTCAAGGACTTGTCAATGGGCTGTAGGAAATTTAAGGAAATTAAGTAAGGAAATTTAATAATTTTTCTTCTGCCTTTGTTTCCCACATCATGTCCACATCTACGTCTATATCTTGTCTCTTCTGCTGTTTTCTTTGACAAAAATTAAATCACAGTACATATACTATGTTTTTTTAACTTACATCTTTCACTGTCAGCAAGTACTGATTTTCACCATTAGCTTTCATACTTTTTGTACCATGGTGAGAAATACATTTGAAACTATGATCTAGTTCACTGTGTGTCCAGCACCTCTCAATTTCTAATTGAAATAAAAGTTTCATGAACCACTACTCACCTCTATTATGTATGATGTACTGTGGCTTTTTTCCTATTTTATTCTTTTTCATTTTTAAAAATGCTGGTTATGACCCAGTAAATTGATTTCAAGACCCACTAATGGGTTATGACTTACATTTTGAAAAACATTCTCCTAGGCCACAATTTTAATGGCCTTATTGTATTTTGAACTGCAGAGTTTTTAAGTTGTATGGAATGGAGAAGAAGTCTTGTCCAGCATCTTCATTGAATAGGCAGGGAGTGAAAATTTTATTTTCTCAATAGCTGGTACAAGAATTCCCCTCAGGGAGGGAATTTTCTTTGTTTAGGGAAATACTTTTATAACTGCTTGTAGGGGGGAAGGGTGTTGCAGTGGGAGTAGCTATGCAAAGAATAAACAGGAATTTGGAATGGAGATCATTGAGCCATATGGCAGAGGTGGGCAGACACTTAATTAGCAAAACAAAGAACTTCTAGGAACAAAACTATCCTATATTGAATTTATATTATTTGTATTGCTACGCTGTAAATTCATCTACTTTCTCAAGTTTTCAGTAAAGTTTAATATCAGGTGTCTTTGGGAGCAAGTGGTAGAGATAAAAAATCAGATTGGATTAAGAAAAAATAAGCCAGCAGTGTTTATTTGCTTATTAATTGAATACACCAGGCATGGCTGGGTCCAGGGTTCAGGGCCTTAAATAATGTTATTGACACTTGGTATCTTTTTTTTTTTTTTAAGATTTTATTTATTTATTTGACAAAGAGAGAGCACAAGCAGGGGGAGCAGTAGGCAGAGGGAGAAGCAGGGAGCCTGACTAGGTGCTCGATCCCAGGACCCTGGGATCATGACCTGAGCCAAAGGCAGCCGCTTAACCAACTTAGCCACCCAGGTGCCCCAGCGTTTGGTGTCTTTTTAGATCTCTTCTTTTTTGGTTCTGTGAAAATTAAGAAAAGGAAACCTCCTTTAGAATGGAGTTGGTGGGCCAGCAGGGGGAGCTCTCAAGCCCTACCATGCCTTGTCAATTACAGACCCAAAGAGGAGAGGGACCTTGGTGGTAGGTAGCAAAGTAGTCTGGTGGTAAAAGGCTTTCCTCTTCCCCTGGCAACAGCCCAGCCAATGAGAGACTGTCACAACTCAGCCAATGAGAAGCCACTATACTTCAAACTCCAAGTTTACTCTGATGCACTTTTTTGTTTATAACAGCCTTTTCCAACTCTCACCGTCCTCTATAAAAGAGGGTTCCTCTCCTTTGTTCTGAGGATTTTGCTTATGATTTTGTAGTAGCTGGCTTGTTCTGTATTGTAATCTGCTATTCCTCAATAAATGCATTTTTTTTTTTGCTGCTAAATTAATTGGCAGTTTTATTTTTTAGTTTATTTTTATTTTTATTAAAAATTTTTTTAATTTTTTATTCATTCTCAGGTATTGGTTCCTAGTATATATATATTTTTTTTCCAAAAAGGCCCAGGGCTAATTCTCATTTGATTGACTAGGATCATATGACCATCACTGATTGATGATATGGCCATCTTCATCACTGTGGCTATGGCGATGGGATGCTCTGATTGGCCAGGCCTGGATCACCTGCTCACCCTCGGAGCCAGAGATGGCCTCACATCCGTATTTACTTGGTTTGAGGTGGGTGAAGAGTGGTTTCCAGAAAATTCGGTTCATATTGGGAGAATCAGAGGTGGCCATCAAATACGCTATACGGGCTTCATGTGAGCAGTTAGCTTGGTGGAGGTTGAGGAAGGAGCTGAATTCCTCATCTGCCTGCCCCAGTGTCAAAGGGACCCCATGAGCTGCACATCCAGATGATCTTTAAATAGAACCAAGAACAAAACAAAAGCAACCCTGGGAGTTCACAGAACTCTTGGGAAGGAGATCAGATTTTGTACAATTTGTACAAAGATAGCTATATTAATCTTGTCTAGATCATGAAGGAAAGAGGATCCTTGAGAATATCCGATTGCATAAACTGGGAAACTGAGGCCCAGAGAGGTTCAGAGACCTGCCCAATGCCACACAGCTAATTTTTATTAGAGCCCAGATTGAGCACAGTCTCCTGCTGAGGCTCAGCAGTATACTCATGCAACATTTCCTCTTTTCCACTGCCGCCATCAAACCCAGAAATGTCCCAAGGCTCTTTCCCCCAGAGCGCATGCCCTCATGAGCCCCACACCCACACCTTGGGGCTGCCTGGGGGCTCTGCATGACACCTGAAGGAGGAGCTTATGTAAGAATCGGGTTCCAGCGTTTTTAGGAGACTGGCAGATCAGGTGTCTGGAAGAGAGGCTCAGGATGCAAGGTCCAAGAAGAAAGGCAAACCCAAGCAGCAGGGTCAGTGGAACAAGCAGGAGTAACCGGGAGGGGACATATCGCTGCTTTTTTTTTTTTTTTTTTTTTTTTAATTTTTTTTTTTTATTTTTTATTTATTTGTCAGAGAGAGAGAGAGAGCACAAGCAGGCAGAGAGGCAGGCAGAGGCAGAGGGAGAAGCAGGCTCCCTGCAGAGCAAGGAGCCCGATGCGGGACTCGATCCCAGGACTCCGGGATCATGACCTGAGCCGAAGGCAGCCGCTTAACCAACTGAGCCACCCAGGCGTCCCTTTATCGCTGCTTTTTATTGAGCACATCCTATTTACTAGATATTTGAGTATATTACTTTATTGAATGTTCAGGGAACAGAAAGTGAGGGGAATTGGTACTGAGAATGGCAGTCAGCAGGGGCCATGCTGCGAAGGGTCTGGAATATGATTGAATGAGTCCGTGAATGCACGAATGGAGTTTACGCTTGTGTTAGTCAGCTGGGGCTGCTGTAACAAAGTAGCAGGAAGTAGGTGGCTTAAATGATAGAAATGTATTCCCACACAGTTCTGGAGGCGAGAAGGGCAAGATGGAGGCATCAGCAGAGTTGATTCCTTCTCAGGGCTGGGAGAATCTGGTCCACGGCTCTCTCCTAGCATCTGGTGGCTGGTGGGCAATCTCTGATGTATAACCCTGACCTCTGCCTTTATCTTCTCATGTCTTTCTCCCTGTGTGCATGTCTGTCTGCATCCAAATTCCCCCCCCACCTTTATAAGGACCCAACCATACTGGATTAGAGTCCCTACTCTAGTCTGACCTCATCTACACTGAACTGATTGTACTTGCTCTAACTGTATTTCCAAATGAGGTCACAATTGGAGATACCAGGGGGTGAAGACTTCAGCTTCTGAATTTTGACACACAATTTCACCTTTGACGATACATAAGTAGAATCGTGAGAAAAGCCAGGTTAAGCAAGAGGAAACAGATGTCTTTACTTCAGGGCCTCTGTGGAGGTTTTACCACCTCGCTGCAAAATCTCTCTCACACACACCCATTGAGGGGCCTTCGTCCCCTCCTCTGGAATCTGAGGCCTACCAGAAATGACACCATGTGACATCCGAGGCTAGATCATAAAAGGACATACCATTTCAACCTTGTTTGCTGGCATATTAGGCTGCCCTGTCCTAAGGAGCATGTGGAGACTCTGTGGCCAGCAGTCCCAGCTGAGCCCACCCCTCTGGGCATCCCATCGAGTTGCCAGACAGGTGAAAGCAAAACTATCTGGGAAATGCAACTTCTGGCTGTAGTTGTTATAATTCCAGCTGTTTGAGGAGGCATCAGAGTTGAAATCCTAGCCACAGTGGAATAAAGATGAATGGTGTCTCCTGTATATACATACATGCATATATACATACATACTCACTTTATATACTTTACATATACATAAAGTATTAGTATTATAAGGCGTAAGTTATATATAAGACATAGATACAAGATATTAGTATTATATAATATATATAAGGTATTAGTCTGGGTGCTTTAGGTAAACAGAACCAATAAGGTATATACATGATGTTCAAAATCTACAAGGTGGGCTGACAGACTGGGGACTGGAGACCCTAGGGAAGGGTTGATGCTGCAGCTCAAGTCCCAAGGTGGTCTGCAGGCAAAATTCCCTTACTCAGGGGAGGTTGGTCTTTTTTTCTCGTAAGAACTTCAACTGATTGGGTGAGGCCCACCCATATCATGGAGGATTAATTTGCTTTACCCAAAGTCTACTGATTTGTTAATCTCATCTAAGAAACACCTTCATGGCAACACGTAGACTAGTGTTTGACCAAACACCTGGGTATTGTGGCCTAGCCAAGTTGGCACATAAAATTAACCATCCTTGGCTGTTTGTTGTGCAGCAATAGATAACCGGAACAGCCTGTGGTGGCCTCCTGCTGTGTGCTGTGACTTTCCAAGTGGGTGATAATATGCCACATTGTGCAGTTTTATTTGGTCAAACTTCCCAACCTCCTTCCCTCCCCCCAGTTTGTGTCATGTGTATGTTTTTTAACAGAGACCTCTGGGTATGGAGTTCTGCAGAACACCCCTTAACAAGCTTGAGTGTAGCACTTAAGAGCACACTCAGGTTCAGTTCTTGACTGAGTTCCTAGCTGTGTGACCTTGAGTAATTATTTAACCTCTCTGAGCCTCAATATCTTCATCTATAAAGTGAGACAATCATACTGGCCTCACTGCTGTTGTGAGGAGTAAATTAAATGGGCCATGGAAAGGGCTCAGACCAGCAGCTGGACACACAGTTTTTCTTTCTTTCTTTCTTTCATTCACCAGCAGGACTCAGATTTTACCAGTCTGTCACGCTCTTCTTCCTTTTAAGGCCTTCATTGTGATGTTCGAGCTCTCATTTTCTAGAAGCTTCTCTCCCTTCGAGTTTCTCTTTCTTCCTTTCTATTTTCCCCCTTATTTCCTTTTTATTTTCCCGTCCCTGGAGAACATGTGCATGTTTCACAAATTCATCTTGTTTGTGACCTCAGCCAGCCGCTGCTCTCTGGACCACTGTTTCACATTTCCCACGAGGCACTGCTCTCTCTGCTTCAGCTCCCTTCCTTCTGCCTTCAGCAGCTGCGGCTCTGCCCTGTGTGCTTCCCCTCCAGCACAGGACGGACCCTGCTGCCCAGGGTGACAGTAAGAACAGGCTCCATCTTTTATGCTGACTTGACTGGATTGTTCCAGGATCGAATGTTCCATGTACCTGCCGGAGGTAACATGCTCAGAGCCCACAGATCCAACCCTGTGGACGTTTACAGAGCTCCCCCTACCCTGTGAGCACCTACAGTGCTCCTGGCATTGCCTGCCCAAAAGGGAGTTCACACGGCCTGCTGCCCAGCCTAAGACTGGCCTTTCTGCTTCCTCATTGCTTGACCTCGTTCCAGGATGTCTGTCAGTGGGAATTTCTACTCCTCAAAGGGTATCCCACCATCGGTAGATGATGGACCCTATGTCTCTCTGCTGGACACTTTAATATTGTTATCGTACCTTTTTTCTTAGACTGAGGTTAAGAGACATGAGAGGTCAGGATGACATTCCCACACTCTGGCCCACGTGCACCTGCAGCACTGTGCTCCTACTATATATATATATATATATATATATATATATATATATATATGTATATATATATTTTAAAGATTTTATTTATTTATTTGACAGAGAGAGAGAGAGATCACAAGTAGGCAGAGGGGCAGGCAGAGGGAGAGGGGGAAGCAGGCTCCCTACTGAGCAGAGAGCCTGATGCGGGGCTCGATCCCAGGGCCCTGAGATCATGACCTGAGCCGAAGGCAGAGGCTTTAACCCACTGAGCCACCCAGGCGCCCCGCTTGAAAGGAATTTCCCCGTGGTCCCCTTACCTCCTCCCATCAGATAGTTAGGGATGAATTTGCCCAAGGCAGTAGCCATAGCTCCATCTGGCTACTGAGCACCTGAAATGTGGTGAGTCCAAATGAAGTCATGCCATAAGGATGAAATGTACACGAGTTTCAAAGACAGTACTAAAAAATGGGATGCCAACTGTTTTTATATTGCTTACATGCCAAAAGACAATACTTTTTGTATATTAAGTGAAATAAAATATCTTACTAAAATTAATCTCACCAATTTCCCCTTTTTAAAAACGGCTCCTAGAAAAATCTAAAAATGCATTATGTGACCAGTGTGATATTTGTACCAGACAACCTCAGAGCAGAATCTGGGGCATACTCAACAGTTTGCAGATAAATAAGCCTCTGAATAATAAAACTAGGTAAGGAAGGGAGTTTGCTAAGAGCGAGGAAGCTCCAGAAATCTGAGGTCACTTTCCTAACCTCACTGTGGCCCCGGGGGCCTTGTCCTCATCCTCTCAAGCGTCTCAATACCTGGAATACTCTCCCCTGCTCTCTGCCTTCTGCCTTCATATGGCTCATCCCTTCTCTTTTCTTCTAGAGTTAGCCCCTCCCACTTTCATCTCCTCTGAGAGATATTTCCCAACACCCCAACTCCTGCTAAAAATGTCATCTTGTGCGGCGCCTGGGTGGCTCAGGTCATGATCTCAGGGTCCTGGGATCGAGCCCCGCATCGGGCTTTCTGCTCAGCGGGGAGCCTGCTTCCCCCTCTCTCTGCCTGCCTCTCTGCCTACTTGTGATCTATCTCTCTCTGTCAAATAAATAAATAAATAAAATCTTTGGGGAAAAAAAAAAAGATGCTGAAGGACCACTTCCAAGCCGCCTCTGGAGGACTGTGGGTGTTCTGCAACCCCTACCCCACCGAACACTCTGACGGTTATCCACTGTTTTCATCTGCCCAGCATCCATCTCCCCTCTTCTGGGTACAGCCCCCCAGATTTCTCTTTGGGGATTCACCCACCTGACATCCTCAGTCTGTCTGCTTCAAACAGAATTGGCCTTATTCTCCAGAGACAGCATAGGGCATGTGACCCAGGTCTAGCCAATCAGTGTATTTCTTCCTTCGGTCGCAGTGATTGGCTCAAGTATGGGCACGTGACCCAAACTGATCCAATGACTGTTCAATTCTAGGAGCTGAGGGGCTGGAAGCTTGAGAGTTCTGGGGACCTTCTCTTCCATGAGAAGGAAGCTAACAGAGGAAAACAGGTGAGAGGTGTCCGAAGAGACTGAGCCCTGTGACATGCTTGAAGCCGCTGAATTGAGCTGTGCCCGAACGAGGCTTTATGGTCAACTTTTCAGTTACAGGAGCCAGTGCATTCCCTTTTTTTGGCTCATGTCATTTCGATGTGAGGTTAAATGATTCCTAGGACCAAAAGCCAGTGTGACGTTGCCTCCTCCCTGCTCCTGTTTGTGTACCCTGGTCATCCCAGGTAGCCTGCAATAGGACAATTTCACCAGGAAAAGATAATTTCTTTCAGGCTTCCTGCGTTGTCCCGGAAGAGCCTGGTTTAAAGCCCCCGCAGAGATACTTAGGATTGGCCAATGAGAGCCAGGAGCCAGGATGTGAATGTGTGCCAATAAATAACTCAAGCGGGCGAAACTCTTGGGGTTTTATAATTAGGTGAAAAAACCCGAGATTTCTGTAAGGCAGGGGGTTAGCAAATTAAAATTCTCCCAGGAGCTAAGGGCTTCTGAATGCTTGTTTCTGATAATCTTGTTTATATCCTGGGGTAAATAAATCTGTCTTTTGTTCTGTGTTATTCAACTCTCAGCACTGTTTGTAATTAAAGGGGTAGAGGGTGGAGACATGAGTGAGATCTTTAATTGACTCTGTTCTGGGTGACACGGAGTAAGAAGAAAAAAGGCGCTTGTGGACAAGAGTTGAGGTGGACCGCTCTGCCCTGGGAAATGGTGATAAAACTCTGGGCAGCTGGTGATCAAGTGGCAAAGGGGTGGAAATCCATCGTCATTAGTGTGATCGATGAGCACAGGCTGAGCCTCTGCGGGTCTGTGCCAGGATTCTCCTGAGACACAGAGAGAACCAGAGTGAAAGTCTGGTTTCAGAAGTCACCCCCATGCCAAGAGGTAGAATATTACCCCAAGTGGACTTATTACTCACCCTCTCCTTTCCTTTAACCATGTCCCTGGGGGGTGGAAGGGATGACAAGATAAAGCAAACAATCCTGCTAGATGGTCAGATAAGTCCCACTTATGACATGAAAGAAAGGGGTTAATGAACACTAAGAGTCATAACAGATAGATACGACAGCTAACGTGTGTTGTGCACTTTTTGTGTACCACACATGATGTTGACAGCCATACCTACGTGATTTTTTTTCTTTTCTTTCGATGTTTTTTTTTAATGTTCCAGAGAATTCCATGTATTGGCCCAACCATCTGAATTTTTTGGATGAAGACACTGAGACACAGAGAGAGGTTAAATAACTTGCTAAGGGTCCCCCAGAGGGTGAAGCTAGCGTTCATCTCCAAGTCAACCTGACTACAAAGCTGTGCTTGCGTTGACTGCATTACGCCTTCCTCGTGCCTTCAGGGAGCTCTGCTCTGCCCTTCTATCACTTTCTCTTTTTTAACTATTCGAACAAGTTTCATACTCTCTGAGTCTCAGAGTCGTCTCTGTATAATGGGGATAAGAACACTTAGGTGGCAGGGTGCTTGAATGCAAACAACAGACGCAGACATTGGTTAATTTAGGCAAAAATGGAATGTTCCAGAAGAATATGGGGGAATTCACAGAGCTCTGATCTCTTCTGGTTTTGTGGAGGAAACAGGTGAAGCTTCCGCCAAGAATCACCCAGTGGAGAATTTTTCTCGAACAGAAAGGGTGTTCAGATGCTGAGTAGCCAAAATAACCCCACCCCACCCTGACTTTCTAATAGGGCTGCTCAGTGATGGATGTCTCTAGCATTAGGCATGACACACAGTAAATGCCTAGTGAATGGTGATTATTATTATTCTTATTAATAATAATACTCAGGAAGAGGCAGCTCAGTCTGTCTCCATGTCTGCTGTATCAATTCTGGGCCGCCTTTCCTGTGGGATGATTTAGATGTCCTTTATGAACAGAGACATAAACGAAGCTAACATATCCTCGAGACAGAAGGATGCTAGCATGTCTTCAGATTGGTCACTAAAGCGTGTCCTAAATTGGGAAGAAATCAAAACAGATTGCATCTAATTTCTCACTGTTCCAAGCAAGAAATTACCTTTTTAAGGGAAACACCATGACTTCCAAGCTGTTTGCAAACAGTTTTTGTGAAGTGTCTTGTCTTAGGCTTGGCTTGGTTTTCTTGGTTAGATTATCCCTGTGGGGATAGCTGGTTTTGCAGAGAGAAGAAGCACAAAGAATCCACGTATCTCACTTCTTCGTCATGCTGTTAGGAGCCTGGTGAGCCCCATGCCCCACCAACAGGTAGCTGAGTGACTTATCACATGGAAAGAATGATGGAGTCAGAGACCCTGGTTCAAATCCTAGCTCTACCGTTTCCTGCTATCTATCGATCTATTTATTTATTTAATAAATTATTTTATTTATTTGCCAGAGAGAGAACATGCACAAGCAAGGGGAGCAGCAAGCAGAGGGAGAAGCAGGCTCCCCGCTGAGCAAGGAGCCCAGTGTGGGACTTGATCCCAGGACCCTGGGATCATGAACTGAGCCAAAGGCGGGCACTTAACTTACTGAGCTACCCAGGTGACCCCTTATTAAGCATTTTAAACCTTTCTCTTATGAAGAGACACAGACCCCTGGCCAAAAGGATGAGAATATAACTCATTTCTGGCCAAATCATCTGACCACAAACCGTGATTTGTCCATGGGATAAGCATGTGACCCAGGCAGTCCAATCAGAGTTTTTCCCTGGGACCAATATACACATATTGGGAGAAAGTTGCACTTTATATCCACTGGGAACATGACAGCCATGTTCCTCTTCAGATGGAATAGGCCTGTCTATAGTAGGAGGAAATGTGATCAACAGGCAAAGACAAACAGAGAGAAATAAAAATGAGACATGTGAGAGGAAATTTCTGGAGCTTGTTGCTGAGGCTGTTTCCTGAGACTCTTCCTGTGATTCTAAGCACAAACTCTGTTCTCTTCTTAGTTACATGAGCCCAAACAATTCCACTTTTCCTTAAGCTAGTGTGAGTTGGTTGTCTGACACTTGCAACTGAGACTGTCCTGATAATCGAGGAGTTGTTATAAGAGGTATTATGTATGGAAAGAACCCTAGCTCACAGTGGCACTCTATAAATAATAGTTGTCCCTATTGTCACACTGAACAATGTGAAATTCCCAACAGTGTGCCTCTTTGGCGTGAATAGAAAAAAAATGCTTTATTAGATTTGGGATGCTGACATGTTGTCACCAGTCCTTGATCTACTGCCTGTGACAGACATTGGTAACTCATTAGTGGAAAACAACATGAATTGATAAGGCTATGGTGTTTTTTGGTTGTTGTTGATGATTTTGTTTTTGTTTTGTTTTTTGTTTTTTCCTTTGCCTGGGAATGGTCTCTGAGCCCTACTAACAGGTGCTGCAGGCAGCCCCGTTAATCATTTGGAAATGAAATAGGAGATGAAACCAAACATTTTGATTTTAGGTGATTTGTGACAAAATCCAGTGCAATTCATTTTTTAAGCCTCTCACTCGTGGAAGCATGCCAATGGAGGTGAGAAAATGTTGCTTTAAATTAGTGCCAGAAAATAAAGGACTCAGAATAACACCACAGAAGCCTAAATAGCTAATGAAGTTTGGCAGAAGGGTTTTGTGAGCATGTGTAGGGCATCTGGGTTAACAGGCAAGCAAATTCCCAAAGACAGAAGAAAAGATTAGCTGGGCTCCCTGATTGTGTCCGAGGGAAATCTCACTTCCCTGTGGTCTTTTGGTCTTTTTGGAGATGGGAGCAGGGTTCTGGTAAATTTTCCAGCCAGAGGATGGCATTGTGTTGGAATAGAAAAAGAACCAAATAAATCTGAACAAAACAAAACACTCCAGATTTTTCTGCCCAGCTTAGAGAAGTCCAAGATCTGTCAGTGACAGCTGAGTTTAGGGGAGCTTAAGGAGTCAAATTTGATACTAGAAAAGGTAGATAGATATTTTATTTCACACACACCTTACTTTCTAATGTGCTTACCTGTAGTGAGATGTAGAGTTTTGACTGGGTGCTTAGTAAGGGTTTATTTTTCACCATATTTGTTCCTGGAGAAGCATCTGTTTATGTAGAATAAACCCACAGACAAAATAATTCCCAAATAAGCCCCTAATAACTGCTTTCAATTATTGATCACTTACTGTATGCTGAAGTGTGGTTTTTTTGCACAAGTTATCTTTAATCCTTACAACAAACTTGACAAACCAGAATTTTTTACCCCATTTTACAGATGGAGAAACTGAGATTCAGAGTGGTTACTTCGTAGACGAGTCAGCATTTAAAGGCAAGTCTTTCTCACACTAATGTTCTTGCTATTTCTGCCATTATGTGCCACATGACTTTTATTTTTTCTTTTAAAAAATTACAAAAGTAACACAAAAAGTAGGGCTGTACATAAAGTAACCCCTCCCCCTCATTACCTAGGCCTCCCCATCCCTATTTCCCATAGGTAACCTATAGTACCAGTTGGGTGTATGTCTTTCCGGATCTTAGATGATGCCACAAATAATACATGTTATTATAGGAGAGTCAGAAAATGCAGATAAGCAAAAAGCAAGATAAGGCGACATAACTCAGAGATAACCGGGGAGAACATGCTGATGTATTTCCTTCCTGTGCTCTGTGTGTGTGTGTGTGTGTGTGTGTGTGTGTGTTTTCAGAAGAAACATTCATTGCCTGCCTGTTATGTGACCAGCCCTGTGAGAAAAACAGATGAGACCCCTCCCTGGCCTCTAGGTCCCACAGTCTCATGGTAACAGAAGAGTTGCTGCCTTTTCTTTGCTATTCCAGGGACTTCTGTCTTTGTTTTCCTGTGGGGCAGTGAGGATGGGCCAGGAGACCCTTAAGAGGGGTGGAGTGTGGACAGTGCGCCCATTTCCTGCGGATGAGGCCCCGTGTGAAGTCCTCACAGTTCCTCTCTGATATAGTTCCCAATCTACAGATGAGGGGACTGAGGCTGCAGGGGCTGAAGTTGCTTGCCCAAGGTCACACAGCTTCTAAGTGGCCCAGCTGTGGTGTGGTTGCCCTTGCCTCTCAGCCATCAGGTGCTACAGCCCTCCCAGGAGTGGTCAGCCCTTGTCCACAGAGAAGTGGGGCGAGTTCCTGAGGGCAGTCCTGAGCTGTGGGGGGCTGGTATCATGAGGAAGGTCAGAACACAGCCTTTAGAACTGGGTAGATCTGGAGTTGGATCTCCACTCCACCACCTCCAATCTATGTGTCCTTGGGCAAGTGATTTCACCTCTCTGGGCCTCAGCACATGGTTAAATGGGGCTCCTTATCCTCCTCGCCTCATGGGGTCATTGTGATGGTAAAATAGGCTGGTGTCAGTGAAGTGAGCCTATAAAATGCTCAGCACAAAGCAAATTGCTCAGTGTTACCAGTTGTTGTTACTCTAAGTGCTTCCGGGAAGCCTTTGATTCAAGGACAGTTAGGTCTCTCTGATAGAATGAGGGGACACCCCCTCCCTGCCAGGGACTGTGGCTCTACTTTTGTTTCTGATTGCCTTCGGGCACAGGCTGCTGGCACCACGGTTGTGGGCACTTTGGAAAAAAACAAAACCAGGTTCTGGTTTTGGGCTTCTGTTCCCCCAGAACCCTTCATCTGAAATCTTCTCTGCTGCTTTCCTGATACTAATCTATCCAGTGCCTGATATGGGGCCTGACACTCAGTAAATAATTGTCGAAGCTTGAATAAAAGATGGAAATGCGAAAGGCCTGGCAGAAAGAGTCAGTTGGGGAATGTTGAGAAATGCACTTCTCCGGGCTTGATGACCATCTCTGTATGAGAAGGACAGTAATAAGACTCACCTCACTGGGTTATCAGGAGGGGTGCGCGTCTGCCATATATAAGGTGTAGACACAGAAATTGTAGCTGGAGCTGTTACTTTCTCTGACCTCTCCTTCGTCCTTCCTTGGGGACTTTCCACATCAGAAATGCACACTTTTCCACACGGGGTCACTTGGTTGAGTTGCGCAAGGGTAGGCACTCTTTCCTGTTCTGATCACTCCCTGATGCTTAAGGGAGAACATTCGGGCACTTCCACTTGGCAGCCAGCAGCTTCACCTTCAAGGTCCTGTCCCATTTCCTTTTAGCTTTGTCTCTAACCACTCCTGCCCATGCTGTGGCCTGGCCCTTCCACTCCCCTAAAGCACTCTGCCTCCCCCTTCCATGTTCTTTTTATACATTAGAGCTCTGAAATGGTTCAACACTGAAAATTAATAAAAGGAAACCTCTTTAAAATGGAGTCGGGAGGCCAACAGGGGGAGCTCTCATGCCCTACCACTTGCAGTCAATTGCAAACCCAACAGGAAGAGAGACACCTTGTAAGTCATACTACTTTACTACCTCAGTGGGAGGAGGAAAAGTTATCCCCGCCCCCAGCAACAGCCCAGCCAATGAGTGAATGTCACAACCCAGCCAATGAGAAGCCACTATACTTCAAACTCCCAGTTGCCTCTGCGGCCTTTTTGTTTACAACAGCCCTCCCAGTACCCCCACTCCCACCCCCATAAAAGAAGACTTCCTCTCCTTTGTTCCGAGTATTTGCCTATGGTTTTGCTTTGGCTTGCTTCTCCTTAATTGTGATTGTCTTGCTAGTCCTGAGCAAACCCATTTTTTGCTGGTAAACTGACAGTTTTGTTTTTGAGTTTAACAACAGTGAAAACTAAACAGGCCCTTCTGGTCACACCAGATGGGATATTTGATCAGAATTCACAAAAAGTGTCCTAGTTGATCAGTTTTGCTGAACAGAGCAAATTGGATCTAATTCAGCTTGGACATAATGTTGGCCAACAGCCATAATGGACTAGAATCACACATTTCCTCCACAGATGCAGCGGGGTGTCTATGGAAGCAACAGTGTGACTAACCTGAGTTCTCTGGTCACTAATCCATCCTCAGAGCAACCCTATGAGAGAGGATGATATCACTGGTTCCATTTCACAGATGGAACTACAGAGGCTCAGATAAACTAAGTAGAAAACTGACTTGGAGAAAATTGGCTTGAAACAAAAGATGCATATATTCTCTTTGAGATGTGAGAAGTGTGTGAAAATGTTGGGTTTGTCCCATTGGAACTGGGATGCTGAATTTGATTTTAGCTCTAAAGCTAAAGTGTCACGCAAGATTACTTTCCCTCAGGGCCAACTGGAGGCAGAATTAGAGCAGGAGGAGACTGCAGAAGGGATCTTCTTATCTGATAATGAAAAAGTATTTTCAGCTCTGACAGTATCTACAGATTTTTACCAAAAATGGGGAACATCTTGAGTAGATGAATGATCCAGCCATTTTTGCACTAAACTCTGTAAGAGAACTGGAATTGTCTGAACATAACTGTGAGGAAATGAGAGGATGTCCATAGAAAATAATGACGATGATGACAGCTACTATTTTGCTGAGGGCCCGTCACTGGAATCAGTGTATTAAATATGGTTATTTTTCCTCCAAACTGGGTGGTAGGTATTTTTGTCTTCACGGTTCAAATGAGGAAGCTGACCCTCAGAGAGGCAAAGTGACCTTCCTGAGGTCACACAGCTGGTCAGTGGCAGAGCTAGGATTCAAACCATGATTTGTGCAAATTTAAAGTCCACTCTCCTCCTATATCCAGCCCTGGGCTAGGTCCCTGGGATTTGTATATGAAAGCAGATTCCAAAGTAAAGTATACATTGCTAAGTCCCTCAACATAGGGTTGGGAGGATGTGGAGGAAGCAGGTCCTATGAACTCCCCTGTTTGAATTCTTGGATTACCAGGAACTCTTGACGATTGTCAATTGCATCTTGTCAATTGCATCTCCACTGCCTCCCAGAACACATCTTTCTACTTAGGACTGAAATAGAGCTAATGTAGCATCTGTTAACTAAATGGCCAATTGTTAGGTAGATAGTCAGTTTAACCCTGTCAGTACCAATCATAATTCTTTCAAAACAAGTTATGGAACCTTCTGGCTTTTGCCTTTATAAGCCTTCACTCCCCGCTTGTAAGGTCCGTCAACTCTGCCTGGGATCTGAGCTCAGGGTGAGCAGTTTGCTGTCCTCTGATGCTGCTGTAGGCAGCAGACCGTCCTGGCTCCTACCCCCACTGCCCTCCTCAATCCACCCTGAGGTTTAGCTTCTGGAAGAATAATGAACAAGTCTCCTTCTACAGTTGCTGTCCGTGGGAGCAAGCAAATACCTTCCCAGGAGCCAGCATCATGAGCACAGCAAGCGTAGCCTTCCTGGGGCTGATGCCCCACAGCAGGGACAGGGTGCGGGGGCCCCTCACCTTCTGTTTGGAGACACAGATCCTGTTCTCTGTCATTCATTTCCTCACACTGTGCCAGGAGGTGGTACAACCCAGGGCTGATCAGCAAGTTCTAACATGCTGGGAGTTAGCTCTGACGGTCTGAAAATTCTAGTTTAACCTTCACCTGAACAGCTCATAATGACAAGAGCGACTGTTTACTGATACATTTTTAGATGCTTCCCATATACAACACCTGTTGGATGCTTTCTCAATAATCTGTGTATTGAAAGAGCAGGACTTACAGGGTACAATCATCGAGCTACTTCTGTTTCTCCCCCAGTTGTACAATCCCAGGACTGACCCTCTCTGTCTCTGCATGAATGTCGGACAGACCCTTTAGCTCATCTGCTTATTTGTGGGTTATAAAAACGTCTTTGGCAGTTCAGTGATTCCTATGTCCAGTCTGGTGCAAGGGTCAAACCCCTGGGTTTCATTTGCTCAGGCTTGCTGCAGGCAGAAGTTGCCGTGGGAAAAGGACTGGTCAGCTTCTTGAGTTGCCCTTAAGCGAGTGGTAATTCTGCCTTCCAACCCCAACCCCAGCCAGGCTGCCCTGCCTCTCTGAGGTGGGCGAGGGTGCAGTGGGGAGAGGAAAAAGAGAAGAAGGTCGCTTGTGATGACTACTATGAGCTGAGCTCTGCAGGCTACTGCTCTCTCCTGGGCTGCTTGTGTGAACTTTGAACATGTCTCCATTGGCTCTGAAACACAACAAAAGCTTTGTGGGAAATAGAAAAAAGATCTGTCCTGCCTTCAGATGCAGCCTTGTGGGTGCTCAGTTTGGCTCCTGGATGCTGTCTTTTGCAAGTTAGGAAAAGCCTTCTCCTTCTCTAGGTTTTTGCAAGCCCTAAGAGCAGAGCATGGCTGTGTTTCTGCAACACACACCCTCTTGAGCCAGCCCCTTGTTCAGTGCACTGAGTGCACATCTGTCTGCGGGGATCCTGGGTGCACATCTCTCACCTGTGGTTGTCTGGCATTAGAAAAGTTCCATCTGTCCAGTAATGACGTTCCCTCTGGCTCTCGTTGTTCGCGGTCTGTCTCTATGGACTGGGGCTCATCATTCCTCTAGGGGGCCTTATTAGGCAAAGCATCTTTCAAATATCCCTGGGTCAGCTCTCTCTATCTCTCTCTCTCTCCTTCTCCTCCCCACGGAAAACACTTTGGTGGGAGAGCAGCTGCTTGTCAGACTGTAGCCTTCTTCAGCCTGCCTTGCATTTCTTAGATTTCTCAGGCACAGGTCAGACTTCAGCCTGTAGGGACTCCAATCTTCAGAGAACGCAAATCACGCTCTCATGTGTTCCCCTCTAAGGTTCTTCCGCTAGGCTGCAGGTGAGGGGAGCACAGCTCTTCTCGTCCCTGTGGGGCTGGGGAGTGAACAATGATGCTCCATCCACTTTCGCTAAAGAAACCATCTTTCCCATCCCCTATTCTCCTCAAATTTGGTGAAAGCCTAAGGGTCACGAAATAGTTTGCCAGTCTTGTTGGGGGTCTTGTACCTGTCTTTGAAACATGGGAACACTTGGTACTTACTGTTTCGCTCTTGGCTTGCTTAGGGGGCCCAGTCCAAACTGGGACAACATGTCACCCACCAGCAGAAGTTGTCAGCACCCCTCCAGGACTCCCCACATCAGAGCAGAAAGGCCAACTTCCTTCGTGCCTGGGGGCTTTCTCTGAGGATGAGGAAGGCAGGTCTGCCCACTTCCAAGGCACACCAGAGGTGCTTGGCAGTGAACAGCCCCCAGGAGCAGCGCTCAGCGAATGACTGATGGGAGTCAGTGTCTAAAATTCCCAGATCGCTCACTAAGCCAATACTGAGACCTGTGCTCTGCATGGTTTCCCAGAGTCGCCCATGGGATGAGTTCCAGAGCCCTCAGTGGTTGCTGGCTTGATCACAGATCCTCACTTGGCTTCTTTCTCTCCCTGCCTCATTCTCCCACATCCCCTCCATCATCTCCCAGATAAACTGCTTGCACTCAAATTGTTATAATCCTTATCTCAAGGTCCCTTTCTGGTGGAACCCAAACCAAGACAAAGTCCTATTACACATGACACCTCCAGCATCACTTAGCACAACCCTGAGCCTCTCCAAGCCTTGCAAGATACATGTCTTCTTTTCTCCATCGAGGAGGCGGAAGATCCTAGGGGCGGTGTGGTTTAACCGTCAAACATGGTAGGACTGGTATTCAATCTCAAATCCATATTTCTCCAAAAATCTGTCTTTCTCCCATACCCATCTGCTCCCCAGCAGCTATTGGCCATTCCCTCCAGCCAGTAAAACATGATCTTTTTAAGTGGCCACCCCTAGCCTCAAAGTATAGTCAACCTAGCACGCTTTTGATGTTCACAACCTTGTTTCTGAACCATATGCCCAAATGCCACTCCTCACTCCCCAGTTCATCCCACTCTTAGTCTCCCCAACTTCTAATCTTAACTTGCTACGCTGGGTGCTCTCTTCCCGGCCCTGGTCTGTGGTCCACCGTCAAGCCCCATTGCTTAGACTCATCTTGAGCAATACTCTTCCCCGTTGGACTGAGTCTCCCGGCCATGGCACTGTCCATTATGGATGCTCTTCTGGTCGGTTCATATCATGGCTGTCCCTGTATGCCCTCTCTCCTCTATGCCCTACCAGTCCCAGTCCCTAGCCTTCGCTGGAGCAAAATGAATCGCCATCCATTGCTCAAAACGAGAAAGCACATGCAGAACATCGGGCAGGCTCACTAGCTGAGCAAACCTGAGTGCTTTTCAAGAGAAGTTGGGTACCACTGCTGGGAATCGCCTAAGTGGGAAGATTTTAATTGTTCCCAGGCTCGTCGCATCCACCTAATTTCCTCTAACGAGCACACACAAAGCAACGAGGAGAGGTGCGGGATTGGATGGCAATTCAATGCCTCATAATGCCAGATGAATTGCGGCGCCTGCTTCACAGTATTGCATTCGCCGATGTCTGGGAGACAGTCTCCATGGATGCTAATTCAATTATGCTGAAACATAGAAGGAAATTGTCAGCTAAATTGCTGCCACGCTGCCAAGCTGCACCTAGCCCCTGTCCCCAGCGCTGTTTTCCTGCTGATTCAGCAGCAGACGGCCCTTTAAGTCTGAGAATGACCAGGGGCTGTGCCCTACTTGCTATGGCTACTTCGTTCTTCAGGCAAGCATCCCATCTTAGTCCTCCGAAGAGAGAGGAAAAAAGAATTGTGGTTTTTGTTGTTGTTGTTGGTGGTGGTCTTTCCCTTGCTTCCTTTCTGTCACGAAACACCTCTTGTTATTTATTCACCCGTTCATTTAACAACAACAAAAATATGTGACTTTAAAAGAACATATATTACCCAACGAGGCAATCTTGACTGAGCACCAACTATGTGATAAGCACTATCCCAAACACCGAGAGCACAGCAGGTAACAAAATGGGCCAAAATCCATGTCTTCAGCAGTTTGTTATTCTCTCTCACCTTCTAAGAAGGGAGGATTATTTTCACTCTCAAGACTTTCTTTGCTTCCTGGGATATAGAGATCGAATGGGTGAATGGGTCAAAAGAGACAGGGGGGCCAAGTGAACTATAGAAGAAAAGGCTGCATTGAGAGACAAGGCTAGAGAGCACGACCTACTGGCTCGGGTAGGTTTGGAGAGTTTAGGAAGTTGACAAAATAGAGGAGAGAGATTTGGTGGAGTGAACTATGGGAATAGCAATGGGGAGAAGAAAGTCCATTTCAAATTTTGCCTTGTTTTCTGGAGACCACGCATCTGGGCTCTGTGGTATTTTTTAAGAGACTTCAGTTAATGCAGTTTTCAAATTGTGGGGTTTTTCTTTTAAATAAAAAGAGGGGTGCCTGGCTGGCTCAGTTGGGGAAGAGTGAGACCCTTGATCTCAGGGTTGTGAGTTTGAGCCCCATGTTGGGTGTGGAGATTACATAAATAAATAAAACCTAAAAAAATTTAAAATGAAACAATCAACAAATACTTATTGAGTACCTACTATGTTCCAGGTATGACAGATGCAGTCTTTGCCTTATCGGGCTTATAGTTCTGAGGGAAAGATGGACGAGCATGTGATGGGTACATCAGAGGGGGTGATGCTTCATTTGGAAAGACAGATAAGGCTTCATAGGGCAAATGCAATTTATACTGAACCCTGAAGGAACTGGAGTTTGTCAGGGAAAGAGAGGGGTAGGGTGTATGGATGGTTTCAGGCCCAAGTAACCGCTTTCGAGAAAGCTTCATGTGGTGGGAGAGTACCATTCCCTTGGACCATAGCTGTCCCATGGAAAGAAACAATGCTGGGAACTCGTCCACCAGATCCTTCCCAACACCCAGCTTCCAGAAAGTAAAGAAAATGGAATGTTCTGAGGTAAATCACTACAGTGGGGGCGTGAATCTGGCTCATTGCCCCCTGTGGCTGACGGGGCTGGGGCAGGGAACTTAAATTGCTCCTCAGACCGGTTGTCAACTGTCAGAATGGGAGTTTCTTTGCATGGGGTTCTATGTTACGGTGACTTCAGAGCTGAAGCAGGCTAGCCAGGCTTTACATGGGCGGCATTTGTTAGGCCCCCACGATGTACCCAGTTCTGTGCCGAGTACTAGGAAACAAAAGTGAAGAGCAGATATGGTGTGGTTCTTGCCAATGTCAGGTAGAAAGGCTTTCACAAGGAAGAGATATGGTCAGGTAACAAGGCATTGACAGTATCTTCATGTCGTAAGAGCTAGGGCAGTATGAGAGCCTGTTCCCAGAGTCCCCTGGGGAGGCTGGACAGACTCGAGTTGGGGCACCGGCTGTGTCAGGTAAATGCGGTGTGACTTGAGGCAAGGTCCCTCTCCTGCATCTACAGTTTCTCCCGCGTGAACGTGAGGGTTAGAACACCCAGCCTGAAGGAACCCAGTGAGCATTCAAGATACCCTGGGTGTCATCACCCCGGTGAAGAAACAGCACATGATCGGGTTCCAAAAAGGAGATGGCCTTCTTTTCTACCCTGTCCGTGGATGAGGCCATGGTGAACTAGGCTTTGTCGGCCGCTGGGGAAAATCTCGAGCAATCTCCTTCACTTCACTGGTTCTTCCTGCATAATAAAACGCCTTGCAGTCATTTCCACTCACAGAATAGTTCCATCTCGGTAATTAAAATGCCCACTCTTAAGTCATGGTTAAAAAATCTGTGTTGAAGCTTCCCCCACCCCCCCCACAAACCAACTGTAAAAAAGACACTTCTGAAATTGGAAAAAATTGGAGAAATTTGAACACTGACTGAATTCGTAGACAAAATTAGGGGATTCTTGTTAATGGTGTAATGGTAAATGTGGTATGTGGAGTTTGGTGTTGAATTCCTAAAGGTGAAATAAGGTGATGTCTGAGATTTGCTTTTCAACAACTGGGGGCAATGGGGCAATGTGTTGGGGCATAAGTGAAATAAGAACAACCGCTTTTATTTTATTATTTTATCTTATTATTTCCCTTTTGTAAATGGTTGAAAACAAAAAAATGTTTTAAAAATGTTAAAGCATCCCCACAAAGCGACCACAGATGATTGGCAAGTTGTACAGCACATAAGATTAGGGGCTGTTTTTCATATTGTAGACGTTGTAGATCTGTGTATTTATTGTGACAGACTTTTGGCCAGTAGCAGTGGTGTGTAGCACTAATAAAATCAGTATATGTGGTAGCCAACTTCTATGATGACCCCCCAGTTATCTCCCTCTGGGTATTTACACCCTGTGTGATCTCCTACTTTGGGGCTAGACCTAGTGACCTGATTCTAACTAATAGAATCCAGTCAAAAGTCATGGGATGTCACTTCTGAAATTAGATTATAAACGACTTCCATCTGGCTGGCACTCTCCTCTTTGCTTTTTTTCCTGCTTATTCTGATGAACCAAGCTTCCATGTTGAATTATTTTATGGCGAGGACCACATGGCAAGGCATGAAGAGTGCCTTTAGCCAACAGCCCTCCAGTGAGCTCGGAAGTGGATCCTTCCCTAGTCAAGCCTTCAGATGGGATCACAGCCCAGCGGGTACCTTGACGGCATGATCCATAGAGACCATGAAGTCATAAATGTTGTTTTAAACCACCAAATTTTGGGAAATTTTGTTATACAGTAATAGGTAGCTCTAACAGTATATTAGGACAAATTTCAGGCAGATGGAAGTAAGGGTTCTTGCAGGGGGTGCCTTTTTCCAGTTCAAAGCCATGGTATTAGTGTGGGTGAGTAGTAGCTCTGCTTTGCCCCTTTCTCAGCTCAGGCATTGAAGAAGGAGGTTGGATTCCCTCTGTCTCTACCTCCTCCCTGCTTGTTGGCCAAGGGCCTGAGGGAGCAGAGGGGCGATTGGTGAGGGTGGGGAAGGCCTTCTGTGGCCAGTACTGTCTGTCACAATGTGGTGTTGGTACGTCTGCTTGGCAGGTATTTAAAAATTCTTCTGGGTTTGGCAAGTGTTCAAAACTGAGTATATTCTTCTGGGTGCACTGTGGGTTTTGGGGGTCCCCCCTGTAGTGCCTTCTGCATGGCACAGTCCCTTGACATGGTGGAGATTTTTAGTTTCCTCCCCTCCTTCCCAGCTGCCATGTCGGTTGGGAGACATCAGTGCCTCTCTCTGCTTCTTTTGGGCGGGATACTTTGAGGATGACTTGATCTCCTTGACTTATGGGAAACTCACGCATTCTTGGCACCTGCTTCCACGGCTACCCTCTCTCTCCTTACCTCTCTCCTTCTCAAGTGGGACAGAGACTCCCTTCGTAATGGACTACTCCCTCCAAAAATTCTCCCTAGTTTTCAACTCAACCTTTTTATGCCTTGGAGGTGGGTGTTGGAGCAAGGGTTACAAAACTATTTTTGCCTGGGATCTTTACAGGGCCAGCATCTTGCTCCGAAATGTCAGGTGTTTGAACATCTCATTTTACTCTTGGCTTCAGCTGAAGCATCCCATTTTAACATCCTTTTATACACAGAAAACAGGCCCAGAGTTGCTGTTCAATGTTATTTTGTGTTTCATTGTGGGAGACTGACTGCACTGATGGACCCAATCAGTGTTCTTTCTGTATCTGCACTCTGCCCTGTAACTTTGTAGTCCTTCCCATCATGGGATGGACTCTACTTCCCAAACCTCGAATTTCATTTAGGCTTATTTTTGCTTGACCAACAGAACACAGCAGAAGCGACATTATACCTTTCCTATGCCTAGGACCAAGAGCCCTGCACAATGTTGGCTTTCCTCTAGGAATACTCCTGCTGCCCTGTCAGGAAACCTGTGGTTAGGATGAGAGATTGTGTGGAGAAATACCGAGCCAGCCCAATTGTCCCCGACAAGTGAGACAGCCCAACCAAGATTAGCAAAGCCACCTAGCCGACCACAGGGACATGTGTGAATGCCACTGTACTCAGCCCTAGACGACTGGAAATGCCCAGCTGCCCCACAGACATGTGATTAAAAATTGTTATGCCATGCCACTGAGGTTTTGTGGTCCCTTGTTGTGTGGCATTATGGCGGCAGTGGATAGCTGATACAATTGCCCGGGGAGAGCTAATGAGGGAGTTGTGTTCGAGAAGGGCCCTCTCAAGTACCAGGTGACAAAGCTGACTGCCACCTGGGCCTCATCATGTGTATACCTCTCTCCCAGAGGAAGAGTGTTTTCCTTCCTTAGACATACTCAGCTTCGGCCCAGATAGATTCCTCCTGGGCTTGTCAAAACTTTCCAGAACACAGTACTGCAAACAGGGCTTCCTTTGGCAGCTTGTTAGGATAATTGAAATGTGGGTGGAAGCTCATTAAGCTCCCCTTCGTCAACATTCTTCCTTCCAGGCCCGGGGAAGCTGCGAGTTCTGTCACATCCCATTAGCACCGTGTCTGGGTGGTTTCCACACCTTTCCAGGCAAATCAAACACACGGGGTCCACATTCAAGGGAAAATGCACTTATTCCCACAGAGAGGGGTGTGTTTATGGAAATTTAAAGATGGATACATCTGGCTGGGCTCGATGATGAGAAAGAGAGTGAGAATACCTAAAAAAATGCTTCGGAGGGATAAGGAATGCACTCTGCTATTGTACATATTAAAAAGTGAGCATCTGAAATCTTCTCTGGACATCCCTAAGTCCCCTTCTAGTCTCATATGCTGGTCTCTTACTAAACCCTATTTTATGGAAAGGATTTTAGAACCCAAAATATGTTTGTTCGCATCCTGACTGGGTCCCAACAGTAGTAGCAACAGCGATGTTAATTTTTACTGAGCACATTTTCTTTGCCAGGCTCTATGCTAAGACTTTTATATAAATAATCTCATTTAATCCTAGACAGGAAGCTTCCTGAGGTCAGAGATGATGCCCATTTTGTTCCTCCAGTATATATCAGGCGTGTAACGCAATTCTTGGCATTCGATGTCCAATACGTGTTTAGCAAACGAATGAACGAAGGACAGTCTTGGGGACTAGGGGTAATTACTCCCATCTCTAAAAGACAAAGACATGGAGGATCCAGGACAAACTCTAGCTCCTGTAGCCAGTAGTGGTGGGAGGGGCCTAAGGCAGGAAGGCTCTATTTTCAAGGGTTGCTCTTGTGACAATGACATGAAGCAGTGAGGATAAACATGCGGAAATTTCCTGGTACACAGTAAGAGCACAGAAGTTAGGTTTCTAATGTTGTTTGTTTTATTTTTGTGTCTTTGTTTTCTCTATGAAAGGGGATATGAAGACAGGGGTGGTAGAGACCCAGAGGGGGCCTGGTGGCTCCACAGAACCAACACAACCTGGTTCAAATCTTGACCCCCACCACATAATGGCCACATCATTTGGTTGAAGCCATGTAAAATTCCGATATCCTGCACAGTGTTCTTGGAGCCGTGGCGAGAACTCCCAGGAATGTGGGGGCATGAAACTCAACACACTCATCATTAAATGCTTTCTACCAACAAACACCATATGCTTGCGCAAATCAATCAACAATTAGTTTTTTAAAAAAAAAAGTAACAACAGGAAACCTGCCTTATACGATTGTTTTCGAGATGCAATTAAGATAATGCTCAACGATGCCTAGCACTTGGTAAGTGCTTAATAATAATAGCGAATAATAAGTAATGCTTACTGAGCACATACCATATGCCGGGCTTTAAATGCATCATCTCATTTAATGTTCTTATCAAATCAATGAGGTAGATACTGTTAATTGTCCCATTTTACAGTTGAGCAAACTGAGGGACAAAGAGGTAAATAACTTGTCCAAGGTTAAACATCTAGTAGGAAGGCTAGTTTGTCTTTGGACTGGACACATTTTCTGGAGGAGGGGTGGGAGGGCAGATCCCAGAGCCACTCAGAGCTGCAGCAAATCCCAGTCTTTTGTAAGCCTGGGCTTCGGGGATTTCTGGCTTGAGAAGTCTCTGGCATTCCCGGCATTTGTAAGCAGCTACTGTTGTGGTCCATTGCTTACGAGGTCTGAACCCCCTTGAAAGGGGTTAACGTGATGATCTTCAGTGCAGAGGAAATGTTACTTCACCAGCATGATCCTTAAAGGGGCATTGTGTTTTAGCAACCACACGAAGAAAATTCTCCAAGGAGGATTATTTAAAATAACTGTGCTCTGATCAGTTAAATCTGGGATTGGCTAAGTTTCATCATACCAGTCAACCCTGTTCTGTTGGCTGTAACTGACTGGAAGTCTTTATTGGAGAAGGATTTCGGCAAAGATCAATGTGTTTGATTGATAATGTCTGCTGTGGGCAAGAACAGGAGGATATAGGTATCTATGCCATATATTACTGACCCTGCATCATTTATATGCCTTGAAGGGGCACCCTAGGAAGGCAATCACCCTTCCCTTTGTCAAAGTTTCAGGGGGTGTATGTCCTGGGCGCAATTACATATTTATACAAAGCAGTCCCGCTGTGTCATTTGAACAGTCTTTTTATGAGTTTTATTCAGACTTGTCATTGAACTTCCACGACATAACCAAGTCTTTCTCTAGATCTTTTCCTTTTATTCTCATATTAGGTAGAAATGATCTCCAGTATCTAGAAAAGGAAACAAAGTTTCAGAGAGGTGAATGAGCTTGCTCAAAGCTGCACAGCACCAAGGGCGGTTTTTTTGTTTTTTTAAGATTTTATTTATTTATTTGTCAGAGAGAGAGAGAGAACACAAGTGGCGGAGCGGCAGGCAGAGGGAGAAGCAGGCTCCATGCTGAGCAGAGAGCCCAATGTGGGACTTGATCCCAAGACCCTGGGATCATGACCTGAGCTGAAGGCAGATGCTTAATCAACTGAGCCACCCAGGTGCCCCACCGAGGGCAGTTTTGACACCAAACAGGCAACTGATAAGTTACACATTGATTGATCAGCTAGTAAGTGGCAAAACCATTTAGGCTGTAGGTTTCAGGCTTTGAGACTAATGCTTACTCTTTGGCACAACGGATGCCTATGATGGGGGCCTAGGGCTGTGCTCAGATGCCATGGTAAACACAGAAAAAAGTAGCAAACTCGATGCTCAAAGGACATGCACGGTCTTATAATCTCTCTCTCCTCCCTTCCAACCCTCAGAGACAATTCCAAATCTTCTGGAAAGAGAAAGAAAGGGTCACTGCATTTTATTTGGCTACAAAGCACTAAATGGTAAATTGCCTTTCCTTCTTAAATTGCCGGCACCATCAGATTCACTATGAATACAAGTGCATCTTCTGGGGGTAATAGCCATTTTTATGCTGCTAATCTAGAAAAAGGAAATACGGCTCAGAGAGCAGGCTGATGACAAGTTGGGTAGCAGTCCCGAGGCTGATGTGGTCTGGAGAAAACCACGAGTCTCTCTGGGCCTGTTTTCTCCGTCAGAAATTATATTCCATCTGTGTCTTGGTAACCGCAGCAGGGAGAGTTAAGAAAACCTAATAAGGAGTCTCCTGGCAAACTTAAAGTTTCTGTGCAAAAGCACAATAATGAGAACTCTGCATGAGAAAGTCCCTTTGTGTTAGCAATACGTCCCGTCAATTTGTTCAGTCCCCAAAGCTCCTTCAAAGATCTACTTCTCACGTGATCGTCCCAATGAACCTGCAGGTTGGTGAGATGGTGGGCAGAGGGGCTCAGGGAAGGGAAAGGATTTGCCCAGGGTCACGCAGCCAAAAGGGGGACAGAGCCAAGTCTCCAGTGCACACCTAGCTGGGGCTCGGTTGCAGCAGTGCATTATTGAGAAGGAAAGCGTGGGTTAGGAGCCCCCCCAACAAAGGGAATGTTTGTTGAATGAACACAAGTGCTTGAGTAAGACGGTGGGTGAATGGGTCCTTGGAAGCCTTTCTGGGGGCAGTTTTGCTGAGTGTTTACAAAACCTTAAAAATATAAATTCCCTCTGGCACCATTCATTCCCCTTCTTAAGAATTCCTCCCAAGGAGGGTTGCCTTCGGCTCAGGTCATGATCCCAGGGTTCTGGGATTGAACCCCTCGGGCTCCTTGCTCGGCGGGGAGCCTGCTTCTCCCTCTCTCTCTGCCCCTCCCCCTGCTGTGTTCCCTCTCTCTCTATCTCTCTGTCTGTCAAATAAATAAATAAAATCTTAAAAAAAAAAGAATTTATCCCAAGGAAATAATCAGATAAGTTATGAAGATGTATATGCAGACATTCGTATCAATATTATCTCTAGGAGCCAAAATGTGCATGTGACCTAAATATCCAGCTGTAGGACATCGGTTTAAATAAATGAATCAATAAATACGTAATTGATGACATGCCTGTATTCTGGGCTTTAAAACTGTGATGAATAGAAGTAAGAACATGCACAATGGCTCAGTTACAGTGGTGTTCATTGCAGCTTTAAAAGAGCAAAAAGAACGTAAAGTTAAATGTCCAACAACAAGGTTCTAGGTTTGCAAACATAGTGGAATACTATTCCGTTTTTTTAAAGTAACAGTGCTCATGGATATTTATGGACATGAAAAGAGGTTGACAGTATAGAAGTTAGGTGGGTGATTTAGGGCAAAGAGTATGTACTGTATGATCTCTCTCTTATACGCTATGTATCTGTAAGGGTATATATGAAAATGTTAATAGGAGTTCTCTTTGGACGATAGGGGTACACTTCTATTTTATTTTATTTTTAGAGATTTTATTTATTTATTTGAGAGAGTGAGAGAGAACATAAGAGGGGAGAAGGTCAGAGGGAGAAGCAGATTCCCCGTGGAGCTGGGAGCCCAATGTGGGACTCGATCCCAGGACTCCAGGATGATGACCTGAGCCGAAGGCAGTCGCCCAACCAACTGAACCACCCAGACGCTCAGGGGTACACTTTTAAAAAATAATAACTAAAGGTGCTTATAATATGATAATAATTCTTATCATCGTGCTCTATGACTTGCGAAGCTCACAGAACTGACCCATTCTAAACACAGCACAGGTGTTCCTGCATGAAGGGGATAAGGACCGCAAGCACGGGGCTGGCCTAGAAGGATGATGCAGAGCGGACAGGAAGGTGCCTCACTTTAACACACACCCACTCTGTGCCAGGCATGGCATCATCATCGTCATCGATCATGTGATGACCATACATCATTAATGATCATACATCATCACATTGAATTTTACACTGATTATTCAGAGTCCGTTTTACCTCCCACTTACCTGTGTTAAAACTGAAGTCAGAGAGGTTGAATAACTTCTCTGAGATCACCCAGCTTGCAAGTGGAGCCTGTCTGGCTCCAGAATATACACACTCTCCATGTTGTTCCATTGCTCAGAATACTTCCTCTCCCGAGCAACAAGGCCATGGCCAAACCCACCGACCAGCAGAGGTGGAAAGAGTTCGGTAGGGCCTGTTTCTCATTAAGTCCTGTCTTCTGTGCAGTGAAGAGGAGGAAAAGACTGGTGTGAGATCTTAGTATCCTCATGCCGAGCCCAGCTTCCGTCCTCTGGGACAGGGGTATATTGGCAGCTCTCCAACCCTTGTCTTTGACTTTGGAAATGGAGACGGGGCAGTCACACCAACTTTGTTTGAGGAACTGTGAAAACGGACCTTACCTCTCTGCCCCATTGCATCCCCTTAGAGTAATCACTTTACCTGTTGAAGCCTCTATTTCTTTACCTGTAAAGCGATGTTATAATGCTTGTCTTTATAGGGGTTTTCACGAGTTCAGACATTATATTTGCAAAACACTTGGCACAGAGTAGGCAACATGATTTGCATTTTTTTTTTTTTTTTACTCATCCTAAAACTATAGGGTGATAACACTCAGGGAATATATACCTTCCTGAAACTAGCGAGAGGCTAGGAAGACATGCATACATTTGGGATCCCCAAGGAGAAGCACTTCAAATCTTCCTTGCCAAATGAAAGTTCCACCTTAAAATTTCCCTCTGCGAACGCTTGCAAAGATGGTATTTAATTGGTCATAACATCCTCAGACTCTCAGGCAGGCTCTTTCCTCCTCTTGCTCATCACTGCTGATTACTCGAGATATTTTATGTAAACAGAAAATGGTTCCTGCATAATTAGACTCATCCACCCTTCCACTTCCCCCCGTTTGCTCTGCGTCTAGCTGCCTGGAGCTGCCCAGCCACCTCTGAGGCTCATCAGTCTGTAGGGGCTGCCGAGCTCCGAGGATCCCAAGAGACACTCCCTGGAGGGGCTGTCACCTGGGGCCACGAAGGCTGCTAATAAAGAGGCAAAACTCTGCATCCTCTGTTTCTGCCTCTGGGTTCCATCCAGAGCTGCCACCATGCCACTCCTTCCTGGGCTCATATGCCGCCTGTTGTACCCGTCAAGAGAGACTCTCTTTGCAAACACAGCTGTCCTGTGTCCCCCTCCTCTGACTTTCTGGGAGGTCACTGCAAAGGAGAAAGGGTTCATCCTGAAATGAGTGAATCTCTCTTTGTGGATTCCATCTAGGTGATGTGTTCTTTCCATAGTAGCTTCTTGGGGCACACACAATAGTAGAATTCCTTGTTTCCATCTTGGTCTCCCTGGCCCCCGCCACCCTGCTAGCCTGTTCCATAGACCTCATGATGTCATGGAGGATGGGGAGTGGGCTGTACTGTCTCCTTCATCTCCAGGGCTTGGTACAGTTCTGGGAATTACTAGGTGCTCTGTTTGGGGACTTGCAGGAGTTTAGTTGAGAAGGTGTGGTCCACAGAGGTAAGTGAGATTGGATTGTTGAAAGGTTTGGGCTTCATCTTGAACCCCCTGAGGAGTTTTTCTGTTTTTTGTTGTTGTTGTTTGTTTGTTTTTAGAGAGGGAGGAGGGGAGGGGCGTGGAGAGCGAGAGGGAGAGAGGGAATCTTAAGCAGGCTCCATGCCCAGCCCCGTGCAGAGCTGGACACGGGGCTTGGACACTTAACCCTTGAGGTGTCCCTTAAAGCCCTTGAGGAGTTTTAAGGGGGAGGGGCAGATACCCAAACTTGTGTTTTAGGAAGATGGCACTGGCTGCCGGTGGAGAGTGGACAAATGGAGCCATGAGGACAAGGAGGTTGTTACAGTGATCCCAGAGACTGTGCCTGGACGGGGCGGTGGTCCAGGTGCAAGCATCGTCTCCTCCAAGCTCGGCAGCCTCCTGTGCTTACTCCAGGCAGATGCTGTTGGTATCTACCTGTGCCCCTAGGCTTACCCGTAGACCGTGCAGTTTCTGTGTACTCTGATGACTTCCTGGGTCTCTCCGCTTCAGGGTGTCCTCTGGCTATGGCAGTGTGCTGGGTATCCCTCAGAGGAGGCAGGAAAAGCCTCACCTCAACCAGTGAGGAACAGGAAGAGATGGACAAACACCCCAGCCCCCATGCCCTTCAGTGGGACAGTTGGCAGCAGGTTTTGCCCTGCCTCCTAGAAGTCCCCAGCGGGACCGAGCCCCGGCAGCCCACAGTAGGAACCAGCCCATTAATGCACTCCATATTGGCTGTCTTCTCTTCCCTGTCTCCTGTCCCCCCACCCTCCTTTCTCTTTGCGCCTCCTGGGATCACTCCCAGATCAACTCCTTGTACCCACATTCTCATCTTAGGGTCTCTTTTTAGAGGAACCCCAAATAAGATAATGGTATTCTATAATAAATGGGTAAATATCCATATGCTTTCATTGAGTCAGTCACGCTTTACTGTGGTACCTATATTTTAACATCTGTAATTCCTCTAAGAAGAGTACATAGCTCTCTGGGACCCTAAGACCTCAAACTTTCTCAGGTACAATATTTCATCATTAACACCGTCGGCGTGAACAGACCCCAAATGCCAGGATGAGGCCTGGAAATGCCCTTGGTTTTAAATTTTGAAAGTCAAGATGTACAAGGTTCAGAGGAAATAAATACCCACCCCAGGAGGCCCTGTGGAGAAGCCGGGGGGTGGGGGGGTGGGGAGCAGGAGCGGGAACCTGTTGAAGGTGCCACCATGTAGCCTTCCTTCTCTGGGGAGGACACAGGTGAATGGTCTAAAGGGAGCGAACTTTATGGAGAGCTGATATTACTTCTCTTTCTTAGAAAATATCCTAGCCTTAAAAAAAAATGACTTCAGTTGCCCCAACTTTAGTGGCAAAGGGATGCTCTGTAGTTGAAGTTTATTGGGAAAATTTGTAGGGCTGGGATAAGAACATGTCAGCTAGCCAGCCAGAGTAGCCTGTGGCTCAAGGAGGGATGATTTTGCTCCCAGGGGACATTTGGCAATGTCCGGAGACATTTTTGGGGTCACAAGCAGATGGACGTGCTGCTGGCATCTAGCAGGCAGAGGCCAGGGGCACTGCTAACCCTCCTGCAAGGCACAGGACAGGTTCTGTAACAAAGGATTATTCAGTCCCAAATGGCAATAGTGAGAGACCCTGCTTCAGAGGAACCTCTGCATCTCAGCTTCTAGTTTTCCATACAGGCCTGGGGAGGGAAGGACTGAAATCTCGGGGCATTTCTGGGGATGCCAGCAAGGGGCAGTAGAGGATGGTGAAAATCCTCTGTGGCTGCTCACAGCCGGGAGTGTTGGGGATGGTGGGGGGATGGTGGACACAGAGCCGGCAATGATGCTAAGGGCCTTGTTTCAAGTTGGCCTCAACTCTGGGAAGATTTCATAGAGACCAAAGCTTGTGATAAAAGGAAATGTGATATCACGACCATAAATAAAAAAACCAGAACCACTTGTCATGATTAGAAGGTAATTGCAATATGAATCCAATGCAAGTCATCAAATATCATTGAATATTGGGGAGTTGAGCAGGCTGGGAATCAAAAAGCCTTGGGAGAGTCCCGTTGCCATTCTGGGGTTCCCTTTGCTCAGCTATAAAATGGGGTTTGGCCAGACTAGTGTTTCCTGAAAAGTGGTAAGGAGAAAACATTTTATGCAGAGGAGAGAATTTGCAGTTATACACGGAGGCAGTGTTAAATAACAATGAATTTCTTGAAATTAATCCCTTTTTCAATTTCCTTTCAATCCATCTAAACACAACAAGAAAAAAAACTCAGCTTTGGTGCTCATGTGTCTTTAGCATCTTTTAAGCACTTGCTAATTTCTCCTTTCATGAAAGAGGAGTAGGATGTTGGTCAAGTTACAAAACTCAGAATTTATTAACATTCTATAATTTCATTTTATTTATTTTATGCTTACCTTCTATTCATGTAAAGTGGTGCTGGTTTCCCATTTAGAGAGAATTATAGAAGTTTCATCTTCAGATACATTTATTTAAGTTCCGTGAGTGAATCGATTTAAAAATATTAAAATAAAAATGAATAGATGGTATGCAAAAATGGAAAAGATGGTAAAACTAGCAGATTTTGCCATCCAAGGAAGTCAGGCTGTCCTTCTAGGGATAACCTTAAAATGGCTCTATTTTTTAATTTCAAAGTTAATAATTTGCAAATAAAATGCAAACACCTGTGCTTTAAATATTATCTTAAAATTGCATAGGACTCTTGAAGTGAGCCAGATGCTATCCACAAATGCTTCTTCCTATATTAGCCACCCACCCTCCCTGGACTCATTCATAGTCTTTTTTGTGGGCAGTGTTTTTTCTAGACCTAACACCATATTTGACACACAGTAGATGCTTAATAGGTGCCTGTTAGGAAAAATGCATGCAACTCAGGAATCGCAAAGGAAGCTTTCAGTTACTAAGGACAGAAAAGCCACCTCAATGTGGTTTAACAAAAAAAGAGAAGTGTTCAGAAGTAAGGTGGACTGTGGCATGTTTTGGTCCAGAGTTTCAGGGTGTGATCTAGACTATGACTTCATTTCTCTCTAATTTTCTCACATCTGCCATCCTTTGTGTCCTTGTCCTCAGGAAGGCTTGCCTCATTACAGCAAAATTAGCTGCTGCAGAATCAGATCTCATACCCACACACCACAAATGGGTTTGGGGAAAGGGGAAGAGAGCATCTTTTCCCCAACCTTCCAAGGCAATGTTTTGAGTTTCATTCCATTTGGCCAGTTGGACCATTTTGGGTCACATATCAACTCTGGAGTCAATTTCTGAGACCAGAGGGATGGAATTCACTGATTGGCTTCTCTTAGGTCACATGTCCTATGCCTGTAGCCAGGAACGGTGTCATCCTCCCCAGAGAAACGCGGATCCCCAAATGGGAATTAAGAGCTGTTGGAAAGAAGTGGGAGGAAGGGAGACAGGATGGAGGAAGAGACAGATGCTGGGACAGCCTGGCCACACGATGGATGCCCACTCCATCCATGAATGGCAGAGCACACTGATAGAGAGTACACTGGTTCATGAACTGTTTGTTATTTGCCATGACAAGATAAACACAGAAATCAAGGGTAAGCATTTAGAAACTTATAGAGCAATTTAACATTTTTTACAACATCCAAGTGTGTGATAAGTAGATTCATCTTATTGAACAGAGTATAGACCACAAGTCTTGGCTTATGAAGGATTAGGAAAACTAATTAATCTTTCACGATAAGTTGAGAAGCATTGGTTTAGAAACTGTACCTTGTGGGTTGACCACTCTATTAGCAGGTTGGAAAGTCTGAGCTGAAACTCTTAAGACTCATGTAATACTAATGGGTGTAGGACATTGGGAAATTTGGGGTTGAATGAGCCTGAGGCAGAGATGTTATGAGCATCCTGCCTCATCTGGGGCAGTTTCCAGACACCAATAGGTAGGTCTTGTGCATCACAAGATGCCAAAGACCTACAGGAAGAAAGCATCGAGGAACTGAGAACGATTGGGAATGAAGTCTAGATTTTCAGGCTCGCTCCTTTTGTCTCTTCTGACAATGTCCTGACTACTTATTATGGGTTGCTATAGTGACAGGAGAGGTAAAGGGGGACTGTGCAAGGTGGCATTGCAGATTAAGCTTCACAGAACTTGGTTTAACTTTTCTCGTGGGAGTTTAGATTTAAACATCTTGTTGCCTGCTGCCATGATACCATAGGCTGAGGACAGTAAAGCTTCCAAAAGTTCTGCTAGCAGAACTAGCAGTTATGAGTTTAGTCCTCATTCCTCAAAGAGCCAGACCTGGTAAGGACAGGTCTTAGTTCTGCTAAAATGAATTATTATTTCCTTGGGGCTAATATTCCAAAGACTGCTCTTTGGGTTGAGCCCAAAGCCATTGGTGGGGTTGGCCCACCATTATAGAAGGAGACAAAGAGCTACTTCTGAAACCAGGGGTAACTGAAGAATGAGAATCCCCACAATCTTGAGTTCCAACCAGAGAGATTCCTCCCATGTGCAAAGGCAACATGTCAGAAAGGCTTTCCTATTTGCAGATGAAGTGATCTGATGTCAGGTATTTCCTCGAAAATCCTCTGGAGAGTGGAATACAGATGAAACAAACTTGGCCAAAATATGATGGATACATGGGATTTGTGATATTCTTCTTTTATATATCTTTGAAATTTCCACAATAAAAAGTTAGAAAAGAGGTTTTAAAATTCCAACTTTTCACTAATATAAACGATACGGGAATTAATATTAGTCACTCAACAAGTAATTGTTGAGAATCAACTATACACCAGGCCCTTTGAGGCTGATTGGGTCCCACCCCCATACCGCCAACACACACACCCAGAAGATGGGACTGATTTCTATCTGGTCACCTTTTATAAAGTCCATGGGTTGAAAAATCCTGTGAACAAGAAAGAATTCCAATTGGCTTTCTAGTTTTTTTAAACTGATAGATATGTTACATGACATTACATGTCAGGACATACAATGATTGGCCAACTTTTAAGAAAAATCTCTAACATGAATCATACAAAGTTAACATACAGAAATCAGAAATTGGATGAGAACAGAGATGACAAAGGAACAGAAAACTAAAGTAAAGCAAAAAGAAAAGGAATACGTAAGATCCTTTTTGAGTTCAGAGAAGCTATTACATCCATGAAACAAGAAAAGGATACTATCAAAAGGGACAGTAAGAGTTAAGAATGAGTTATTAAAATAATTTAAAAGAACATGGATGTTTTGTGATAAATCACTGAGGGTACATCTTTGTGCACTTTTCGATATGTATATTTTACAACTTAAAAAGATTAAAAATAGAATAAAATAAATTATATGCTAAAAGAAATCAATACAGAGGTTGTGAGGAAAAGTTGAAAAAAATCTACCATAAGGTGGACAAAAAAAATGGAGAGCTGGAAAGTAGGAAGGAGAAGGTAAGGACATTAGAGATTTGGTGTAAGAGGTTCAAAATCTGGATAAAAGGAGTTCTAGAAAGAGAATATTTAAAACACAGAGGCAGTGAGATCATTAAATAAACAGTATAAGAAAATGCTCAAGAACTACAGGATATCAGATTTCAGATTAAGAGGGTCTTTTGAGCGATCTACATCAGGAAAGGGAAAATATATCCAATCTAAGGCATACCACTGTGCTGTTTGAAAATGGAAGGAATAAAAGGAATATCATCAAAGCATCCAGAGGGGAGGAAAAATTAAAGTACAGGTTACATGCAAGAATCTGAATGGCATCAGTCAGCTAACAGTAATATTAGAAGATGGAAATAAATGCATCAGTGCCTTAAACTATTATATATATATACAAATATATATATGTAAATATTATACATAGAGAGATGTAGGGGATGTCATCATGACATAAGAGAATTAAATTCTTGTTGTTCATAATAGGACTATAATAGTGCTTACAAGTGATAACCCAATAAATAACAGTATTGGTATGTTCCTTAAAATATGGAGCTAAGTACCAGAAAAGACAGCCCAGAGTATTGAAGGTTGTTGCCTTGGTGGAGCAGGACATGGGAGAGATGGTATATGAGGAAGTAGAAGGGACTTCTGAAAGTTTGTCATTACTTTTATAATAAAATTGGACTTTATGTACATGCATTGTTTTTGTTAAAATAAGAACCAGTTTAATTTTTAAATATCCCCTCTAGCTGCTGTGGGGACCGCGGGTTGCAGGGAGGGAAATAGAGGCGGGGAAACCAACCATCATCCAACCACTCAAACCATCACTTTGAGTCTTTCACTTTGCCAATGAAATCATATAATCTCTTACCTTTAGTTGCTGTTGTTGTTGTTATTGTACTTTGTGGCTTTGTCACTCAACCAGGAGGTGGATATTATAGAATTAATTCATCTGGTATATGAACAGGCTTGGTCCTTTGCTGCCTTGGTCAAATCTGGGATTCTGCCATTACTGAGCTTTCTTCTCTGTTGCTCTTCCCTCACATTCAGGAAAGAGCTCTGCAATGTGAACAGAAGGAATTGAAATTCTAGTCGTGTCTCTCCTCAGTTTGGTCTGATTTTCAGAAATTGCAGTAAATCAGTGGCACTGAAAATTGGCCTATTTTTTTTTTCCCCCTGGGGGTGTTGGCTTGGCTTGATGAGAAAGCAAAAACAAATGGAGTTTATAAATGTAACTAATCAGGAAGTTAAAGAGAGGTTAAACCTAATGGATTAATCAAGTTTTTCTGGGAAGTGGGAAGGAAAGGTGGGAGGGCAGCAGGGGAGGGGGAGTGGGGGGGAAGAGAGCGATGGGGCAGGGTTTTGTCCAGACTGATTGAACAAGCTCTTCACTGGAATCAGCTCTTGGAGTGTCCTGGTTTCTCTCTCTCTCTCTCTCTCTCTCTCTCTGTGTCCATCCTTTCTTATTGGAGAACAGAGAGGCACTCAATGGTAGTAGTCTGGCTTGCTGGGTGCAGATAACAGGGTACCACCTGCTAGGAGACTCAGCTCTGATTTCTGATTCTGCTGTTTACCAGCTCTGTGACCTTAGAGATATCCTGTCACTCTTTGAGCTGGTATTATGCTTACTGTAAGATGGTGTGAATAGTCTCATTTTCCAACATTGTCAGGCTCGTAAAGGTCAACAGAGGTAATTCAGTAGAATGTGAGAGCTGGAGATGCAGGAGGGGGGCCGGCCAACACTCACAAGGGCCTTGGGCAGGGACGAGCATGTCCTGGGTCTAGAGAGCAAAGGGGTAAGTGGCATGAAGCAGCTGGGGCTGGAAAATGACAAATTGATGTAGATGACATGAAGGATTTTCACCTTTGAGAGCTGGGAGAAGACCGTGAACTACTTTGAGGATGGCAAGGAAATTTGAGATCATCAGGTTTGCTTTGAGATGATTCATTCCTTGTGTCCTTTCTATCTTAGTGGTTCTCAAACCTTTAGCTCCGGTTCAAGCCTTTTCCCTCCGTTGCATGCTTGTGTATCCAGCTGTCATACAACTCTCATGGTTATTCCCCAGGCACTGAAACTCAACATGTCCCAAACTGAACTCTTTATTTTCCTTCCCAAATCTGACTCTCCTCCATCCCCCTCTACCTCCTGGTGTCTCATTGTCAGTGGAACCTGGGGCAGAAAATGCTAGTTGCCTCCCAATGCGCATTCTCCCTTCTTCCTTAGTAACAGAATCTTGAGCAATATGCCTAGCAACTCACTAATTACCACATTTTTCCACCTCCCTCACAGGTAGGTGTGGCCACATGACTCTATTCTGTGGTGAGGTGCAAGTGGAAATTTTGCTTCCAGGAAAGCTCTTTAAGGGGGCTCTGTTTTACATTTCTACTAATTATTCTTCATATACTCTGAAACACAGGTGTGATGGCTGGAACTCCTGCAGCCATTTTGGACCCTGAGGATGGAACTCATGTGATAGGGTGGTGGAACAGGTAGAAAAAACCAAGTTCTCCAAATATTGAAGAGCTGCCCAAAAGCCTTGGACTGTCTATCCCCAGATGTCTTTCACCTGAGAAAGAAACATTCTTCTTTCTTTGTTAAGCCACTCTAATTTTGGGTTTCCTGTGACTTGCAGCTGAACCTGATCCTAAGTGATAGCCAGAACCAGGATTTCTTCCTTGCATCTAATCGTATACCAAATCCTAACTTCTGGCTCTCTCTCCAATCCATCCCTGAGCCACATGTCTCTTACCAGTATGACTGCAACAGCTTCTTCACTGATTCCCCGTTTTAACCTCTCCTCACTGACACCCATGCCCAGAGAATTTCCTTTTTTTTTTTTTAAAGTAATCTTTCTAAAATCCAAATATGACTACTTGGGAATCATGGAATTATGGACACTTAATGTAGAGAGCTTAAAGGGCCCTTAGAGGTCATTTAATCTAGATTTCTTGTTGGTTGGCTTGATGAAAAAGGGAGAGAGAATAAAGATTTCCATGGGCCTTCTGCAATAAAATATATACCATTCCATATATAAAAAGTAGAAGTACATTCCTCTGGAGAAGAGACCCAGAATTTTCAGCAGCTTCTCACGGGTGTTCACCAAAAGTTAAAAACCTCCAGTAAGTCTAACTGCCTTATTTTGTAGATGGGGAAACTGAGGCCAACAGAGGTTAAGTGACATGTCCAAGGTCACAGAGAGATTCAGTGGCAGAGCTGGAACACAGTCTCGTGCTCTCTACTTCAGATAAAGCTGCTGGTTGGCAGTCAGTGCAGATGTGGAGTCTTCCTATTTCTCTCCTCGAGGACGGGGTGTCCATTTTCATGCAGAATACTCAGATTAGACTCACATTAGTAAGGGCTGGGTTGTAGTTAGTACCCATGAATAGAAGAAGACTTAAAGAGTTATTAATTACATACATTTCTGTTTACAGGAGAATAATACTGTTAGCCCCATTAAGCACCATTATCAATGTGTGATCTAATAATTTCAACATAATGAAACTAATATATTTCAGAGGAATGGGAGGAAATATTCCACAACTGCTGCAAATTGGATTATTCGGGCTAGGAAGTCCTTGAGGCAGTGACAGTAATTGTTCTGATTTTCATCACATCTATTTGGTACAGTGCTTTACAGTTTACAGATCATGTTCCATACCTTATTATCTTATTTTGTTCTTCCAGAAATTTGGGGAGGGAGTAAGGCAGAGAAAACAGCACTCTAGTTGGGAATATTGTGGTTGCAAGCAACAGAAAATTCAGCCTATACTAGCTTAGGGAAGAAAGAAATTGGGGAGGAGGCTGGGAAGACTGGTGGCTGATAGAATCGAGTTGCCCTGGGATGTTCTGATTCAAGAATGGTTTGATCTTGAGCTTCACACTACCATTAAGGCTCTGGCTTTGTTTCTGGATGAGTGTCTCTGCTGCCTCATTGGCTTCTTTCTCAGGTTGATTCATTGCAGCCTCCAATTTTTTTTTTTTTTTTTTAAGATTTTATTTATTTATTTGACAGAGAGAGCGTGAGCACAAGCAGGGGGAACAGCAGAGGGAGCGGGAGAAGCAGCCTCCCCACTGAGCAAGGAGCTTGAAACATGGCTCAATCCCAGGACCCTGGGATCTTGTCCTGAGCTGAAGGCAGATGCTTAACCCACTGAGCCACCCAGGTACCCCAAGGGCTCCAGTTCTTAGATCCTCACACAGCAATGCCCCAGAGGAACACAGATGAGATCTACTGATAAGTCTCATGTAGAGCAGAGCACTTGTCCATCCCCCAAACCTCAGAAAACCTGTCCTCGTGTCTAATTGGTCAGAGACCTATCCTTCAACCAATCACAGTGGATGACAGCTAATATGCAGTCATTGACTTAAGCCAATCAGAGCCCACCATATAGCGAAGGTGGGATCAATCCCCTTGACAACAAGGGAGCTGAAGATGGTGGGGGTGGAGTGACTCACAAAAAATGTGAATGTTCTGGTGGAAAAGGGGGAAGTGGTCTGGAGAAACAATCCAAAGTATCCACTACACAGTAGCTCAGAGAAGTTAGGAGGCATATCCAAAATCACACAGAATCCAACTTTGGGGACTAAGATTTAAATTCAGGGTTTCTGTCTCAAATCTAATGCTATAAATGCCAGGCTTCTCTAGAAACTGGAGAATTAGGGGCGCCTGGGTGGCTCAATCCTTAAGCACCTGCCTTCAGCTCAGGTCATGATCCCGGGGTCCTGGGATCAAGCCCCGCATCAGGCTCCCTGCTCAGCGGGAAGCCTGCTTCTCTGTCTCCCACTCCCCCTGCTTGTGTTGCCTCTCTTGCTGTGTCTCTATCAAAGAAATAAATAAAAATCTAAAAAAAAACAACAAACAAACCTGGAGAATTATCAAACGACCCTTCATACTTAATCTACTAGCTCTGTTCAAAAAAAAAAAAAAAAAAAAAATCACTAGAAAACTCCTGCCCATCATTCCAAGCCGGGAACTTCTTGTCCATGTCCGTCTAATACAGACAGACGGCCCAAATTCCGGATAATAAAGGAAGCGATCATGTACTTGGCATTGTCTTGAGTGCGCGGGAATTCCAGCGTTGTTACGGGAAGTAGCTGTATAGAAGCAAGTTTCAAGTACTTTGTTCAAGGCCCTGCACACACCCTTCTAAGTCAAGCTGACTCAGGTTTAAGGTGCGCAAGTGCATTCTTGTGTCAGAAATCAAGTCACTGTGACTGTCACTTCCCCACCCTGGCCACACTGCTTTTTCCAGGATTCCAATTCATTTCCATAAAAATCGTTTATGCCTACAGCGCCTGGAACTGGCTAACAGTACATCTAGCTGCCTATGAGGTCGGTACTATTAGCATTTCTATTTTATAAACAAGGCCACTCTGACCCAGAGAGCTAAAGTAGCCACTCCAAAGTCACTGCATTAAACAAAACCCAGTTTTCCCCTCCTGTGTGTTTCCTTTACTACTCACACAGAGCCACACTTTACCTCAGACACTTGGGGTCGCCAGACATGTGGAGGGTTTCCCCCACACCAAGCAATTCTCCACAACACCCGCTGGGTGTCCTGTGATTTAACTCCATTCTGACACGATCTACTTGAAGATAGCATCAGATCCCACAGGTTAAGGGCTCAGTCCCCCAAGACTGTCCCCCAACCCCTTCAGATGCCAACCACAAATAGTAGGTCCCCAGGTTACCCACAACTTCTGTCAGACTTGGCTACAAATAGAAGGTTCCCATGACCCCTCCTCCTCAGGTTCTATTAATTTGCTGGAGTGGCTCACAGAACTTGCGGAAACACTCCGGTTTACAGCTTGTTAGAGGATATGATAAAGGAAACGGATGAACAGCCAGATGAATAGATACACAGGGCAAGGTCTGGGAGGATCCTGGGCACAGGGGCTTTGTTCCTGGGGTGTTGGGGTGCGTCACCCCAGTCAGTATGTGATGTGTTCACCAACCGAGGAGCTCCCTGAACCCCATGCTATTGGGATTTTTATGGAGGCTTCCTCCCATAGGCGAGATTAATCATTAACTCCATTTCCAGATGCTCTCCCTTTGCTAGACGGGGCCGAAAAAATTCTAAGCCTTTAATCATGGCTTGGTCTTTCTGGGACCAGCCCCCATTCAGAGTCACCTTATCAGAGCAAAAGATGTTCCTCATGCTCTTAGCACTTAAAATTACAAGGGTTTTAGGACGCTTGTGTCAGGAACCAGGGGCAGAGGCCAATATATATATATTTTCTATGATCTCCTAGCCACTCAACTACTGGATGTTGAAGGTGGGGTTTAAGTTCACGTGCATGGCTCTCAGGTGCTTGGCTCCTCACCAGGCACCCAATGCAGGGACATATCTTGGTCTCATGTGGAAGCACACAGAGACGGTGGATTGCACAATTCTCTCCTGCCTGGCTTTGACATCAGAACAGCCTTTCCTGTTGCCCATCACACATATCCAGGAATAAAAACTGATTGAAAGGCTTGTCCAACAATGCAGCCTTAACAGGCTACCCGCTCAGAACACAGAAAGTACGGACAGGAAACATCTGCCCTGGAAATACCGGAGCTTCTGTTGATTGAAACGTGCAAACAGAAAAGCTGTCCTTGCGTCCAGGGACATTCTGAGCTGAGACTGTGGTATGATCAGCCATATCCTGCAAAGCTAGAATTGGGAGAACCTGGGTGGTGAGACACGTCTCCCAGGCCAACTGGGACCCTCTTGGTCATAATAACAGTCAATCGCTGACAAATATTGTTCCATGAAGGAGTCTAGAGGAGCCCCGGGTAATTGAATTCCCATTGAACGGAGCAGCGATGGCTTGGCTCACCCCACTTTGAGCCAAGGGTGGTGGTCTTTGGCTAAACCATGCAAAAAAGTCAAACCCACAAGGCATTTTTGCCTGTGTTTGTGTGTGTGTGTATGTATGCGTGTGTGTGTGTGTTTGTATGTGTGCACTGAATCATATCATGGAAAGACTGTTCATTTCATGTAAGAATTTCTCACAAGATTCTCTAAAACCTTGACTTTACCCTGGGGTACTTTGAATAGAATTTGGGTTACAAAATCAACTGGGGTTGAGTCATTTACAAACTGTCAATAGTACGCATACCAGGTGGACTTCCCCTTCCATCCCTCGTCCTTCCTCTCCCCATCTCGCTTCCTCCCTTTCTCTTATTTAACAAACTTTGTTGAGCACCAGCTGTGGGCCAGATGCTGTGCTGGGTGTTAGGTATTTGGAGATGAAGAAGATAGTCTTCATCGGGTGGGGATGGGCGGGCATCTATAGCCATGGTTTTCAAACAGGACGAATCCCCCACCCCCCACATTGGGAAAAGTCTGGAGGCCTCTTTGGCCATCACAACTGGGGAGAGGGTGCAAGTGACCTCTGATGGGTGGAGGCCAGACAGGCTGCTCACCATCTTGCAATGCACAGGACCATCCCACACATGAAGAATTATCTGGCCTCCAATGTCAATGGTGCTGAGGTTGAGAAATCGGATCTACAATCCAGAAGAAAGAAATGGACTCCGTTGTGTTCAGCCCTGGCTCTGATTGTTGCCAGAAGGAGGCCTCGAGCGGGTTCCTTGACTTCTTTTAGTCTGTTTCCCATCTGTCAAAGAGGATGAAAATGGGAATGACTGAGGGGAGTTTGGGTATGAATCACGCCCTTCGATACCTAGTGCCCAAGAAACAATAGCCACTTGGCTTCTCTGAGCCCAGGCCTTCGTGGACTAAAAGCTACCGGTGGGCCCTGGTGAAAGTGAACTCTCCAGATATCATTTATTCCGAGAGGATGCACAAGGGACTGTCATGCTCTTGGGACTGTCATGCTCTTTTCCCTTCCCGGCCTCATTGCAACCTGTAGCTCTATAAGGATTTTTACACCTCATGGTTTCATGCCCCTGCCTTCTGGTAGACCATAAGCTCCATGAGAGCAGGGACTGTGTCTTCTAGGGACTGTGTCTTCTGTTCTTCCTTCCTGTATTCCCAGCACACAGTAGGGTCTGGCCATAAGGCACATGTTCAGTAATGGTGCCAGAATGCCTCAGTTGTAATCCTGGCTTCTCTATCCTTTAGCTGTGTGACCTTGGGTAAGTTATTGAACCTTTCTGTGCCTAATTTTCCACCACTCTAAAGTGGAACGAGTATCTCCCACCAAGGGTGTGGAGAGGGTTAAATAAGCAACTATTAACCAGTTGAGGGTCTGGCACTTGGTTAGTGCTTGTGAGGGTTCATGATTACCACCATTACTTAGTGATTGTCATAAGCGTAAGTAATAAGGCTGCTCTGTTTCGGGATGCCTGCACAGCACACAGGTGTGGGCCCGACTCTGCCTTCAGGGAGCATTTGTGTCTGTGAATCATTTGGAGAAAGATCCGAGTTTGCAGAGAGGCCGGCAGCTCACCTAAGCAGAAAAGTAGAAGCCAAAGTGATTTCTTGCTGGAGGCTCACAGGGGCCCCCTGGGTCACCAAACAGCCTTTCTCTCTCGCCTGGAAGAAATGAAAATTGATTTGAAGCTTGTCCCATCTGAAAAGGTATGTTGGTAGCCAGCACCGGTGCCTGTTGTCAAGGATGCTTGGGGTTTCTGGCCCAGGGAGGAAGTGATTCACTACGATTTGCTTTCCCAGGGAGTGAGGCAGACCCAGCGGAGACACAGAATGAGGTCCCAGGGGCCCGCTGGGCTGGCCTGCTGAGTAGCAGCAAGAGAGGAAAATTGAAGGGCTGCTAGGAACTGATAAATGAGGAGAGGAGACCCATGGAGAACAAGTTCAGGGGATAAGGGGGGCTGGGAATATTGTGCAGAGAGGATAGGATCAGAGAAGGCCCAGGACAGTGGGACAACAACAATGACATGGAGAATAATACTTCCCACTAACTGAGTGCCTACTATGTGCCCACATTCATGCCCCTTAGCCCGGCTCATGTTCTGACGACCCTTTAAGGCAGCCTAGCCCACCTGTGTCAGGCCTCATCGCCCTGTGGATGATCAAAAAGGTCACACTTTATGTATTCATTCATACATTCCTTTATTCATCCAACAGACATTTCCTGGGCACCCAACATATGGCAGGCACTCTTCTAGTGCTGGGGACCCAGCTGAAGAGCAGACAGACCAGAAGACCACACTCTGCATTCTCGAAGGCTATGAGTCCACGGCTGCTAACAAGTAAGTCCATCTGCTATGTCAGACGAGGAGTGCTGGGAGAACGAGAAAGCCTGGGATGGGGGCGGCCAGGGTGGGGGTAGGGTGAGCTTACAATATTAAGAACTGTGGTCAGGAAAAGTCTCCCTTGAAAAGGTGACATTTGAGCAAAGACCTGAAAAAAGCCAATTATTTGGGTTTCTGTGGCAATTCCAATGTGCGTGGTTGGTGGCTTCCCCACACCACCACTCAATTCTCAGACACCAGGAGGGTATCTGAGAATTCAACTTAATTCTGACACTGTCTACCAGGGGTAGCATCAGATCCCACGGGTTAGAGGTTCAGTCCTATGAGACTGCCCCCCAACCTCCTCGCTGGGCTCCAGGTGCAAGCCCAGTTTGTTACCTGTACTTCTGGTGGGCTGGCTATAGACCGGACGTTCCCAAGACCCCTCCTTGGGATTGATTAAGGTGCTAGAGCGACTCACAGAACTCAAAGACGGTTTACTTACGAAATCGCTGTTTTGTTATGAAAAGATATAACTCGGAACAGCCAGCGGGAAAAGATGCATAGGCAAGATATGAGAGAAGGTGTGCAGTTTCCATGGTTTTTCCAGGCATGCCACTCTCCCCAAGTCTCAACGTGTTCCCTGACCCTGAAGTTCTCTGAACCCTCTCCTTTTGGATTTTTATGGAGCCCTCACAGCATAAGCACAATTGATCCACGCATTGGCCATTGGTGATTGATTCAAACTTCAGCCCCTCTCTGCTTCTGGAGGTCATGGGTGGGACTGAACTTTCTAACCCTCTAATCACATGGTTGGTTCTCCTGGCAACCAGCCCCCATCCTTAGGTGGGGGGCAGAGATAGCCAAAAGCCACTCATTAACATAACAAAAGCACCTGTATCGCTCTCATTACTTAGGAAATTCCAAGGGTTTTAGGAGCTCTGTGCCAGAAATATTTCTTATTGTAAATTACAATATCACAGGCAAAAAGTGAGCCGTGTGCAAATTTTAGAGAAGAGTATAACAAGAAGAGAAGAATAGCAGGGGCAATGGCCCTGTGGTATGTTTGGAGACTAGAAAGGAAGCCAGGGTTCAGGAGCCTAGTGAATGAGGGGGAGAGTAATGGTAGGTGGGAGCAGAAAAGGCAAGGGGGATGGATCATGTGGGCCTCATGGCCATTGTAAGGACTCTGGTTTTTATTCTGAAAGAAATGATGGTCCACTGAAGAATCTGGAGTTGAGAAGTCATTCTAACTGACCTAGGTTTTAACTGTCCTTCTGGCACTGTGTTGAGAAGAATCTGGGAGGCAAAAGAGGAAGCAAGGGACTAGTCAAGAGGCTCCTACAAGGATCTGGATGACAGACAATGGTGCCTCAAACCAAGGGGCAGTAGTGGGGCTGGTGAGAAGTGGTGGGATTCCATATCCATCCTGGGCTGGCATGAGTCCCAGCCTGCTCACGCAGGACAGAAGGCCCCTGTCCCGTGTTCTCCAGCTCTCGCCTGTGCCCAGAAGCCCAAAAGGCAGGTGCACCCAACACATGCCATGAGGCTGTCCTATTCCATTCTGGTTCCACACGTCCTCAGTCCCCGAAGCCACTCGGAGTGGTGACACGGCCCCTGCAGTGCTCATTACGAGAATACCAGGGTCTGTGCCAGGGAGGCACCCAACACCGATGATCTTGGGGGTGTCAGGAGGGTACCACGTATACCGTAGGGATAAGGAGAAAGGCCTCTGCTATTCTGCTTCTGCCCATGTGGCACAAAGACTCCCATCAGTGCTTCCATCAGCTTCGGGCTGGCCCTCCCTTCCTCTCTTGCTTGACCTAGGAGCTAATTCCAGGCCTTGGGTTCCATTTGCTCCCTCTTCCTCCCCAATTAACCTCATCCTGCTTCCCTGGGTGCGACCAAAACAGATCCTAGAGGACAGCAGAGGAGAGAGAGAAGGGAAGAGAGGGAAGATGCATGTATGTTGGGAGCTGAAGAAAGCCATGTGTGCCAGGTCGGCCTTGAGCTCAGCTCTTGTCCCAGTTTACAGGGAAACAGACGGAAGCTCAGAAAGGTTAAGTGATTTGCCCCAGGCCATCTCTTGTGCATTCAAGCTCCCTAGTATTCCCTTTTCTTCTGCAACATAAAGACCCTGGCCAGTCATGCCCATTCCCATCCTCCCTTTCATCCAAAAGGGCAAAATATGCCTTGCTAATAGAACAGAATATTCGACATGGAACATTTGCATTTCACACCTTGGATGTACTGTGGCTCTATCTGCAGCAGCCATTCGTTAAAGTAAGCCAGCCTGGAATCACCTGGAAAACGATCGTATCTTTCCAAGAATCGGAATTGAGATCCAAAGAATTGAGATCCATGCAGTTCTTGGCAGTAGGGTAGGAGCAGGCATGTGTTGATGATAAAACAGACTATTTGCCATTCTAGAAAAACTGGGGGAAGGATGTTTGGTTGCCAACTTCCTGTCCACTCACCAGACCGGACCTGCCAGGAAGTTTGGGAATTCTGGTCCATCGTCTCAACAGACTGTAAACTTCCCCAGGTTGTAAACGATGCCTTCAAAAACTTCTTTTCCCTAAAGGACCTTGAAAATAGACGCTTTACACAGAGACAGGCAGATTCCTGTTAATACTAACAGCCAGTGTTTACTGAGCACTTGCTATATTCCGGGAACCACACTAAGGACTTTAGTAAGCATTACCTTAAAATCCTCAAAACAATCCTCAAAAACAAAGTGGAATACAAAGTCCAGATGGTAAGTGCTATCATAATTTTATATTATTATTACCATTTTATAGAAGATGAAATTGGAGGCTCAGAAAAGTTGAGTAAGTAAAGCCCAAAGTCACAGAGGTCCTAGAGGGGGGATCTGAACCCAGGTTTGGGGGGCCTCCCCTCTGTTATTCTGACGGGATGCTGACCTTGGAGTCAACTAGGTTTGGGTCAGAGCTCCAGCCCTTTTATCGCTGTGTGATCTTCAGCAAGTCGCAGACCCTTTCTGAGCCATATTTCCCTCATCTGTGGAATAAGAGTAATAAGACATCTCATCGACTTGGTGAGAGACGGGAAAAGAAAATATGGAAGTTGGCTGAATCGTGTCTGTCAACAGTGGCCACTCCAAAATACCAGACCCTTCTCAACACTTAACAAAAATTGATTGAGAGAAGGAAGATTTCCCCTTCTCAGCATGCAGAGGGTTAACTTAGAACCTCAGGCTGTTAGCATTTCTCTAATCTTGGCACTAATTATGTACAGAAATCATTTTGCTTCTGCCACGTATAATGAAAACGATTGTACAGAAATGGAATTTATCATGCTATGTGTTATGAGAGGTTTTGTTTTAAAAAAAAAATACTACCTCCATTTACCCCACTTTTCTTCATTTCCCCCTCTCCTTGCCAGATAATCAAATACAAAAGTTATATTAACCTCCCAACCACTTCAATTAAAATGCTCATCCAAAATTTGAAAACAATTAAAAAACCCATTATCTCAGATTTAACGTTCTCCGATTCCGTGTCTATTTTCTGCCACTGCATAAACGGCAGGTAACATTATCACAGTAGGTGCCTTCTAGAAAGCAATGTCTCATTCTCTGCCAGTCGGTCCCGCGGCTGCTCTCCCGGCACAGGCCTTATTAAAAACCCACATGCCCTGGTGTACTTTGTCATGTCCAAATGCATCAAAATAATTGATTGTTTTAATGAGCCCTCCATCTGTCTTATTTTCTTCTGTCTTTCTCTACCCAGTAGTGGGTTGCGGAGAGAAGAAAGGATAGGCTCCACTCTTAGGCGGCCATGGACTCAAAGATGGGAGGGTCTTTGCCTCGGATCTGCTCCCCCGGGGTTCCACATTCTCTGATGAAATTAAAAATGGTTTTCTCAGAGAAGACCTTGCCGGGAAGTGTATTAGGTGTGACGTGGTGGCTGCAGAGAATACAAGAGCCATTATCAATCGAGCTTGAAAGAAACAGGACTCCTCAATCACTCCTTGTGACTTAAGTTTGTGTCAACAAACATGGATTGCTGTATACCTGCTGTACACCAAGACACCATGCCAGACAGTGGAGATATGGTGTCCAAGATCTGGTACAATCAATGAAAATACGACTTGGATCAGACACATTTCGTAGATTAGTGGTGGGAATATAAATGTTTGCAACCTTCCTGGAGTGCAATGTAACAATATCTATCAAAAGATTTAAGAGATGTGCATGCCCGTTTACCCAGCAATTAGCCTTCTAATCATTTATTATAAGAGGATAATCACTTAACGTGTTCGAAGACTTAGCTACAGCTGTGTTCTTTGCAACGTTATTTGTAAAAGCAAAGGGAAAAAAAAAAACCTTGAAAAACCTAATCGTCAATGTCAAGGAATTACATAAATTAAAGACAGCATATCCTTCGAATAAAATTATTAAAAGCATATTTGTGAAGAGTATGTATGGAATGGCAAAAAGTCTACGATACATTACGTGAAAGAAACCAAATAGGATAGCAGATAGTATGATCTCAGTTTTATGGGGGGGGGGGAGAAAAAAAATACATATATATAGCACCACACTGAGGAGATGAGAATGAGGGTTATTTTTCATTCTTTTCTGAGCTTTTTCTGTTTTGATTTTTTTTTTTTTCTGTTCAGAGAAGAAAAAGTTATTTCCAAAAGGGATACGTGTGAATTGCAGCCGGAAATGGAATGGGAACATTTGGGAATTGAAGCTGCTTTAGGAACTAGCTGGGTTTTCTTTGGGCATGGCTTTTCTCTGGGTTCTTCCCTACTCACCGTGTCTTCCTCTCACCCACCGTTTTGCTTCCTCAAAGCCTCTTCCTGCTCCTGGTCCATCAGAGCCTCCCTTGCCAGAGACCCACCCCACTACTTTAATGCCAATGTCTGACTATTTCGGTCTCTGGATATACCTTAGTCCACACTTCCCGGAGAGAAACTGTGAGTGGTCTGGCTCATTTCTTTCTCACCAGGCTGTGGCCTGTGTCATCAGCCAGTCTATAGGATCAGGTGAAGTGGGTCTAATCAGGTGTGGTCCAATCAACGCTGGGCCAAGATGAAGATTGCCCCGGGGCCATCTCTTAATCAGAGCACGGGGGAGAGGCATTTCCCTTTCTGAGGCTCTGTGGCTGGGCAGTCACGATGATAGACATCCTCGGCACAAAGGTCCAATCGAAGAATTTGAATAATTCAGAGCCCACATATCCACACGGGACCAGATCCTATGTCTCTGTATTCTGCTTTGATCAAATAAATTAAATCATTGTTGGTCCTGATGTTCTTTGGACTGACATCATGGCTCACACAGTTTGGGGGAGAGGGGGTGTCAGGCAAGACAAAAAAATAAAAGGCACTCAGATCAGAGAGGAAGAAGCAAGCAATCTTCATTTGTAGACAATGGGATCATCTATGTAGAAAATCCTATGGAATCTGCAAAAAAGCTACTGTATCTAATAAGTGAGTTTAGCAGTGAATTATTAATAACAGCAAAGAATTATCTGGCCCAACATGTCAATAGTATGAAGGTAGAGAAACTCTGTTCTGGAAGAATACCTAAGAGGAAACTTTTGTGACCTTGGTTTAAGCAGAACATTCGTAGACGTGACATAAAAGCATAATCTAAAATGAACAAATTGGACTTCATCAAAATTAAAATCTTCCGCTTTTAGTCTGATGGGGCTGCTATAACAAAGTACTACAGACTGGGTGGCTTATAAACAACAGAAATTTATTTCTCACCGTTTTGGAGGTTGGAAGTCCAAGATCAAGGTGCCAACAAATCCAGTGTCTGGTGAGGACCCATGTCCTGGTTCACAGACCGTACATTCTCATGTGTCCTTCCACGGTGAGAGGGGAGAGGGAGCTCTCTGGGCTCTCTGATGTAAGGGCACTAATCCCATTCATCAAGGCTCTGTCTTCCTGACTTCATCACCTCCCAAAGACCCCACCTTCTAATACCATCACCTTGATGCTTAGGATTTCAACATATGAATTTTAAGGGGACAGAAACATTCAGTTCATTGCATGTTTTTCAGAGGCACTGTTACGAGAATGAAAAGATAAGCCACAGACCGGAAGACAATATTTGCAAATCATGTATCTGAAAAAGGTTTTGTACCCTGAATGCATAAAAAATGCTCAAAACTCAATAATAAGGAAAGAAATAATCCAATTAAAAATAGACAAAAAAAAAAATAAATAAATAAATAAATAAAAATAAAAATAGACAAACTATTTGAACAGACAACTCACCATGGAAGCTATAGGGATGGCAAAGAATCACAACACAAAATGCTCAACATCATTCATTATTAAACTTAAAAAAACCATGAGATACCATGACACAACTATTAGAATGACTAAAATTCCAAAAACCGACCCTACCAAGCACTGACAAGGAGTGAAGGAATTGTAACTCTTATATGCTGCCTTTGGCAATGGAATATTGCACAACCATTTTGGAAATCAGTTGGGCAGTCTTAAAAAATAAATTATACCTATTGTACGATTCAGCTATTGTTCTTCTAGGTGTCTACCTGAGAGAAACGAAAGCATTTGTCCATATAAAGACTTGCACACAATGCTTGTAGCAACCTTATTTGTAAGAACCCTAAACCAGAACCAGCCGAGGGCCCATCAACAGGTGAATGGATAAATATACTGGGGTATCCATATGATGGTATGCTATTTAACAGTAGAAAGGAATGAAGTGTTGATACACCCAACACAGATGAATCTCAAAATAATTGTGCTGAGTGGGAGAAGTGAGACCAAAAAAAAAAAAAAAAAAAAAAGGTATATGCTATGTGATTCTTTATATAAAATTCAGGAAACATAAAGCTTATCTTTAGTGACAGAAAGCAGATCAGTGATTACCCAAGGCAAGAGGTGGTGGGAAGGGGGGGAAGGATTAGGAGAGGTGGAAAGAAATTTGAGGGGTGATGGTTAATGCTCTTATCTCGATTGTGGTAATGATTTCACTGGTGTATACATACACTTAAATCTCAAATTGTACTCTTTAAGTCTGTGCTGGTTATTGCATATTATACCTCAGTAGAGTCCTTAAATTAAAAAAAGAAAAAGTGTGAATACACAGATTTGAAAAAATTGAACAGTCAAGGGAGTAGTTCTGGCTCCAAGAGTGTCTGGAAAAAAAAAAAAAGAAAAAGAGCTCACAAACTATTATACTCTTTGTGTAATTTCCCTTTCTCTGGTTGCGTGGCCTCTCCCAGAGGGGCCCTCCTCGTGTGGCCAATGGGGCTGCCACGACTCCTGGACTTTATCCTTCTATGTTCAAATCCAGAGAAAAGAAATCAGCATGTTTTCCCCAGTGGCCTTCCTGAAACTCTGAAACTCACTTTAATTGGATCAGCTTAGGTCACATGCCCATGAACACACCAGCCTTGCAGCCAGAGGACTGCGATTCTCAGAATGTCTCAGATCTGAGTCCTGTGGAGGGAGAGCAGAAAGGGGACAGATTTCTAAAGCAGTTCAGGACTGCTGTCACAAGAAGGGCAATGAAGACCGTGGAGATCAGACCTCTGGCTATAGGAAGCATGATGGATGGGGGCCTCAGTGGCTGTGCTCTGAAACCCACCACCTTGTTGGTGCAGAGGTCATGTTTCTCTGGGGCTGTTCCCAACCAGTGGCTGAGTGCAGAAGGAATACTAAGGCAAGCCCATTCCCCAGAGACACAGGCCTCCAGTCACAGGTGCCTCTGGTTCAAGGACTCCCCAGAGACTTCGCTGGATGGCTTTGCATTGCAGTGTGAGATCTTCCCACACACCCTTCTTTCTTTCCTCCTCTCCACACTTCACTTGGCATCTGACCTATACCAAGGCGATGGCTCTCCCAGCCTCTTGGCCTCCCCCTCCATTTCCCCTAATACATCTCTTGCACATTTAACCCCATTCTAGCATCTGTTTTTTTGGAAGACCCGGATTAACACACGTGCCAGGGAGGCAACTAACAAATCTCTACTTTTATTTATTTTTTTTTCAAGATTTTATTTATTTATTAGAGAGAGCGAGAGCACAAGCAGAGAAACCGCAGGCAGAGGGAGAGGGAGAAACAGACTGCCTGCCGAGCAGGGAGCCCGATGCGGGGCTCGATCCCAGAATCCTGAGATCATGACCTGAGCTGAAGGCAGACACTTAACCGACGGAGCCACCCCAACAAATCTCTGCCTTTAATCAAAAGTTCTAGGGTTTGCTCGGTAAGTTCTTCCCCCATATCTTATTTGACTTGTGGCTTTGGTTACAGAAACTGCCGAGGACACAAAAGCCTTGAAGTTGAAATAACAATATTGACTTATTGGCTGATAACCCTGCTCTCTATTTGCCAAGTACTCAATGATTTACAAGGCCCTTTATGATACATAGCTTCAGCTGAGCTTTACAAAAATGCAGTGAGGCAGGTGGAATTATTTGATGTTCGTCATAGGAGACTGATACTCTGCGAGGTCAAAATGAATTCTTTAAAGTCCCATAGATTTATGTCACTTCTGTGCCTAAAAAATTTGCAATGGCTCCTCGTTGCCTTCAAAACAAATGCCAAGCTATTAATGTGATGCAAAACTGCCCCATGCTTTGGCATTGGACATATTGAGCTAGGTCCAGTGTCCAAGAAGGCCGCCGGGCCTTTGCACATGCTGTTCTGTCTTCCTGAAATTCCTTTCCATACCCTCTTCTGGTATCAACTAACTCTCTTCCTGTAAGAAGATATTCTTTTTTTTTTTTTTAAAGATTTTATTTATTTGAGAGAGAGAGAGAAAGTGAGATAGAGCATGAGAGGAGAGAAAGAGGGAGAAGCAGACTCCCCGCTGAGCTGGGAGCCCGATGTGGGACTCGATCCCGGGACCCTGGGATCATGACCTGAGCCGAAGGCAGTTGCTTAACCAACTGAGCCACCCAGGCGCCCTGTAAGAAGATATTCTTTAAGACTGGATCATGTGTTCCTTTGGGTTCCCCAGCAACCTGTACTTATCCATTTCATGGCACTCAGCAAAATACATTATAACATATACTGTGATGTATACTGTAATTGCCACTAAGTAGGATGGATTATTATCAGTAGCCAGTGGAAGAAACAGAATTAGAAAAGTGGAGTATATTAGTCAGCATTCTCCAGTAAAACAACCAGAAGAAGATAGGCAGATAGATAACATAAGGAATTGGCTTGCACAATTATGAAGGCTGAGAAGTCCCAGGATCGCAGTTGGCAAGCTGGGGGCCTAGGAGAGCCGATGTGTCGTTCCAGTCTGAGTCCGAAGGCCAGAGAACCAGGAGAACTAATGATACATTTCTAGCCTGAAAGCTGCTGTTTCCATCCAAGTTTGAAGGCTGGAAAAAGACTAATATCCCAACTCAAGCGGTCAGGCAGGGAGAAGTTTCCTCTAACACACAGACTTTTCTTCTATTCAGGTCTTCCGTTGACAGAGTGAGGCCCACCCACACTGGGGAGGGCAATCTACTGAACTGAGTCTACTGATTCAAATGTTCATCTCATCCAGAAACACCCACACAGATATACCTGGAATAATGTCTGGCGAAAAGTCTGTGCACCCAGTGGCCCAGTCAAATTGACCCATAAAAGGAAACCGCACGGAGTAATTACGCAAGATTGCATGACAGTCGGTGACAGGGCTGGAGCACAAAGGCTGTCTCCAAGCCTGGTCTCATGCAGACATGTTACTGTCCCTTTGGACAAGACAGCCACGGGCTGGTGACACCTGCACAATCCATCTGGAGTTCCTGGGTTTCTTACGCACTAGGTGCCAGGCTGTATGCTTGGCATTTTACTTACATCCGCGTGACCTTGGACTGTCATTGTCTCCGGATGCATGGGTAATTGTTGAGTGAACACATCCCACTTGCCGCTTATTAGGGGATTCAAACCCGGGACCATCTGACTTTACAACCAGTGCTTCTGATGTTGCATTGTTCTTCTCAAAAAGGAGGGTTTGTTGTCCCAATCCCTGATTTCTTACCTCGCAGACACATATCCTCTTGGGTCATGACTTTGCCTCTCCAGTGGGCTGCAGGCTGGGCGGGGGCCGTGAGCAGGTCCAGGAGCTTAAAATCACAGCTGCCCTAGGGCATGCCTCGCAAGGATGCATCATCCCCTTGCCAGAGCAGATTTCCCCGGAGCTCCACGGTACTGCTGTACAGGCAGGTGAGCAGACCCTGGGTGCAGGAGCCTGGCTGCACACCTTGCAGGTCAGCAGGCATGCGCTCTGGCCCTTTCCACCCCGGGTTCCCGAGATGCCCAGGGAGGTACCAGGTCTGCTCTGCTGAGGTATTGTTCAGGGCATTTGTATTTTTTCTTTTCCCTTCTCTTTTTAAATCTCAGCAGCAGCTGCTTCTCCGTCCGTGGCAGATTCTGAGTGTCTCAGAGAGGCATCGGTTTTGACAGGAGAGGCCCCACCACCCAGCAGGGGCTGCAGATTCAGCCGAGGAGCTGAGCAAAGCTCATTAGAATAGTGTCTCGGCACCCTTTGGCAGCCCCAATTACCTGGCTCTGAGCAGCATGAATATGGATTAGCGAGAGGAGTGGGATCATGTGGATTAGGGTGGTGGTGTTTATTTATTTATTTATTTTAACACAGAGACAGTATAGAGTAGGATTTTAAGGTCAGTACTTTTGCAGTCAGAGAGACCTGGCTTCCAATTCCATCTTCACCCTTTGCTCCCCATGTGACCTTGGGAAAGGGCATTTGCCACTCTGAACCTCAGTTTCCTTATCTGTAAAACGATCCTCATGGTAATGAACACTGCAAAGGAGTGTTGTAAGGGTCACACGACTGGATGCATTTCGCACAGGGCCTGGCACGCTCTGAGTGTTCAGTAAATGTTCAGTTCCTAGGCTTCCATCTGGAAATGGTCACACCCAGAGCAGCTGGTTTTTTCTTACGTGGGAGGAAACCTTCTCCAAGAGTCTCCCTGCAGATTTTCCCTTATGGTTCATTCGCCAGAACTGGGTTATGTGCTCACTCCCAGGCCAGTCACTTGCTAGAGGGATAGAACTTCTATTATTGGCCTCGACCAGAGCTTGTTAGACAAAATTAGGTCACATGACCACTCCTGACTGGCATCCAGTGGAAGGTTACAGAGCATGGCAAGAAGCAAGAAAATACAACTTAGAATGAGAAGAAAAATCAGTCAATTGAAACGAATGCAGAACAGACAGCTATGTTAGAATTAGCTAACAAGGACCTTAAAATTGGCATTCTCTTATTCCATGAATCTCAGATGTTAGGTGGAAATACAGAAGACATTAAAAAAAAAAAGGCCCCGAACTGATCTTTCTATTTTTATTTATTTATTTTTTATTTATTTTTACTTATTTATTTCATTAACATATAATGTATTATTTGCTTCAGGGGAACAGGTCTGTGAATCATCAGTCTTACACAATTCACATCACTCAACATAGCACATACCCTCCCCAATGTCCATTACCCAGCCACCCTGTCCCTCCCCTCCCACCACTCAGCAACCCTCAGTTTGTTTCCTGAGATTAAGAGTCGCTTATGGTTTGTGTCCTTCCCTGGTCCCATCTTGTTTCATTCTTTTCCCTCCCTTCCCCCCACAACCCCCTGCCCTGCCTCTCAAATTCCTCATATCAGAGAGATCATATGATAGTTGTCTCTCTCTGACTTATTTCACTTAGTATAATACCATCTAGTTCCATCCACGTCATTGCAAATGGCAAGATTTCATTTTTGATGGCTGCATAGTACTCCGGTGTGTGTGTGTGTGTGTGTGTGTGTGTGTGTGTGTGTGTGTGTGTGTGT
>CM052889.1:67546941-67595505 GCA_028534135.1 Potos flavus
ATGTGAACTCAGGCTGGGTGGGGATGTGAACTCAGGCGGGGTGGGGCATGGAATCAAGCAGTTAGATTTCAGAACTTGATATTGGGCCGTTGGACTGTGCATTCTCCCACAAAGACGAAAGGGAATCTGTGAACAGAAAAACAAACGTCTGGAGGCACAGGGCTTTGTAGTGAAGGAATCTGGGAGCCGTAAGGGGATTTGATGGCATGTCCATTTGGAAGTTAGAGGAAGCAAGTGAGGAAGGAGGAGAAGGAATTATGAGTCACATACACAGGCCCCCTTTCCTTTCTCTTTGCCATGTAGAAATGAAAATGATAGAAATTCTGATGATCTATTTGTCTATTTATTTGTCCCGTAGGCATGTGTCCCATAGACACTTAGAGCTTAGATCCAGCTATATTGTGTTCCTGAAACATAAAAAAAGCTAAGCACAAAGAACTGTGGTTAGAGCAATGTTAGCCACTGGCAGGAAGCTTGCATGGCTTCCAACAGCAACTTTATAGAAGTTTTCCCAAATACTCACTTCATTCTTTCCAGGGGAAAAAAAGCCCTTTTATTTTTGTTCTTTATTATCCCAGTAAGACACACACTGCATGTATATTGCTGATAAACAAACAAACAAGATACATAGAAGCTAAAATAATAAAATAAAAATCACCAGTAAATCTTCCCTCCCCTACTCCAAAAAATCATTGTTAATAGTGGATATATTTTTTTCCCCAGGGCTGTTGTTTTTATGCAATTTTCAAATGGGATCATACTGCACGCTATTTCATAACCCGATTCCCTTAATGTATTATGATCGTATTCATAAAAGCAACTTCATGTCATTTTTAATAATTGCGGATTTCTGCTTGCTGATAATCTAGTCCCTGTCCCCTCAAAGGTTAGAGATGGAAACATTTGGGCCTGCCTGGGTGTTGACTTGCAGGGTCAGGCACCCTCGGAGAGGACATAAGAGGGCTTTAGTAGGCAGTCTTTAAGGAGGGGCCACCTGCAATCTCTCCCTGGCTAGTCAGGGCTCAGGAGACTGCTGCTGGGGAAAATCTGGGGAGCCCTTTGCATAATATTACGCCAGCATCAGGAGGCTATGAGCAGGTGCCCTCATCTTCTTAGGCTCCTCAAATGGGGCTGTTTTGAGAATTGTATGTAATAAACCTGTTGGGTGCCCACGCAATGCCTGATCCTTCTCCCTCTGAGCTCCGTGGATCTGACACAAGACACTTCCATTGACACTGGAGGGTCTGCAAACCCCTCCCAAGGACAATGGAATTTGGTAGCGTTTATTCCAAGACAATAACTTTTGGCAGGGCACAGCAGAATTTGGCAGGGCAGCGTGACTGGGTGCCTCTGAATGGTGGGAACTTGCTTCTGAGGCCCCTGTGCCCTGGGTCCCAGCATCCTTTCTCTCCCCACAGGCTGGCTTTCCCACCCCCGGGTCCTCCTCTTCTGCTTCTGCTTAGTGTCCCTTCACAGTTCGCAGCTGTGTCTTTTTGCAGAGACCCACCACCAAGAGGAGAGGCTTGAGGCAGTGGATGCTGCTGCTGGTGATGATGGGAAGTTGGTGAAGCCCTTGGGGGGTCACCTGGGGCTGGACCACCTTTTTCTAGACATCTTTGAACATTTGAGAATAATTGCAGAGAATAGACATCCTCGACGTAGTCCTCTTCCTATGCAAAAGAGAGTCGGCAACAATAACTTCTTCCTAGCCAGTTAGTGAGATAACACATACCTAAAAAGCTTCCCCCAGTGTCCAGAGGAAGCACCCCATATGTGCTATTACGATGCATATGATCTTTTGTAAAGGCATAGAAAAGCATGAGGACCCTGCATCTGGGCCCCCGTGGGGAGTGTGAGATAAACACCATTCCTGCAAAGAGACCCTCTCCCCCCTCCCCCCGTCCCCGCCCTGGAAACAGCCCTGGGCATGGTGCATGCTGGGGAGTATTTTCGTAGCACCTTGCCGCCTGAAGACAGCCAGGGTGTCACCAGGCAGATAAATGGGCTCATCCTCTCCCGCTGAAATTGGCACGTCCGGCGTGGAGCGTCGATGATTTATTTACCAGTGACAGTTCTGCTCTGGGGTGGAAGTGCCCTGGTTTGCTGAGTGGTTCATTCATTTGTCTTTGTTGGCAGCATGGGCCCGTGGGATCCCCATCTCGGCTCCCACCAATGCCTCATTCCTTCCGTATCTTGCTGCTCGCACTGAGGGGGGTAGGTGTGAGGGGCTCGTGGTGTGCTTCTGCAGAAGCACCCTCTTGGGTCCGCTTTGGGTGGTGGGGGGATCCCGGGGGATGATGCTGGCGGTGGAGGGAGGGCATATGTGATCTTAGAGAAACCACCTCTTACAATCATGGACCTTTTTAAGATGCCGCGGGAATCAGATCGCTCCGGGCTCAAATGCTGTCTCTGCTGTTTATTAGTTGTGTGGCCTCAAGCGAATGGCCTGACCTCTCTGATCCTTGAATTCCTCATCTGTTATGAGGGAATAATAACACCCATTTCCCCACTCTCTGGCGAGGATAGAATACTTACAGCACCTGACACGTAGTAAAGTGAGCCTGACATGTGTAGGAAGTTCTTAATAAAAGGCAGCAATTTTTCCTATCTTTGTCCTCATTATTATTCCCCTGGGCTCAGAGCTGGTCCCGGGAGAAGAGGGAGTGTTCTCTTTAGGCTTTTGAGATAACGGAGCTAGAAGCAACTTAGAGGAAAAGCCAGATAGCTGGGTTGAAGCTCTGACTCCCTATGCTTTCTCTGTGTGAGTTCTTGGGGCCAGGTACTTGGAGCCTCTGTGTCCCCATCTGTCAAATGGAAAGTATCTGGCTTCCAGGGCATTCTCAGAAGATCGATTTTCTTCTCTCCTTGTGACTTGCAAAATGCTTTATGATTTACAAAGGGTTGTGATCGTCATTATGTGATGTGGATTCTCATCAGGGACACTCTAGTCTCTGATTCACAAATAGGGTAACGGGCTGAGGAAGTGCAGCAACTTGTCCCAACTCATATTCGTTCATTTAACAAATATTTATAGAGTGTCTACTGCATACCAGCTACTGTTTTAAGTGCTTCAGATAGATTGATGAGTAAGACAGGCAAAAAAATCCCTGTCCTCAAAGAGCTTACATTCTAGGGATATGACACAGAAAATAAACAATGGAAGTAATAAATACAGAAATTATATAGCATGTTAGAAAGTGACAAGTCTTATGGAGAAAATAGATCATGACAAGGGGGCTCAGGAATGGTGGATGACGGGGGCAGCCTGCAGTTTTAAAGATGGTGTTCAGGATGAGCCTCATTGAGAAGGTGACAGCTGAGCAAATGCTTGAAGGAGAGGAGAGTGTCAGCCAGGCAGATGGAGGAAAAGCATCCCAGGCAGAAAGAATAGCATGTGCAAAGGCCCTGAGGTGGCAGGCAGTATGCCTGAGGTGTTCATGGAACAGAAAGGGGTGGAGTGGGGAAAGTGGGAAAGGACGAGTTTGGAAGGCCACAGGGGGAATGCAGTGTGTGTGCAGAGAGAATCCTTTAGGGTTTTGTAGCCATAAAAAGGACAACAGCTTTTACTCTGAATGAATTAAGAAGCTCTAGGAGGGTCTGAGTAAAGTCGAGTCATGGTCTGAGTAATATTTTCCCAGCATCACTGTGGCTGTTGTGGGTGAATTGACTGTGGGGTATCCATCAGCAGGTGGATGTATGAACAAAATGTAGTCTATCCGTACAGGGAGGTATTATCCAGCCATAAAAAGGCATGACGTTCTGACACCTGCTAAGGCATGGATGAACCTTAAGGACATGACGCTTAGTGAGAGAAGTCAGACACAAAAGGACAAATACTGTATGATTCCACTTTTATGAGCTGTCTAGAGTAAGCACATACACACAGATGGAAAGTAGATTAGAGATTTCCAGGTACCGGGGGAGGGAGCAATGGGGAGTTTTGTGCTGAATGTCTACAGAGTTCCGTTTGCAGTCATGAAAAGGTTTTGGAAATAGATAGCAGCGATGGTTGCACAAGTTATGAATGTCATCAATGCCAGCAAATCATGCACTTGCAAAAAAAGGGTTAAATGGCAAATTTTATTATATATGTTATTTACCGCCATGAAAGTCTTTTTAAAAACTTAACTTTGGGGACAAGGGCGGAAGTAGCCTCGGCTGTAACCTCCGAGGGCTCAGATCGAGGTGGAGGTAGAAGAGGTGAGAGATGCTTAGATGCTGGCTACACTTGACAATGGAATTTCCTGACAACCTGTAGGTCGAGCCAGTGGTTCCCAGTACCATGTAGGAACCTGGGTCTCTGGAACCTTCCCAGGGACCCCAGGATTACACAGAGAGCCCTTCCAGCTGCCCAAGGCTTCCTATTCCTGCTTGCCCTGCCAGGACTGGGTGTTGGATTCCTCTGGTCCTTCGGGGCACACGGTGGTAACTACACAGAGTGGAGGTTCTGGGCTGGAGCCCTTGTGGATGTCAGTGCCCCCGAACCACCGCCACATCCTGAGCTGGCACCACCAGTCCTGCCCTGGAGGCTTAGCTCCCAGTTGGCAGGTCCCCTCTGTTTGTTGCATCATTCTGGTTGTCTAGGAGATGAGCTCCAAGGTCCTGAGCCCAGATTAGAAACTGGGTGGAGCGAGGTGGAGCAGATGAGCTCATGAGCAACATTGTTGCTGTTTGTACGGCGGGGACGTTAGTAACCGGCCAGACAGAGATTGGCCCAGATACTGCGCCTCCTGAATTCGGGCACCATGGACAGGAGATCCTGGCAGACTGAGTGTGGGTTATGGGCTCGGACAGTCCTGGGTTCAAATTCCAACTCTGCCTCCTACTTCCTGTGTCATGTTGGGCAGATTGCTTCCCTTCTCTGATTCCCCATTTCCTGCAGCTGGGATGATACTACCCACATCCGGGACTTCTAAGGGTTAAGTGATAAGCAGGTGAAGGAATGTTGGAAAGTGACCACAGCTAGACAAATAGGACTCATATGACAGAGGACGTCAGAGTATGGACAGTACCTGGTGACCGCCTGACAAGAAGGGGTGTATACTGATGCCATGTTCTAAAGAGGCAGAGAAAGGGAGGGAGCAGTTTGCAAGAAGAGATACTGAATTCTTTTTTGCACATGTGGAGCTTGAGAAGCCCCTGCATGGAAATGCCCAGGGGGCATTTGGAGCTTGGGAGAGCTGATCTGGACCAGAGAGAAGGATTGGGGAGCTAGCTTAGACAAGATGGCTAGTGGAGCTATGGGATATGTGTTCTGATCCCAGGGAGGTGCACGGGGAGCTTAGGACAGGGTTCCCAGTACCACTGCATTCATGGGATGGTTCCGGGGGACAGAGGATCAAAGGAGGAGGTGGGAGGACTTGTCTGGGAGGATTGGATGTCCGGGAGTCACCTTACAGATGTCGGGGGAGATGCTGCTCGGCCCCCCATCTGTCCTTCTCTCTGTCCTTCTCCCTCTCTCGCTATAATAGCAGCTGGTGTTTGTCATTTTCAAGGGGAAGAAATAGACTTTACCTAATTTAGGGGAAAAGGATGTGGTATAGCTCGTATAATTGAAAGCTAAGCACTGGACCCCAGGAAGGACAGGAATGGGGCCACTCCAGGGATCTCGAAAGTAAGAAAAATGAACATCTCTTCAGGGTACTGTCACTGGAATGAGTCAATTCAGCTATTTTCCATCCCTGAGTCTCTGCAGAAGTTTCAAATTCCCACGAGGGAGGCCCTGATGCCTATAGCTTGGGACAGGGCCCTTTGATGGAAAAACCCCATGAAGCTGCACATAATTGGTAAGGGATACCACAAAGACATATGCAGGGGCTGAGATGAGAGGAAAGGGACCCGGATGCTGTCAGGCGGAACCCATAGTTACGCACCCCCGAGACCTGCACAGGGCTCTCCCGGGCTTTCGAGATGGGGCTCAAAGGGCATCCCTGGAGGAGGCGAGACTTGAGCACAGATGAATCTGATTGGGCAACCTGATTCATTCATCACTACGCAGTTACTCCTGGCAGGATCCCAGAGGGATGCGACAGAAGGTGGGACGGGATAGCTAGGCAATACGTTCTCTAGGCAGAATGTTTGGAAAACCCAGACATGCACAAAGAAAAAAAAAAAAACAAACCTCAAACACCCACCTTCTTTAGAAAAATAATAACTTTTATGCAAATTTATAACAATTTTATATTTCTTTTAAATGGGTGATCATGCTTTCGGATTACGTGAGGCCAGCTTTTCCCTTATACTGTTTCTGTGACACTAAATCATCTTCAGGAGCATGAGAGTTAATGACCGCATACTTTTTGCCCCTTGTGTGGAAGTACCATCCCTCGTCAGGCTAACACCATGTAGTTGAGCCATTTTGTCATTTCCAGTTCTCTGTGAGTATAAAGGCAGCAGATACTGCAGCAGTCTGCTCAGACTTTTTCTACACCTTCAACCATCTGTGCACACCTCCCCTGGCTTCTGGTTGGGTTCGGATCTGTGACTCTTTGCAGAACCACTTAGAACCCCTTTGCTCACAGGTCACGGAGCCTGATGTCTGCATCTCCCCTCACCCCCCACCTCCACCTCCGCTCCCATCCCGAGGGCAGACCTTAGCCAATGAGTGTCGGCGTGGAAGAATGATAGCCCAGATCCCTTGAGTAGGTTGGAACACATTCTGATCCACTCCCCGTTGCTGTACAGTGCGGCTGACCCATAGCCTATAGCAGAAGTGATGTCATGCCATTTTCAAGGCTAGATCACAAAAGACATGACAGACATGCCTCTGTCTTATGCTGTCTCTGGGGTCCCTTGCTCCAAGGGAAGCTGGCTGCCATGTCATGAATGTCCTCATTCATGGGGGTCTCCATCCGACAGCCATGAGAGTGAGCTTGGAGACAGACCCTCCAGCCCTGGTCAGACCTCCAGATGACCATACCCCCGGTGGACATCTGGACGCCATATGAGAAGACACTCAGACCAGCACCACTTAGCTGAACTCAGGTGAATTCCTGAAACTTCGAAACTGCCGTAGTAGGTCAGTGCGTGTTAGGGCTCATTTGTTTTGCAACAAGAGCTACCGGTGGCCCCTTCCTTTTGTGGGTTCACGATGCACATTGGCAGACTAAAGAAGGTTATTTAAGTCGGCTGACCCTGGCACTTTGCAAAATTACTTGACTATAGAACCCACACCCACCCTGCTCCCTTTTCTTCTGATGGAACTCCCTTTGGGGGCTGCCAGTCTAGTGTGAAATCGTGGACATCCCCAAAGAGTCTCCATTTCTATCACTTCCTCAAAGACACGATCTGTCTTCCAACGACTGTGTTTGTGCCAGCTCAGATCTGAGGGTCTTGCGGGCGTGAGTGTGTGCGCACAAGCGTGCACGGCTCTCGGCGGTGAGCTCTGTCATCCTGTCCACTGTGGATTTTATAAGCTGTCACTGTTGGAGCCAGAACAAGTCAGTCTGTCACGCAGCTCTGACAGAGCACAAATGAGGCGTAGGACAAATGAAATCGTCCCGTGGTCGCGGGTCACGAGGCATCGTTTCCAAGACAGCTGGCCTTGGCCTCTCCTCTGCTCTCCTCTGCTCTCCTCTGCTCCCCTCTGCTCCCCTCTGCTTTCCTGAGCTGCTGAGGTGGGGTCTTCTGTAGTTTCCAAACTTTTTGCTTCTCTTCCCAGCCACCCCTCTGGGGGGACATTCAGGGTGGCAGCGAATGAATCCTCCTTTAGAGATGAAGAAAATTATTCTCTTTGCCAGAAACAATCCTTCCCACCCCACCTGCTCCCTGGCTTAGGAGCACAGTGGTCCGGCACCAGTCTACCTGAGTTTAAAACTGTCCTAGCGACTGCTGCTTCCCAGCTGTGGGAACTTGGGCCCATTTCTGGATCACTGCAGTTTGGCTACAGGTTAAATGGAACAATGGCTATGAAGAGCAGAGGCAATAAACATTGGATAACGTTATTAATATTAATACTAATCCTTCGGGTTTCAACTTGGACTTCATTTCTTCCTGGAAGCTTCCGGTCACCACTCCTGGCCTATCTGGGCAGAGTCCAGGCCTCCTCTGGGCTCCTCCAGGGCAGCCCCTGACCCAGGGCCCGGTCCTCCGGTGGTTCCTAACACTGCCTGCAAATGAGAATCCCCTGGAAAGCTTTTAAAAAATATCCCTGCCCAGGTTCTCCCCCAGACCAATAATTTCAGAATTTCTTGAAGTATTTCTATAATCTTTTTTTTTTTTTTTTAATTTCATTTATTTGTCAGAGAGAGAGAGCAGAAGCAGGGGGAGCGGCAGAGGGAGAAGGAAGAAGCAGGCTCCCCACTGAGCAGGGAGCCCGATATGGGGCTTGATCCCAGGACAGTGGGATCATGACCTGAACCGAAGGCAGATGCTTAACCAACCAAGCCAATCAGGCATTCCGTCTTGAAGTATTTGTAGAGCATGCTTACTCCTACCCTTCCCTCAGGTCACTAAGGGGATGCTGGAGGCTGGGTGTCTGGGCTCCAGCCTAGGAGAGAACCCCCACACCTCCGTTCGGCCCCTGGATGGGGAAGAGCATGAAACTAGCCAAGCAGCATTTCCCACCTTGTGTCTGTCCCCAGTTTTCAAGTCTTCCAGGGAGGGAAATGCTATAGTCCACCATCAGTGTGTTCTCGGCCCCCTCCCTCCCTCCCTTCCTCCCTGGTGTCTTTTTTTTTTTTTTTTTTTTTAATGAACCTTCTGCACGGTTTTGCAGGTGATGACAATAGCTGATATTCTGAGCACTCACTATGCCCTAGGGACTGTGTGGACCACTCAGGGGCTACAACCAGCCTGTTTCATTAGAAATGATATAATTCAAATTTCGAGGTTGCATTGGCAGGTTTCTCCTGAGATACAATAACAGGTTCCTTCTTGGGCATGGGGTGGGCCTGGCCACTAAGATTATGGAGATGTGGTGTCTCATTACCTCTAGACCTCTGACAATGGAAAGCAAAATCCCTTCAGTGCCCCTAATTTCTGCTTTTCTTCTCCCAGACGGAGACACTGGGGACTGGGAGGCAGGTGCTGGGAAAGTGTCCACCGCACGTGCAGACCCCAGACTCTCCCGTGGCTCAGTAACCCACTGTGGGTCCCTGGAAGACCCCGGACTCAGTTTTTCAGGAGGGGCTGGATTTTCAGGAGGGACCCTCCACTCCTTACCTATTGTGGACTTCCCCTGTATTAGCACCTATGGGCTGAGCTTACACACACACACCCCACCCCACCCCCTCATCTTAGCCCCGCATCACCATCACCCACTTTTGTGGATAAAGAACACTTGCAGAGGTCAAGGGGCAAGGTCACATAGGTCACGCAGGAGCAGAGCTGGGGTCAGAACTCAGATCCCTGCTGGCCTCACTGCTTCCTGATCTCACAACCCCGTGCTCAGTCCTGTCCTGGGACCTGCTATTTTCTTCTTGCCCGAGACCCCACTACACCCATGAGGGCAGATTCCCACATCTGTCTTGTTCTCCAGGGGTCAGTGTGGTACCTGATACAGAGTAGGCTGGGCAGGGCGAGGTGATATACCAAATCTTTAACAAATGGTAGGGCCAGGACACTGTTCAGAATGGCCACAGGTCCAAAGGCACCGGCCTGTTCCCAGAGCGACTGGCAGGGGCAGGGGAGGGATCTATGTTTTGGAGTATAGATTTTTATTATTATTCAGTTATGGCCAGGCTGAAAGATCGGGAGAGATGACTGCCATTGAAAAAAATAGGCTGATTTTGTACTCACAGATCCCGAGAGGAGAGGGCTCGCCCCATTGCAGGGGGCCCCATGGAGAAGCACAAAAGGCAGTTATGAGGCAGAGGGAATAGGCAGAAATGTGAGCAGGAGCTTCGACGGTGGTTTCTTCAGGAAGGAACAGGTGAAGCAGGGCAGGCAGGCTTAGGATTGGCTAGTTGGAATAATTTCGGCCGGCTTTGGGGCACAGGGGCTGTCTCCCGCCGTCTGGCACCTGACCTTGGATGATCAGGGCAGGAGGATAGTGGCTCGGAGAGTTAAGTGTGTGATGAGAATATGGTTGGAGCGTGGGCTCTGGATTGGTTGCTTTTCCTGTGAAAAGTGTGCCTGCAGGTGAGTCCTTTACTATCTCTAGAAATTAGCCAGGCTTCGGAGGAGTGGTCCCTCCACGGTCAGCAAGCCCCCAAGTGATCAAAGCATCAGAATAAAAAGACATGCTTAATACAGGCGAGGACAATGGGGTCACCTTGGAGGCTCAGGCAGTGTTATTTATCAAGCGATAAATACTGAAGTATTTCAATATTTGGACACCTGGCGCCAGTGTACCTGGGCATACAGTTGAATTGGGGCCGAGCCTAAAGAAAGGCACTCAGTAAATATACCTTAAGTTGCTCAGCTGGGGGGCTGGGCCTTCAGTCGCCGCCCCCCCCCCATCTCAGTTATCTGTGGAGAATGGCCACGGAGATTCTGTTGCACTTGGCTACCCTTCTCTTCCCCCCAGGAGCCTCCCAGGTAGCTCACTTCTGCTTGCACCCGGGAAGCCTGGAGCTGGGGGGTCGGGTGGATTGACCCTGCTGCGGACAAGGTGACTCAGCTGGCCCTCAGTAACCAGACAGCAGCTCCCACAGCCGGCCTGGAGCCCCCTTCTGACAGCTCCGGGGCTCAGGACAGTGGGTGGGAAGGGACCTCCCAGCAGCCCCACACCCTGCCAGGTCCAGGTGTTGGCTCATTTAAGAGACAGTATTGATTTTCACATTAAGATGCACAACTCGTGAGGCACCGGGTAGGGGGTGGGGGAGGGAGAAGCCAGCCACTGATTCCCGGAATTTATTTCAAGACACATTAATTTGTTTCCTCCCTTCAAGGTCAAATCAAGGCATCTCCATACATCACCACTGGCAGCTGCTGGCTGGCAGGCATTTGGGAGGGGGCAGAGGTGGGCTGCGAATAAGACTTTCTGGGGAGCTAGGTCAAGGGAATGGGGTGGGGAAGCAGCTTCCTGGCACCCCATGTCCCAGCATCATCATGGAAGTGAGGGCTCAGAAACAGTGCTCTTTCATTTGGTTGGAGATCTCCCACGAAGGGCCGAGTCATCTATTTTGACGACTAGGCTTGCATGTTTAAGCTGGAAGCGCTGAGAACTGAAAGGAGCCAGGTTTCCGGGGTTTGAGGTGGTGCCTTTGGCTTAATTTTCCAGGGTGACCCACACTCACCATTCATTCGCTCAATGCATATTTATTACATGATGTACCAAACATGATATACCCAACATTGCGCTTAGCACAGAAGACGCAGACGATGGGCTCACCCCTCTCCCCACTTGGGGGCTCACCATTCATAAGCCTAGAAGTAGCAAACATGGAGATCATAGCTTTATTTCCCCCTTCCTTTCTCTCTCTCTCTCTCTCTCTCTCTCTCTCTCTCAGCTGAGCCTCCCAGTGTAAAGACATGGGATCTAATCCCCAGCACAATGTGTCACACCTGGTGGAGACCCCATATTTTGTTGGACAAACATCAAATGAGTAGGGATTTTCCCCCTTGACTCGAATGATTCCTCCTCCCACCCTTGAAAGCAGGGCAGTCCAGGTCAGTTTGGGTTTTTATGATTGCTATGATTTCTTCTGCTGCACAGATACCCAAGTTGTTACATGGTATGCTGCGGGGGGACAAGGGTAAGTGAGAGGGGGCTCTGGCCACCCTGCTGGGAGTCTGAGCTGAGACCCTAAAAAATGAGCCAGTGAGGAGGGTCAGAGAGTAATCGTGGAGAGAGAGAGAACAGCATATCCAAAGTTCTGGTAGCAAGAGAGGACTTGTCTGGTTGCAGGAACAGAGGGGAAGTTAGGTGGGGCTGGAAGGTGAAGATGGGTTAAGGTAGGGTGGAGAGAGACAGCCCGAGGACAGATCCCATAATGCCTTGCAAGTCTCTCAGAGAAGCTTGTACTCAATCCTTCCGACAATGGGGAACCATAAAAGGATTTTAAAAGGGACGCACCTTTCACCTGGGCTCCCGTGTTTTCTTCTGCCGGTGAGGCCCCTTCCCCGCCCCTCCCCCTGCTTACTCAAGTGCTACAACTCTGTCCATCTTCAAGTCTGACCAGAGCACCACCCCTCTTTCTGAAACGCCATCATCCCTACCCCCATGCCCCTGTAAAGCACCAACTTGAAATACCATCTTTTCTTCCCACAAAGTGAATGGACTCACTGAAGCCACGCGTATGTTTTCTTTGTTGAGAGAAAGGCAAAACAAGGTCCTATTTCATAGTTAAGTCTGGACTCAGATTGCCTGGGCCCCTTGCTTGCCAGGTGTGGGATTTGGGGCAGTGCCCTTAACCGTTCTGTGCCTCAGTTTCCTTATCTGTCAGGCGGAGATGAGAGCTGAACATACCTCAGAGAATTGCCGAGCAATGGAACTGAGCCCTCGTGTAGTGTCTCGTACATAGAAGCCCCTAAGTGAGGGCCAGGCCTGCTTTTATCTGCCTGTTCCTGTTACGGTTCTGGGAGCTCGTATGGGCAGGAATTGTGGCTCATTGTTCACTATATTCTTAGCTTCTAGTACAGGACCCAGCGAGTAGGTATTCAGGAAATCGTTACTGACTTCTGTTGTCATTTGGGGATTTAGAGATGACCTTGAAGATCCTTTTGCAGCCCAGAAGCCCCTCATGAACTCTTCCAAAAGCAAACGTCCAGGTTCAAGTTCTGCTGTTATCCTGTGACTCGCCACTTAGCATCAGCTTCTTCGTTGTAAAATGAATGTCTACTTAGGGTGTCATGGGGATTAACTGAGATTGGCTCCAGGGATATAGCATGTGGCCCAGTTTTACTCAATGAGATAAAAGGGGAAGTCTTCTAAGAGCTTCTGGAAAAGATCTTGCTCACTGATAAAAGGGAAAGCCAGATGAGAAGACTTTTTTACCCCTGCCTTCTCTTCTGGTACATTGTCATAAAGATGAGATGATTGGAGCTGCTGCAGCCATCTTGCAAACATGAGGACAGAGCTTGTAGACTTTGTCAGAGATGGCAGAGGAAAAAGATCTCTGGGCTCTTGGTGGCATATGAACTGAAAAAATAACTCTGAAATCACTCATCTCTAAACTTCTTGAAAAGTTAGACAATAGATGTTTATATCATTTAAACCACTATTTGTTGCATATCATTATTTGTAGCTACAAGCATTCCTAATTGATATCAGGTCTCTAAATGGTATAGTATTTAGCATTCCCCATCAAAAGAAGCACACAAGGCTAAGAACATCAGCTCTTTTATTATTATTATTTACTGTTATTTCCCCCTAAACAACAGCACAATTCAAATAACAATGACACACAAGTCCCACTCATATACATAACACCACTAGCCTGCCTGCCAGTCTGTCTGGCCTTTGCTTGGTTCCTGGTGGAGCTGTTGGGAGACAGCCCCCTCTGTAAAAATCCCAAATTGGACCTAGGAGGCACAAGAAAGGGGGAGGAGGGACTTTAGCCAGAGAATATATGGGCTTCCAGAGTCCCCAGGGAGTGCCGGCTTGGGAACATGCTACATAAATGCTTGGCTGAAGAGCAGAAGGCACTGTTTTCAGGTGGCTGTTGGATAAATCCCATACGGGGAGGTAAGACCTAGCTATCCCCCTTTGTAGGCCAGTGCCGCAGACACAGTAGAGTGAGCTAATGGGCTCCATCCACCAAACCATGGGGCAGGCATGGAAAGTGGGAACCCAGAACAGGAATCTGGGTGACAGAGAGGTCCCCAGAAAGAAGAAACCCTTGCATTCGCTGCAAGGGAAGATACAGTGTGAAATGTCATGTCCCCTTCTATCTGTTTGGCAACTACAGAATGTGCAACATTTTCATCATGAGAGAAAAGATAAAGAAAGAGAATCTCCCAGCATTTTGGCCTTAGGTAGCTGAGCATGACCTGCGAATTGCTCCATCCTGTGGAAACACCTACTATTACCCTAGCCAGGGAGTCAGTGGTCAGTCCATCCCCACCCCGAACATTTTAGTTACACTAAATCTATGAATTCCGCGAAAGTTATGTACTCTGGAATCAGAGAAGCCCTGGGGTTGGGGAGGGGAAAAGATGGGCCAAGACTGGGGTCTCAGGAACAGGTGACTTCCTGGCTGTCTTGGGGAAGCTCGTTGTTGTAACTGCTCTCTCCAAATGGTGAATAAGGGGGGACCTGGGGAGCTTCGATGATCAGCAGGCCTTCTGGGGAAAGCGAGGCAAAGACTGTCACAGGGTCCACCTCTGCGGGAAGCCTAGGAGAAGCACAAGGTATCATTCATGTATTGCGTTTCACATAGCTTATGCAAGCTTTTGTGCATTTGGAAGAAAATAGCTTTGATACGAATTTAGGCTCTGAGGCATACAACGCTGGGTTTGAATCCTGGCTCTGCCCCTCTAGCTGTGCAGTCTTGGGAAGGTCATTCAATTGCTCTGAGTTTATGCCCTCATCTGCAAATAGAGATAGTAATATAAAACTTGTATAGTTTGAAGGGAGGTGAGAGTCTGAACAGGCTTTGCAAATGGTAACATGGTGTTCCAACAGTAACTTACAAGATCGCTGTGGCCCAGACCTTTGGTCTTTGGTTGAGGTCTCCGCCCACATTGGACCCCGGAGACCATCAGCCATCCCGTTATAGAACATAGTAAGGTGTAAACTCACAGCAGGTAACATGTTTCCATTTGCCATTGGCTGAAAGTGCTTTACTACAGAATGCATTACTGGTGAATTACTGCTGGGACAGTAATTACACCTGCCAACATTCTCTCCCATGCTTAGAACGAGCCTTGATTTGGGCCACCGCTGAAGTATCTCTTAACAGGTCCTAACTGCTTGGTTCCCAAAACGCATTTATAGGAAATGACCTGGCTAGAACTTCATAAAGAGCCCAGAGTGGTTCCTAGGCAGGAATTAATATGCCCATTGCACAGAACATTTAACAGAGACTTGGGGAAATCAAGTGGTAGGCTCAGTGAGTGGGAACCTCAAAGGGATTTCTGAATCCAACTCTGGTTCCAGTTCTGAAGCTATTGTTTTTTTGTGTGTTTTTTTTGGTTTTTTTTTTTTTTTTTATGATTTTTTTGATTGTTTTGGGTGAAAGAGACAATCTGGGATATGGTTCCTTCAACTAATTACCGGGATGGTGAGAACACGTTCGTGGCCTCACTGGGATGCCATTATTAATAAAGATTATGAAACCTAGGACCTTCTGAGCACTTTCTACATGCCAGGTAGTTCACCTAGTTATCATCTGCTTTAGTCGTTAACAATAATCCCACCAGGCAAGTTCTGTTACTGTCCCCATGTGCAGACAAGGAAACAGGCCAGACAGGTGAAGTGACTTGCCCAAGGTCACACTCCGGGAAAGAAGCAGATGGGAATGGAATTGGAATCTTCGCTTCCAAACTCAGAGCAGATGATCACGATGCTCTATTCCCTGCCCCAGCACCAGACTTTTGAACAAAAAGGGAAGCCAGGAGGGTTGATCAGAACAGATCTTTCCACTGGTCCAGGATGGCCTTGCCTTTTAGAAATGCAGAGGTTTTGATGAAAGAACCAGGCAAAGGGGCAGACCCGTTCCTGGCCAGGGCAGAATCCTTCCTGGAGGGGGTGGGGAGTCTCTGCTGTGACTAGCAACATGTAACCACATGAGCAGTATCGACCCAGGAGACTCCTGCTAAATCAGAGCCACAGAGATTAACAAGGGGCCTGCTGGGAAGGAGCAAAGAGAAAGAGGGAACTTGGGTAGAGGCCAAGTCAAACTTCTGAAGCACAGAGGAGGCCAAAAGTCTGGACCTCCCTCCCACTGCTGGGCATGGGCCAACTCTGTTTAACTATTTGCCTGCTAACCCCTAGGGCACCTGGTGCGATGGAGGCAGGGCTGCCGTGATCCAGAGCACAGCCTTTGCAGGCAGGCAGATCTGAGTTCGAATTCTGATTCTTCCTGACTGTGTGACCTTGGGCTAGTGAGCTGGCCTCTCTGAATCTACCTCCTTATAGGAAAAGTGGGTTAACGGTTTCTACCTCTTAAGGTAGTGCAAGAATTACATGGGATAATGAAAGCCAAAGGCTTAGCCCAGTGCCTGGCATACAGTAAGTGCTCAATAAGTGTTAGCCTCTGCATCCTGCGTCGTTACTGCAGTCACCGACTGTTCAAGTGGGCACCTTGATGGCTGTGTGTATTTTAGCATAAGTTGTTTTAGCATAAGCCAAAAAGGTCAGAACCCAAAAGAATCTCCTCTTTTGTTCAGGACAGTGCTCTCATACTACACCTGGGGAAACTGAGGCCCAGAGGCGGGAATAGACTTGTTCAAGGTCTCTCACCAGGTGACCTGTATATTGAACCCCCATGGTGGGAAAATTATTCCTCTTCCATTCTCTTTCAGTCCTTCCATTTGCATCCAAAGGAAGGTCTCAGCTAAGTGTTAACATGACTTTAACACCTTTACCCTCTATCCCTTGTTTTCTGTTTTTAACAAAGAGAGAGCTGATCTAAGGCTTGGACCCTTAGGCAGACAGTGCTACCTATTCAACCGCATTTTTCTTTCATCGGAGTTGTTTTATGATTGCCCTCTTCAGTGAAGATTTTAGTAGGAATTTAACTTTTGCAAAAGTGACCTGATCCAAAAGAAATCTTAAGCAAATAATAATATGGGAATGTAAGCACATAGGCAAAAAGTAGTTGAAAATGGTCTGTGAATGACTGCAGTCTGGTCTCTCCTAATCAGGTAGGAAGGCCATGGGCTTTGAAGGTGGGAGACCTGTGTTCAAATCCCAGATCTGGTTCATTACTAGCTGTGTGACCTTTGCGGAATTTCTAAATCCCTCTGAACTTCAGTTTTGTCATGCAGATGATGGGCTTAATAATACCTACTTCATAGGATTCTTTTAAAGATGCAATAATATTAAAACTAACCCCCTCTTCACATGGCTCTTGACACACTGCAGATGTCAGTAAATGGCAGAACAGATACCTGGGAAGATGTGGAGCAAGGACCTAAAATTTGCTTTGACTCTGAGCATCTTCCATTGATGATTTCCTGAGTCCCCTGCTTCCTGTCCTCCCACCCAAGTTGGGTGTAGAAAGGTCCCATCTACAGTCTTGCCCTGCCCCCAACCTGACTGGCCAATTCCAAGACCTCTCCCGCTCCGCCTCATCCTGTCAAAATGGCACCTTTCACATGGGATGGATGTGTTGGGAAGAATTTTCCTAGCCGTGGCAAAGGCAAACAGCTGTAGCATCCTGCCTGGGAGGAAATCTCCAAGGGGCTCAGCGTGGCTGAAGGAGCCACAGATGGCCGGAGCTTTTCCTGGGAGAGGCAGTGGAACCTCCTGAGAGTGGGCCAGGGCCATCCTTGGTGTCTAGAGTCTGGGCAAAGCCAGGGGGATCCCAGGAGGTCCCAGCTGCCCTCATGTGACTCAAGCCTTGCAGAGTTTTTTAGTAATATTAGTCCCCATAGACTGAACACTGAGTCTGAATCCCACGCTAAGTGCTTTACACGTGTCCTCTCATTCCCCATCACAGCTCTGTCCGTGAGGGAATGTGGGGACAGAAGCTCAGGGCAGTTCAGGGAGCTGTTCCAAGTTACCCACTTGCTTTATGGAACGAGGACTCCCTACGTGCAGAGTAGCTTCAAAACACTTAACTGCGGGACAACGACCCACCAGAATGGATGGATACATGCCCTAGTGATGGAGGAGGGTGCTGGGGACCCCTTGTTCCTGGAACGGGGGGAGGTGTGGAGGGCCTCCCTGGGGACAGGGTCAGGCTGGCCAAGGCTGGCTAGGGAGGGCGCTTGGGAGGCTCAGGACAATGGCTAGTCCGATAGTTTAGCAAGTAGCTCTGCTCAGCGGCTGGACCCCAGCTGTGCCTTGAGCGGCTTTAGGCAATTCTATCTGGTCAAATCACCCCAGCAAGCTGCTTTCCCGGAGGCCTCGGAGATGGGGAAATCCGTGTTTTATCACCCGCTGACTTCTTTCCAGCTCAGTCCCTTCCACAGCTTTGTCCTGCCCATAACTCCATCCTGAGACCTTAGCTGAGTCTCTTCCAAGAAACATCAGCTCCCCCTGCACTCCCCCCCCCTTCTTTTCCCCTCTCCCTCCCAGCAGCGTTTCATCTGGCTGCTGCACCAGGGAGAGGTGTGGGACTTGGGGATGGCAGGTGAGCCAGCGAGCGTGAAGAAAAATAGCCGTTTGCCTTATCAGGAAGCGTCCATGGGCTTCTAAGAGCTCCAGAGGCTCTGGGCGGGTCAGGACTGGGCACAAGGCAGGAGAGACAGGACTGCAGAATATCTTCCAGACCCGAGACATTTTGGCCAGGGCTAGGCATTGAGTAGAGACTCAACACCACCAGTAGTAGTAACAACAGACGCCGCTTATGGGGACCTACTGTGCGCCAGTGGCTGTGCCATGATTTCATTTCATTTTCCGTTGGTGATTCCCGAATCAACACCCACCCGATCCCTTTTAGAGGTGATGAAAGGGCATCCCTTGCTCCACCATGAGCACCGTGCTCAGGGTTCAGGGATCGGTTTGGGTCTGTTCTAAATTCGAACTGTAAAGACTCTGGGCAGGTCTCTTCCCCTCTGGGAACTTAGCTTCCCCATCATACGAGGCGGGTAATGAATGTCTCTTCTGCCCACTGCAAAGGTTAAATGCATTGACTGGGACAAGACTCTGGGGACCAGAAGTGTACGTAGTAGAGAGCTGCTGGGGAGAGGGTGTGTCTGGGAAGAGGTGTCCCCCGTCAGCACCTTGCCATAGGCTCCCTCCCTACAGCTAGCTGGCTTTGATGGACTGGCCCCGCCTGCTGGTCTTCCCACTGCTGGCAGGATTCCCCCAGGCTCAGCCCTTCCCACACCCCTCAGCAAAACCTGCCCTTCGTGTGTCCCCAAGTCTCAGCCTCCAAAGCCCTCCCGGGAGGAGACTGCAGTGTCGGGACACCTTCCAGCTACATTCCCGTGGATGCTCTAGGGAAGGCAGCCTGCTCTCCCGGTGGTGGGACACCTAGAGTGAGGAACCTTCGCAAGATTCTACTGGGCATTTGGGCACCAGGGGAGGATCTCTCTTGATGGTGATGGAGATCCGCCCCAGGCATACCACGGGGGTCAGTGAGCGCCCCGATTTTCATGGAATCGCAGACGAGTCCTTTGGCTTCTCGGACTCTCCATTTACAAAGTGGCCTCATTGATGTCCACCTCACAGGGCACTGAGCAGATGCGATGGCGTCATTTATGCACCCCTCCCCTTTCTGGGACCCCATGGCAGGTTTGCTGGGACACCTTCTCCCCTTTAGGAGTGAGGGTTCAATTCCCTGACCTGGGGCTTGTCTTGAAAGAGAAATGGCCAAGAGGGAGACACTCCAGATCTTGGGTCCCAGACACGACCCACTCCTCCACCCCACCCCGGAACCCACACCACCAGGTGACTTACTGGATTTTCTTTGTGAAGTTCTTGGAAACGATGCCACCTTCTTGCTGCTTCTCTTCGTGTTTGCCTAGAATAGAGAGGAATGCCACGTGTAAGCATCTATGTCCCCTGGACTCGGTTAGGCCTCGGGCTTGGGTTCGACTCCTGCCCTGGCCCCTGCCCCACCCTTTGGCTCAGGGCTCAGTCTGGAGACACCAGTTGTCTTAGCAACCTCATTGCTTCCCCGCGGCAGTCGGTCAAACCAGGAGGCTAGCCTCCCAGGAGGGGTGGTAGGAAAGAAGCGGGGTCACGTGCTGAGGGCTGGCTTGCTACCCAGTGGGCTTTACAATGCACAGAGCCTTTCCCAGCTCTGAAGGTGGGCTTCCTTCCCCCATTGGTTACGGGGGCGCGAACTGAAGCCCAGGGATGGGTCCACAGTCACCTAGCAGGTGCACAGCCGGCCTGGGCTCTGAACCAGCTCTCACTGAATCTATGCCTAGTGCTGGGGTCTCACACCCCTCTTCCTGTTCCAGCTTGCGATTAGCTCTTGTACCTGTACCTAGAACAGATGAATTGCCTGGAAATAATGCTCCAATCTGCTAAAAAAAAAAAACAAAACAAAAACACCCCAAGTCTCCAAAGGGGGGGGTCTCCTTAAGAAATGGAACATTAGACACCACAGATTTTAAATTCCACCTGCCCCGCCTTCTACAGGGTAGCAGGGGAGGGCAATTCTTCTTTCTTCAGGAAGGAAAAAGATAAGATTACATGAAGGGTTGAGCCCAAACTGGCTATCACCTTGCGATTTATATAGCAACTTCTGAGCCTCTTGGCCGCTCCTCACTCTTTTTTTTAATGGGGAGAGCCTCTAATTTCTCTCTTTTTTTTTAAAGATTTTGTTTATTTATTTGAGATAGAGTACGCACAAGCTGGGGGCAGGGGCAGAGGGAGAAGCAGACTCCCCGATGAGCAGGGAGCCCAATGTGCAGCTCAATTCTTGGACCCCAGGATCATGACCTGAGCTGAAGGCAGATGCCTAACCAACTGAGCCACCCAGGCGCCTAATTTCTCTTTAAACAAACTAGATCAGTGCCCAGTGGAGCTTTCCAGCTCCTATCTTTATTTGTTCCTCATCTGTGGGGCCACATTCCCCAGCCAAGAACCCTCATGTACACAGGGACACCCTTCTGAGAAGCTTTGGAATCCAGACTGTAAATAACCTTGTGGGATTTTTTTTTTTTTTTTTGGCAGGTTTTTAAAAAACTGACAATTTATAGGTGCTTATGTTATTAATTGCTCTTTTTATTATTCATAATTTCTTTGTTAATGACTTTGTTCTGATTGTAAGGTAATACAAGCCTATCCTAGAAAAACGTAGAAAATAAAGAAGTAAATGATTGGAACCCCCCGACGAAACCACATTTTTTGTATAAGTTCCAGACTTTTCTTTCTGTGTTACTAAGGCATGCATAAATGTTATACAGCAGAGATGTATATCACGTATTTTAGCAAATGGGATCATATTTTATGTTACGCTCAAAATCGCTATCTCTTGCTAACACGTGATAATTATTTTTCCATGCTACACGAAATATCCTCCCACGACATGACTTTTTAATGGTTGCACAGTGTTCCACTCTAGGGAAACTTAAGTCCATTTAGCCGCTTCCTGGCTTTTGGGCACTGAGACAGTTATCTGACCTTAGAAAGACCTCATTGCACCGAACTTTCTTACAGCTGGATCTTCACATCCGGCCTGATGACTTCTTTAGGATAAATTCTAAGTTCTAGAATTTCTGAGGCGCTCTCTGTATTGCTAAACTGCCCTTAGGAAAGGCTGCCTCCGTTTATTCACTCATGGGCTGGGCAGAAAGGGGTACATGGAGAGGAATTCGTTCTTAAACTCGAGTGTCTGGTTGCCGAGATCACGCTATGATCTGAAGGGGCTGTTGCTGGGAGAGTAGATTTGGACCTGCCAAGTCCATGAGTACCAACTGTCCAGCCCTAACCCAGGCCTGTGGCCAGGGGAGCACTGTCCGTTCCCTGACACCCTCTCCAGAGCCTGGGCCTCCGGAGGCCTGCTTCCCCTGGGGACAAGCCAGTGCCTCTGACTCAGCGCTTTTGCACACTTGGTGTCCTGAGAATAATAAACAATAATGATGATCAAAAGAATAGTAATAACAAACTCTTACGGAGTGCTTCTTTGGTGTCAGCCACCCCCCAGCCCCTGGCTATAGCTACTTCTTTAATTTTCATGATAACCTTAGAAAACAGGGGCTTTCCTTATTACCATTTCGTGGATGGGGAATGGAAGTTCAGAGAGGTTAAGTGATATGCCCAGGGTCACACAGCTTGGAAGTGTTGGAGCAAAGTGATGTAGGTTTTGGACTTTCAGTCCCTGCTTTAACACGTCCTCGCACATCCCCACTCCTCTCTGAGCCTCAGTTTATTCTTGTCTAAAATGGGGGTGACAACACCTTCCTAATTATTGGGTTGCTGAGCAAATGAGAATGAGTCACAGAACTGCTTTGTAAACTGTAAAAATGTTGTGTGAAGGCAAAGGTTTGTGGCTTATTTTGATGTCTGGAGAAAGGACTGCTCCTGAAAGGCTAAGCTTGCCTGTCCATGCCCTGAAAATAGGGTACTGGGGTTAGGGAGGGGAGGATCTCTGAGCAGGCGCAGCTCCAAGATTTCCATAAAGAGGAGCCTGGTTGAAAATGGAAGTTGCTACCAGAGGCTCATCTTGAAGCTTAATTTGCATATAATTTAAATATCTATTGGGGCAGTTTAAGGATTATGAGTGATTTTTAATTTCTTCTTTTGCTTTCCTATTCCATTTTATACCATGGAAATATTTTATTTTTGTAAACAGAAAAAAAGTAATTATTCTTTTTTTAAAAAAAGAACTCATCCAGAGGCCAGGGCAAGCCAGAGGCCCCTCACAGCTACTATTTTTCCAACATGCCTCAGAGAAATGTAGGTGCCAAGAAGCAGGCATCAGCACTCTGAGGAAAGCCATTGGTTTAGCTAAAGAAAGAAGGTGCTGTTTCCAAGGGACACGGAGGCCCTGGGATTAAGGAGAAGGGGTGGGAATAAGGCCTCTGGGTTTTCCAGTTCCTTCTTGGCCAGGACCTGGCCCAGTGGCCCATGAAGAGAACATTTCTTGGCTGCTGGCTGCGGAGTAGTAGGGGTGGATAAGGCATCATGGAAAGCATCTAGTCTAGCATTTTCCAAATACTTCCCTGGAACTAGACACTCAGATGTGGTCAGATAAGACAGGGCTGCCTCCAGAGATCCACAAACTACCCTAACAAATTCAAAGCTCTGATAAGTCCTGCAGTGAGGAGACCTGTTTACAATTTTGTTTTCTCTGGCTCATTTCTAAAATTCTGGACTGCCTATCCTGCATTTCTTAGATACCTATTGATATCTTAAAACGTACCATTTGGCAAATAACTGATCTAGTTCAACTCTTCCTAAGTAAAATCGAGGCCCAAGATGTGGCAGGGTTTGCCCAAGGTCGTATATCAGAAGAAAATCCAGCCATCCTGACTCAGAACTGTCCAAGCAGGCCTGGCTCTGAATCGCAGACATGTGCCATGGGGGCCGGGGGGGGATCTCAGGTGGGTTACTCTCCCTGAGCCTCAACTTCTTCACTTATCAAGTTGGTATCACAAACCTACCCATGTTTCCTTGGGAGTCCATGTGAGTAATCAGGGAGCCAACGTACGTAGGCATTGAGAGCAGTGCCCTGCCCCAGGTGCTTGAGGAAGAATAGGTCTGTCGTTATTCGATGTAGGATAAAAGACGATCTGATTTTAAGTGGAGCCCCGATACCAATCTGATTTCTTAAATCCGATATCTGAGAGTCTCTGTACGTACCCTCAGGGGATTTGTATTCTTTGAAGCTGAGGTTGCTAAGTGCACACCTGGGAGGCACTTTAACAGACTTAAAAGGCTTTGTCTGTCTTACGTAAGCACCCAACAACCCCATTTTACAAATAGGGAAACTGAGGCTCCATGACTCGCTCAAAGCCTCCTGCAGAGCTACTAGATTAGTAAGGTACTCAGCCGGGATCTCAGCCAGGAGCTGCCACAGCCCAGTCAGTAAGAAACACCTAGAAAGGCAAATGAAGGAAGTATCCCCCAGAGGTGTCCTGGAGGGGCCACAGGGCACGGGAAACCCTCCAACCTGGGGTGGAAGACTCCGGAATCCTAATTAAAACAAAGATGGGGGAGGTGGTGGTAATAATCCCCTTATTCACAGAGTGCCGGACGGACACCCTTGCTCGCCCCATCTCACAGACTCTCTGCATTTATTATCATATATTGTCTGTGTGTATTTTTAATCTTCCCCACAGACTTGCAGGGCCCATATTACGCTCCCCATTCTGCAGATAAGGAAACTGAGGCTCAGAGCAGTGGGAAGACTTTTCTTGTCCTCATCCATCTGGCCGGGCCGGGATTTGAACCCACGTCTCAAAGAGCATCTACCATTTATGGTCTCCCGGGGCCTTGCACTGTGCCATTTTAATAACGGTCACACCACAGCCGTAAGAATACTGATCCCTTGTGTTCCAGGCAGCAGGTCTACACTGGACACACATCAGCTCGTGTAATCCAGCAATCCTCCTGCTGTGTAGCCCCTGGAGCCCCCATTTCCAGATAAGGAAACAAAGCCCAGAGAAGATAAACAATTTGTCCATCCTGCTGGACCGTGGCAGAGCCCGGTTCAGAACTGCAGCCAAGTCGGGAAGGCCCGGCTGAACCCCTCCATCTGCACGTGGCCCCAGCGTGTCTCCTGGCCCACCACACCCGGCCCCAGCCTCTGATGTTTATAATTCCACCCTGCGAGGCTTTGAAACTCCCCCTACGCGCCGCCGCCCTGCCCTGCCAGGCTTGTCTCTGCCCAGCCTGGCTTTGCAATGGCTTTTATTGATTTTCTGGCTGGGACCCTGCCAGGAACACACTCTTTTTAATGGAGCGTTAATTGGGAGGGAAGAGAGAGGAAGCCATTCCCCTGCTGCGGGGCTTAATGGGGACTGAGCCTCCTGTCTCTTCCTTTCTCCCGGGCTGGGAGGTGGCGCAAGCCCTGGGCCTGGAGTCCTGGGCAGGCCCAGACTCTTCCTGCTGGCTGCTGACTCATGGCGTGACCTCGGACAAGTCCCACTTGGGCCTCAAGCTTCTCAGCTGCAAAATGGGAGTAGACAGCCCTGCTTCTCAGGGCTGGAGTGAGGGAGGATTATCTGGTAGAAGGAATATGAGAGTTTTAGCCCAGTTCTTGGTAGCCGGTAGGTGCTCAATAAACCATCAAACCGCTTCTGGCCTCCCAATTCCCAAGACAGCCTGGGTTTGAATCCAGGCGGCCATGGGCAAGTTACTTTAAGCTTTCTGTGCCTCAGTGTCCTTATCTGTAAAAAGAGAAGACAAACAGGCCCCCAAACACCTCTGGTGGTTTTAACTGAGCTGCTACAGGTAAATCGTGTAGTGTGGTGCCTAGCAGAGAGTAAGCGCGCAACCACGGTTACCGATTAGTATCCTTACAGTGACTGTCATGCCTCAGTTTCCTCATCTGGGATGAGGGGAGGTGTCCTCTTAAAACCTGTGTGATTATTAGCTCAATCATGGCACACCCTTCTAGACTGCACTGTGCCCCCGGGGTGTCGAGAGTCCTATCTCTTCTTTGTAGTTCTTCCCTGTTTAACTTAATCTTTATATGAATTTTTTTTCTGTCAAAACACGTGCCGTGGGTTCCGTTTCCCTGCCTCTACTCAGATACGGCCCCCAAAGCCCCCCCCCCCCCCGCAGCTGGGTCGGGATGAGGGGTCTCCTGGAAGCCGGGACAGGAGCACTTTTCCATAAAGATAACTTCTGTGGGCTCTCTGGGCTGCATTCCTGAGCCCTGAAGTCACCTGTGTCACACGCTGCTGTCACAGCTCACCCTCTAAGGGAACAGACGTTCTCTTGGCTATTCCCGGGGCTGAGGCTTACACCCCTCTCCTGGGCTCGCTCTCACTCCTGCCCCTCACTCACCAGACACCTCCACGTAGCCGTCCTTGGTCTTCACCATCAGCTCCTCTGGCTTAAAGCTGTGCACGTTGACGCACACTTTCCAGGGCTCCCCGGGGAAGGGTGGGGGACTCCTGCCCTCCGCAGGTACCCCAAACCTGGCTGCAGCCGTAGGCCCCCGAGGCACCATGCCTGACCTCAGGGTCCCAGGCCACCCTGGGGAGAATCGAGGCAGGGCCCAGTTGCGCCATGAGGCCGTCAGGTCGTCGGGGAAGGGGTCCATGCCAAAGTCATCATCCAGCAGGCGTGAGGGGAGGGACGAGTCTCGGAAGGGGTCCCGGCGTAGGCGGCTTGGGTAGTGGCAGGAGAAGGGCATCTGACCATCAGCCATGGCTGCTGAGCTGGAGGGGAAACGGAGGCTCAGACAGAGGGAGCCACCTGCCCAAGGTCACACAGCAAGGTGATGGGGCGGGGGCTGGCCCTCCGAGCTTATTCTTCAGTTTCAGAAAATGCTGAATCATCCACTGCCAAGGACAGAGTGGGTGTACCCAGCTGGGGTCCCAGCCCCCAAAGACACTCCAAAGGCCACCACCAGCCGGCCCAGCAGAATTCCAGAGGGCCCCTCTGCGCACTGCCTCACCGGAGATCAGCCAGTCACTGTCCTCCCAGGCTGTCCAGGCTCTCGGCCAGAGCCACTGAGACGTCTGGAGGAGCGTCAGGAGCTTAATAAACCCAGGGACGCGGGCCTAGAAACTTCTTGCTTCTCCTGGGCTGAGAGGCTTCTATTTATTGCCGCTTGGGGCTGGGGGCGGGTTTTGCCAGCGCCGCCCGTCACAGGAGTATTCAGAGGTGATGAACCAGTCCCTGAGAATCCGCTGAGGGAACAGCTGGGCTCCCAGGGGGCGGGGAGGGGCCTTGGCGACCAAGTCCAGCCAGCCTGTCCGGACACTCCCCCCCCCCCCCCCAGCTAGGCTCAGCTCCGCCCCCTCTTCGCCGCTCCCTCCCCCGAGCCCTCCCCACGCTCCTTGCAAAGGCCGGCTAGGCTATTAATAACCCTCCGCCTGCCAGGGCTCAGGTCACCCCAGGAATACCTTCCGCAGAGCCTGCTGCGTCCTGCCCCCCTTGGGGCCCTGCAGAAGGAGAGGGGAGGGATGGGAGCCCAGTGGATTTGAAGGCAGGTGGCCTTGGGCTGCAAACCCTACTTACAACCTGACCTGGGAGCTTGCCTTCAGCATCCTCTGAGAGCAGTAACATTATGCCCCGGGCATCTGTGAGCCCGTCAGTTTTCCCACCTGAAAAATGGACATAATATCCATTCATCTGTTGAAGGGTATCTCTGCTCCTTCCACAGTTTGGTCCATATACACGATGGAGTATTACTCAGCCATCGGAAACTGTGAATGCCCCCCATTTGCATTGACATGGATGGAACTGGAGGGGATTATGTTGTCAGGCAGAGAAAGACAGTTATCATACGGTTTCACTCATGTGGGACATAAGCAATAGCACAGAGGACCATAGGGGAAGGGAGGGAAATCTGAAGGGGGAGCAATCAGAGAGGAAGATGCCATGAGAGACTATGGACGCCGGGAAACAATCTGGGGGTATCAGAGGAGGGGGGAGAGGCGTGAGGGGAGGGGGTAACAAGGGTGACGGGCATTGAGGAGGGCACCTGCTGTGATGAGCACTGGGTGTTATACTTAGCTAATGAATCACTGAACACTGCATCAAGGACTAATTAGGTACTATACAGTGGCTAACTGAACATAATAAAAAAATAAAAATAAAATAATCCCCAATACAAAAAGAATTAAGTTTTATTAGAAAACACACAAATTGTACATAAATGAAAAAAAAATAGACATAGTAGTAGTCACCTTGTGGGTGTGTCCCTGAGGACCACGTGAAGTGATCATCCTTAAACATTTAGCAGACTGACTCTTTGATACATTCGATTTCGAGTTCTCAATTACGTAAGGCTTGCTGTGTGCTAGGCCCTGTTCTAAGAGCTTTCCAAATATTAACCTGGCTTCAACCACAACAACAATCCTGTGAGGAAACTGCCGTAGGAAGTGATAACCGATGGCAGCCTCTATTAGTAGCAGTAGTCGTATTATGACTGTTAATAATGCTAATTATCGGAAGGTACACGTGTCTGGTCTGAACCAGAAGCCCAGAGAGGACCTACTTGCTGGATTCCCCTGTTCCTCCCCCACAGCTTGGAGAATGAACTTACACATTGTCCTTTGACCTAACGGCCCCCCAAGCTTGGGTTCCCATCTTGGATCTGGCCCCAAGACCAGGTGGGCGATGTGGGCATGCTGTTCTCTCTCTGTGGGCTGCAGGGTCTCAGCCTTGCCTTCCTCGCAGGGTGGGGCGGGGTGGGGTAGGGGGGGGTTCAGGAATTCAGTGAGTCACTGGTTGAGAAACGAGTTTGAGTTTGAGGTTAGGCAGTGCCTGCATGAGGCCGTTTGCTAAAAATAATAGTATGGAGAACAGCAGCCTTCTCCTGTGCACCTGTCTCCGTGGGGAGCCTGGGGCTGCCTCTCTCACGTTAAACCCCCGCAACAACGATGGGGGTGTTCTCACCACCCCCATTCTGCAGGTGAGGAAGTAGAGGCATGGGGCGTTGGCCCATGCACACGGCTCTGGGGTAACAGGGCTTGGGGGGGCACCTGGGTCCACTCCGAGCTGGTGGGTGGAGACCTCCACTCTCCCTCCCCCATTAGCCGAGAGAGGGAGACAGGCGCCCCCCACTCCCCCATCCCGAGGGAGTGAGTGGGTCCCCACTTGACTCTGGTGAGATCATCCCGCTCTCGAAGCTTCAGGCTGACGTCATGGCTGGGCACAGAAGCCTGGCTCTCCCTGTCATTACAGCTGGGGCGGGGCTGGCTGAGTTTGGAGCCGGAACGGGGAGATTCACTGCATGACAAGAAGAAAGCCGGCCCGCCTGGGACCCGGGCTGGGACCGGGGTGAGGTTTCTGAGTGGGTGGCTTGGTCCCCAGTTTGTGTGTGGATTTGAGTGGGAGCCGTGAGTGCGTTTATGCACGGATGGGGCTGTGTTTATTTATGGGCGAGTCTGCTGATGGGTGTGTGCTTCTCCTTCCTCGTTAGGCCTCTTTGCCGCAACCCCACAGAGCTTTCATCCACCTTCTCATTTCAAGGATGCCTGCAGCCCCGAAGCCAGCAGGAGAGGAGGGAGGGTGTGCAGCTAGAAAGCAAAAATAGCCATCATTAGCATTTATCCAGCACTTTCCATGTGCTGGGTTCTGTTCTAAGCCCTTGAATTTATGTATATTAACTCATGCAATCCCTCCTACAACCCTACATGGTTGTAGGGTTGTAGGGGCTTTTATTATCCCCATTTTACCGCTGAGAAAACTGAGGCTCGGTGAGATTATAGGACTCACCGGTGCTTACACACCCAGTTAAGTGGCAGAGCTGTGATTCGAACCTAGGTGGTCTGGCTCTTGACCCCTCTGCTGCACCACCTCTTATCATCACAGTCACGACTCACATCTATTGAGCACTGACTGTGTACCAGGCCATGGGCCCAGCACTTTACTCATGACCTCACTGGACCCTCATGGTTTGGAGAGCTGAAGCCACCTGCCAAGGGAACTTGGGGGAACTCGGGGGCCCCGGTCTCATCCAGTGATCCTCCCACATGCCTGCTGTATGCTGTACCCACCCCCGCTCCGCCCCCAGGTTCTCACCACATTTCTGGGTCAGGCCAGCCTTCCGTTTTGGGCAGCTGCTCATCCTGCTGACCCAGCCACCTGGAGAGGAGTCATTAACCCTACAGGCTGTCATTAGCCAGATGAAAACATGGGGCCAGGCCCAGGAGGAGCCAGGGAGAGGAAGGGGCCTGCCTCCAGGCTGGCTCTCTCTGGGAAGGAAAGACCCTGTGAGATGCGTATGCGTGTTGGGGCAGGGGTGGGGGCAATAGTAGACCCAGGTTCCAGAACAAGTCTTCTCTTGGCTGCTTTCCTCTTAGAGCTTTCACATGCGAAGGACCACAGTTCATCCTCGAACAGGCAGCCCAGGGAGAGGGCGACATCACCCTGCAGTTGGGAAACGGGGGCCCAGGAGGGAGCAGTGGCAGCCTGAGGTCACCCAGGCAGTGACAAAGACACTGTTGGTTGGCTGCCTACCTCTGTGTGCTTCCCTTCCATGGCAGCAAGACCCCACTTTCCCTCCTCCCCTAGGTATTTCCAGCCCCCGGCTCTGCCCAACCTCACCCTCCTTGACCTGCAGGCCCAGCCCTAACCCTATGTGGGGTGGGATCTGATAGGGACTGAAGGAGGAGCCTCTGTGGCTCCATCAAAGGCCTGGCATTTTTGCTTATTGTTTTCTGTGCAATTCTAGAGGTCTGGAGCTCTCATTCCAGGCATGCGGGCAGATCCTGGTGGCCTCCTGCATTCACTCAGGCTCCAGGTCTGGGAAGACCCATCTCAGAGTTCCCTCCATTGGACACCCTGAGAGCCCAACACACCTTCCAGCAAATGGGGGGGGGTGGGGGAAGGGTGCATAGGCTCATGTCCTTTTCCCTTCCCTTTCTCAGACCCTCCCAATAGATGACACTAGTGGAATTTCCAGGAGGGCAGGATCCTTGGGGGTCTTGTTCACCACGGCATTATGGGATCTTATGGGAGCTCAGCAGATCTGGGCCGAGCAGATGATGTCGTGTGAGCAGCCCTGTGTCCGAATTGCCTTACTCACGTGGGACAGACTCTGTGCTCAGTAACAGCACTAGGATATTAACTAAAATTTCCAGAGTACTTAGAAGGGACCGAGCCCCCCAGTGCTCTTTCCTTCAGCAAACACCCATGCAAAAATAGATGATTAATAAATAAACAACCCACATGCTCTCTCTCTACACAAGTCAATGCCTTCACAATCCCACATAGCTAATGCTTATTGATTGAGCTCTAGCCTCCTTTTACTATTATCTCTAAAATTCTTTCCAGGGACTGCTTTCTCTGACCACCTCTATAGGTAGTAGTAGTAGTAGTAGTAATAATAATAATAATAATAATTTAACATTTTGTAAGCGTTGTATTTTGCATAAATCAATTTATTTAATCCTACTCCAATTTGCTCTTTGATAGGTATGATTATCCCTGCTCACGGAGGACAATATTGAGGCACAGAGAGGTTAAATAACTCACTGAAGCTCACACAGAGACTCCGTGGCAGAGCTGAGGCCCAAATCCAGCCAGTCTGACTCCAGAGCCTGTGCTCCTAACCACCACGTGATTCCGTAAGTAACAACCACCCCAAATGGTCCCACCATTATTTGAGAGCCCTTATGTGCCACGCTCTTCTAAATGCGCTCGACGCCGTGCCTCTCTTCATCCTCATGACAGCCCTATGAGGCAGGAGGATATTGTTAACCCCATTTTATGTTTTGTCTTTTTTTAAAGATTTATTTATTTATTTATTGGACAGGTCAAAAGAGAGAGAGAGGGAGGGGGGGAGGGAGGGAGCATAAGCAGGTGGGGCAGGAGAGGGAGAAGCAGGCTCCCTGCACAGTGGGGCTCTATCCCAGGACCCTGGAATCATGACCTGAGGCCAAAGGCAGCCGCCTGACTGATGCCCCCAGGCGCCCCAATCCCATTTTATGTTGACAAGTAAAGACCCAGAGTCAGATCTCTGCCAGTGGCTAAGCCTGTTCTCTTCGCTGCCCAGTGGGGAACAAAGGCTCTCCGAACCCAAAGGGACCCAACAGACCACCTCTCCCTCTACCCCCTCGCTGGGCCTGGAAACTCCTTTAGGCCCTTGCAGCCTTTCTCAGGAGAACAGGTGACACCAGGAACCCAGTGACATTCGGGAGCCTGGAGGCTACCTGGGACAAGCCCTCAACGTGTCAGCCAGAGGGATCCTTATGTGTCACCCGTGTGAAAGCTCAGAGCCAGGCCAGGAGCCAGGGGTTCAGTGGACCCAGTGGGAGTCAGGGGGTCAGTTGGGGCTCCTCTTACCTGCATGTGCCTCTGGGAGAAGGGAGTCCAGGGTCAGCTGTAGGTGGAGAGGCTTATCCCACCTCCCTCCAGCCATCTTCAAAGAGGGACGTCCCCAGCCAAGGGCTCTCAGGGGTCCCTCTACTTACTCCTGAGCCTATCACAGCTTCCGAAATCCCCTCTCATGGCCCGAATAGTTATACTGCGGTGAGGGGAAATAATCTCTCAACTAGCCAGGTCTTTAAAGAAGCAACAGTGTTGGCACTTGCATCTTAAGAAAGACAGTAAAGGGGCACCTGGGTGGCTCAGTTGTTAAGCGTCTTCCTTCAGCTCAGGTCATGATCCCAGAGTCCTGGGATCGAGCCCCGCATCGGGCTCCCTGCTCAGGGAGAAGCCTGCTTCTCCCTCTCTCTCTCCCCCTACTTGTGTTCCCTCTCTCACTGTCTCTCTGTCAAATAAATAAATAAAATCTTAAAAAAAAAAAAAAAAAAAGACAGGCCTGGTGGATAAGAACTTGAACAGACCTGGCTGTGCTGCTCTGGGTCAGTGGCCTAGCCTCTCTGAACCTGTGCCTTGTCATCTGTAAAAGGGGGACAACAACAGTACCTATGTCACCAGGTAATTGGCATGGATCATGAGGTGGGAAACGGTTGGGGAGGTGGGCACAGGCCGGATGGTGTAGGGCCTTGTGGACCCCATTTAGGAGTTAGGCTTTGTCCTGAGCTCTTTGAGGACCCATTGAACTGTTTGGAGAAGGAGAGTGGTGTGATGAGATCTGAGTTCTAGGAAAATCCCCGGCCGCTGGTGGAGAGGGCACGGGGGGACAAAACTCCAGGGAGACTAGCAAAGGAGACTGTTGTAGGGTCCAGGGAAGACGGCGGCTTGGGCTGGGTTGTTGGCTGAGGAGAGGGAAGTGTGGATATAATCCACACTATATTAAAGAAGCAGAAGCATTTTGACTGAGGGGTAGGAGTGGAGGAGAGGAGAGGAGAGGGCACATCAGATGACCACTCAGTGTTTAGATGTGGGCAACCAGGGGGTGGTGGAGCCGATCAACGAACATGTGAGGAGGGGCAGATGCGAGGAGTGGGGGGACTCCATTCACTGTTCATTCATTACATATTTATTAAGTTCTTATGTGCAAAGCACTAGCCTAGGGCCTAGAGATGTGACAGAAGTCGCTGTTCTCATGTCTGTCAAACAAATAGTCGAATCGACAATTAAAACAATTTTAGAAACTGAAAAGTTTCATGAAGAACAGGGAGCTGCTGGCTTCCTTTCTGATCTGATTCCCTGCTGTCATCTGCCGCTCGCTTACCGTGCTGGGTCTTGTGGTTTCCTTTCTGTCCTTTGGACAGAAGAGCCACGCCTATTCCTGTCTGAGGACTTCTCTCCTGCTGTTCCCACAGCCTGTGACACTGTTCCCCCAGATTTCCTCAAGACTGGTCTCTCACTCCATTTGTGTCTCTACTTAAATTTCACCCTCCAACCATTTGATCTACAGTCAGGTTCTCTTCCGTCAGCTGGTTATATTTTATGCCTTGACTATATTTTGTTACCTGTTTCTTCCATTAGAATGTCAGCTCCGTGGGGGGTCGAGGGTAGGGACTTCGGTCTGATTGTTTAAGGCCGTGTCATTGGCACCTAGGACAGTACCTGGCGCATAGTTGGGACTCAGTACAATTCAGGGCACAAGATAGGAAGCAGTGCTCTTCCTGCTGCCATCGTGGTTTGGTCAAAGCCATGTAACCAGTGTGGCCAATGAGTTGTGAGTACAAGTGAGGTCTGTCGCTGTCAGTTCAAAGCATGTGAGTAGCCCAGGGGAGACCTCAGCTCCACAGGGGGAGCTGAGGGGATATCTCTTCCTTCTGCACAACATCACTGATGAGTAGAGTGTCCCCACTGGCTCACTATGGACATGGGTGAAAAATGAACCTTTATTCTCATCACATTCTGCAATTTTGGATTTGTTTGTTACTCCATCGTAATGCAGACAATTCTGACAGCTAGGCTTCCAAATCCTGTCCTTTTGCGGTTGTTGGTGTTGTTTCAAAGGCACTTCCTCAGTGTTAATATCATTCTAATAAACCCGTCTATCTGCTTCTCTGCCGAAGTCTCAGCTGGGAAAGTGGCACCTAGTCCTCTCAGTCTGGGACATTTAGGTAGTGCTGTTGGAGGCACTGACGCAGAGAACCACTGAGGTGGTTCTCGGGAGGGAGGGAGAGCTGGAGAGGCTGTAATCTTGAGGCCCCCCTCCCCCAGATATCTCTGAGGTCAGAGACGGGGCTGGTGTGCCCAGTTGGCATCCAAAGGCAACTGCTTTGGAAAGTTGTTTTTTTGTTTTATTTTGTTGTTGTTGTTTTATTTTGTTTTTTAGGTCTGGTAATGATAGCTCCTTGGAAGGTTTAGTCGGAGAGGGTTCTCATGGTTTGTGCTGGGAGGGGAGGAAGGTTGGAGGAGCTGGGAGGATGTATGGAGATGGAGGAGGGGAACCGTAAACAAGGTATCTCCTTCTGGGACTGTGTTAGTTTCACCCTGAATATGAGTTAGGATTTATTTTATTTTATTTTATTTATTTATTTAAAAGATTTTATTTATTTGACAGAGAGAGAGAGCGCCCGATGCGGGGCTCTATCCCAGGACCCTGAGATCATGACCTGAGCCGAAGGCAGAGGCTTAATCCACTGAGCCACCCAGGCGCCCCGAGTTAGGGTTTATTTTAGTTGTGAGTAACAGAGAATCAAAATCACAGTGACCCAAAGAAAAGGGAAATTTATTTCTTGTTAATATAAGTCCAGAGACGTTCTGTCTTGTTGCTGGCATGGTGCCCCTGAAATGTGAAGTCCTCAGAGACTGAGACCCTTCCATCTTATTGCTCCGTTTGTATGGCCTCAATTCCCAAAGTCACCTCATGGACCGGGGAGCCAATTCAGTTCCAGCCATCACGCCTGCATTCCAGCCAGCAGGAAGAGAAAAGGGATGAAGAAGAAAGGGGAAAGCACATGACAAATCACTTCTATAGAAATATCTGGAAGCTACCATGGAAAATTCTGCCTATATCTCATTGGCCAAAATTAGTCACATGGCCATAGCTAGCTGCAAGGAATGCTGGGTGATGCAGTCTTTATTCTGGGTGGCAATGAACCTGGTTGAAATTATTACTCTGGATGAAAGGGCAGTGGCTATTGGGAAGCAACTAGAAACTCTGCCATATCCTGAGAGAGTATAGACAGATTTTGCCGAAGCACTCTGAAGGCTTCAAGTTGGGTTCTGATGGAAAACTAGTGGGGAATATGTCCTTCTCTGCACTAATATGTTGGTGTTTTCGTATGCAAAAACTTTGCCTGGGATTTCAAAGGCTTCACAGACTCTCTGAAGCCCAAGCATGGGAGGCCATGGATTCTGAATCTAGAAATAGGGTTCAAGATGAGGGAGGCTGAAGGAAAAAAACCAAACTCTGTGTGTGTGTGTGCACACCTGTTCCAACCCCTTTCCTTTTGGCAACATGAGTCTATATGACGTGGTTGGTGGTGTTTGTTTGGGGTTTAGATTTGAGAGTAGATTGTCAAAGGCACTCAGTGTTACACCTTGAGAAAGCATCTGACTAGTTTCACTGGCAATGGGCAAAAAAACAGACAAACTGCCATGAGTCATCCCATCACAGGGCAGCCATGGCTGTAGAAGGCTTTGGAGCCAGCATTCAGAGGCATGGAAACCCTGTGGCTGTGGGTGGAAAGGCCTGAACAGTGCCCCGTGTCCTTCCCCTAGTAGATTGACGTTAGAACTACCCTGGTTGAAAATGTTGATGAAATAGGGTGGAGATACACCTGGGGAAATCGCCAAGTTCTTGGGAGACTCTAGATTCTTCCGAGTGGAGAAGAGACTCATGGAGGGAGGCAGCTGGGAGTGCCTCCCTTGAAAATTTGGTATTCGAGGTGATGAAAGGTGAGAGAACATTGGACCTTTGCCGAGGTGACCTGGAACCCTCCCAGAAACTTGTCTTGAGCTTACCTATAGGCAACTGAGCCTACCCCCCACCCACACACATACTCTTTTGGTATCAGTAACATTGATATTAAGTGAGACTTTGGGCTAAGTGCTTTACATGTATCATATCTTCATGGCACCCTTATGAGATCGATACTTTTAGTATCCCCATTGGAAAGATGAGGAACTGGAGGCTCAGAGAGGTTAAGCCACTTACACATAGACACACAGCTAGGAAGCAGTGGTCAGGCTCAAATCCAGGTCTTTGACTCCCAAGGCCTTGCTCTCAGCCACTGCCTTTTAAAGACCGCACCCGTCTCTAATCCTCGGGACTATACCCCCGAGCCTGGCACAGAGCTGGATGAATGGTAGGTGCTCGCATCTGTCTGCCTCATCCCCATACTGCTTTCTCTCACTCCCGGGGAGGGACACAGCTCCTCATGGGTAGAATGTGTGCTTGTGAGATCCTCAGGGTGCCTGTGTGGGACATGCCACTGCTTTGCCACAGTTCTCCTAGCCATACTCCCCATCCTTGACCTAATGTAAAAATCAACCAGTTCAAAAATGCATGGGACTTGGAAGGAGGCAGAGCTGGCAACCCCAGGCAGATTTAATCATTTGACAGACGCCAGTGCTGGGCATGGCACGCCCTCTGGGCACACACGGATGGGGGAATGAATGAGGCAGACAAGGCTTCTGTCCTCTTGGAGATGGGCAGTAAACAAGTAAACAAACAAACCAGTTGCGGACGGTAATAGCACTATGGAAGGAATGCGCGGGGTAGGCGGGGGACCAAGAGCCTACTTTGGCAGGTGGAAGTCATTGCTCTGGTCTTATACACAACGCAGTCGCCCCTGCCTGGGATCCCTAGTCCTCCCTCTTTCCTGAGCTCCCTTTCCTGGCCTGACCCACACTGCTCGTTTCCCGGCCATCAGCCAAGAGGTCGGTTTTTCTGTGATGCCTTCCTTGAACCTCCTGGGTGGCTTTGGGCGTCCCTTTGGACTCACTGTATCCTGGGGTCAGCTGTGCCACTTCCTAGCTGTGTAAGCGGGGCCACCAGTCCGTGCCTCAGTTTCTGCATCCGTAAAATCAGCATAAAAATAGTCTCTGCCTCTTAAGGACGTTGCAAGGATGAAATAATGTAAGTAATTTAGGTTAATATACATAGTCAAGGGCTTGGAATCGTGCCCAGCACACAGTGGGTCTCACGTGAGTGCGGAGTGTTGCTGCTGGTGCGGTCATTGCCATTGTCGCGGCCAGGAGCACACCTACGCTCTCACACCGAGCGGCACATGGCGTCGAAGGTCTTACGTAATCCAGTGGTTCCCAGTCCTGGCTTTCTATCTGTGTGACCCGGGAGGCCTTTGAAAACACCGCCGCCTGGCAGCCCCCCTCAGCAGCCCTTATTATTGGGGATGGGTGGGACTCCAGCATGTGTGGCTTGGCACGTTCACAGTTCCTTCTAAGGCCCAGCCAAGCGTTAAGAACCACTGGCCTGACCCAGCTTCTTTTCACAGGTGAGATACCTAGGATCCCGAGGGAGCAGGAGTCTCAGCCCCTGCCTCTTGGGAAGCTCGATTTTCTCATGTCCTCCTGACTCCCCTGCTTGCCTGATGGCCTTCACCCTGAGGAGAGGCTGTGCGTGTCCCTGGGACTGCGGAAGGTAAGGGCGCCGGCTGCGTGCAGCCGCTCATCTGGCCTGAGAGAGGGCTGTCTCCCAAGGCAGCTCTCCCTCTCCTGCGGCCGGCAGGAAGGAGGCTGGGAGGGGGAGGGCTGCCTCTCCAGACCACAAGCCAGAAGGACACCCGATTGCTGTAACTGGGAGCCAGAGCGGGAGGTAGACAGACAGAGGCCTCTTTCATGAGTCACTGAGGCTGGCCTCACAGACTCCTGGCAGCCACATTTTCCAGAAGTCGTGGGGGGCCCTTTCGCAGGGCTAGCTCTGAGTTAAGGGGCTCCCACCTTCAGAGGCAAGGACGTGCAGCAGAAATGGTCCCGGAGCTCACAGACCGAGATTCAAATGCCTTCTAACTATGTGGTTCTCCCTCTGTGACCCTCAACTTTCTCATCTGTCAAATGGGACTAAACAGGGTTGTTATGAAAAGGAAGTAAGTTAAGGCATGAAAAGGGCTTGGCACATGATCGTTGATCCATAAAAGGTAATTTTTACTATTACTACTACTATTATTTATTGATGAAGCCTCATGAGGGGACACGGGTTTCTGCCTTTCCCTAAAACCTGTTTGGGAAGAAAGAAATCAGTGCGTGGGCTGGCGGCGGCGGCGGTGGTCCTGGTGAATAGCAACGGATTTACCCCAGGGAGGTTTTCCCATTCAAACAATTTCGAGGGCACCTGGGTGGCTCCGTTGGTTGAACATCTGCCTTCGGCTCGGGTCACGATCCCAGCATCCTGGGATCGAGTCCCACATCGGGCTCCCTGCTCGGTGGGGAGCCTGCTGCTGCTTCTCACTCTCCCCTTGTGTTCTCCCCCCTCTCTCAAATAAATACATACAATCTTCAAAAAAAATCTGAGTTCCAGAGGGGCAAGATACAAGGGGAGGTGACAGTGGTAACCTATTTTGTTTGCTCTCTCTCTCCTAGCTGAGAGCCCAGTCGGGTGTAGACAGGGCTGTGATGGGAGATGGGTGGGGGCCGTCTGGCCCCTGGGATCATCTACATTTTCCGTGCCTGTGTTTGTATAACTTTTTTTGACTTGCATAATGTTTGAAAAAAAAAGCATGTTATGCACGTTCTAAAAATCAGTACTTTTTATCGAAAAATTCATCCTCTTGAGAAATGGGGAGATGTGGCCACACTGAGCTGAGCCAGCCACCTGGTCATGGCGTACTGGACTCCCCGGGGCCCCACGGTCCTAACCCTGCCCACCTCCCTCGCCTGCCCCCCCCCCCGCCCCCCCCGTGGGTGTTTTCAGCCTCTGTTCCCCACAGCAGGAAACTCTGAAGCGGGACACTGAGGACACTTCCGGAGGCTTCCACAGGGCCTTTCAGGAACCCCACTGTTGCCAGTTGGCCACTTATGGCTGTCTCCATGCGCCCCGCTCCCCTGGCTCAGTCTCAGGGAACAGTAGTCACGCTCACTAACGTTCACGGAGTGCTTCCCACGCGTCATGTTTTTTTTTAGAGCCATATTCCAATGAGTTCCCACAGCAGCCCAGGGAGAGAGCTGCTGCCTCCATTTTACAGGTGAGCAAACCTAGCCCCAGCGGGGGGTCGTCCTCGCTGCGCGCGAGTAATGGCAGGGTCTGTCTGAGAATCCGGGTCTTTGCACTCCCGCCTCTGTGCCCTCCCGCACACCGAACTTCCTGCTGCCCGTGAAGGCCGGGGAGAAACACAGCTCTACCGGAGGGAACGGCTTCCTCTCCGCGTTAGCTGAAGCGTCGCGGAGCAGAGCAGTGTGCAGTCTGGGGTCTGCCGTTGGCCTGCCTGGATCCTGTCACTGACACCGCAGCCTGGGCAAGTGACTTTGCCTTGCAGGGCCTCAGCGTCCTTCTCGGTAGGCAGGAGATTCCAATGCCTACCTCCTAGGGTTGTGGGGAGGACTAAGATATATGCACGTAAAATGCTTAGGGAAAGGTTTCCCCGAGGCATTCGTGGATGCTCTGAATGTCTATGTAAAACCGAAGCGCCTGCAGGCTTCGAGACTGAATGAGGTGAGCCATGTGACCGTGTGCGCAGGCGGCAGGTTGTGCCCCGGGGTTCTCCGTCCCCATCTCCCTGCCGCACCTCCCCCCGCCCCGCTTCCGGGCACCCGCGCAGACAGAGGATGCTGGGCCACGTACGAGAACACCATACCATGGAACCTTTTATTAGAACAGAGACATGTTTCGTCCAGGCAGAAAAATCGGAAACCCCGGGAAGGTTATGTTTAGCTGTGGACACCAGAAATCAAACAAGCCACGGCCACTGTGTCACTGGGTAGAGGACAGGGTCCCCGGATGCTGGAGGACACAGGAGCTTCTCCCCCCTCGATGTGGACGCTCCAGGCAGAGGCTGGCTGCTCAGGCTGAGCTGGGCTGGTGGTGGGTCCCCCGGCTTGGGGTTTTCCAGATGGGAATTCCAGCCCCCCGATGTGGAGAAATGGCCTTGGGGTGCACCAAGCCTGCCGGTGGGTGCTGCTAGGTCCTTGGCCAGTGACTGCTTGAGGGAGCAGCCAAGAACTGGGAGAGAAAGTCCTGCACAAAGTCCTCATAGCAGGGGCCTGGCGAGAAAGAGCTACCAAGAGAGTGGGGCTTGGAGCCAGGAGGGTCTGAGCTCAAGGGAGTTTCGGCATAGCAGTTCCCCCCCCTTCCCGGGCCTCAGTTTTCTCATCTGAAAAGTGGCAACATGACCCATGTCACTGGCTTATTCGAACAACCGTACAAAATATGGCCTGACATGATGAACAGTGGTGAATCCAGAGAACAGTGAAGCTTTCTTGGTCTCTCCTTTGAGAACCCTGGACGGTGGGCCTTGGAGAGAAGCTCAAGCTAACTGTGAGGGCTTGACTCACTCAAGCTTCAAGGGTTCTATCAGGTGGCAGCGGCCGGAGGCCTCCATTTTTGACTGTAGGACTCCGCTATTACCACCTCACCCTACAAATGAAGTCCATGCCCTGGTTTTGTATTTCCTTCCTTGGGAGACATCCTTCGACCTACAGTTGGCAGAAGATACCAGGGACCGTATACCTGACAGTTTGGAGCTCAGAGCATCAGAGTTGGAACCCCCGCCCTCTACTCTGCCAAGAACACTTAGGCCAAGTCCCATTTTACAGATGGTAACACTGAGGCCCGAGACCCACTCCATCTCATCCCAACAGACACACACAGGCCAGAGAATCACAAAGGAATGTTGCTCCAGTCTCTTTGGCTCAACTTGTTAGAAGATGAGGCATATCTTTTCTTGGCCAGAGAAAAGGAATTACAATTTTGTCTCTCTCGCTCTTTTTTTTTTCCCAAGGAGTTGTGACTTTTTAATAGAAACTGGTTCGTGCACAGGCATTTTATTCCGCAATTAATTTCCATCAAAATGAGGTTTTCCCGGAGATAACCAGTGTTTTAGTTCCATTTGAGCTTAATTTGTATGACTGAAGACTCCGTTTCTGCCAATTCCAATTTGCGGGGTGATTCTAGCACTCATTACCTGGGCGATAATGCCCCTCGCTGCAGACAGCTGCACCCAGAGCTGGGAGATGGACCCATTTCCAATAGCAATTCAGGGGAAGAGGTGGTCCTCCTCCTCTCCCGATACCGCTCAATAAATAGGGAATAAATAATTGAATAAGCCATGTTCTGATGAGGGGGCCCCATCATGGTATTTACAATGCAAAACAACCATTCCCCCAAGAAAAACCCTCAAAAAATAAAAGCCTGAAACAACAGCCACAGACAGAGGGGAGCTGCCAAGTCTATCCGTACCACGGCCTCCTGGGTACAGAAGTGAGGAGGAAGAGGTTGCAATAAAGCTTTGCTCGATGACACTGGAGGTGGCCTGAGCTCCTCAGCTCATGTAACTGGCTAACGGAGGAGGGAGCATTTTGAGGAATCCTGGTTTTTTATTCAAACTTTTCTATTTAGCTGGGGAGCAAAGCAAGGCAAGACACATGCTTGTGAGACTATTTTGACTATTCCTGGAAAAGAATACAGCAGAAGGAATGATGGGAGTGGAACTTAAAAAAAAGTGCTTGGGAACCTTTGGGAGCACCCAAACGCTGGCCCTCTTCAAGCAAAGCCTTTGAGAAAGAGGATGGTTCTGAGCTAATGGATGATGGGGGCTCTCTGAGACCCAGACCCTTGTGTCTTTCAAATATCTTAATTTCGTTTGGCTTCTGAATGATTGTCTTTCCTTCAAGGAAGGGAAGAAACAGAGATGGGAATGCAGTCGAACCTCAACGAACTAGAATGTTCCTGGATGGGGGCTTTGAGGGAATTAGCCTTTCTTAATTTAACTGAAGGGAATTCACATATTGCCTTAAGTTTTACTCTCTGGATTGAGAACTTTCTAAAAAATTTGAGGCTGTTTTCCTTTTTCTCAATCCTGGTGAACTCGCTCTGTCTTTGGACAATTTCCCAGGCCTCAGGACAACATTCTGGATTATATCTCAAAAACTCCCCCACTTCTCAAAGGGGGTAATTTCTGGCCTGCAAAAAATGGAGTGATCTATCCAGGTTCATTCATTCAGGAAGGCTACATGTTTGCTGGGCCTCAAGCGATACCCCCAATGCTGGCTTTTAAAATAAGTGCACACCACACTCAGGTTTCAGGTGATTTGTCTCAATCCCTGGAAGCAGAAGGTAATGTGGGCAAAGTAGGCACAGGAACACTGATGCCAGGAACTGGGGGCTCTGGTTAAGCAAGGTTACCAGCACCCCAACAAGCGTTTTATTTTTGGATGCATAAGAAAGGAAATGTAAGGGAAATTCGAGAAGCACGTTGGGCAAGAGGGAGGGACAGAGATTCCTTCCCTCACCCTCCACCCCAGGAGGCATTTAAGCAGCCTTCTTGAGAACGTTTCCCCTGGCTGGGGGTTAGAGCTGGGTAAAGTCACATTGCCAGGGAAACAACCAGGGATGTTGCAGAAGTCTCACCAAAGTCAAAGCTGGACCAGAGGAACCGGTGATTTCAAGGCAGTGAAAGGTGACTTTGGAAAGGGTGGGGGCCCCCTCTGGGAAGCAGCGAGACCCTGCTGTTAGAGGCAGGACTGCTAAAGGCCTCTAGATTCGGGCTTGATAGGCCCCGAAATGACCTTCTTGGGGGAAACTTCTGGCTGCTCCTTTCATCTTGTCTTTTTTTTTTTTTTCCCTCTCTCCCAAATTTCTGCAATAGCTTTGTGCTCACCTGTGACGGAAAGCAAGAGATCACCGTAAAAGGCTTCTGCTTTGCTTAGGATGGTGGACACTGCCTGGAAAAACCTCAGGCGATGGGCAGAAATGAGCTGCAGCGCAGGCCGAAGCATGTGTAATTTACACGAAGCCAACCAGGTATGCTCAGAAAAGCCAGTGAGGGGTCCTGCCCGGTATGGTAGGCCCTGGAGTGAGGGTGAGACCACGTGCATCTTCTCTCCCCTCAGTCAGCTCAGTTCTCGCCCTACTCCTTGTCAACTCCGAGTTCACTCCAGGTGCTAAAGCAGACATAACTTCAACCACTCTGTCCGCCCAGACCCAAGGCGGCTGCTGCAGTAAGTACTGAACAAAGCCTCCTCGGTGGGCAGGAGATCATACAGCTGTCTCCCAGCAGGTGCCTCCCGAAAGCGCTCACACCGAGATTTCGGACTCTGCAAGTTTCGCCTTAGTTAGGTTATGCTAACTTTAGACTCCAACCCCCACGTGAGCTGTGACTCCACTTATCATTTCGGGGCCTTAGCTCACAAGCCTTGTGGCTGTTTTTCATCTTTCTGATACCTCAGTGAGGCTGCTCGTGGGCAGGGAGCTGGGGTGCAAGCCTGAACCTCACTGACAGGACAGTGACCTTGGGTCTGAAGTGCTCCTCCCGCCCCCCACGCCAACTCCAGGGTGTCTGGACTTAGAGCTCTGTGGGTTCCCCCCCTGCAGGGACAAAGCCAACATCCTTACTCATCACGCGACCTCTCAAGAGTCCATCCACAAAGACACGAGGGGAAAGAGATGCACAAAAATAATTTAGAAGCCCCCCCGCCCCAAAACACACACACACACCTCTCTCCATATAAATAACTGAATACTGCTAACGGCAACTGAGAGAGGGAGAGAGAAAGTTATCACATAAATAAATAAATAAACATAAATAAATAAAATAAATAATAGGTTTGCTAGGAGCCCCAGGCAGAATGGTCCCCTAGCGTTGTCTGAAGGCGGTCTGACGGGAGGCTCTGGGGCCTCTTTCACTGCTGTCCCGCTAATGAGGTTCCGTGGCTCCGTGATGGGAGACTGGAGCCCAGTTTGCGTTCCTGGGCAGGGAAGAGGGTTATTTACAGTTGCTGTACATGCCCGTCCAGGGCACCTGCCTCTGTCCCAGGCACCTGCCATCCGGCCTCCTGCGGTGACAGCATCGGCATCCGTCCATCTGGGCGGGTGGGCCCAGCGCGGGGCCAGAGGCATCATGGGACGGCCGGGTCGTCCAGGGCCGTCTGAGGTGCCTCGCTCTGCTCTCCTGGGGGAGGAAGGCCTGGTGGGTGGTTGCACAGGCTGATGTGACGGGAAAGACTGGGGGATGGGGGAGACGGGTCACTGCTTTCAAGAAAAAGGATCTTTTTTTGTTCAAATGTTGTCCCTGGGGTGTGAAGGATAGAGAGTGTTTGGTCCCTGCTTCCCCATAGCTGGCCCCAGTATCCAGAGCCGGGCACAGTCCCCCGCACTATGTCCCTCCATGCCCTGTCCCGCTGCTGTTGCCAGTGCAAACTTGAAACTCACCCACAGGCTCCGGAAAGGCCAGTCAGCTGGTGAGGGGGATGCCCAAGAGTTTATTTTAAGGATCCTCTCCCGCACACCCCTGTTCTGAGTGCCTGCTGTGGGTGAAGCAACTGGTGGTATTTGTGGGGTGGAGATCAGCTTACCCGTGCTGCCCAGCCCCGGGCCGGGGGAAGACGAGGAGGGCAGGAATGAAGGTGGGGGCTGAGCTGTCAGAAGCCTCAGAAGCCGGCAGAATCCCAGGATACAGAGGGTCCAAGCCCCTGTCCCCTTACGCTCTCTGGATTTGGGTCTTTCCCCCCAAAACCTGAGCTGCTGTGCCCCATCCTGGCAAAATTCCTGAGAGGCAAGGGGTGGGTGGGCTCCGGGCGGGGGAGGGGGCAGGCAGGCACCAACGGGAGCGTAAGGCCAGACTGGCCGGTGCTGGGGGCTGGCAGCTGGCCACGGCACTGGGGGCTGAGGCAAATCTGGGCTGTGGGGTTGTGGACCAAGCTGTCCTGACTGTCCACTGTGTCCTTTCTCAGGGAGGTTCAGGGGCTCTGGGAACAGCCAAGAGGCTGGCTAAGCCATGGTGGGGGGGGGGGCTCTCCATTGCTAGAACCTACTGGGCTGCTTTTCCTGACCACGCCAACATAATGGGGTGGGGCAGAATGACCCCTGCCCTTTTGCGTCTAGACTCACAGAGAACCCATTTCCTCTCTCCTGACACTTCCTCCCTACTGAAACATCCACGATCCCTACCCAGGCCCCCTCCTCTCCCCCCTCCAATAGCCTTCGAGCCTTTGCTCTGGCCTGTCTGGGGAGTTGAAAGGCCTGACCCCTTCTCTGGGGCCTGACTGCCTTTGGTTTCCTCTCCTCCCACCCCACGAGGGTCCACACACGCGGGTCAGGAGGCTGAATGAGGGGAGAATGAGGGCAGGTGTGATGCTAGCTTTCCATATGTGTCCTGGGAGCAGTGGGTGCGCAGAACTCTGCTTTCCTGGCCAGGGCCAAATGCTGGAGTCACGGACCCATCGCTTCTTACAAAACCTTGAGATTTTTGGTGCCAACAGAGGGTGGTTCTCGCCAAACGCCCAGGTCCGAGCTGAGCCCCAGGGTGGTGCTGGTGGAGGCTCCTAGCAGCTTGACATAGAGGCTGAAGGCCCCGGTACCCTCTTTTCTTCCTCCCCAGGAGAGCAGGAAGGACAGGGTCCAAGAGCCTTCAAGGTCCGTCACCAAGGAGAAGGCAGGGTGGGCAGGGAGGGGGACAGGCTGGCAGAGTGAAAGGGGCCCCCCCTGCAGGCAGCTGGCTCAGGAGCGGGCCCTTGCTTAGCGCCTCGTGCTAGAGTAGCTTTCTGCTGAGCTGCAGCTGTGACTCCGGCTCCGGGAGCCCAGGCTGGGGCTGCGGGAGCTGGAGCTGCTGCTAGTGCGGGTGCGGCTGCGGCTGCGGCTGCGGCTCCGGCTGCGGCTCCGGGAATAGCTGCGGCTGGCCGAGCGGCTGCTGCTGCTGCTGTACCAGGAGGAGGCGCTGCTGAGGCTGCTGGACGAAGAGGGACTGGGCCGGTAGTAGGGGATGGGGCGTTTCCGGGCACTGCGGAGAGCAGACGGAGCGCGCTGGAGGACCAGACTCCGCCCCGCCCCAGTCCTGAGAGCGCCCGGCCGGCTCCCTGGGAAAAGGGGACCCTTCCACTTCCCAGGCCCTCGGGGAAACCCTCCTTTTACACTCCTTGTGCTGCCCTGAAACCATCCCAGCCTCATGCTGGTGTCTTGGGAAGTCATTGATCTCACTTCTTAACAAAGCAAGCCTGGGGCTCAGAGCCTCCAGCTGGCAACAGGATCTACATCTAGACTTTAATTGAAGTTTTGTTTTGCTATTTTTACTTTGACTAGAACCTTCTATTTACGATAAAGAGGCTGATTTTCCATGTACTGTAGTATATCGTGTATTCCTTTTGAATGAAATGTATGGACCTCTAAGCATATCTATTTAAAGAAAATTAAGTAAACTACACTACCCTTACTAAACAGACAAGTCAAAAGTGCTTAGATGCTGCTGGGTGACAAGTTTGGGAAACACTGAGTGGATTCATCAAGACGGACTATTTGAGGTTGACTAAGGAAACAAGAGCGCCTTTTAGAAATGCCACTTTATCTCAGCCTTCCTTGAAGTCAACCCCAAGGACCCCTCTGGTCAATGCAGTGGGTTAGGACTTCCTGTGTGCCAGGGTGTTCTGTGGCTATCTGAGAAGGTGATGCTATTACCCCCATCTCATTGTTTGGGGCACAAGTGCTTTTTCCTCCTCCAGGTCATCTCTAGGGAGGAGGCACTAGGCACCCCAGCCCCAATCCCTCGAGTCTCTGGATGGAGTGGCTGGCCCTTGGAGGGCCGGAAGGAAGAGTCCAACTGATTGTTTGTTAGGAGCCAATTTTAGGGCAGGACTCGGCCATTCTTCCTGCTTTCAAGGCCTGAGAAATACGTGTCCACTCAGACCTCAGGCTTCTTTTCTAGGGCTTTTCCATCTAAGATCTTACGTGTTACAGGAAACCTTATCCATCTAGTCTGACCATTCAATCTGTAACAAGGGCACCCTGAGGGTTCTAGTGTTCTGCATTTCAGTTTACATCTGTTTGCCCCCTTGCATTTCATCCTCATGATACTCCTGGGAGTCATTTCCTTCCATGTTACATGGGTGAGAACTGAAGATCTGGGAGGTAAAGAGCCTTTCCCAGCTTACCTGGAAAATGGCACAGCCGGGATTCCACTCCAGAAACAGTGCTCTCTCCCTCACCAACCAGGGCTCCCTCTGAGTCCCTTTGGCATCTAAAAGATCCTTCTTGTCCCCTCCACACTTGGTGCAGGATGTGATCAGGGTCTATTAAAGCGGGCTTGTGGTTCTGACCCTGATCTGTCTCCACTGGCCAGCTCCACCCCCAGGCAAAGGCCCTGCCCCACTGCTTTGGCCCCCGTTGCCTGGACGCGACCTCCCAGCCCCCTCCGCAGACCCGGGCCACACCCTCTGGGCCCGAGGACGGATTCCTCAGGCTGGCCCCACCCCTGTCCCAGGCACCCATCTTGGTCCCGCCCCGGAGGCCCTGCCTCTTCCCAGAAGGGCCCACAAAGTGCGTCTGAGCTCCCACAATCCTGAAATCCAGCTCCAAGGGGACACGGGTAGAACCCGGGGCCTCGGTGGGAGTGAGGGTGAAGGTGGGCACCCCCGGCCCTCGGCCTCACCTGGTTATCCTCCGTGCCTCCAAGTGGCTCGGGGAGTCTCTCCGGCGCTTCCGCATGGGCGAGTAGGACCGCCGTCTCCGACGCGCTCGCTCGCGCTCCCGCTGCTGCGAGTCCTCATTGTACTTGGGGTCCCGCTCCCTGAAGGGATGCGGGGGTTACTGGGGAGCTGGGGCTGGCTTTCCTGCGTGACCCAGGGGCACTCACTTTCTCTCACCTGTGCCCTGCACCCCACTGGGGCAGGGGATGGTTAGTCCTGGGGCATGCGGAAGGGAAGGGGACAGGGCTGTGGTTCAATACTGGGGGCGGGGAGGGGGGTGGGGGGGGGAGGCCGGGCGTCTGCCCGGGTGTCAGCCTTCGAGGGTGGGCATTACAGGGGCGCGAGTGCTGAGGGGTGAGGATGTGAACGTCAAGAGGGCCCGGGTGCATGTGTAAGAACTGGGGGCTCTGAATGTGGGGATGAAGGGTGGTGCTAGGTGTGCGAAGAGACTGAGGGCGGGGGATGTGAATTCTGGGGTGTGGCTGGCTGTACATTACGGGCGGGGTATATTGGGACTCAAGGATATGTTTGGGGGCCCCAAACATATCCCCTCCAGCGGAGACAAAACTACAAGGATGCTGGGTAGTCTCCGCATTCCTCCCCCTGCAGTGCTGGACGAAAGGGGAGCAGGGGCGGGGCTTGGCTGACGGTCCCCAGAGGCGAGGGCAGGAGGCCAGGGAGGCGGGGCCTGTGCTTGGAGGCGGGGCCTGTACCTGCTGGGGCTGTACCGCGAGTAGCTGGGGCTGCGGCGCGCTCGCGAGCTTCTGCTGGGCGGGCTCCTCTTGCCGGACTTGGAGGAATAGCTGGAAGAGCGCGAGTAGGACCTGCGGGAGAGTCAACAGTCCCGGAGGGGCCTGCTGGGCTTCGCCGGGGTCGTCCCGGATGTGCAGGGCTTTAGTCAGCGGGTCCCCCTGAGGGAGGCCTTTCTCTTTCCGGATGCCAGGCCGAGGAATCTGGCCCTTTCCCGAGAATGAAATTCCCTCTCTTTGGGGCGATAAATAATAATTTTGACAACTTCAACTTCTTCTTACTGAGTTCTTACGATCTGAGGCCACTCATTAGCTGTGTTACCTTGAACAGGTGATTTCACTTCTTTGGGCCTGTTTTTTCATCTATAAAATGGGGGTAAATAATCGTACTTACCCTATAGAGTTGTAAATTAAATGAGTAAATTAGGGTCAGTCACACACCTCCCATAGGCAGCACACAGGAAATGTTAGCTATGATTGTTAAGTATTTTATTACGTGTCAGACACTGAGCTAATGCTTTGTGTGCATAATCTCACTGAATCCTCAACACATCCTAGGATGAGGTACTATTATCAACCCCATTCCACAGATGGGGAAACCGAGGCACAGAGAGGTGAATGTTTTCACTGTGCAGATAAGGAAACTGAGGCTCGGAGAAGTTATCTGAGGCCCAGGGCCACCAGCTAGGGATGGGTACCGCAGACATTCAAACTCAAGTCTCTCTGACTCCTTTCCCCCCGAGGGCCACAGTTACCATAACTAGCTCCCGAAGGAGGAAAGCACTGAGGAACAGAGGTCAAAACGGCACTCACCTTTTTCCGGACGAGGTGGATCGGCTTCGGGTGTACCTGGGGGAA
>CM052889.1:67595605-67685136 GCA_028534135.1 Potos flavus
TCAGAGCATTTTAGGTCAGTGGGCATGGGCATAATGGTAAATAACACCAAATCACAGAGACACTTATTCCCTTTTGAGTCTTTTCTGGTCCTTCTGATTACATTAATGAGAAATTCCGGGCTGGGTACTAGTGGGTTTCCACCATCTCTGTAACATTGGCAATCTCCCAGACCTTGGGCAGGCAACTGTTGCTAACCAGAATTACATACACTGTCTTTATGTATTTTCATATATAAATCATGTATTTTGCAGGTGCTTTCTACTTAGGACGAGTGCTATAAATTTCCATGTAAGATAGTGGTGTAAATTTCCTCATATTAAAAAAATGAGTTTATTAAAGTAAGAGTACCAGTAGTACAGGGATATGGTTAAAATCAAGAAGGGGCCATATAGGTGGTTTAAGTTTGGGAAACTTTGATGTAGCCCATTTTGCAGATGGGGGAACTGAGACTCAAAGAAGAGTGAAGGCTTGCTCAAAATCACCCAACGACAGGGTCCTGTCTTCTGTGTTCCCACCCTGCCTGGGGCCATGTGAAGGTCCTCTTGGGTTCTCAGTAAGGGCATGTTCCTTTGGTTTGGGCCAAGAGTCAAGTTCCAAACACGTTAATATGGTTTGCATGCTCATGATGATCTGGCCCCTGCTGACTCCTCCAATCTCAGCTCCTGGCACGCTCCTCTCTGGACTACTTGTTCCTCCTGGAATATCCCTGTTCCTTCCCTGTCTCCAGGCCTTAGAACATTCCCACTGCCTGGAACCCTCTTCCCTCCCCTCCTCACCTGACAATAATAACTACTCATGGTTCAGGCTTTAGTTTAACCTCTCCTTTTCTGGGAGGCCTTCCTTGACATCTCCCTGAATCTAGCTGGGTGACCCTCATTGTGCTACCACGGCCCCCAGCCTCTACGCATCCCCTGTCCCTAGACTCACTTGGTCTTACAGGTGTCCGTGTCGTTCTCCCCCCACCCCCCATCACTGAACTACTTGGGGAGAGGACTCATGTCTCTGGATACTGTATTCCAGCACCTCGGACAGAGCCTGATACATCTGTCCTAGGTCATGAACAAATAGTTGTGAAATTAACATTTGAGCTTCTTAGTGTCCTGGGGGCTTCACAAGCATCACCTTGTATGGTCCTCCCACCAACCCTCAGGAGACTGGCACTATTCTCCCTGATTTACAGGGAAGACTCAGAACCGTTAGTTACCTCCTCAAGGCCACCCAGAGTCTCAACCCCTGATCTGTCCAGCTTCAAAGCCCATGCCCCTGTCACCCCACCAGTCCCCCACCTTCACTGTCGAAGAGTCCCTGGATTTAGAGCTGATGATGTCTCTTCCACTCAGCCCTCTGCTCACTGCTGACATGACATAAATAGCCATGAACTTAGAGATCATTTATATTTCAAAATGAAAGACTGGGTCTAAATGATTTAATCTGGCCGTCCACAGAGATCAAATGAAGCAGGGAACCACTAGATGCTACTCAGGCTTTAGCTTCAATGCTGTGACAGATCCGTGTTTGAATCCTCACGCTGGCCCTTATGATCCTGAGTTTCTTAACTACTCCGAGTCTCAGTTTCCCCACCAGCTAAAAAAGGTCTCTGATAATACTTATCCCATAAAGGTTCTATGAGGATTAAGGAAGATGATCCCTGGCAAGCACTTGGCATGGCACCTAGCATATAGTCAGGGCTCGGCACATATTAGCAGTCATTATTATCAGTTGTTATTACTATTGCTATTCTTTTTGTTGTTGTTGTTGGTTTCTGCCCTGGAGTATATAAGTAGACACCTATCCTCCCTGTCTCATCTGGGAGTATCACTGCCTGTTCTGGGAGACACTGACATTTGCTCTGACCCGGCCTGGCTCCCAGGCAGGCTTGGGTGCGAACCGAAGCCAGGGATGTGCCAGGGCAGGCAAACCGGAGGCTCCGTGTGAATGCCACACTGTTTGTCCAGGACTGAAGTGGGCTACGTGTTGGGGACAAAGGGCGCTCTGTCCCTGAAGAAGCCGTTCACGGTTTCTCTGCTAAAGCTTTGCTTATCATGCTGACATCTTGGCCACTTTGAACAAAAGCAGACTCCTACCCCCCAGAAGAAAGAAGACCCCACTGTTAGCACGGCGGAATGTACCAGCGAATCTCTTCCACCCCTCCTGCATCTGCCTCCTTGTATGCTCCTGAGGAAAAGGACCGTGCCATTTTCGTTTCTCCAGCACCAGGCTGAGTGGTTGGCTTCTAGGAGGCGCCTGATAACTGGGAGAGGGATAAGTAGCTGAACGAATGATCGAGAGTCAATGATCGGCGATTTCTACTCACTGTAATTGTGACATTATCCTCAGCGCTTAGCATTTTGCTGTGATTTCTTGAATGAGAGGGTAAAGGGGTAATGAAGTAGAGTTTACAACTGGCTCGTCAGCCACTGCATGGAAGGTTCTCCGCAGGAAAACTGCATCTGGCAAGTGTGTGAAGACACACACACTCACACACAGGCACATACACACACACACTGCAGGTGTCTGGGAACCCTCTGTCCTCTCCACACCCACAAGCTCCCCTACTCTCCACATCTCACATGAGAGGGAAATGTTTGTTAGCATCAGTGAACCTCCACTGACACATCATCACGGCGGACTCCATGGTTTCCATTAGCCATTCACTCTTGTGAACCCAATGGGTTTTGACAAATGGAAACTACGTATCCACCCTTGCAATGTCCTCCTCATCCCTCTCTACTACCTGCCCCTCTCCATCTCTCTACCCGCTGTTCTGCTGGCTGTCTCCTTAGTTCTGCCTTTTCCACAATGTCATAGAGTTGGAATCGTACCATATGTAGCCTTTGGACTCGTTTCTCTCGCTCATTTAAATTTCTTCCATGTCTTTTCATGGCTTGACAGCTCATTTCTTTTTAGTGCTGAATAATATTCCCTTGTCTGGATGTACTACAGTTTATTTAGTCACCTACTGAAGGATGTCTTAGGTGATTCTAAGTTTAGGCAATTATGAATAAAGCTGCTACGAACATCAAGGAGCAGGTTTTTGTGTTGACACAAGGTTTCAATGCATTTAAATGTTTTTACATGACAGCGACTTCAAAGGAATTTAATGTTAGACTTTCTCCTGGGATTACTGGTAAAACTGACATTTGTTTTTGCCTGCCCATCTCCATCCTTCCTGATATCAGTACCCTGACTTTTCTTTCAGAGAGCCGGACTTCCCCCAAGTTTTGTGTATGTGGGAAGGCTACTCTTTAACCCCGAGGGTAGCATGTGACAAATTGTTGCCAAGAGCACATCTCCTGGGCCACAGTGATTGGCCCGAGGGTGGGCGAATGACCCCAGATGGGCCAAGCACAAACCATGAGAATCTGCCCTGGTATTTTGCTGCAATTTTTGGGAAAGGGGCATTCTCCTTCTAACAGCTGGCTAAACGGATAGAAAGGTTAGCATATGTGAATGCTGTTGGCATATGTGCCCATGTTTTGGGAGTGTCTGCTTGAGAATGAAGCCAGTAGAGAGGGAAGCAGAGATGAGAGATGGAATGGGCAAGGCAGATTCTCAATGATGTATTTTTGAGCCGGGATCCAGCTGTACCTAAAGCTGATGCAGGGTTCCCTTGGATTTTTTTTTTTTTTTATCCCCCAAATTATGCCACTTTGGGTTTTCTCTCTCTTGCAAATCAAAGACTCCTGGGTTATGGGTGGGAAGTGGGTGGGTACAGGGCTAAGGTGAGAGACTGAGATGGTAGAGCTAGCAGACCCCTCCTCCCCTACCCCTCCTCCAGCCCAGGTGCACTGACCTTGACTCTCTGCCCCTGCTGGTGGGGGAGAGATTCTCCAAAGTGGCCCCCTTGTTCTGGGGTGAGGAGGTGGTGAAGGAGTTCCCTGAATCGGAGGTGTTGCCAGAGTTGAGCTCCCGGCTCTTGGTGAGGCCCCCACTGGGGCTCCCTTTCTCTTGACCCCGCGACCTGGCTGAGCTGATTTGCGTGGAGGGTGGTGAAGAAGTGTCATTGCCTGAGTCATACTCCTGGGAGCGTCCTCGGGAGGTGGTGAGCGGGCTGGCTGTTTTGGTAAAGAGGTCAGCTGCAGACCCCGACCCAGTGATCTGAAAGCAAAAACACCCGTTGGACACTGCTGATCGCTGGGCCTGTGCTCTGTGTCTAAATAACCAAGAAATGTTTACCGTCATGATGCACTGTAACGAAAGGAAAGAGAGAGAGAGAGAAGAGGAAAGAGAGACGCCAAAAAAACAAAAGCACAAATTCCTGAAAGAATTCCACAGAAAGGAGATATTTTTTTTACCCCCTGCTAGAGTAACTGGAAGATTTAGGTATCATGCAGAGAAAAAGCATGCGATCCAGATTAAACCAAAGAAAAAGAAAATTATACAAAATTTAATTTCTAATGAGTTAACTCAAACAAAAGTGACAACTCAATCGAAAGGGGGGTGTGTCACACCCTTAACCTAAAACAATAATAAAAATAAAGGAAGGGGGAGGGGAAAAGAAATGGGACAATGGGCATGAAAAACATATATCTTTTAACTAAAAAAAAAAAGAGATAAAGCCAAAATTTTAAACTTCAACCAAATCCTCAATGAATTTGACTTTTTTTTTTTTAAGAAAAAGTTCCCTGAATAGAACCCTAAACAAATATATCGCATGGGGAAAAGAAATGAAATAAAGAGAGGTTGTTTTTTTTTTTTTTTAAATATAAAGTCAAGGTCACAAAATGACATTTTAGTAGTTTTCAACTAAAGGGGAAAAGAAAGGGGGACAAAAAAAAAATGGAAGTCAAACAGTCTGACTGAAAACAAACGAAAAAAAAGCTCTCTACAGATATTTGTGTGTGTCCTTTTCCCCCTGGAGAAGGTAGCTAAGGCTCTCGAGTGGCTTCTAATAAATTCTCTCATGTCTTTGCGGATTATATCCACTTACCAAGCAAGAGCTCCTCCTTTAGTAGGTAGGTAAGGTGTAAGAGAAAGGGAAGAGCGGGCAACGTGAGTCCATCATTAGAGTCGAAAATGACAAGAAAAAACACACACCTTTCTGCACACCCTCACACTTGGCCCTGAGCTTTGAGTTTTGGTTTTTCAGTGTTCCTACTAGGCGAGGCATCAGTTCTGTTTGGTTTTCTCAGCAAGGGGACCTCAAGCCATCAACACTAATCTCGTCAGTCCCTTGGTGCCCGAGCTGGATCAAGAAACCCTGGCTGAAAATGCAGCGGGGGCTAGAGCTTGCCTCCCTGGAGGTGTCAAGATCGCGAGGATGTGCTTCGGACAAAGGGCGTTGGGAGGGGCTGGGACATTTGGCCTTGGGGTGAGTGGGAATGGGGAGGTCTGCTCTGGGACAGAGAAGGGAACGGAAGTTGAGCGAGCCCTTGGGAAGGCAGTGGTGTATTCAGAAGCACAGTGGATGGTTTTCTTTAAATGTTCAGAGCAGTGTCACGGCTGTGATGACACTGTGTTCCCTGCCAACAGTACTGTGCTTATGTAGCTGTAGGCAAGAGGGACTCCTGCCCTGGGCCTCCTCCAGCGATAACCGTCCTCATGCGGCAAGAAATCTGTGGGGCCGGGAGGACGCTACCTGGAAACCACTTTCCCGGAGACCACCTTATGGGCCTCTGAGATCCCAGAATTCTCTGTTTAAACGGCCTCTGAGCCCGCTTCCAGGGTCTCTGCAGGCTCATCCGTGGATCTGTTCTCCTGGGGACACACCAGGCTTCAGGTATGCACGCTCTCAGGTCCACGGGTGGCCATTTGGACACAGCTTCGATGTTCAGGGTGAGGCGTCCACGTGCACGTGTGGGAGGCCCACAGTGTTGGTTGGTGCAAGCGGTAGGAGGAGAAAGGGAGGGGCCGGGGCCTTGAGGCAGGGTCCCCCCCCCCACCACCACACTGCCATGATGTGGCTGGCTGCTCCGAGGGATGTGAGATTCTAAAATCAAACCTGACTTTCCAGATCATTTTCAAGGTATGTTTGCCAAGACAGGAGAACATACTATGTTTATGTTTGCTGGCTTGATTTATGAACATTGAGATGTATAGTGTGTGGGGCTCCTTCTCTACTCTTGCCTTGGGCCCCACGCACATTAGTGAGGTCTCACCATCAAGAGCCTGCTTCCCTCCTGCCCCTTATTCCTTCTACCTTGGGTGTAAAGCAGTGGGACTCTGGGGTTCTCTTACAGAACCATTTCTGCCTTTGGAGCAATTGGTCATGAGGGTGAGACACAGAGACACGAGAGCTGCGAGGGTGACAGCAAACTCTGGCAGCTCAGGATGTCAGCTTCCGGACGGGGGGGTGTGGGGGGGGAGGGAAACGTCCTTTGTGGATCTCCCAGGAGGCTTTGCACACGGACACAAGGTGATGGTCCAGCTTTACCAAGTTCTCCTCAGCACAGCTGCAGCTTCATCTGCCTGATGACCGGTGAGCTTTGCTTTGGGACAAGGGAATATTCCTCAAGTGGAGTTTTGTTGGGTGAGACTTCTTTAAAAACAATGTAAAGGCCCTGTTCCCATGCAGCTCCTCCTTTTTGTCTTCCCATCTGCAGTATCGATGCTGTGTCTTCCCCTGCTCTCGGAGCAACGTGTGTATTTCTACCACCTCCGTCAGGAATGAGAAAGCATGGGGTCTGATGGGCTCTCAGACTGGGCACTGGTCCAGGGATGGGTACAGATAAGCTTTGCCTCGGAGATGGTGACGCTTTGGTGGCCAGTATATCACAAATGAACCAGGCAAGCCCTTTTTGGAGGCAGCCAGGCCGGAAGATCACTCTAACGGAGGGGCTTGTGAGTATAACGGCTTCCACTATCCATCCATTCTAACGGACTCGCTACCTGGGGGCATCCAGGCTGGCCTTCCTCTCCCTTGTTCCCAGCCCTGACTACCAATTTCAAAGCATTTGACCATGGGTCCCCATGGGCAAGGATTTCCTGAGTGTCAGGCCCTTCCAGGCTAGCGGATACAGAAGGGAATTTGCCCTGTTCGCATTCTCACCCCTACACCCTGAGCTCACAGACACACTTTCAGCACGTCTCCACCTGACCTTGACCATTATCCACACGTAACTTGTATAATTAGAACTGAGAGGTGCACCAAGCATCACGCTTTTCCATCCTTTCCAGAAAACACAGATAAAGGGCCTCTGAAATGTTCTCATTGGGTTGACCCTCGTGCCTGAAAATACCAACATCTCCTGCTTATTTAAAAGTCCCATTTCTTTGGATGAATATAAATTCTTCGACATGGTTGACAGTATCCTTTACAGCCCAACCCGGGGTATTTGGCAGGTCTCCTCTCTTCCACATACCCCCACTGTGGCCCCACAACCTAAGCCAATCGGTCAGAATTTTCTTGGTTCTGCCGCCACATCTTGCTCTCCCAATCCCAGGGCATTCGCACATGCCAATTCCTCTGCCTAGATTTATACATCCTCCAGGTTACATATCACTTCGTCTAGAAAGCCTTCTCTAATCCCCCAGGTCAGGATGGCACAACACTCCACCGTTCATCCATTCATTCACTCTTTCATTCATTTACTCCTTTAAAAATGAGTGGCTTGTGTGTGCCACAGCACTGTTACTCAGTGGGCTAATTGCTTGTTTTATTGCCTGTCTCTGCATCTGAGTGGGAATTTGGAGAAGGCAGAGGCCATGCATGACCGGCTCGGTACTGTACCCCAGTAACCAGCAGTGCCTGGCACAGAGTAAGTGCTCACTAAATCTGGCTACACGAACACAGCTGCTCCACAGGCCCTTACAAGCCTGAGCTTGGAAGCCTGGGCCCATCCTAACTTGATTCAGTGGGGAAGAATGCTGTGATCAGCCCCTGGTGAGGTCCAACTAGGTAATTGCCAACTTTGGGAATTTGATGGCTTTGTAAAGGAGGGACTGGCCCCGATCATATTCAGAACAATTCGGAAAAACTAGGTGGATTCTTGGCTGAAGGCTGGTGTCTCGAGACCAGCTCAGGATTGGCTGATCAAGAGATGTGATCAAGAGATGACCTTTAGCACTGCATTCCAGGCCTGCGGCAGAGAGAAGGAATACCGTCTGTTCTCTCTCTCCTTCCCGGCCCGCCTCAGACCCAGCACCCTCAGAGAAAGCACCCAGGGGCTGTGTCTACACATTCTCGACAGCTTAAGTTCCAGGCTGAGGTGAGAAGCTCCAGATCTAAGAAGACTTCCAGATGAGACAGGCTATGCTTGGTCTCCTTACTTCCTTTCCACTCTCTACTACCCTGGGAGGTCAGCTTAGAAAATAGGCTGGGGCTGGCCATTTGCACGTAACAGGGCTGTTAGCCTGTACTTTGTTCAGATTATGAAAAGATGCTCCCTCTGGCCAGACAAATCTGGATAGTTTAATGGCCTCTTCGTTTCAGACCCCATCTTCTCCAGAGCTCTCTATTCACCCTACGCAAAGAGGAGATATTAGATAGATATCTCTAATAGATATCTCTATTCACCCTACGCAAAGATATTGACGGGAGCCAAAGATTGAATGTGCGTGCGCATGCGCGCGTGACAGCCATGATAATGCAAAGGAGACCTTCATGATAGACAACAGAGGCCCCTGTGTTCTGATCTCTGCTCCTTCCTAGACAAGTACTCACTCACATAAGATGCCAACAGCTGTCCACTCATTGACATGACAAGATGGCTCCTACCTGCTCCTCATTTAGATAACAGCCCTCTCAAAAGTCATCTTTGAAGAGTTCTTCATCTGTTGGGAATTTCTCTTCTAAGCATTAACTGACCTTTGCCCTTGTCCTCCCAGCTAGGCTGAAAACAGTGCCCAAGGACTTGCTAGGAGGAGTCATTCTAGACCCACCATTGTCCAATAGCAATGCCCTCATGGTACCTGGTGCCCCCGTTCAAGACTTGGAACCCTCATACCAGGAGGTTGAGGGTTCTTCGCTCTGCTCTGGCTCCTTCCTCCATAGCAGCCTTGTCCTTATTTCCCTGTCTTCACAAAGGCCTGCCTGTGGGGCTTGGCATAAAAACCCAGCCCCTGTAAGATCTGCTTAATTACCAAGTGGAAAAAACAAAAAAGATCTGTCTTAATATGGATTATCCCCAAAATCAGGACAGGAATTTGAATGCTAGTAGTTGATCTGAGAGGACAAGGAACTTCTGTAGGGGAGTGGGGAAATGAGATGAGGGAGAAGAGCCAATGAAAGACGGGTTATCAAACCAGCTACGGTGGAGGACACTCTGGGAGCCCATGAGGACCTGACCCCACCAAGGAGGGAGCTGGGCTATTTATATGCCAACGCCCCACCACTCACAGCGTGAAGGCTGCACCCAGTGGGTGTCAATTCTCTAGGGTGTTCATACTGCCACATGGCCAACCAAAGCAGTCTTTGCCGGACAGAGAGCATCTTCCGAAAGCTGGAGGTTGGCCGTGTGTCCTGAAGCCGAGAGGGTGAAGGGATATGAATGAACAGGATCTGGTTCAACCCCCCTAATCATCATTGGAAAACTGACAGGTCAAGTTCTGTTTTGTTTCAGCTACCTTTTCTTTAGCCCACTTAGTATATATGTACTTAGATACATAGCCTGCTTGACAGTAAATCTGAATTAACTGCCAACATTATAGAATGGGGCAGTTTCGCATAGCAGCTCTATTTCTAGTTTGTGCTGAAGAATAAGATCCGACAACACTAGGTCCACATCCTTGCTCACTAATAATCGGCTCGAGAGAATTGCAGCTGCCCGTTTTAGGCTTTTCTGGTGCCCAGCCCCACAGTTGCCCCACAGTGATCCCAGTTGCTCCTATCTATTAACTGCCTGGCCCCTGAGAGCTCTGAGTTTGTGACCCTCTGTTCTTAATGTTTGCCACGACCCTGACCACTCTGAAGGAACCACAAACACAGTGCCTCCTGTATGACCCATCTCTCCCTTCCAGAACTATGAAAATGGATTGCTCTATCCTCCCCAGCTTGATCCTTTTCATCCCTCTTGGACTTTTGGCAATGGAAGGAACCAGGAGACCAGGGCCATTAAGCCATACCCAGATCCTGGAGCTATGACAAGCTCTTCCCTTCTGGATCAGGACTGCCAATCTCAGATTTTTTTTTTCCTAAGAACAAACTGTATTTCACAAACTCATGGCTATTTGAAGAAAGCAAACAAGCATTTCCCCTTTAGTTCCTTGGCCCCCTCCTACGTGAAGCTCCGATTTTTTTTTCTCTTGAAACCATAAGCATGACTCATCTCCCTGTTTCTTAATATACTCAATGTTAACACTTGGGTTTTTCTAATAAGTAATTAAATCCCCCCACCACAAACTCCAGCTCCTGGCATTTCACCGGGAGTCTCTCAGCCCTCCAGGGAAGCTGGCACTGTTATTTATTGTTTTTGTTTCAAATCATTATTTAATCAAGAACGGGGAAAAAAGGCAACCTCTCACTTACACTTCAAAATTTAATTTCAGCTGAATTCTGAGATCAAGAGGCAGCACGGCCTAATAGGTTACAAAAATACAATCAAGAAGAGAATTCCAATTAAACTGAACAAGTCCATTTACTGAGCTTCAAATGGCCCCATGGAGAGAAATGGCTATAAATTTTTTTTCCCTCTCTGCCATATGGGGGACTGGAAATTCTCATGTGACTATAGAGCTGCGTGGCAGAGCTTTTAGCTAGAGGGTTCTGGTTATTCCTAAAAAAAAAAATCCTTTTGTTCCACAAAGACATTAAGTTTATTTTCCGTGCTGTCGTTCATCTTCCTTTGTACACTAGTTAGGAAGATAGAAAAACGAATGGGTTCGTTGACCTCTGGGAGTCTGGGTGAGAGGAGGCGGGATGTGGGGAAGGCAAGATGACAGAGTCCTTCAGGGCTGGGGCGACCCCATGGGGCAGTGCACTGCAATTGACCTTGGGCCCAAGGAAGTGGCCCGGCCTCCTCTGTCTCTCCCCCACCCAATCACAGGCAGGAAGCTGAGGGGAAATGGCAGCTTTGGGGGCCCCCGGCCCACCGGTTCCTAAAAATCTCCATATGGATCCAGTCAGACAAATTTTGCACCAGCCCAAACTGAAATGGAGAAAAGCTGAGTTCAGTGTAATGAGTTTTTCATCCGGCTAACGGCATCTGATTTAAGGGCTCCTCCTTTCTTTGGAGGCCACGTCAGTATTACTTCTTCCAGTGGTAAGACGTCACTTTCGTGACGGAAGATGGTGGTTTTCTTTTATTCTGAACAGATGTGGTAAAAGTAAAAGTTGACAATGCTGTGCCACTTTCCATTAAAAAGACCCAACAACCACAACAGGTCCCCCTAAGTGCCCGTCTCATACTGCCCTTCCTCCGCATCCTGGTCTCTCTCTCCTTGAAACTGCAGTGAGTGCTGTGGCACGTCTGAGTCTCCTGGGTGAGCGAGGGCTCAAAGGCTTTTGCAGAATGTGTGAGAGCCTGGGTCAGGGGTCTGAAGGCCAGGGCCACCGTATGCTTTCCCCTATCTGCAAAATGGGATGCATCCCTCCATCCTGCCTTACTCCTAGGCTTGCTCTGAAATTCACCTCAGATTGTGGACATGATTAAGCTTTCTGAACCCAGAAATACTTCGAAAACATCACATCGGGGTTTATTAGGAGCAAGCTTAATAAAACCACTGTGATGACAAATAATAGTGCTAGCAACGATTGCATATCGAGTGTTCGTAATGTCCCAAGCATTGGGCTAAGTTTCTCACACAGAAGTGAAACTGCATGAGGGTAGGATCCTTGTCTGTCTTGGTCACTGCTGTTCCCCCAGTGCCTGGAACAGTGCCTGGCACACAGTAGGTGCTGAATGCATATTTCCTAAGTGAATGGATCCCCCGACTCACTCCATCCTCACAATCACTCTATGAAGTAGGTATGATTATTAGCCCAGAGTATAGATGAGGACACTGAGGCCCAGGGAAGTAAAATGGCACAAGGGAAGTCATGTCATTAAGCACACGGACTCTGGGGGCAGACTTTCTGGGTTTGGATCCTAACTTCTCCATTTCATTTAGCTGCTCTTCACCAAATTGTTCTAGGCCATAGAACATGGCCACCATGTTCTAGGAGCCCACTAAAATGGGCATATTAGTGGAAGCTCCCTTGAAGGGCTATTATAAGAAATAGATGAGGTGGCGCATGTAAAGAATTCAGCCTAGCACCTGGCACATAGTAGGTGCTCAGTTGGCATTGGTGGTTGTTGTTACCCAGGGTCGCCCAGGGAGAAAACATCAAGAACCTGAGTCTACAGATCGGTGCCAAAGCCCATGACTTCATCACTGCACTCTACTGCTTCCTCTTGCTGACAGATTTCATGAGGAAATCTTTTTGGACCTCAGGTTTTCTGCTCTCCTTCTTGTTCTTGTTCCTCTCCTTCTTCTTCCTCTTCTTTTTTCCCTCCTCTTCTCTTTCTCCTTCCTCTTCCTCTTCTTTCTCTTCTTCTTCCTCTCCTCCTCTTCCTTCTTCCTCTTCCTTCTCTTCTTCTTCCTCTTCTTTCTCTTCTTCTTCCTTCCCTTCTCCTCCTCCTCCGTCTCCCTCTTCTTGTCATGGCATCTGCAGGGTTTTATTAGCAAAGAATACACGGCAACTATTGGCCCAAGCTGGAGGCAGGAGGAGGAGAAAAGGAGCCTGTGCTTCTCCTTGGTCTAGCTTCCATCGTGATCGGCCCTCTTCCAGATTCCCTCTCCAGTGAGGGCAGACTTGACAGCGAGCCCCATGCCAACAGGGAAAGGGCTTGGCCAAACCTTGGTGCCACCAATCTCTGTCATCTAACTGGTCCTCTGGTTATCAGAGTAAACTTCTGAGACACAAGCCATGATTCATATCAGTTCCCCTTCCTCCCAACTGGGCCACCTACCAAAGTCACTTCAGCTCTCTGAGCTTGTTTTCCTGTCTGAAAAATGGTGGTAATAATTGCATCTATCTCAAAGAACTGCTTTGTGGATAAAATGGCAACAGCAACAACAACTGTGTAAAGTATGGGATAGTCTCTAAAGTTACTTCACTTTTGTTCTAACAAAAGTGCCTGGTACACAGAGGTATCTCCCCCTCCCTGTATTCATCTCAACTCAATTTGGTGAACCCATCCTTCAAAGCCTAGCTCAAGTGTTCCCTTATTTGTACAGCCCTCTCAGGCACCAAGACAGCACTGTCTTGTCCTTCCTCTGTGGTCCCACTCCACATTGTATTTACTTCCATCACCACCAGGGTTGATAGTCTGGATATCCAGCAACTGATGGGGTGTGGACATCGCCTCATCCGAAGGGAGCTGCCCTTGGTACTGATGGCTGTCCCATATCGCTCTAGTTGCTGAACTGTGAGGAGGTCCCGAGGTACGAGGAGAGGGAGGGGATGGCTTTGGGGACTTGCGGATAGGGTGGTGACAGGGTCTATTAACCAACTAGTGTGCAAGTTTTTGAATATTCGACAACGGAGGAGGAACTGGTGCTCACCGACTCAATCTCAGCTCTAATTACAACACTTATCTCACTGTAGTGCAGCCTTCTGTTGACTACCAGGCTGAGCTCTGGAGCTCGGGAAGAGTGTTTTATTCATCTCTGTCTCCCTGATGCCGTGAACGGAGATGGTTGAGTGGAGATAAAGAACATGAATGAGCTGTGAAGGGTCCCTAAATCATCTCCTTGGGACCCTCCATTTGGATTTGGGCTCTGACAAGCAAGAGGGCTTCAGGTTATCTTTGGCTCACCAACTAGGATTTCAATAAGATACAACCCCAAATTTACATATTCACTTATGCAAATATGCCCCCTCGATGTAATATGCCTGTCCTTGATTTTTTAAAGAGCAGTGCATTGGAAATACCTGCATCAGAGTGTGGCAGGAGCCAGGGCGTAGAAGACCCCCCACATGCAGGCTCCTGCTTATCCCTAGAACCCCAACTCTTGCCCTGGAATTCTGCTTCCATCCCCAACTCCAGTCTTTGTTTCCTGCTTCCTTCGGCCGAGTCTTGCTCAGCACTAGTTTCTGAGTTGTCTCCTCTGCCCGAATCTAAGGCTAACCGTAGGATCCCTTCCCTGCCTGCCACCTCCCACCCCATCTCAGCATCTCTGCTCAATTGTGCGTTGTCTTTTATAGGCACAGATTGTCCTATATTCACCAGATCCTGAGAGCCATGGCGGAGCTGACCCTTGATAGATGTTTTGGGAGATAATTGGTAGATCTGAATGAGTGATTGGATGGATTCTTTGGGGGCAGTGACTCTGCTGTTGAGCCCGGTGCTTGGCACAGGGGAAGATCCTGGGCCAGGACTCTCAGAAAACCTGGGGTCCAACCTGATACCTTCGTCCATCTCTGCCTTTTGCAGGAGAGAAGAGGAGAAAGGGTCTGGTGTGGAGGGCACGCAGAGGGCTAGACTTGGGGGTATCTGATGCCTCCACAAGTCAGAAAAGCATGAGTGGGGTGGGGTGAGCCATTAGGGCTGCAGCTGCTATGCAGGATGGAGGAAGCTGAAAGCAGAGGAAGTGGGGGGCCCTGGCTCAGGTCCCAAGTCACGCACAGACTAGCCTGGGCCTGGAGCTGTACTAGTATTACTACGACTACTCCTACAATTACCAGTGCTGCTAACCATTGTCACTGCCCCATTGCTATCTCCGTGGCTACTCTTCCTGCTGCCACTGCTGTTGTTAGCAGCGACCATGAAGTAGCATTTCCCCACTTGTCTGTTGCAATCTAAAACCTAAAGGTTTTACATGAAGTCACTGAGTCCCCATACCATACCTCCTACAAGGCAGGTCTCATTGCTCCCCTCATTTTGCAGGTTTAGAGAAAACTGCGGCATAGAAAGTTTATGGAATTTGCTCATGGTCCCACGGTTGGTAAATGGAGAGCCAGTGCCCAGGATGCTGTAGTCGTGAGACCCACAAATGTTTGCTGAATTCTTCCCCTGTGCCAAGCACTGGGATCGACCGTTTATATGACTTTGTTTTTGTCCACACAGCAGGGTTTCTGAAGAAGAGACTTATTCTCTGCATTTTTTTTTTTTTTTAACAGATGAGGACACAGGGACTCAAAAAGGTTTAAGTAACTCTCTGCAGCTCAGAGCCAGGATCTGACGGCATCATCATAGCCCCGTGTTTTGAATGACTTGGACTTGCCATAGCCCATGGAAGTCATTTCTCTTCTCTGAGTCTCAGGTTCTCAGTCTCTCTTCTTGGAATCAGGGCATTGAGCTAGGTGAGCTCTTAACGTCTGCCCCTTCTAGGTATGGGTGAGCTTTCAGCTCTTCTGACAGGGCTTGGGCCCATGGGAGACACCGAGGCTTCAAGAACCAGAAGCTGGTCTGCTTCCTCACCAGCTGGTGTGGGAGGATCCATTTTTTTTGTTTTTTTTTTTTAAAGAACATCTAGCCTTTTGCAACATCTTGATAGACCCACCCTATTAGGAAACCATCCCAGGTAGGTGATCAAACAAGCCAGCTGCTCCCAATGGCACTTTTTAGTGAGGGTCAGTGGGGGCCACCAAATGGGCTGCCACAAATACCAGGACTAGAAAGATTGGGTGATTTTGACTCACTTCTTCTACCTCTTACGGCCTTTAATTTGAATTGATTTCTAACTTTGCAACAATTTCCCTGGGAGAAAAACGAGATCGTCAAGCCCATTTTCCAGACGAGGAAGTTGAGGCCTGGAGGAGTAGAAGGAATTGTCCAGCCAAGCCAATTGGCTTGGCCACGCACCCAGGCCTCCAGACTCTCTGCCATGCTAGAAAGACCTTTTATAGGACATCAGTGGAGGGGGAAATGCAGGTGGGCGTTTTCCATCTTCAAAATATTTAGTAACCACAAGACACTTCTACAAAGGGGGGCCTGAGGACATTGTGGATGGTTCCAGCTAGGCAGAGGATTGGGGCAAAACGAGACCTTGGTGGCACAGGGCGCCTTGACTGGTAAAGAAGAGTTACCCAGAACGCACTGCAGATGATAACTTGGCGTCAACCAGGCCCAACTACTGTTTATCATCACCTTCCCTTCCTTGACTTTCCTGCAAGCACCCCGAGCTTCTCCTCACTTTCACCTCACCTGAAATTCTCAGATTCACTCATAGCTAGAGGAGACAGGTCCCTGCCAGCTGCCAGCTGCAACTGTAGGCTATGTCAATGTTGTGTCACCTCCTGTTTGTGTATCTGTCCCTTTAGCATCAACAAAAGGCCTTCCCGTACTTCATCTTATTGGATGACCCCAACAATCCCATAGGAAAGGGATTGCAAATTTACCAATAACACTGAATTTCAAAGAAGGGAAAGGACTTCCCCAAAGCCACACAACCAGGGAGTAGCAAAGCTAGGACCTGAGTTCAGCCCCAACCCTGAATCCCTCGCTCAGGAAACTTCCAGGCATCAGACTGTCTGAAGTCACATTCCAGCTCCTCCTTGTGGCCCTGAGGGACCGTCACGTGATTCCATTCAATGCAGGGCTACTAAATTGGATTTGTAACCTCTCTGAGCCTTGGATTTTCTGTCCCATCTGTTGGAAGGGACCAGGGAGGGCAGCCATGCCCTCAATGCCCTGAGACCTTATGCGGACACATGAGAGGACACAGCTCAAGCGCTGTGAGCGCCTCATACGCATTCGAGGCCATGTTTATATAGGCAAAATCAAATCCCCGCAGCTAGTCAGCGCTGCGGGCTAGCTGGCATCTAGGATGCAGACGTCACGGGAAAGCTGGAATGCCTCAGCTACATCCAAGACCCCCTCTCCTCCTTCCTCCTACGGGGTCTCACACATGCATTCCTGCCGGTGTCACTCTGGAGACCAGTGTGTATTTTTCAGCGCTCCCCCTGATAGAAAGCCTGGGTACTTGAGCTTTACTTCCTCCCCCCAACCGAGTGCTGCCAAAGGCTGGGGAATGACCACTTGGTTAATCAGTAAGGAAGTCTGAAAGCCAGTGGGGTGTTTGCCCAAAACTGAGTTAAAATGTGCCGTACACTGCCCTGAACTTGTGCCTCCGCCTCCCCCCAAGTGTCACGGCCAAGATTGGCCGAGGAGGCCATGTGGAATACTTACTACACCCCTGGCCGACAGGAGGCTGAGCATCTGGAGGGGCTGGCTGGGCGGGTGGCTGGAGCGGGCCTCGGGGCTGGCCTTGCCGAGGGTCCTGGAGCAGCGGCGGGAGTGCCTTCGGCGGGACTTCCGCCCTTCCTCGGGGGACCTGCCACGGTGCCTGGGGGACCAGGACAGAGAGATGAGCGGGTCTTCGGAAGGGGAGTGTGGCGGGGGGTGGCTGCGGGGTCTGTAGGATCAGAGGGCTGTAGAAGGGGTCTGGGTATGCTTATATAAACGGCGTGCGCTTCCATCCATCCCTCCAACTGCCCCCCCCCACCTGCTCATTCATTCATTCGCTCCTTCTCTCATTTGTTCATTCGACAAATGTACCTGACTCTCTTTGGGGGGCTGGGAATGCAGCTGGGAAGACAGAAAACATCCTAGCCTGGTTTGCTGAAATGTCCTGGGTGTGTGGGCCTGTCTGTCGCTGTTTGTATGTGACTGCGTGCATGTCTGGGTGTGTCCATCTGCGTTTGTCCATAAATATGACGGTGCCTATCTGGATGTCTTCCTGTATGTGACTTGGCCATCTGTAAGACAGACGCATCCTAGGGACTGTCACCTAAAACTTTTGAAAAAAGAGTAGTTGACAAAAATAACAAAGGAGGCCTTCTGTAAGCTTGTCAGACCCCGGGCTGCAGATGCCCTGTCTGCAGCGGAAAGCGAAGGAATCTGACTCTTTAGAAAGGGTAGATTTTAGATGCTGCTGGCCTGTTAGCTCCTGGCCGCAGGAGTAATAAAGATAACACCCTATTGATTTGCAATCCCCTCTTAGGGCAGTTCTCAGTCCTCTCTCCAACTTGAAGACACAACACAAACAAGGCGGGTATTTCCCATTCTACAGATGAGCACGCTGAGGCTCAGGGCTGTTTGGGGACCTGCCGGAAGTCACACAGCTTGCGAGTGGCAGAACCAGGACCAGGGCAGGGTTTTCTGCCCAGGGGGACTGATGCTTCTTGGTCATGCTCTGGAATGTCCCTCTGGGCTCTGGGGTCTCCAGATCATTTTTACTGGGTGTGTGGCCCCAGGGCCAGCTCTCAGGTTGCTTCGATGGCCCCTGGAGTGTCCCTCAGCCTAACAGGCACTGGGAAGCTCAAGCAGCAACACCGCCAGAAGAGATGACACAAGAAGGGGACCGAGCCTGGGCTCTGCAGTGGGAGCCTCTCCCTAAGCGGTGGGGCGGAGGGCAAGACAGAGCGCAGCAAGCTCCCTGCATCATCTTCTGACCCGGGCCGGCGGGGCTGAGCTGCTAAGAGCTGATTCAGCCTGGGCCGGAGGTCAAGGGCTCTGTCCGAGCTCTGCTAGTCGCTGAGACCTTGCTCAGATGCCTCTGCTCGCCACGATGCAGTTTTCTCAGTTGTACCACAGCAGTGATGCAACGGAGCTCGGTGAGCCGATGCCCTCCAGACAAAGGCCACAGGGCCACGCCTGTGGCTGAATCAGCATGGTTATGAGGGAGCTGAAGTGGAGAATGTCTCCGTACGAGAGGGTTGGAGAGGGCCTAGTATGGGCGGGTGGCAGGTGACTTTAAGGAACTGGGCCTTTGTTCCAGATCAGATGCCGCCATTAAGTGGAGGTGGGACTCTCACTGGGTATCCTCCTAAATCTTGGGGCCTAGACCAAGGCCCAAGCTCTAGCTGGTAAGGAAACAGCAATCCCTCGCGTGAGCAGGATAGAGAGATGCTGGGTCACTTTTGTGTTTTGGACAAAGTGCCTGGGTCACCAGGGCTCTGACCTCACTACCGAGGGGCTCTTGTTTTTGTCTTCATCACTCGAGGTCACAGAGCAACCTTGCCTGATGCCAATGCTCTTTATGGCTGTTGGTCTCCAGTGGGGACACCGAGGCCTACAAGTGATAGTGGCACGTGTCAGGGACATTTTCCTCTTTCTCAAATGCTTCTCACACTTGGCTCCACACTGGCATCACGGGAGGAGATTTAAAAATCTCACCGCCCCGGCCCCGCCTCATCTGAACGAGATTGGAAGGCCTAGAGGGTGGGATCCAGCGATCGGTGTTTTAAAACTTTTCCAAGGTGACTGCAAAGGGCAGTCCCGGTCTAGCTCCTGGTGTTCTTGGGATGATCAAGAGAGAAAATGTATTTGAAACTGTAGCCCCAAGTAGAACTTAACACATATGCCCCCTCTCCTCCCCCTCCTTCTTCCTCCAGACACTGGTTTAACTGGGATGCAGTGGGACCGGGTCAGTGGCATTTTGAAATCTCCTCGGTGACACGAGCACATAGCCAGGTGTGTGGGATGCACGTGAGGAGGGATAAAGCAGCCTCTGACATCCGGAAGCTGGCCTTGCTGCTGTGTCTGCTGGACAGCGCAGGTTTCAAACATCAGCGTCCATCAAGTCCCACTCTTTGTTCTTCTTGCCCATGAGAGAGCCCTACTCCCCCTTCTCCGACTGGCACAGCCCCTGTGTCAGCCCAGAGCGGGTCCAGGTTAGAAGAAACCAGACTTAGAAGGGCCTCAGAACTCAGTACTTTGTGCTGTGTGGCCTTTCATAGGTTGCTCAACCTCTCTGTGCTCACCCTTACGAGAGGGCCCAGTCCAGAGCCAGATTCCCTAGTTCAATCCTAGCTGTCACTTAGTAGCTATACAACTAACAAGTGTTCTGTGCCTCAGTGTTCTCATCTTTACGGTGGGGGAGAACAACAGTAGCTACTTCATAGAGTAGTAGAGGGGATCATGCGGTTTATTCAGGGAGAGGGCTCAGCACCCCACATGGTGGCGGGGGCGGGACTTAGGAAGCACACGTGTGGGCACACGCCACTACTGCTGTTCCCACGCACGGAGGTGGCTGGTTCCCTTTTCTCTACAGGGAGGCGAGGACAGGGCAGTGGCTGGGCGGGGAGATTCCCCCGGGAAGAAGGGCTTACCTGCTCTCACAGCTTGAGGACCGGGACTCGGAGCTCTGCGACCGCGAGGGATAATGGTGATGACGGTGACGGTGAGATTTTCGGGGCCGGCTTCGTGATCTTGGAGGGGGTGACAGGGAGTGAGTCAGAGGAGAAGAAGGGGAGGCGGAGAGGGAGGGAGAGGTGGGGAAAGAAGGAGAGAGAGATTTCGATCTTGTGACACACATCACCCTCTTGCATCCAAGTCACCGTCCCTCCAGAGTCAGGCATCTCCCCCTACCCACCCCCAACCCCGCATCACCCCAGCCCTTCCCCTGGGCTTTCGAGGGCTCCAACCAGCTGTACCGAGCACGAGTGAGTGGCAAGGCTTCCTCTGGAGGAGCTGGCCCGGGTGACTCGGCCTCCTGCCCTGCCGAGGCAGCCCTGATGGCGAGCACACGTGGACAGGAGTGTCACCTCCACTAGTCACCTCTCGCCCCCCTGGAAGCAGGAGTCTCGATCTCAGTCAGCTACCATAATGTGTGACTCAGTCAGGCGAGAGCTCAAGAAAGAAGTGTCCGTGCTTCCAGAATATTGGCGTGCTGTTGGATCTTCTAATTTTTCAAGTGAATGTAGAAATACAGATTTTTTTAAATGTAAAATATTTCTATTTTAAATGGAAGCTCATTTTTTTTAAAGGCACTTTGGGGGAAAAGAAAACACATATGCAGAGTAAATGAGGCCTTTGGGCTGCCAATTTATAACCTCAGACCTGGAAAATTAAGTCCGGCTTCTTCACACGGAGTCAAAAGCCTACTTTCAGAGTTACAAACATGACCAGCAAACAAAAATTCTAACCACAATGAACAATGACCACTACCACTAGTAACGGTATTATCGCAGGTTACTTCAGTTCCCCCCTAAATGATAATAAGGACTCAGAAGTAGTAGGAGCAGAGGCAGTGGTCACTGATGTACAAGGAATGTCAATGATTTGGGCCAAGGCAGGAAGACGGTGGGAGTTAGAGAGGGCTCTATCGGGAGGCAGCCTGGTTATCCCAACAAAGGACTCTGGGATTCTTGTTAATGTGATAAGCAAACCAAAGTCCTTCCCTGCTTAGAACCTTCCCTTTGCTCTCATTTCAAATCTGCACTCTTGACTTGAACCCCGAGCACCCTGAAGAGTCAGCCTCGTGAAACTCTCTAGCTTCCTTGCGTGACTTCTCCTGCCCTGGCTGGGCGGACTCAAGCCAGTCCGAACTGCTCGTGTTCCGGCTCATCTGTGTCCCACTTCACGACGTCCTTGTGATGGTGACGATGACAGGTAGCCCGTATCTAACACGTACTGCCAGCTAGGCGCCACAGTCTAAGTAGTGTTCTTAAATGGACCCATCTCTTCCTCTCAATGACCTATGAAGTAGATTCTCCTATTTCCCAGATGAAGAAACTGAGGCATCGAGTTTAAACCACTTGCCTCACCTGCAGCCTAGAATGGTTACCTCCCATCCTTACCCTCAGTCTAGAATCTTCCTCCTATAGGACGCCCCTGCTTACCACCAAGCCCTCTCTTCAACACCAGAGCTGCCGTGGCGCCCCGGGCTCCTGGGGGTCCCCGCTGGGCCGTGACCTGTCCCATGGCTGCCTCCTATGTGCCGCTGGGAACCATGAGCTCCTTGAGTCCAGAAGAAAATTTGGCTAATCTCTGTCCTTGGGCCAAGCCCAGGGCCTGCCATATCTTAGGGCCTTACTAAGGGATGTTAAATCCAAGGGGGCTAAATCTCTCCAGTGATCGCTTGTTTAGAAGTAGCCCTGACCATGAGACTTGCAAGAAGAACCATCTTTTTTCCTAGCGGCGCCTTGTTTTTCTCACTCTTCCCTCTCCTGACTCTTGTTTTTGGCTCACGTAACCTAGCAATTTCTGCGACTCATCCAGCTCTTGGCACCGGGGAGGGTGGCCACCTTGCTGCCCTCGAGCAGGCGGTCCCTGCCTCAGTGATGATCCCCCCACCCCCTCCGCCCGTGCTCTTAGACTCTGAGTCTATCCCTTGGCTCTGTCTATACCACAGCCCCACCGGACAAGTGATGCAGAGGACTCTGAGAATACTCACTCGGTCTGTGCTTAGCGTGAACGCACACTCAATAGATGGCCAATAACTGCCTTTTGGACTCAAATAGAACAAGCTTGATGATCGGGAAGTTGTTTCCTGAGCTTGTTCAAAGCTCTACTGCTTCCTTCTGGAGCATTCCCCAGGCCCCCTGTGGGGGTTGCTCAAATGTCCTCCTTTACACTGACCTTGGATGAAGTGACCCCTCGGGCAGCAAAGCAGGGCGCCCTCCCTCTGCATCCCTGCCTCCTCCTTTCCCTCCCCAACAGCCAACCGCCTTTCATCCTATTGCCTTTGATCCTTACTTTAGAAGCTTCTTGGCGGGAGATAAAATATTAGTTGATTGGAAAACACATGCACTAACATTTGCAGGGTATAAAGTAGGTGGGTTGTAACCACATTTACTTTTAATTTCTCTGGGAACTGAACTCTGCAGGCAGCGCTAGCTGATTTGAATTTCTACTACCAGCCGTAAATTGTGAACCAGCTGCGGCCCCGAGAGCAGGGGTAGGAGCTGCACTGCCCCCTCCGTGCTGTGCACCCCAGCAGCCCAGGCTCGGACTCACATGCACACTCACGCCCGTGCTCGCAGGTGATCATGCCCCCACCACCACTCACGCAGCCGCGGCACACCTGTGTGCACAGGGAAAGGCCGCCCCGCACCCAGCCTCCCTATGCGTAATGCACACAGGTCAGGAAGCAGCGCGCACGCAACATGCAGAGAATGAGCACCTCCGTGCACGCTGTCTGCCTCCGTGCTCCCACAAGCGGGAGCCTACAGAACGCACTCATGTGAACACAAATACCACACCCACGGCACACATTCGTACCCACGGTCACGCAGATGTCTGCAGGACAGAAATATGTACGGAGATCTACAAACAAGATGCGCACTACACATGGACATCCTCCAGAAAGATACATACGCGGTGGCCGCCAGGCACACGGGCACGCACATTCGCTTCCATGCACGCACACCCCGTATACGCGGCCTTGTGCACTCACACGTACCCGGAGCCCCAGCTGCAGTGCGTCGCTCCGTACTGCCGCTCCCTGCCTCTGTTCCTCTCCCCTACCCCCTTCTCCCTCTCCCTGTTTATTTGGCAACTCCAACACTCCAGCTGTTAAAAGAGGCCAGGTTCCCCTGCTCCCCAAACTGGAGGGAATGTTCCAGGGGGTCTCTACTTACTGTTTTTTGTGCCTCTTCTCATCCCTCCTTTTGCTTTTTGGGCTGGAGGAGCTAAAGGAGAAAAGGCCAATTAATGGAAAGATGCAAAATTCCAGTTACAGATAAAAAGAAACAAGTAGTGAAAATGCTTGACACACAGTGGCCACCAGATCCGGGCAGTTTGGGGACAGACGCTAATCATTTCCAAGACCAGTCACCGATGCGGACTTCTCCATCCAGCAGGGGCAGCTACGGACACGGACCCACACACGGACTGAGAATGGGGTGCATTGGGGGCCATGGCCAGCTTTGGCAGCTTAATAAGAACAGCGGTAAATAAAGTGATACCTGCCATTTTTCGAGGACTTCTTACAAGTGAACACTCTGCTAAATACTTTTTGTCAGCAGTCTTATTTTATTCCCCCTGCAAGCATGGGGAGAGGCACGTTTAACACGTACTTATTTTACAGATGGGGAAACCGAGCCTCAGCTAGGCTAAGAAACTTGGCCAGGATCACGCAAGAGAGCTGGGATGTGGCCCCAGACTGTGGATCCCCAGAGCCCATGCTGTTGACTGATGTTCAATCAATTTGTAAGAGAAAAGAATGGAATATGCAGGGAGATGCTCTGAAGCTTCTTGAGGCTTGGCAGATTCAGAAATGTTCTGCTCATGGCTATTTAACTATCTGTTTTGTTTTTTAAGTCAGAGAGTTGGGGTATGGGTCCAATGGACAGTGATGAGTCGGGGTCCCAGCATCATCAACTAGAGGCCCCAGGGCGTGAATGCTCTTTGGTTGTACTGGCTTTGGAGAGTCCGCCAAGAATGCACGACGGCCTCAGTCCCGGAGAAGGGTAAAACCTCATCCAACTCATCCAACTGAAGTGGCACCGCGACGTTAGCTGTGCGATTTCTCTCCACGTTTGAGACTCAGCCTGGGCAGTGGAAGAGCCCAGAACCTTACTGAAAGGTCCAGGTTCACGCCCCACTTCTGCCACTCAGTCGCTGTGGGACACGAGGCAAGTTACAACCTGTCCTTGGAAGACCCGGTTTCCTTGACCGTGAAGTGGGGCCATTGCTCAGGCTGCTGGGCTGAGGGGCTGGATGACACTGGTGATCACCCTCTACCTGTTAACTGGGCAAACAGAAGGGCTCTGCCCTCTGCCAACTGCTCCAGATGTGGCTGGTACTTAAGACGCCACAGTAGGGAGTCCCGATTCTCTGTCTGACAGATCTGGGCGTGAATTTTGGCTCTGCCACCTCACTGTGTTTGCGGACACACCTGTCACATCTCCTGCCTGAATCTCAGTTTCTTCATCTGTAAAATGGGAATAATAAACGCATCCACTGTACTGGGTTATGAGGGAGATCAGCGGAAATTCAACACGCACGCACACAGCGTGGGGCTCAGTGTAGGACCCAATTTATAGCAAGGACCCCGTCGACGACAGCTCGATCTGTGCTCACTTAGTGTTTCCAGTGCAGTCGGACTTGGCTTCTGTCCCTTGGCTAGGATCTGGGGAGGCTTTGGCAGGATTGGGGGGGTGGTGGGCTGAGGTTTCCCGACATGCCCCAATCCAGGATTTCAACGAGTGCTAAAACGAGCAGACTCTGACCAGGGTAGTGAGACTTTCCAGGAAGGGGCATCGGCGGGAGCTGGTCGAGGAGCAGCCATCTGGCCTGACGGAAGTCAAAACCTGGCTGGGAACTCTCAAGGAAACCAGCCCAAGGCCTTCATCTGAGAGGAAACTGAGGCCCAGGAAGATGAAGGGGGCGTGCCAAGGAGCACATGCCAGAAGCTGCCTAAAACCTTCTTAGGAAAGCAGGAAAGAAGCAGGCAGCCAGAGGTGAAAAAGATTCTTACCTGTGCCTTCTCTTCTTGGAGAACGACCTGATGAAAGGAATTAAAAGGAAGAGAGAGAGGGAGGGAGGGAAGGGAGCGAGGAGGAAGGGAAAAAAGGGATGGAGGGAGAGAAGACAATAAACACAGGTGAGCTGAGGTTTTTTTTTTTCCCTGGGACAAATGTATCAGTGCGTTTGTGATCATGCGACATGGGGGTCGGTCGGGACACCTGGCGAATCCTCCTCCTCTCAGATTTCGAAGACTGTGAAGACCATATGGGAGACACTGGTTTGCATTTTGAATTTCCAGTCAAAACCACCAGTGCTTCGATCCTCACCTCAAATTGTCCGTGAGCCAATCTCAGGTGGGAGTGCATGGGGGGACATACGGGAGTCCTCCGCATCCTCCCCGACCCCCGATCTCACCTTCACCTCTCTCTACCTACTCGTGGATTCTTCATCACCATCCTCCTCATCGTCAGGGACAACCGGCTCCCCTATGTGGAACCCTCACTGGGCGCCGGGCTCTGTGCTAAGAGTCTCTCACACCCAACCCCACTCAGTCTTCACCCAAACCCTGCGAGGTTCTACTAACAACAGCTTTACAGACACTGAAGCTCAGAGAAGTTAGGTAAGTTGCCCAAAGTCACACAGCTTCACCCAGGTAACTCCTGCGGATTCTTCAGAGTTCCATTCAGACATCGCCTCCTTGTAGCATTTTCTGATCCCCTCAGCCTGGTCGGGCGCCCACTCTCTGCTCCCACAAGCTTGGGTGAGCGTCTGAGCTTAGCCTTGTAGTACAAACCTCTGCACGTTATAATTATCCATCTCCCCGACTAGGATGGGAGCAACTCAAGGGCAACCGCTGGATTTTGGTCACTGCTCTCTTCCTGGGGCCCAGATTCCTCATTCACGACACATACTGGGTATTGAATAAATGGATGTGAAAAATGGGATTTTTTTTTTTTAGCCCTGAAGTCATGCTAATTGAGGGAAAAAAAAGACAAATCTCTGTGCACTCCCCACCCCTAGCTCCTGTCTTCAAACAAGTCAACTGTCATTAACCCAGCATCTCAAGACCTTGGAGAAGCTGGGCCGGAAGGAAGGTGGTGGCCAGCAGGTGCTCTGGAAAGGATCAGGAACAGTTTCTCTCCCTCCTCATCTCCTATTTATGGGCCTCCTTCCCTCTCCACCTCCACCCCCTGGGCTGGCTGTTGCTGGCAGAAAAAGCCTGCTTCTAACCTTCTGGCACAGTCTCTTTTTCATGAGGAGAAACCCTTGAGTGGGAAGCCACTCGAGTTCCACAATCCGGATATGGAAAAGTGCCCCAAACTGGGACAGATAGGTCAGCAGAGGAAGGTGACAGGATGGCAGTCTAAGTCAAGGGCAGGCCCCTACCTCCACAGGGGAGCCCATGTTGGGAAAGGCTTCTAACACCAAATTAACAATCTTTTGCTCCTCGACTTGCCCCCGTCTTGGGTCAAGCACGGACTCAGCATCAGTCGGGGTGTCTGGGCGGGCCGTGGGCATAGCAGGTGACAGCAGACTGAGTTGAGATCATTCTGGCAACAAGGGACCACACTCCTGGCTTGGAAAAAGCCACTTTGGGGCCACTCTGAACCAGGGGTGAGAAGCAGGGGGAAAACCCCAACGAACGCTTACCTTTTGTTTCACTGTGACTGTCTAAGGGCACAAGTTACCCACCACCGACGGAGGGAGATTGGAAGATAGGGCTGAGCAAAGAGAGGACACACACCTCTCTTTCCCTGTCATCCACGGCCAAACACAGCAGGCCAAACACAGCAAACGACTTACAGGGGAAATGTCACACTCCCTGCCCCCAGGGGCCCAGCGGGCTTAGTCACCGAGGGGGCATGGTGGGGCCCTAGCAAAGCACAGCAGCCTCACACTGTCTACACGCACGGCAACCCCTCAGCCTCGCTGATAGCTTCCTGTGGGAAAATCGGTCCAGTGAAGACAGCTGCTGGTTTTACAGAGGAACTAGAAAACTTGACTTTTTTCATTGCACCATCTCTCAATTATAAAATGTTGAATTGGCCCACGGACCACAGATTTGAGTCCTCTGGTGTACATCCTTCCAGTCCTTTCTTCCCCATATACACGTGTGTGTGCGTGCGTGTGTGTGTGTGTAGCAGGCACCTTTTGGAATGTGCGTCCAGTTCACGGTGCCCCTTAACTACTATCCATGAGGGTGGACAATCCCAGAAGCCGCGTTTACATGATCCCATCCTCGAGGACAAGCTGGTCCAACCACGGTGTTGGACCTTGGGAATTTGGAACGAGGGACAAACAAGACCGAGAGCTTCAGTGTCTTCTGGCGGCTGGGCCGGCCGCACGGACGGAGGGGCACAGGGGGCAGCCGGCTCTCCCCACGTGGAACAGGGACCGTGTATCCTGCCTGGGTGCTACCAGCTCTCCGCTCCTTGGTTCTAGATCCTCACTGGGGCCTGGCTGGTCCCTGAGACATTCCTGTCTCCTTATCATCAAACAAACCCCCTTCCGGCCAGAGTTAGCTTTTGGGGGCCTCAGGTCCTGGCAACCAGAGCTCCAAGTTATACAGGGAAAAGGAAATACCAACACACACAGGAGTATCTTCCCTAAGTGAAATGATAAGCTTATCACCAGAGAACTTCTGGCGCCACCCACTCTCCCCCAACGCCCCACCCACCCGGGGCGTCCCTGTTTGCTGAGGCGGAAGGACAGTACCTGTGTCGCTTATGTTTTTTGGAGCCTTTCTTCTTCTTTTTCTTGACAGGCGATGGACTATATGACGGGGACCTGGGTGGGGGGGAGAAGACACCTTCAGTGGGAGCTCCTTCAGGATCAGGGCCGGCTTCAGAGAGCCTTCTCCAGCCCCCGCACAAGGATCATAGCAATCCTGATATTATCAGTACTTGCGATTATTGATTTGCTATCATCGGATTTGCATTTTTTTTCAACATCACTCTGTGTTTTACATGCATTATCTCACTTTATCTTTCCACACGCTTCTTAGGCAGGCCTGATGGTTACCTTCCTTTTACAGACAAGGAAAGGGAGGTTCAGAGAGGTAGAGTGACTTGCCCAAAGACACACTGCTAGGAAGTGGCTGAGCCGAGATTCAAATAGATGACAGGGGCCTTGCTCTCAATCCCTTTATCGTCCCTCCTGGTCAGGCCAAATATTTTGTGTCTGCTCTCCTCCCCCCAGCTATGCTCCTCCTCTCAGATACTTTAGGTCTTTCTTCTGCCTTACCCCAGCTCCCTGGTAAGACTGAGCCCCTGGAGAAGACCTCATCAGGCTGTGGTCAGCATGGTGCTCCCAGGGGTTCCCCAAGAAACAGAGCCACCCCAGGACCATGATTCTGATTCTGATTCAAGACTGAGGTTCAAGTGACCCGAGTTCCAATCTTGACTGTACCCCCGACTCATGAAGTCACCTTGGGCATGTCACTGCCCATCTCTGGGTCCCTTATTTCCCCAGTGACAAAATACTACAGTTGAAACAGGTGAGGATGTCAACGGGGACCTCTCAGAGAGCAGGTTGGGTACGAGACTATAGGGAGCAGTGGGGACCGTGGCAAACCAGAGAGCATATGCTTCTCAGATCAGCCGTAGGTCTTGTGTGGGAATGCAGCCCTGGGCTTCTGGAACACCTGCCTTTTCAACAGATGTCACCAGAAAAACACAATTTCATGTGAAATCCCCTGGTTTTTTAATGTCGGCCACCAATTGAAAAGACAAAAAATACCTTGTAGGTCAAACACAACAAATCTACAGGGGGAAATACAGGGTTGAGAACAACCTGACTCTTAGGGAACCACAACACCTGTCCCCAAACACATGCTCAGTGGACATTTATTCAATGAACAATTGAATTAGAGAAGTGTGACTTCCTTCTTTCAAATGTTCTGCCCACCCCTAAAATCAGGAACCTCAAGCCACTTGCCCCAATTCCTCCCATCGCCCTACAACATAGGGTCCTCATTCACATTCCCTTCTGGGTCTTCTTTGGGCCTGTTCTCTTCCAACCAGGCTAAAGGGGTGTGGAGGTGGCAAGAACCATGAAAATCGAGGTGGGGAGTGAGTCATCCAGACGCTGCTCTCTGCTGCCCCCTGCAGGCTTCTTCAAACATTGCCTCCCAGGTTTCCTGTGATTTTCAACCCACCCCTCTAGGTCTGGAACATTGGACATGATTTTAGTCTAGCCAGTGGCAGCTTGGAAGAAAATCTGGAAATACTTTTAAATTTAAAAAAATTAAAAGGAATTGTACATAGAAAAAAGGAATTGTACATAGAAAAAATCCATGGGGCACACAACGGTCTGTCGCCGGCAAAAAATATAAAGTCTGCTGGTTATTGTTGGCATTCACCTGCTAGTGTGGGAGAATCAACTGAGGGGCCTGGGATCCCTGTAAATTCTGTCACCGCCCCCACCCCATGCCTTTCTCTTCTCATCTCTGAGTGGGGACAATACCGTTTGTCTGGTAAATCATAGTCAAAGGTGAAAGACATCATGGAGATCACAATGCTTATAGCATAGTCCTCCACATGGAGTAAGTTCTAAAAAAAAAAAAATCAATATCCATGGTCTTGATCATGCTGATTCACTTGTCATTTACGATGTGCCAGACACTGTGACAGCTCCTTCCACATCCATTTTTCTCCATCTGATTCTCACAAAATGCCAGGAGATAGGTACTATCACTATTTTATACAAGTGGAAACAGGCACAGAGAGGTGAAGGGTCTTGCTTAAGGTCACACAGCTAGTTAAGAGGCAGAGTGGGGATTCGAACCCAGGGGGAGTCACTGTTTGACTCTGAAACCCACTGGACCCCTATTTTGTCTTCTCCCCCATCTTCAAGTTTTCATCCCCCTTTAGGACGCTCACCTCCTTCTCTTCTTCCGGGTGGATTTCTTCTTTTTCTTCTTCCCCCTGGAGGAAGGTGGTGGTGTCAAGTCTTTGTCGCGGGAGGCACTATGGGGAGCACAGAGTTGGGTGTTAGAGGACACAGGATGCTCCCAGCCCCCAGTCTGGGCTGTTGCAGCCAGGGAAGAAGGACCCAGTTCCTTGGAGGATGAAGGACCCATGGCGAATACCTAATTGCCACCTCATGGCTGATTTGGTCATCCTTTAGATTAAGTGCCTCAAATAAGGAGTTAATGCCGACCTAATGAGACAGACGGTCCACTGTCACCCAAACACCAATTGATTATTTAAAACAGAGTTATAAGAGGTTAACTGCTCCTTAATAGATTTATTATTGAATTTGCAAATGGCTCACCTTGGTAAATAAATCACTTTTTACATAATTAATCGGCAGCTCAGCCCCCCTCTTTCCCCAACACTTGGTATCCATGGTTCCTGCTGGAGATTTAATAGGAGGAGGAAGTTATGTTAAGTAGCAGCTGATTATTAAAAGTATATTTGCCGAGGTCTAATGTAATGAGATACATATCTTATATCGCTTCACAGAACCTCAAAAACCTCTGCTCTTCAGGAATAATTATTTCCCATTCAATTAAATTCAAATGCTCAGGCTGCAGTTAAATGAAGTCAACTTATCTCCTTTTATAATTGGGGCAGGCTCCAGAGATTTTTTTAAAAACACTATCCCATGGCAAAAGGAGATGGGTTTGGGATGAAAGACTGCTTGGGAACTGAAACGTGCCCACCCAGTTGAACTTGACTGGGAAAATGTAATATTAATAAGAATACCATTGTCATTATCAGTGATACCACCACTACCATTTATTTGCCTATTATGTGCCAAGCGTTTGACATTACCCTTTACACTCACAAAAACACTTAGAGGGCAGTACGATTTTCAGGGTCTCGTTTCACAGGTGAAGAACATAAGGCACCGAATCCTGAACTGGCTTTCCAGAGCTACACAGTTAGCAAGCATGGGAGCCGGGATTCGAGGGAAGGCCTGGGTGAGTCCCATCCTGAGGGCTTTCCCACACAACCAACTGCCTTCTCAAACCTGGTTGTGTGGACATTCTCTTGGAAATCGCCCAGCGCTTTCAAGGCTGTCATGCGGTGTGGCCATATTGAATTCCATTCTAAGGTTCTGGATCATTATGGTTGGTGAAAAAAAAATGCCCCAGTGAACAGACTGTATGTGAAGGTCTCTGCATTGCCAATAAATGAAAATCATCTACTTATATGGAGAACATTTTTAAGGGAGTCACTTTAAGCAGATTAAAATAAAATACCACGGGGATTAAGCACTTAGCCCCTTACCTACACTCACATGTTATAAAGAATAAAGAATAGCACACACAGCCAGGAAGAAAACAGGCTGCTGGTGGAAATATGGGAGACCCCATCCAAATTTTTCTGGCAACAAGTGCTCGACACTAAATACTTGTTGGGTGACCAAAGGAGGGATGAATGGATGAAATAATTTAGCCTCTTGTTAAATTTTCTTGTTTCACATAAACACTTCCCAGGGTAACTGTTGCCAGGAATTTGAGAGAAAAAAAAAAAATTTAAGGGAGAAATACTTGAGAAAAAAAAAAAAGCCCTTAAAACAGTGTCTTATAAAATAGAGAGAGATCTCATTGTTTCAGACGATTATTCTCACTGCTTTCTGGAACGCCAGGGTTCCCAGGGAAGCAGGTTTGGGAACCACTGCCTGACACTCCTACGTGAGTGATGGAATAAAATGGAGAAAGACCTTGAATTGGGATAGAGTTGAGGTCTGAGAAGGGGAAAATCAACCCCTTCCACAGATCCCAAATGTCTTTATATAGGTGGGCCTGTATTTCCTCTACCTTTTTTTTCCTCCTGTACCTGTGTGCCTAGGTGTGCCGTCCCAGCAGGGCTGGAGGGGCCGGGAGAGTGGCTAAGTAAGTAGACCGCAGTTACAGAAGGAGCAGGGAAATAGGCAGCCGTTAAGTACGCAGTGAGGACCTAGAGTGGTTCAGTACACAGTGGTCAAAAATACAGAGTATGCGACAGTAAAGAATGCTGGGTCTAGAAGCTGTCACACCTGGATTTACGTTCCTGTCCATTACCTCCTGGCTCAGCAACCCCTGAGTATCATTTTCATGATTTGGGAGATGCGAACAAAACATGACACCTGTGTCCTAAGTGTAGCCACAAGAAATGAGGACCTCACTCGTGCGATGTGCCCAGGGTCTGGCACAGAGCATTCATGTAAATGTCCTTTCTATTATTATAATTATGCATAATAACACAACTACCATTTAGTCATTGATTATATGCTAAGTGACTTTTATGTTCACTTTTAACATTATCACCTTTACGGTGTTTTTTTATCAAGTCGGAAGAGTGGGTCTTCTTCAGAATTCAGGTTCTTAACTAGACAGGCCTGTTCGTGGGCCTCAGAGGTCTAGGAATTCTCAAATGGTAGATGGAATATGGGGAATATTCCTGGAGCATATACACTTTCCCTGGGGGCGGCACTTCTGGCTTCCATGTAATTCTCAAATGAGTTTAGAACCTCTGCCCTAGGAAACCGAGAACTCTAGGACATAGGGAGAGAATCTGGACCAGATTGGGGTCCTCAGGCTAATCTTGACCCTATCACGTCCTGTCCTCAGTTTCCACATCTGTAAAATGGCTGTGACACCCTCTGATTCAGCAGGAACAGGCAAGGATTGTACCTGGGGCACACTGCTGACAAGGACACTGAATTCATTTCCTGCCTGTCACTGAGGGGGTAGATACGAGCCCAGGGCAGCGAGAGGGCGGTGAGTTAGTTTGAGGGGTAGGAATAAAGCTTTCAAACAGCTGGTGAAGCCCAACTGTAAGGATGGTGTTGCTGGGGCGCCTGGGTGGCTCAGTTGTTAAGCATCTGCCTTTGGCTCAGGTCATGATCCAGGGTCCTGGGATCGAGCCCCGCATCGGGCTCCCTGGTCGGCGGGAAGCCTGCTTCTCCCTCACCCACTCCCCCTGCTTGTGTTCCCTTTCTCGCTGTGTTTCCCTTTCTCTGTCAAATACATAAAATCTTAAAAAAAAAAAAAAAAAAAGATGGTGGTGTTGTTAACAAAGTCGATTCTCCAGAGGCCAAAGGCAGACTAGGCTTTCTATGTGCATGGGGTAAAATTTAAAAATAGAAGTCAGGGGATAGATTGGTTTTTTCATTAGCATCAAAGCCAAATGTGGCAGGTGTTGGTCTAGGATTTAAGATCAGAGAGACCATACTTCGAAACTTCCCTCTGCCCCTTACTGGCTGCCTTATTTTGGGCAAGTCTTGTTACCTCTCCGAGCCTCAGTAAAATGTTGTGTCTTCAGGTATCCGCACAGTGCCCGTCACTAGTAAGTGCCCAAGCAATCCTGGATGAGTATCTGAATTGAATGAATGAATGCAAAGATCTGAATCTCAGGAGACAGATGTGGGCTGAAGTCATGACCTGGAATTCAGTGGCTCATGGAGTTATTAAAATGGATAGGAACTAGCTCTATCATTTAAGGAAGGGGCAACAAATTGTGGCCCCCGGGCCAAATCTAGCCTGTCTCCTACTTTTATAAATAAGGTTTTATTGAAACACCTCTCTGCCCATTTGTTTACATATAGTCTGTGGCTGTTTCAGTGCTACAATGTCAGGATTGAGTAGGTGTGGCCATCTGGCACTCTACAGACAAAAAAAATTTGCTGACTTTTGATTGGATTGAAGGGTCTGGAAGAGGCACTTGCAAAAGAAAAGTGGGTGGGAAGAGAGGCCAAACTTCATTTCAGCATCCGCAACTTGAACTTCCTCACTGGACCAAAGAGAGGGTGGGGGCAGCATCTCACCTGCGTGCTCTGGCAGGAATGAGCTCCCGGCAGGCCCTGTCTCTCTCCCAGCTGTTGGTGCCCAAGGCCTCGGTGGCCAGATGTTGGCTCAGCTTTTCCGAGGGTCCATCCTGAGCTGGAACCAGAGGGCTGCTCTGGGGTTCTGTCCTACAGGGAAACAAATAAAGAGGCAGAAACTGTTAGGATATGACAGATTCTTTTTTTAAAGGGAGAGAGAGTGCGCACATGAGTGGAGGTTGGAGGGGCAGAAGGAGAGGGAGAAAGAGAATCTTGACTCAGGTCTCCATCTCACAACCCTGAGATCATGACCTGAGCTGAAATCAAGAGTTGGATGCTTCACTGACTGAGCCTCCTGGTGCCCCAGGACAGGACAGATTCTTAAGGCTCATCAAACATTCACACACATCCTAATATTTCCTAATTTCCCTTGCAGTTAGGTTGGGACCATGAGAGATTATCTCGGGCTCCCACCCAGGTCTCCGGGTGGGAGTGACATGTGTCACTTCCGGCTTGAGGCAGTAAGGACTGTGTGCCTTCTCCAGCTCTCTCTCTCTCTCTCTGTTGCGGTGACCTTGGAGGCCACATACCCTGAAAGGTGAAGCTACTTGGGGGAGGAGAGATGCCTGAGCCGCATCAGACTCTGCATGTTAGAAATAAGCCTTAGTCGGGTTAAGCCACTGAAATGTAGGGGTTTATGTGTTACTGCAGCATTGCCTGGCCTATCCTGACTGAACCACAGGGAGAGGCTGGAAACAGTGTTTCACTTCCTTGCTCAAAACGTGAGCGGAGGAGTGGAGGCCGAGGCGTGACAGAGTTAGTCCCAACTCCCCTTTGCCTGTTCCGTCCCACTTCCCTGCCTTATCTCTGTATGGAATGGATATGCCTAGATTCAAACACTATGTTCACCTCTGAGTAAATAGAGGACTCAGTTTCTCTGCCTTGCAGTTTCTTCAATGACTAAGACAGGGAATAACATTAGTCCTTATAATGTTGAATTGTTATGAAAATAAAAGGCCGTTCCATTTCCCTTTACTCCCACTCTGGTGTCCTTAGCAGGTATAAGGCCACCCAGATGGCATGCGATCCCCATGAAGGCCTGAAGTTGCCTCCTCTGCCTCTGAGAAGAGCTTCAGGCAACTCTAGGAAATTACGTGAGTCCCACCTCTTACTCTGAGTCCTGGAAAGGGGAAGGAAGTCACCTAGGTGCTCCGTCTTTGAAAACACCGTCACCCATACCTCCTGGCCCCCAACAAAGAGGAATCAGGGGCTGGAGAGGCAGAGGTGGGTTTGGCACCATCCAGCAAACTCCCCTTCCACCTCGCCCTGCCTGAAGAGTCCAGATCAATCACTGATCAAAGGCGTTAGCATTTCTCCTGCACCAAGCGCCTGCAGCCAATGCATCAAGACTGGTTTTATGACTCAGGATGAATGCATCTGATAAGCCGCCTGCTCCTTAGGGCCGCCTGGAGAGCAGGCCAAACCCAGTCAATATTGAAGGAAGGGCAGCAAAACACATCCATCTCCGTCAGCTGCTTATCAGTGCATCTCTAGCAGCAGAGCTGAGAGAGGCTGCAAGCCCAGGAGGGATGGAGATTCTTGTCAGGGCTGTCCAGCCGTCCTCACTGCCACCTCTGGGCTTCCAGAACTCCAGGTTTCTCTATACCTCCTGCCCTGCTTCTCCTACTATGGGGGTCCGAGGGCTCCATTCCCATGCCTCCAGTCTATTCATGTGGAATGCTGTCCTGGCTCTTCTCAAACAACTCCGAGCTTGCCATGTCCGCCCAGCCCCCAGCAAGCCTTGCCTCTTCCCATGCTTGACCTGGCCTGGGCTAACCTGTGTCCAGTCCAGTTCTAGTGTAGGGCTGCAGCGAGTAAGAGGGAGATGCACTCTGTGATAATGGAGTTTACATTCTACATGCGGGAGCAGGTATAAGCACATACGCAAGTAATAATAGGACTTATTGGATGGCAATAAATAAGAGAATAAGCCAGTGGAATGGGAGGGGGGTGACCATTCTTTTGTACAGAGTATCAGGAAGGCCACTCTAAGGAAGTCACAGGATGGAGGCTTAAAGGATTAGGGGCTAACCTTGCAGTCTGTGGTGGTTTTAAAAACGTGTTCACAGATTCTTTGACAGTCCTGTCATCAAAAGATGAAACCTAATTTCCCTCCCCTTGAATACTGGCTGGGCTTAGTGATCCACTTTTAATGACCAGAAGGTAGGAGAAGCGATAACGTGTGACCTCCAAGACTAGGTCACAAAGGCAGCTTCTGCCTCGCTCCCTCTGGATCGGCCACTCGAGGGAAGCTGTCGGCATGGTGTGAGGACACTCAGGCAGCCCTGTGGAGAACAGCCGGGGCTTCCTGCCAACAGTCAAGCACACAGCAGCCACGTGGGCACGCCGCCTTGGAAGTGGGGCCGGAGCGGCCGGAGTCAAGCCTCAGATGACACTGCGGCCCTGGCCGACGTTGGACCATAGTCTCGCGTGTGATGGTCGGCGGGAGTCACCCAGCCAAGTTCCCGCCTCGCAGAAATGGTGAGACGTTGTTTGTTGCTGCTCTAAGCCACACAGATTTGGGGGGTAATTTGTGGCCCAGTAATATACAAGCTCTACACAGGTTATCTGCGGGAAGTGGGAAACGTGCTCCAGGCAGAAGGAATGGCAGGATCTTTATATACATATAAAGAAGGGCAAGCAGGGCTGGAGGGATAAGGGGGGAAACCAGAGATCGGGTCTTGTAGGTCATGAGACTCTGCGGCCGGGACGGGATGCCTTTTGAACAGGGGAGTGACCTGGTCTGGCGTAAATGCAAATATTACAAGGGTCGCTCCAATCGCTGAAGACACTGGACAGAGGGAGGAGCAACAGAGACAGGGAGACTGAGGCAACTGTCCAGGCTGATCAGTTGGTCAGCGATGAAGATGACAACATCTTCTGGCCAGGTTCTGAGATTTGCAAGAAGAACTCTCATCATTTGCTGCTGTTAAACACAGGATGGGAGAGAATAAGGGAAAGGGAGGAGGGTCAAGGACGACTCAAAGGTTTTTGAGCCTGAGCCACCGGCAGGACGGAGTCCCCACTAATGAGAGGGAGATGGTGATGTCAGGAACAGACACCTGGGGCGACGTAAGCCCTGTTCTAGGATGTGAGAGTCCCTTTGCTACTAGGACTGCAGTTCCAAATATGCACTAGTGACGTCTGATCGTCTTCTCTCACACTAGACTCTGAGCTCCCTGGGACTAGGACCGTGTCTCACCGCCCCATAGCCTGCCACATGGTAAACACTCAACATTTGCTCAATGAATCAATGAAAGAGCACACGCACTGGCTAAAGAGAACACGCATTTGTTTCAAAAGTTAGAAAGGGCTTCTGAGATGGCCTGAGCAAATCCCTTCGTATTAGAGTTGGTGGAGATAAACCGGCCAATGCCTCGGTCAACTTAGCTCAGTCAATGCATTTTCTACTCTACCTCATTTCTCCTAGAAAAGTGATCAGTGAACTTATCAATGGATATGTGTATTGCCCAGGAGGGCCTTGAGCTGGACGCACACAAGAATGGACTTTTGGACTCTGGGGAATTATGGGAAAGCATCACACAAATCTGTATCAGGGGCAAGCCCTCAACAGGGGAAAAAAACCAAAAACAACAAAGTCATGTGAGCCATCTGGCAGTGAATGAATCCATGATGAGTACATGCTGGCATTGTGTGGAAGGTCTCAGTGACCTCCGCTAATGGGGGCAGTGCGGGCACAGGTGGGGAATGCTCCCGCCAGGCCCCGGGGGACAGGGCTTAGGGTGAGGACGACACCTCGTCCATCACTGCCGGCATCAGGGATGGGCAGGTCCTGATGACGGTTTGAGGAGGAAAGGTACGACGGAGTTGCTGCATTTCTAACCTGACACTCCCTGACGTGCTGGATGGCTCTCATTTCCTGTAGCATTGGCTGCACCACCTTGCAGCAGGTACCGCATCTGGGATCTTGCGGTACAACAAAGAAAAGCCAAACAAAACCAGGATTAACTCTTCTACCTGGCAGACAGAGAGCTGTGAGGGAAGGAAGAGAGGAATTCTCTATAATATCATCGAACTTTTAAGACCCTTTTTCAAGATGTTCTGACACGGTGCTTCTCTGCTTTCTTAAAACTGAAAAAGACTCAGAGACCATGTAGTCCCAGGTTTCCAAAACCTCGCACACCTTCAGAGGCTCCCAAGAAGCTGGTAAAAATACAGATGTCTCAGTTCCACCCAGCGATAAGAAATATGAGTCTCAAAGGGATGAAGCCAGGGAATACGCATCTTAAAGAAACATCCCTGGTAACCTCGCCTCCTCTGGATGAAGAGGAATTCCAAACCGATTACCAGAACTAGAAGGCTCTGCATGACCCAGCCTCTGTCCCCACTCGAGACCCCATCTGCTACCCTTCTCTCCGTCTCTTACTCTGCTCGAGCCCCATGGCTTCCTCGCTGTCCCTCACATGGAACAAGGTCTTTGCTCAAAGCCTTTGCCCTTCTGTTCCCTCCCCACTTGGCATGCTGTTCCTGCAGTTCTTTGCAAGGCTGCTTCCTTCCCTTCATTCAAATGTCACCTCCTCGGAGAGGCCCTCTCTGACCCGCTATGTGATTGTGCCCCTCTGTTCATGGTCTCCAGCACGGCAGTCTGAGGAGCCTTCCTCGAGGACATTTGTTACTATTCGAAATTACCATTTTATGTTTATTTGCTAACCACTTGTCTTCTGAACTCGCCTCTTTTCTCCAGGGGATTCTCCTTGAATCCCCAGGGATATAGTGCCTGGCACATCTTTTTGCTCAATAGACATTTATTGAATGACTGACTGGATGGATGGATGGATGGATACATGATGACTGACCCCGTGTGGGAACCACAGATCAGAGTCAACCTCTCCTATGTATAAAGAAGCAGTGGTCCAAGGAGAGGGGCCCATCTGAGGTCACCCAGCATTTCAGCAGACTCGGACCTCAGCCATGGCACCCCCTCTCCCCCATGGCTCCCCTACCCCTCTTCCTTCCCTGCTTTCCACTCTGCATCCTTGAGGGGTTTAAGAAAAATTCTGTGTTCTCTCTTTGCTAAAGAGTCCCAGCAGCTGACTCGTTTTTACCACACGGCCCTTCGATGTTGCATTTAAAAAAAAAAAAAAAAAAAAGCACTTAAAAGGAGGCAAGATCTTCAGGGGACAGCTAAAACAGTGAAGTCAAGGGCCGGCACACTCCAGTTCACAGAGGGAGGGAGGGGGCCATGTGTGCTGAATTCCTCAAGGCCTTCCCGCTCCGTTCCTTCTAATCAGCGACCTGGAGCTCAGATGCTGCTCTCCGTAGTCATGGCAACCAGCAGATTCCCAGCCTCTGATAAAAGTCAGGCCTGAACTTTCTACAAAACTCTCCAAGATGCCCGGCTCCCTAGCTGCTTCCTTGCTTCTCGCATCAAAGCACCCAGCTCCCAGCAAAGTGCTTGTCCGGGCCTGAGCTGGGTACAGATCCTCCTCGCGCCCCAAGCGCCCAGACTGAGTTAAACACCGATCGGGAATCAGAGACGAACGGCGTTGGCCGGGAGCAGGAAGGGACCCCCAGCCCTGGCTCTCCTCTGTACAGAGTGGGGAAACTGAAGCCCCAAGAGGTAAGGGGACTTGGCCAAGCCCACATGAGTGACTCACGTCTGAGCCGTGGCTGGAACCGTGGCCTTCTGTCCCTGAGTCCAGTGCTCTTCCCATGTCACCTAATCATAGCAGCAGCCCACACTCAGCAAGCATCGTGCCCGACACCGGGACCAGCCACCATCTCCGCTGAGCTTCCCCAGAAAGCTAGGGACAGGCGTGGGCATCCCCACTAAGACCCGGGGACAGTGGAGCGGCGAGAACACCAGCTGCCCTGCCCGTTTTTAAGAATCAATCGAGGAAAAAGGAGAGAAATCTAGGAAACACTTGGAACATGTAAGGAAGTAGTAAGTGGGAGCAGAGGGTGAATCTTGGTAATTTCATGGCGAGATAGAGACTTGCCTTATGTGTTTGGAGAAGGGGCTGTATCTCAAGTTTGGCTTGAATGTTGTATCTCACAAACAGGAGTGGCATTTGCTCACTGGATTGGGGACACTTTTTGCCTCCATCCCAGCCCACTAATAGTTTCTCCTGGGTGTAGAGCACTAATCCAGTATCTTGACTGATGTTGACAACCCTCTGTAAAGTACCCAGTTTAGTGAACTTCTCCCCATTTCACAGATGAAGGCCCTGAGACCTGGGGAGGCAAAGGGTCTTGCTTTCCATCCAAGGCTCATGCCCCGGGTTCTTGTTCTGCACTTGCATTCGGGCCTGTGAGTGATCCACCCTTGTCCCTGCACTTGGCCAGACACCTACAATCTGCCTGCTCCAGCAGAGAATGAGGGCCCGCACCCTCGGCTCATGAATCCACCAGGAAGCTCAAGGCTTATCATGGGCCGGACCCCGCCCACAGACAAGATGGATCTGGCTAATTTGTGCCTTGGTTTCTGGGGCTTCAGTCGTGGCCTGAGGCCTTGGTACCAAGTCCTTTTCAAGGTTAATGAAGCTTGGTGAGGGGTCACCTATAGGAGCGGTGACTCTTTGAGCTTTGCAATCATGGCTAGGAAGAATATCGGAGCTTGGGGGAAGACTGGGCATTCCCGAGAGCCACCGAGGGAGACAACACGGGAGTCAGTAATACTCGTCCTAGTAGGAACTGAATGAGAAATGAGAAGTTTTAAGAAGCTGGCATCTCCCTCATTATTTCATTCCTTTACGCAAAGGCTGTTTGCTGAACACCTACTTACTGTCAGATTTCAAGGACCATAAGGTAACTAAGACTTGCTTCTGCCCTCAGCCTGGCAGGGGAATTACAACCGGGAATTGTAGTGTGGTATAGTAATCTCAGAGGGCCAGGAACCACAAGGAGGGCACCTAATCGAGCCTTGAGCATGTGGGTAGGTGGCCATGGAAGGCTTCCTGGCAGATGTACGGAAACTGGTAAGGAGACTGGAGTGCAAAGGACACGGCATTGAACTCAGCGTAACTGCAAAGGAGGCAGGTGTGAGCCGGATGAGACAGAGGGGTGGGGAGGGTAGAGAGCAAGAGTGGAGACCATTTTATTTCACTGAGCAAAGTGCCCTTAAGGTCCATCCACATTGCCACAAATGGCAGGGTCTCCTTTTTCATGGCGGAATAGTATTCCATCCTGTAGCCATAACATGTTCTCTTTATCCACTAGCCCACTGACGGACACTGACGGTGCTTCCATGTCTTGGCTACTGTCAATGACGCCGCAGTGGACATGGGGTACAGGGAGAAAGAAGCTGAGACTGGGGAGGAGGACAGGGGCTGGGTCCTTCAGGGTCACGTGGGGGACAAGACAGGTGCTTCTCACACCCTTCCGTGCACGTGAATCCCCTGGGGATCATGTTAGGCTGGAGGGGCTGACTCAGCAGGTCTGGATTAGGGCCCGAGCTTCTACCCTTCTGACCAAAGCCCAGGGGCTGCTGTGGCTCCCAAAACCACACTCTGAATAACTAGACTGTAGATTTTACAAAGGACTCGACCCAGCTCTGAGGGCTGGCCGACACAGACAAGCCCAGCCCTCTAGCACACTCTCTCTTCCAGCAGGATGACAAGGGTTTGGTTCAGCTCTCAGGGCTGAGAGTATGTGAGGGTGTGTATGTGTGTGTGGCAAACACTCTTGTATATCAAAAATTGTCCAGTTCCCAAGTTCAGGTCAAAGGACAAAGGAACCATATGGAGGAAAATCAGCTCGGCATTTCTTACCCAGCTCAGCCGAGCAGGTCAGGCCCCCAACATGCCTGGGTTGTGGACTCTCATGGCTGGACACATCCATCCTCTGCCCTCCCATCAACCCCAAATTCAGGAAGTCACTTCTCCCTCCTCACGCTGGCCTGTCGATCGTCTATCTGTCTAGGAAGAGAGGGCAAGTGGCTGAGAGGGGGACTGCATTTGATTCTTGGGACTGCCTGGCAGGCAGGCTGCCCCCGACTTGGGAAATAGCCGAGTTCCAAAATGCTGTGGTTTTCCACTTGAACGGGCTGCAAAAAGTAATTCGGTGATGCTGAGTAAGTGCACAGGTTCTGGAGTCCTACTGACCCGGGTTCAAGCCCTGATCCCGCCCAGCTGCATCATCCCAGGCAAGAATAACATCTCTGGCTCCAGCCCAGGGCACCCTCAGGACCTTTCCACCAGCTGGAATTGCAGATGGGGTTTAGATTTCTCCACGGAGCGCGAGGGGCTGACTGTATTTTCTTGCCGGGGAGGGCCTGTGCTGGGTGAGTCCCTTTGGGCATCGTTACAGCCACTGCTGGAGGCACCAGACAAGCAAGATCTGCTGGGAACAGGACAGAAGTCTCCAGCCTAGGGGAGGAGGGGCCTTGGTTCAAGTGCCAAGTAAAGAGTCGTCCCAAGAAGTGCCACGAGGCACTTATTCGCTTATTCTTCATTGAGTCACTGACTCAACAAGTATTTACTGAGCACCTACTATGTGTAGACCACGTCCTAGGCACTGGAGACACAAAGGGAATAAGGCAGAAACAAGCCCTGTTTCGCGGAGCTTGCGTTCTACTGGGATGGGCAGTTAATTACACATAATTAAGTGGTAAATACATAGGCTATTGGATAGAACAGAGAAGAGAAATGAGGATAAAGAAAACTAGACATGCTGAAGGGAGAGGGCTGGAATTTTAAATGGGGTGATCAGAGGAGGCCTCCTTGAGAAGGTTAACATCTGAGCAAGACTTGGAAGTGCTGAGGGAGGGAGCCTCATGCCTGCCATGGAGAAGAGAATGACAGGCAGAGGGCACGGCCAATGCAAAGGCCCTGAGGCAGGAACACACTAGATGCACCGGGGCTAGCGCTGAGTGAGTAAGCAGGACAACATCTGGGGGGTGGGGTAGCAGAGAAATAATGAGGGACCAGATCATGGACAGGCTGGTGGACTACTGCAAGAACTTGACTTTTTCTTTGAGTGACAGGAGAAGCCAGTGGAGGGGTCCAAGAAGAGGAATGCTGAGATCTGACGCAGGCTTTAAAGGGTCTCTCTGGAGGCTTGCTGAGTCTAGTGGGCCAGGGAGCTGGGGCAAACGTAGGAAGAGCAGCCGGGGTTGTGGCAACGATGCACCCAAGAGAAGATGGTGGCTGGGGTCAGCGTTCTCCCTGCTGCAGTAGGGAGAAGTGCTCGGATTCTGGACACAGACTGAAGCTGGAACCAACAGAGTTTGCTCATGGACCGGGTATACGGCCGTGTCAACGAAAGGGGTCAAGGGCGACTCCAAGGTTTTGCTCTGAGCCACTGAGAGGGTGGAGCTGCTGGTGAGTAAGCTGGGGTGTTTGGGATGCCAATGAGACACCCACGTGGAAATGGCGGGTAGCTCGGTACCCAAGACTGGAGTTCAAAGAAGACATGAGCGCTGGGGAAGTGCATTTGAGAGATGTTGGCATTCGGATGGCATTTAAGGCCATGAGATCGGATCTTCTTGGGGGTAAGATGGAGCGACTAGCCAGAGTGAGGTGGGAAGCCGAGGAAGGAAGGAAGCTGCACGCCAGTGAGGTTTTGGAATAACAAGAGGGCTCAACAGGAGTGTCCCAGCCTGGTGGACGGGCCTGTAGAATATACAGCTGACCACTGAGCAACGCAGGGGGTAGGGGCGTCGACCCCCATGCCGTCGGAAATTCATGTATCACTTTTGACTCCCCTAAAACTTAACTACTAACAGCCTGCTGTTGACCAGTTGGCCTTATCAATAACATAAACAGTCGGTTAACACATATTTTGTATATTATATGTATTCTAGACCATATTCTTACAGTAAAGCAAGCTAGAGAAAAGCAAATAAGAACATCATAAGGGTGCACCTGGGTGGCTCGGCAGGTTAAGCATCTGCCTTTGGCTCAGGTCCTGATCTCAGGGTCCTGGGATAGAGCCCTGTGTCAGGCTCCCTGCTCAGTGGGGAATCTACTTCTACCTCTCCCGCTGCCCCTGCCCCACCCCTGCTCGTGCTCTCTCCTGCTCTCTCTCAAATAAATAAATGAAATAGTAAAAAAAAAAAAAAAAAAAAAAAGAACATCATAAGGAAACTACATCTACAGGACTATGCTGTATTTATGGAAAAGAATCCAGGTAGAAGTGGGTCCTGTGTGGTTCAAACCCCGGCTGTTTACAGGTCAGCTGTGCTCACAAAATGTTGGACTCCTCCCATTCATTCATTCCTCGGCTAGTCCTTAATTCTGTGAAGCATCACTTCACTTCCGGGGGAGAGTCATTTCAAGATGCTCCAGACATGCTCCTTCCCCCTCAGAGGCCTTCCTCACAGTCCAGAGGAAGACATGGGTCAGGTTCATGGAGAAACTCTCAGGAGCGAAAGTGACCCAGGAAAGGAGAGGTCCTGAGGAGAGACGGGGCAAGGCTGGAGGAACACGTGCACAGAGAGAGCAGGGTGGGTGGTCTGGAGAGGGTGGGTAGATGGTGGTCGGATTCATCGAACAGACTCTGCCCAGCCACTCATCAGCTGGGTGACCTTAGGCAAATCTCCCCACCCTTCCGGGGAAATACAAATTGCATGCACTTCGGGGGCCTGCCATGAGACTAGAATGGCGTGATGCACGCCCGGTGCTTTCAGGGCGGCCCTTTAAGCCCCAGCCTCACTTTCCAGGGCAGGTCACGTTGTTCTCCAGCCTCACTGCTGACTCTGATCCCCTTTCCCCAGACGGCTCAAGGCAAAGGATTCTGGGAAGGGGAAGGGGAAGGAGGTCGGCATGCCCTTGAGCATCTCGGGAGCCCCTCCCTACCCTGGGACCTTGGCTCTCCACCACCAAGCTAAGTGGCTACTTCAGAACCTAGCAATGGCCCCTTCCATGCTAGGTCCCGGCATCTTTCTGTCTCAATAGCCCAGGGATGAATCTGTCTCTCCCTGTTGTCCCAGAACCACCCACTGGACCCCGTCATCAGCTAGAACTACAGTTGGGGGTCATGGGGCATCTGAGAGTATGTTGCCATTAGGACTCTGTTCCTGCAGACACACACACACACACGCACACACACACACGCACACACGCATGCACTCGCGCCTCCTTCCCCAGGCTGAGGTTTGGAAGAAAATTCCTAATAAGCAGAGAGTGAGCTGCCACTGAAATCTGCAGAGAGGACAGAACAGACAAGCCACAAATCTCGATGGCAGGCGGCGAGCAGGCGGTGAGCTCCTGAGGGCTGGGCTCGTTAGTTTTAAAATAACAGAGCGGAGCAGTGAGATAAAGGGCTTCAGTGGGGGAAACTGTCAGACACCTTGCCTCATGCTGTTGGAACCACCGGAGGGGCCCCATCTCTCCTCCTGGGTTACTGAAACAGACTGCCAGCCGGGGCAGTGTCTGGGCGGCCAGATCACAGAGTAGGAGCTTATCAGGGCAAGGCCAGGCCAGGCAGGGACGCTGAACCCAAGCCTGGAGAAGCCGAGTTCTGCCAAGGGGTATGGAGGGGCGGGGGGGGGGGGGGGGGGGCAAGTGCTACACTCAAAGACACTTGACAAATTAGGAGCTGATCAGGGACCACCATTTGGTTCCTTTGCTGCTGTACTGGATGCTCTTGGCCAGATCCTTGGCTGCAAATGCCTCACAGGTGCCCCTTTCTAGAAGGTTATGTCCACCCCTGGGTGGGGCAGGAAGGCAGTCTGCAGCCGATGACTAACTGACATAGAAATACAAGAGACCTGCCCCCTGGCCTCAAAGTAGGACCAACTCTAGGGTGCAATGCATACCCCAGAGCTCCCCCTGGGATCAGGCTGAAGAGGCAGTCCATCAGAACTCCACTAATCAGCAGAAAGCTCTAAGACTCCGCCCCGAAGCGTCAGCACCAATCACCAGCGAGTTCTTGAACCACACCCTTTCCATCCACCGCCCACCCGCCCCCTCAGCTTTGTCCCAGAGGCCCTATTCTTTGCCATTATGGCTCTTCTCTGACAAAGGATTCCCTGTGGGAGGGAGGGCTCTATAGAGGGAGCAGACGTCTGGCTTTACACAGAAGTGGCCATTTCTCAATGCCAGCCCAGGCATCCAGCTGTCCCACCTGTAGGAAATGGCTCCTCCACAGTAATTCTGATTAAGGAGTGGATGGGAAAGGTCTGTCCCTCCACTGGGACTTCTATCTGCTTTTTAAAAGTCAAACCCATTACCGCAGGATTGCGGGTTTATTAGAGAGCTTTATCTTTATTAGGCAGTCAGTTTTGTGATTATTGCCCACCAACTCTGATAGGTTCCCCTCAGCTCCAGGCAGATGTGGGAGCAGGGGTGGGAGGTGGCAGGGACACAGGACATCTCAGGAGGGGTCAGGGGATCCTGGGACAGCCTCTCCCTAGCACATGAGCAGAGGTCTCTTCAAGCTCCGAGGTTTCTCTCCGAGCTCATGGACCACAGGCAGCCACTGAACAACCAGGAGCCACCCAGAGCTTTGGAATGAGGCAGCCTCACGAGCTCAGAAGCTGGTTCTGCCATTTTCAAGCTGTGATCTTGGGCAAGTCACTTCATTTCTCTTCTGCAGAACGGGGTTAATAATATTGTCCAGTTTGTAGCGATGATGCATGTAAAATGCTTAACACCATTCCTGGTGCAGAGTTAGCACTTGATCAATGTTAGCTGTCACTGTAATTATAATTATTCATCGTAAATAGACTTTGGGACACAGATGCCCAACTTCTCTGTCTTTGCTCCAACTGATCCCTCTGCCCACAGTGCCCCTTCTTCCTTTCTCTGTAAAAAGAAACCCACGCATCCTTCCAGGTTCAGCTCAATGATCTTACCCTCCTTTTCTGACCCTCCACTGCCCATCCCCCAGAGGGAGCACATTCTTTACTCCACCGCGCTCCAGAAACTCTTTGTAAATCCCTCCGAGATATTTCAACATGACCTTGAGCAAGGCCTCTCCTCTGTTTTAGCCTTGGCTTTCTCATTTTGAAAATGGGGATTGGGGCGCCTGGGTGGCTCAGTGGGTTAAGCCTCTGCCTTCGGCTCAGGTCATGATCTCAGGGTCCTAGGATCGAGCCCCGCATCGGGCTCTCTGCTCAGCGGGGAGCCTGCTTCCTCCTCTCTCTCTGCCTGCCTCTCTGCCTACTTGTGATCTCTCTCTGTCAAATAAATAAATAAAATCTTAAAAAAAAAAAAAAGAAAATGGGGATAATACCTTTTACATTGAGGTGGTTGTGGATAATACATATTCATTAAACTAAGCACGATGTCGGATTACTGTAACTATAATTGCAACTCTTATTGAAAGAGGCTTGGTAGCTCCAATATGGCTTATCCTTTCCGCCTCTGAGGAGTGCATGGCTTCCAATCTGAATAGCTTAGGACCCTGAAAACCAGCCCCAAACACCTCTGAAGAACCTGTCCAGTTACAAGATTTTCATAAGTCAGAGTCTTCCTTGGGTCTACATCATTCCCAGCTTCTGACCTTCTTCTGAACACTTTGGGGATGGCACAGTAGGGCTCAGAATCTACCAATATGGCCTCTTCTGGTGCATAAGCTGAAGCCTGCACATACTGACTTCTCTAACTCACTGTGTTAAAGACACAGGATCTCACATTTATTGATCCCTACAACGACAATTCAGGCACTTCACCAGACATCTAAAACTCATTATTTCATTTAAATCCTACAATAAACACTTGGGACGGGTATTGAAAGGGTTGGTTTTAGATGAGAAAACAGAGGTTCAGAGAGGTCTGTAACTTGCCTAAGGACACACAGCAAGCAAGTGAGGGAACACAGAGTTCTCAAGGAACAGTGGTGGGGTGTCCCTGGTCTCCGGACTGAGTGTGGCTACATGATCTAGACTGTGTTTACCCAGATTCTGGGGTAACTATGTCCCTTTCTACTGCTGACCATGGCTTTGCCTCTCCCACACTGACTGGTGCTCCGTCTCCTTCCTATTTCCTCGCCTGCACCCGGTTCCCCGGCTGCTGTCTGCAGTCTATTGACCGAGACACTCAATCAATCAGCCAGCTTGCTCCGACAGCTAAAAAACACCCCGTCGACCAATTTCCCCTCCAGCGCCTTTCTGCGGACCATGAAACCACACTAATTTGGAATTTGCAATGATTTCTGACACAGAACCTGCATTTCTCATTCCGGTAAAAAACAGTCTGAATGAAATGTCATCACATGAACCCCTGGGGGTTTCTGAACAAGGTCCCAGCAGCCAAAAGGCCCCTTTGCCACTTCCTCCTCTTTGTTCCTGTTCCTGATTTCTTCCGCCAGTATCCATTTTTATATTGGATCCTAACTGACGGCACCATCATAAATGCTACTATTACTAATAATAATGATGGCTAATCACAGAACACCCACCAGCTATATGCCAGGCACTGTGGTCGGTGCTTTGCATTTGTTGACTCTGGCAAATCTTCACCGCAATTACTTGAGGCTGGCACAGTTACCAATCCCAGTTTACCAATGAAGAAACCGAGGCAAGAGGAGAACCCACTAATAGATGGGAGAGATGGGATTTGAACCCAGACAGTCTGCCTCCAAGAATCCATGGTCTTAACTCTTACAGCATAGTGCCTTTGGGGCTGGGCACCATGGGAGCCACTTGTGGACCCCATGAACCCCAAAGTGTCTCCTGCTTTGGGCCTCTGAAAGCATCATGCAATGAGACAAGAGAGCTTTGTGTCCTACAGCTGTGAGATCGATGTCTATACCCAGGGCTTAGCAGTCATGGAAAAGTTGCCTCCTGATTCCATCGCCATGGGCAGTCCTGAAAGACACAGAGCCTTCAAAAGAAACTGGCAGCAAGGAGTTTGAGATGGATCTTTCCTAGGTTCAAAATCCTATTTGAGGGTGTTGGTTGCCCTTAGGGACCCACCACCGACCCAAAGCTCTGGTTTCTTCCTACAGATATTTTGCCATATGCTAGTGGTAGAGATGAGAAACACACAACCAGAAAGCTAGACGCTGTCCCACATGTAACTTTGTTGTGCAAAGGCCCTGTGGCAGCCTTTTGCATAAGCTCAGAGTGGACTTGCCTTTGTAGATTTGCAGTAGGGCATCCTCCTTTTGATGGAAGGAGATACTGGCTACTCAGATTGCTTTAGGAATATGGTTTAAGTGGGAAAGAAAGGTAAACTATTAAAAAAAATCACTGAAATGGCTTGATCCTACCAATTACCCATGGGGCTGTTGGGGTATAGACACAGCTATATTATACTGTGGGTTCCCTGAACAAATCTCTCAGTCCCTAGTGGTGGGAGCTGAGGTCTGAGACAGGTGTGGGGGCCTGGCACAAACTAGTCCAACACGCCTCACCCATAATGATGCTGCCTCCCTAGGCACTGCATCTTTTTTTTTTTTTTTAATTTTATTTATTTATTTATTTGACAGAGAGAGAGAGAGAGACACACACAGTGAGAGGGGAAACACAAGCAGGGAGAGTGGGAGAGGGAGAAGCAGGCTCCCGGCCAAGCAGGGAGCCCGATGCGGGGCTCGATCCCAGCACCCCGGGACCATGACCCGAGCCGAAGGCAGTGGCTTAACCGCTTAACCTGCTGAGCCACCAGGTGCCCCGGAACTGCATCTTCATTGTCCCCTTTTTACTTGCACCCAGCTAAGACCATTCCCAGGCACATATAACATGTGTCCAGATGTGTGTGTGTGTATAAGGCAGGGCGGAGCCTGGACCCAGATGTTCTCAGTATCAAGATGCATCATGTGGCAGGGTCCGTTCTGTCTAGAGTGACCATGTAATTCAGAGTCCGAACCGGGACCCTGGGGATTAAAAAGGGTGCTGGTGGTATATGGTCACCCTAGTTATCTGCTGTTTCTGACCTTGAGACTTCAATGTCAACTGTCCCCTCCTCCTCTCCTCCCGAAGGGCCTCTGGCACCTCAAACCTAACCTCTGCAAACCTCACTGACCCCCCCAACACTTTCCTCTCACTCCCCCTACTACCTCTCACCCAAGTGGTGACCTCACCATTGCCCTGGGCCCTCTCTCTCCTATCTGACCCTTCTCGCTTCAGATCACCTTGGTGCCTATCTTCTCTCCACCCCCTCTGCCACCCCCCTGGTCCAAGCCCTCCTTATCTCTCACCCAGACAGCAGTGGCAGTGTCCTCCATCACCCTGGCCCTGTCCAGCCCCCTCTCCATGCAGCAGACAGGGGCATTTTCCAAACACAGGTATGGACACATCACTCCCTTTGGCAGAGCCCTGAGAAGCAAGTCCCAACTTCTCGATGTGGCTCTAGTGGCCTTCAAGGTCCACGGCAGTGCTCTCCAGGTCTGTCATTCTCTGAGGCTTCTCAGCCATTGTGCTCAAACCACCTGGAGTCCTTCTAGGGCCCTTGTTCTGTCAGAGGCAACCTAAGGGCACAGCCTGGAGCCAGACCATGGGGTTTGAACCCTGGTCTTACCCCTCTGTGAGCCTGGACAACTGACTTCACCTCTACGGGCCTTACTTCTTCATCGAGAAGATGTGGATAGTAATAGTACCTACCTCATAGGGTTATTTCATGGATTAATAGTGGGTCTATGTAAAGCTCTTAGAACAGTGCCTGGCACGCACAGTAAGTGCTCTGTGTTCACTAATTAAGAAATGACATCTCTTATCTTACCTTCTTTGACTTGAGGACCTCCCTGCCCATTTTTCAGATTTCAACTTAGAATGTCACCTCCTCCAGGAAGTCCTCCCAGACTACTAAGTCTGTTGTGTTCCTTCTCTATAGCTTTCCATTGCGATTGTCCATTTAATTCTCTGTCCCTGCTCCCCCACCAGACTGTGAGTCCTTTGAGGCAGAGTCTGAGCCTTTTGCTGCATTGTATCCTCAGCACCTAGGAAAGTGCCAGGCCCATTATGTATCTTCAATGAATATTGATTGGATGAGAACTGAATGGATAAAGAGCCTAATCAAGCCAGTGGCTACAGACAGTCTTCTTGAGACTGTTTCTGAGGCCCAGGATACGGAGATTTGTGACAGATGTCTCTCCACGAAAGGCAGGTACAGAAGGGTAGCCGGGCTTTCCCCGAGGACGCTGCGCACAGAAATGGCATGTGGACGTTTTCCCCTGGTTTCCTGCTGCGGATGTCCATAGTTTCCCCTTCCAGAAAACTAGCCCCCCCGCTCCAGGATGCAGAGGACAGGCTGAATCCCAGACTTTGGTGTCCAGGAGCCCCCACCCCTACTGACCTCCTTCTCCTCTCCTCTGGATGTTCCCCCCAGTCAGCCTTTCTGAATCCAGAGGCCTGGGTTCGAATCCCAGCTTTGCCACATACTAGTTATAGCTCCTTGGGCAAACAAATTCACCTCTGTGCCTTGGTTTCCCCATCTGTAACACGGAATGTGTAATCGTGCCTACGTCACTGGGCTGTGGTGAGGTGACACATTTTGTGATGTGTCCAGTACCTGGCCACAGTGCGATAGTGCTTTTCAAGACTTTTTTAAAAACAAGTTCTCCCCACTTCCAAAGTCCTCTCCCCATGTCCCTGCATGGCCAAGTCCTACTGGGTGGACTTCCTCCGTCCATCTGGATGCCCCAGCTGCTTTTATAGCCTCTAGCGAAGATCCAAGGCCGCGGGAGACAGCTGACAACATCCGGGCAGCTGTGCTGTCAACTCAGCTCTGTCTGAACACAGTGGGTTCGAGCCCTTTTTCGAAGCACCAGCTGACCAGTAAACGTCCCTGGCCATCTAGGCATGCGACCATTCCCTTGCATGGCTCAGGCTGGCCTGGGAGACAAGGACTAAGGGGGGCAAGTGCTTTGTTTGTGATGGGATGCCGGGAAGCTCTGGTAGGGCAGTGGGGAGGAGAGATCAGGGAGGAACGAGCCACCAGCGGGTATGTTGTCAAGTCAGCTACTGCTGCGGGCACCTGGAGCATAACCCCGCTGGGGAGCCCCAGAACTGGGAGACCACATGACTCTGTTAATCTACCTGAAGCCCCTCGAGTCTTATTCCTCCACTCCCATCAGTCATGACTGCAGGCTGCTCCCAAGGGGCATTAATTCCTGCTTTGTGTCTGGGCAGAGTGGGCTTGGTGGCCAGAGAGAGCTGACAGGTGAAGAGACGCGGGTCCTGCTGGGGGGAAGTCAGGCTGGCGTGCTCAGGAACTCTGGGCGCCGGGGGCACACAGCGGGGCAACACCTGCACCCCGGCTTTAGCCGCACCTAGCACTGAGTGCGGCAATGCCCCGAAGAAGGCCAACCACCCAGCAAATACCTAACCTCTCTGGAACTTTCACAAGGGGTTCCTGAATGCCGGAAAAAGGAGATTTCACTCCCCTTGTCAGACCCTCCCTTCCTGCTCCCGCTTTCGTTCCACTTTCATTCTCCTTCCCCAGATACTCTCGAGCTTCTGCTCTTCCAAGCATTTTTAGGGGTCAAAGACTGGACAGGATACTCAGGTCTCCCCTCCCCAACCCTTCTTCCAAAAAAGCTCAGAGAGGGGCTCTGACTCGCTCCAGTGAGTGGCAGGACCCAGGTCCCCTGACATCCTGGACTTGTGGCTACTCTGATGATGCTCTGCCTGGAAACAGCATCCCTGGCCGGAGGCGGCAGGGCTGGCTCAGGGCTCAGGAGGTCAGGCTGGGCTGCTGGGTGCGGGGCTGGCTGCATGCGAAGCCTTCCTCCCACCTTGGCCAGGCCTGCGTGGCTCAGCATTTCAAACGCATCCTTATGTACTGGAACCGTCTCGGGAAGAAAATAGGATTTTTGCCTTTTGTTGCAATTTAAAAGACGGGGGGAAATCACAAACACATCCTTCCCTCTCGCCAGAGAACAGCCCATTTGAGAAGATCAATCAAATGTTTTCAGCCAAAGCCTATACAGGTCCACATTTCCCCAAATTACATCAGCTCAGCTGAGAGGAACACGGGAGAGACAGAGGAAGGGGCCATGAGGCAGGGTGAGGGGCCGGGCGGCGGAATTCTCTGCAGTGGAGCAGGGGAGGGGGCTCCACCGTCTGTGTTCACACGTCACGGAGGACAGGAGGAGTGGGGATAAACACTGGATAGCGTCCAGGGCTCCTTCTCTCTGTGGAGAGTCTTGGCTCATGTTCCGAAGAGCTGCAAGGCCCTCCAGAGACCCCCGCTGGGAGTTCAGCCCACTCTCAATCACTCCTGCGGAATATGAAGCTGATCTGGAGACCGACAAGCCACAGCCAGAGATGCTACCAACTCATGGGAGAAATGTCTGCCTGCAGAACGACTCAGCGCTTGTCAAGCCCAGCTCAACATGCGGATCCATCACGATCAACTGGACACTGTGTCCTGGGTTTGTTACTAATGATTATCAAGTTCAAAAATTTGGGAACAGTTTCCAATTAAGACAGTTGCATAAATATATGAATCTTCGTCATCTCCGTTAGTCCTTTCAGGAGGTAACCTTGGAATTGTCCTTGACTTTTTTCTCCCGAGCCCCAGGTCCGACCTATCAGCAAATCTAGATGCTACCTTCAAAATACACCCAGACTCCAATCACTTCTTTCCTCCCGGCTGGCCACCACCTTGCCCAAACCCTCATCACCTCTCACCTGCGTTTTTGCAAGAGCCTCATAATGGACCTCCCTGCTTCCATCTATTCCCCAGAAGGCAGCTGGAGGAATCCTGCTGAAACTCAAGCCAGACCAGGGTACTCCTCCCTTCGAAACCCTCCGATGGCTTCCCTAAAGCCAATCTAATTACAGGCCCACAGAGTCTGGCTCCTGTCGTCACTCTAACCTCACTTCCTACTCTCTTCTACTGCCCCACTGGCCTCCTGGCTGTTTCTCTGACATTTATAATCGACAATTATAATCCTGCCTCAGGACCTTTGCATATGCTATTCCCACAGACATCCAACTGCCTGAAATATCCTTCCTCCAAATATCCACATCTTCCTCCTTCACTTCCTTCAAGTCTTTGCTCAGATGTCACCCTCTCAGTGACATTTTTTCCCTGACAACCCTATATAAACCCTATTTAAAATCAAACCCCTCCCCATTTTACACTTACCTCTTCCTACTTTACTTCCCCCTATAGTACCGTACACTTTGTACTATGACATAACCATTTACATGTGTATTTTGTTTAATGTACATGTCCCCCAACCACTGCCAGGAGAATCTAAGTTCCATGAGGACAGGGATTTTTTTAGTGTTTTGTGTTCATACCTATTTCCCCAGACTCTTGGATAGTGCCTGGTACACACCCAGGCCTTGTTAATATTTGTTAAATGAATAAGTGAGTGGATTCAAGATTCCTCCTATAATAGAATCCTTTACCCTGAGTTGTATTCTCTTACGCTTCCTTGAGCAGGAAAAAAAGGGGTGGAATTGGATTTGTGTGCTGAGCTTGTTATCGTCATGTGATCTTGGGTTTACGCAGGGGTATGTGATGTGTAGGTGAATGTCATCTGTTATAGGTTCGGACTGTGTGTTGGGGGGGGAAGGTTGAGGACAACAGGATTCATGAGCAGATTTAGGGTATGGTATAGCCCTTAACTGCTGTGTGACTTTGAAGAAGTTGCCTGCCCTCTCTGAGAGATAGCTAAGGAACAAGGGGACCGTCTTTGTGCCCAGAGCACTTTGGCTTGGGTCCCAATTCTGCCACCACTAGCTAAGTGACCTTGACTAAAGAGGCTCTATAAATAGAGGCTCATGTTCAACATGGGAAGAAAGAAGCCTCCGGGTAGGAGGGGCGGCACACGTGAGCGTCAGCTTTGGAATTAAGATGGGGATTTGAATCTTGGCTCAGCCACTCACGAGCTGTGAGCTTCCGTTTCTATACCTTGAATGGGAATAACCCAATCCCACAGCAATATAGAGGAGTAAATGAGTAACTGGACAATGATACAGAAATAATAACAGCTAAGTAATATTTTTAGCACTTCTATTCCATTTTTCTAAGTCTTTTATATATAACTCATTTAATCCTCATCACAAGGCTATGAGGACGATGTTATTATTTCTGTTTTGAAGATAAGGAAACCGAGGCACAGAGTGGTTAAATAATTCACCCAATGTCACACAGCGGAGCCAGGTTTCGAGGTCTAAAACCAGTCCTTCCTCTCTCCTCCCTTGCTAGACCTGAATAGAACCACTTGGCTCCTTAGTGTCCTGACACCTTTCATACCAGCTAACTAAGGTTGGGGCTCCTAAATCAACACCCCCCCATTTCCTAAGCATGGTCCTACATCTTTAAGCACCAGAGTTCTCCTGAGCATCTAAGTGGAGAGGGGTACCAGGTAGCTGAATTCAGGTTGATTAAATCAAGGAGCAAATCAATTAAATTTAAATAAAGAAAAAAGATTAGAAATCAGGCACAATGCCTTCTTAATTACAGCACCTAATCACTGGCTGGAAAAAAAAAAATAACTCCAGAACGTTTCATTTCATATATGGCCTTGTGTATCTGAAATGAGAGGCTTCTAATGAAATGCACATTACCCCACTTGACTAGTAATTGACTAGGCAATCCTGACAGTTTCGGGGCGGGGGATGATCAGGCCTAACAGCCAGGGCTTTTTGAGTAAGTGACAACACAGGACGCTTTGGGGTTTATTGAGGGGTAGCTGACCCCAAGGTCCCCTTTCCTGGCAGTAAAACTCACAGAGCTTCTGACAAAGAATGCGTCTACTGGGCAGGGCTGAATGTGCAATGCAGCAGACGAGCGTGATTACATGGCTTCTCTCTGCACCGTTCAGAGTTGCAAACACACGGGGCCGGGGAGGATAGTCAGCAATCAGCGACCAAATGCCTCAAAGAAATTACTCTGACAACTATCTCTGCAGTTGAGATCCTGGATTATAGCCTTCTAATTGGTCTCCCTATCTCCCTTCTCTGCCCTTCCAATCTCTCTCCTCTGCAGCTAGGGGCATCTTTATAAAGCACATCTCATTAAGTCGCTTCCTTAATTAAAATCCATCATTGGAGACGCCTGGGTGGCTCAGTGGGTTAAGCGTCTGCCTACGGCTCGGGTCATGATCCCAGGGTCCTGGGATTGAGTCCCACATCGGGCTCCTTGCACAGTAGGGAGCCTGCTTCTCTCTCTGCCTGCCTCTGTCTCTCTCTGACAAATAAATAAGTAAAATATTTTAAAAAATAAATAAAATAAAATAAAATCCATCATTGGATTCATGTTAATGTCGGAGCAGTCCGGATTCCTGACCATGGCTCAGGAGGCCAGACACGATCTGGGCCCTGACCATCATATCTCCAGTCCTTGTTCCTCTCTCCTGCATCCTTTGTTGCAAGCATACCAACCCAGTGGAGTTTGCCCAAACCTTGCATGTGCTCATGATTTTGCATGTTCCCTTTCCCTGAAACACCCTTCCCTCCCTTCCCCAGCGGACTAAGTTCTGACATCACGTCCTCCTGAACCACTCCCTCAGGGGCTGGCTGGATTTGCAGCCCCTCTTTGATGCTGTCAGATTAGCCATGATGCCATCTCCTATGATGGCAAGCATTATATGAAATAGTAACTGTGAGCTCAGTGAGGGCAGGGGCTTGGGTTTGTTCATTCGTTTCGTTCCCAGAACCTCGCACAGTGTCCAGCCCTGCTTAAAGATGTTGAATGAGTGGGCAGAGACTTAGCAATGTTGATTGCGATAATGTGGGTGCTTTGCAGCCTCCTTGCAAAGTAAAGCATCAAAACCACCATCTCTCACCCAGGATGTTTCTTGCCTTTTTGACCATGAGGGAGCATGATAAGACTGAATGTTTGCTTGTTCTTTTGGCCCTGTTAGGATGTGAGCAGCAGTGACCAGAGCTCTTGGGGACATCATTGATTGAGTTATTCAGTCATTCAGTCAACTAGACCCATTTACTCTACATCTGCAGTTGCCCAGCATTAAGCTGGGCACCTGAGCGTCAGGAAGCTGACTAAGGTGAGATCAGTGCCCTCCGACAGCTCACAGCTCATGCACGACAGGTGTGCAGATGCTCACCACATCAGGACATAAGGGATGGAGAGATCCTTGTAGCGGCTCCTTTTACAGAGCAGGGGACCGAGGCACAGAGATGTGCTGTGGCTTTCCCAGGATCACAAATATGATGCCCAACAGATGTGTGAATAACGTTCATCCCACCTGCCTCCCCTTAAGATCCCTGCGTCTTCTTGAGACAAGGGAGAATCTAAAGAGCCGCCGAATAAACCAGATCCAGTAGAGTCATTCCTCAGATGGAGAAGCTTGCATTTGGCAGCGGGTGGGATTTACAGTGACATTAGGATTAGGGTCGTGACAGCCACAATGACTCCAAGAAGTGAGGGTCTAGAGGCCAAGAGCCCTATGCACTGAGGGTCTGCTACAGGTGCATCCTACGACAGGGGAGAAAGGAAGGGCTCTTAAAATCACTCTTGTTGTCTGTGGTTTGCGGAAGGCAAGTGTTGAACTACTCACTGAATTCATTCATCCATCCGTTCATTCACTCACTCACCAGATAGTATGTGGTATCTACCACGAGCCAGGCAGTGTGCTAAGAGCTTTGCAGACATTTTCTCATTTAATACACAACCCTTGAATTAAAGCTGATTTTAAGGTATCATTATAATTATTCCCGCTTTGCATATGTGGAACCTGGAGTCAGAAAGGAAATAACTTTCCCAGGTAGTTATAATTAACAATAATGATAACAGTTAACATTTGTGGATCATTTATGACATGCCTGGCAGTGTGCTAAGCTATTATGTTGAATTCAATCCTCACAACAGAGTTACGGAGTAGGGACCATTAATATCCCATTTTATAGACAAGGTGATTTGTATTAAAAAGAGGTGAAGAAACTTGCCCAGCGATAGTAGCTACTACACGACAGAGTCAGAATCTTATCCTAGGTCTGCTTGACTCCCCGGTCCAGTATTTCTCCATCTGGTCCCTAGACCACCTACATCAGAATCACTGGGGACGTCTGTGTAAAAGGCAGAGTCCCGGGCCCACGTAGACCTCCAGGATCTGAGGGCAAGGCCCAGGAACCAGCATTTTGTACAAAGTTCCCAGGAGATTCCTACACTCACTAAAGCTTGAGAAATCTGTCGCCATTCTTGAGGTAGGGATCCAGCAGCTTTCAACAGAAAAGAAAATATTCCATTTGACTTTCTCACTCAGTTGATTTGGAACAACATAATGAAAGGGGGAAAAAAATCAGTGAAACTCTCCCTGGGTCCCAGGAGGGCTGCAAGAGATATAAAACGAAGACGGCAAAGACATTTTGATGCCAATACTCCAGCAGATGTGTTTACGCAAGTCGGTTTGATTACAGGTGCTAAAAATACCCCCTTTTAAATTTAGGAGCCCAGAACATTTCTCACTGCTTTACCAAAAAACAGTTTAAAAATTTTTTTTTAAATTCATTCCTAGCCCCCACTTCCTTCAACCAGTTATTAGTATTGATGCTGGAGTCCCAGAGTTTGTTATCAAGAATTATAATGGCAAATCACGGAGACATTTCCTCTGATTACACAGATTCTCAGTGTATTTGGCTCCCACCTCCCTGCCAGCCATTCCTCTGAATCAGCAAAGTGCCAGCTGTACTCGACTTCCTTGGGGTGGTTGAATACCAGACCTCGACAACTTCCCAAAATAAACCTTCCATCCAGCAGGGCCGGCTCCCACTTCCTTCCCCTAATCACTCTTCTTCTGTTTTTGTACTTCACATCTTTGAATCATAAAACTGTAAGACCGGAGGGGTTCAAAGACTTAATTCACACATGGGGGAAAAGGAGGCATGGAGTCAGGAGAGGAAGAACTCATCTGAATTGACAAGGCACTGCAAGTGGCAGGGCTGGTCCCGAACCCCAGCATCATGCCCCCGAGTCTAGGGGTCTTCTGATCAGACTGGGCTGCTTCTCCTGGAATTCTCATCTCCACCCGGACTAGCTTACAACCTACCATAAGGTTACTAAACCTCTCTGAGTTTTCTCATCTGTAAGACGGGGATGGTAAAAATACTACCCCAAAGGGCTATTGTAAAGACTGGATGAGTTCATCCATGCACAGTGCTAAAAGCAGTGGCTGGTACATAGTGAATCCTCAATGAATGGCAGCCCATCACCGTCACCCTCATCATCATCTTCGTCGTCACCAGGTGGTCCAGAACACGTGCAAATGCAATGAGTGGTTGTTGATATCAAAACATTTTTTTTATCCTTTTTTTTTTTAACATAAGAAGAAACAATGCCTGGTAAGCAACACAAGAATGAAACATAAAAATGTTCCCTAAAAATCGGTGGTATGTTTTAGGAACAAATGAGAAAGGTCCAAAATTACTAACCTCAAGGTTTTGACCAGCTGAACACGTATTTCAGCTGGAGATGAGTGGTGATGACCACTGGTCAACTTCACACAACTCATCGGCCCCTGCAGAAGGGACACTAGCCTCTCCGTCACTGTTCCTCCTTCAAGAAAGACGCTCCCGAATCCTCCCTCCCCCTGGAATTTTCCTCCATCCCACCTTCCTCTGAGGTTCACTCACATTGCTTTTGGTCTTAGAGAAAACTTTCTCTTCCGTCCCATATGGGAATGGATTCCCATTCTCCCTGTGTCTGAGATCTCCTGAGGATGAGCACAGCCACTGTCCTTGTGTGGGTGTATCCCCCCCACACTGGATGGGGGAATTCACTGGCTTATTTGTAGTCGCTACAGCTTAACTAGTCCCTCTCCCCTCGAGGCCTGTGGTGGCACACACCAGTCACCAGGGACGCTTTTTAAAAATGCCATCGTCTAGCCCCGTCTCCCATCAATTTAACAGAATCTCTAGGGCAGGGCCTGGGCGCTCATTTTTTTTTAAAAGCATCCCCTTCCTCCCAGAAGTTTATTCTCATAGAGAGCCAGAGGTGATCCCTACTGCTTTAGACCATTTAAATAACTTGCATATATGATTTTCTAGCCCGAGCCTGGCTGGGCACTTGATGGGAGAGGGTCACATTTGTCTTTGTCCCCTGCAGCCTTACCAGAGGGATTAGTAAGCACAGTAAACTTTCGTGTTTCCTGAATTAAGTGGTGATCATCTTTTCTACGGAACACCATGACCCTTGCTGCTTCCAAGTTTTAGTACATGTGCTGCCGAAGCAAGCACGACCCTTGCTGCTTCATGAAGGTGGTGTTTCTTTTTTTTTTTTAAAGATTTTATTTATTTATTTGACAGAGAGAGAGATCACAAGTAGGCAGAGAGGCAGGCAGAGAGAGGGGGAAGCAGGCTCCCTGCTGAGCAGAGAGCCCGATGTGGGCCTGGATCTCAGGACCCTGAGATCATGGCCTGAGCCGAAGGCAGAGGCTTTAACCCACTGAGCCACCCAGGCACCCCGAAGGTGGTGTTTCTGATCTGTGTGATCTCTGAGTCTCAGTTTCCCCATCTCTACATTGGGGGTGAAGATAACGACTATTCCTCGGCGCTATTTATGGTGAGCGGCCAATGAGAGGATGTTGGTGAAGTGGCCTAGAGGGACCCAGAACATCAGAAATGCCCACAAAATGTGATTTGTTCTTTTCTTTGCCCTGTAGCCAGGGCCATGGAAAGAGGTCAGAGGCAAGGAAGGGGAGAAGCAGTGCGTTTGAACCTGAGGGGGAAATGTACCTGCTACGCCTCACCACCGCCTCACCACCAGCACCGTTTAGGAGACCAAACTCTGGGCAGGCCCTTCAAAAAGACTAAAACAAAACAAAAAAAGCACTTTACATATATATGGTTCCTCTAAGCCAATGACGACCCTATAAAATGGGTAGCATGATGCCCGTTTTCAGATGAGAAAAAGGCTCCAAAAGGTGGCACAGTGAAGCGGTAACGCCAGTCTGTCTCCCGCATTCCTCCCTGCCCTTCTCATTCTCTTCAGGGACGGACATTCATTCTACAAACTCGCCCTCGGATTCGGTTCTTTCCTTAGAGCGTCATATCCTTTCCTTCTCTGTGTGTCTGGCTGAGGTGACCCAGGCCTCTTGCCTCAGCTGTTCACGCGCGCCACCAGACAACGGCCGACGGGGCTGCTGCGCATCGGCCCTACCTCATTTATTTGTTTCCTTTTGGAGGCAACAGGGACGGCGGGCACTTCTGAATCCACCTGAGCGAGATTCAGATCAGAACCCTGACTGGCTCTGTGACTTCTGGGCAAGCGTCTTAAAGCAGCTGAGCCTCGGTTACTCCTTCTGTACAATGGGGCTAGGGAGAGTGGCCCGTTTGCTGGGTGGACTGCGAGGATAATGGATGAAAAGTGCCTTGAATCTAAGCGGAGGCTCAAAACAAAGCTAGTCAGTGGTAGTAACGGTGGTGATTGTTCCTCTTTGGGGAAGATGGTCTCGCTGCCCAGGGGCCGGCCACCTGCCTATAACTGGAGCAGACTGGCTGGCTGGGACCCGGAGATGTCCGATGTCTCTGTTCAATTACCTCCATCTGTGGGTAAAACAGCCCCCGCGTAATGGACTGATTAATCTCCTTATCGCACGGAGCACACAGTGTAATTACATCAGAGAATTCAGATCCCCAAGCGCGACATCAATCAACTCAGAGAGGGCAGCTTCGCCCCCCCTTCCCCAACAGCCTGCGGGAGAAAGCACGTCTTCCCTCTGCCTCCCTCGTTCATGCTTCCCTCAGATGTGAGATGGAGGACTGAGAACGCCTGGGAAGGGCTGCCTGGGAGGCAGGTAGGGAAGGAAGGGGAGAGGAGGGATCCTTCTAAAAGTTAGTTGCCTCTCTTGTTCACTCTCTCCCCCATCCCCTTGTAAGTTCATTTGCTACCTGAATTTGAAGTGAATAAGTGGAGACAGGGGGAGGAACCCCACTTTTCTGTAAAGGACGACCGGACAGAACAGTAATAACATGTTCTCCTAGTTGCCTTTCATTGAATTCTTACTATTGTGCCTGCAAAGATGTTACCTCCTTGTCTCACAACAACCTGATAAAGAAGGTGCTACTGTTCACCCCCATTATGCAGATGGAGAAACTGAGGTTTGGATAGTGCCCAGTCAGACCCCAGGGGGATGGTGGAAGGGTGGTCTTTGGACCAGAAGAAAAGGACAGCCTGAATAGGAATTAAAGCAAATTCTCAGTCAATCCTGGCTCTTGTGAAGCCAGGAAATGAGGCTTTTCTTGCTGGTTCAGTGATCGACTTCTTCTGTGGGATCCCTAGTCTTTCCATCCATATACTTGATGGCCAGCTAAAATCTTCCCTCCATAAAACAGATAAAAATAGAGCTCTCCTGTTTGAAGCAGGGGTAGTAATTTGGATATCCGAAAACCGAACCTTCTCCTCGGGCTTCGAGACAGCCTGGGGATCGTGCCACATAATACAGTTTGGAAGCTACGGACATAGGTGGGCTCTAAGATTCCCAACTCTAAAATATGACAAATCTGCAGCTCAGAGGGCTCTGGTCTGTCTCATTCATCATTGAATCCTCTGTGCCTAGAGCAGTGCCTATCCCCTACCCCCGCCCCACAAATAGATGTGGAGAAGACAGGTGATTTGAAAGTCTGTTCATTTTAGTGGCCAGGTTAAAAGTGGTCAGGTGCTTTTTTGTCCTATCCCCTTGGGTGAAGAAGCTCCTGGAACGAATGAGCCCATGGAATGTGTTGCATAGTACTTTTTAAACATTTAAATTTCTTGCTAACATTTCCAAATCAGGCATGTCGTGCACACGTTTTAGTTTTAGATCATGATTGGAGACAAGGGACCTACATTCCTCTCCCGAGGGAGCCACTGGCCAGATCGAGGTGGCAGTGGCTCCCCTAACTGATCTTAGTCCCTGGTCTCTTATCCTCAAAGGTGCAGGGAATGTACAGAGCTGGGCACACCCGGGCGCGGCCTCGCCAAGCAGCCATAACTTAGGCGATAGCTGGTAACCTGGGACAGGGTGATTCCACGCACCTTCTAAGAAATGAACTGGCCTCTGCAAGAGCTGGCCCGGAAAACAGGAGGCTCATCCTTTTCTCTTCCAGCCAGGAAGCAAGAGTGTGCATCTCACTGGCCAAGAGAGCGCCAGGAGCTGCCTACCGAGCTCGGAGCGTGTGCTGATTTCCCTGGTCGGAGGCAGACCATCAGCCACCCACTTGCTCCCTTCTCTCACAGGATGCTTGATCCCAGGTCCCGAAATGCAGCCCCAATCAGGTTTGGAGAGTGCTGTGAAGCTGACGCTGTGGTCTCTCACCGCTGGGATTATATTTCAATTATCAAACTCTGTGGTTGTCAAATGTGTGTCCACAGCCCGTGCTGATTGGGCTACTTCAGGATCACGGAAGGTGCTTTCTGTAAATGCATATTCCTGGGCCCCACCCCTGGAGATTCTACCTAATGGGTCACGGTGGGGGAAGGGGGAAGGGTCACGTGTCTATATTTATAGAAAGCTCTCCAGGCGGGTGATTCTAGTGCCCAGCCCAGGGGTATGAGCCACAGGTAACTGGCCAAACCATTCACTTTGTTCTACCTGCTCTGCTTTCCATCTCTTTAAATGCTGACTGCACTATGTGGGGCTCTCCTGTTTCTATTTCTGCCTCACCTTGAACTTCCCTCAAGGATATCTCCCTAAGCCTGATGGCTCTTGCCCTCCTTTTCTCCCTCAGCCAGTTGAATTACATCCTTTGGGCTTAGCTCAGACCCCCAAATGCCCAGTTCCAGTGCTACACAAGCAAGGGAAAAAGGACACCCCAGAATAGTATCTTTAAGGAGAGGCACTGCCTTACCCCCCGCCCGAAGCTAGGCATGGGGATTTCTCCCAGACTCCAGCCCTTGTTCCTTCTCATCCCTGTCTTCTCCATTTCTAAGCCTCGCCTTCTTTTTAGGATCAATTAATGGGAACAAGTGCCGTTTTATCTCTGGGCTCTGGAAATCCATCAGCTGTTGCTGACACGTCCACAGCGGTACTGGGAAGAAGTCAGTTCTGAGCGAGAGCAACAGAAGCTCGGCAGCGCACTGAGGGTGGATTACCGCGCCGAGGGATCCACCGGGGCTGGGAGATAAATATCTAAAACTCCCCAAGCCATGGAAACAGCAGCTCTTCAAGGTGATTTTGCACACACACAAACGGAAAAGAAAGTGGCGTACAGATGAGGCCCTCATCCCCACTACAGCCACCGAACCTGCCTTTTTCTCTTTGCTGGTTGGAGGGGCCAGTGTAGGAAGGGGAGGGGAGGAGAAAGAGGCAGAAGAGAAGGATTTGGCTGTGGGGTAAGCAGTCTGCACAAAGCCTGCTTTTCCTCCCCTTTTCGTCCTCCAGCTCCCAGGCTGGGTCACAATAGCGACAATGGTGGTTATGATGATGACAGCCAGCAGGTAATTCCGTGCTTGCCACGTGCTAGCTCAAGCCAGACACCGTTCTACGTGCCCTGTTTGCCTTGGATCCTTGCAGCAGCTATGACCTGGGTCCTGGGTTACCACTGCTGGATTACAGCTGACAAACCGACGCCTGGGACGCTCTGAAAGTTACCCAGGCTCCCGCAGCTGGGAGGTGGAGGAGCCGGGCACTTCCCGGTCGGTCTGAATCTGGAGCCTGACACTGAAGCGCCAGGTTATGTGGCTGTGGTCCCAGGCTCGGTCCTCACTCGGGCATCCCCAGCTGACTTGCATTTTGTGAACATCTGCAAGGCAGGGTTAGGCCACCACCGTCTGAGGAAACTGCAACATAGCTGGGAAGGCCTGATTTCATAAAAACAGATCGCTAGCCCTTGTCTGCCAGGCACTGGCCTCAGAGTTTTATGTGCGCCACCTCACTTGATCTAACTACTCTATTATCCTCATTTTACAGGTAGTGAAACTGAGGTTCAAAGAGATTAAATCGCATGCCCTGGTCACAGAGGGTGTGGGGAGAGGTAGGATTCAAATCTAGGCCTGTTGGCTTCTAGAGCCCAACTTCTGACCCAACAGATTCACAAAAATGTCACAAACCATACTAGGGTAGTTACAATGTGAGAGGCCAAGATGGAAAAAAGTACAGGGCTCCCAGGTCTTGTTCATACAAGTACTGAGCACCTACTGTGTGTCAGGCATGGTACTAGGCTCTGGGGATAGGATGCTGAGAAAAACAGATATGATTCCTACCCTCATGGAGATTACAAGCCCATGGAAGATGCCAAAGGTATATAATTAAACCAAAGAACTACGAAGGGAAGTGGAAAGTACTGGGTGGACAGGCAGAAGGGGAGGCTGGAACAGAAGGAGGGAGCAAAAGATGAGATGAGACCGGAAAGGGAGGCAGGGGCTGACTCTGCACAGCCTGGCTGGCCATGGTACTGCTTGGACTTTATCCCGAAATAGTGGGGAGCTATGGATGGTTATTGGGCAGGAGAGTGACATGGTCAGGTCCACTCTTTGGAAAGACCCCCTCAGGCTTCAGCATACGTATGACTACAAATGTGTGTGTATGCACGTATGATTAGAGGAGCATGGCCAGCGCCAGTGGTAGGAAGGCAGGCAGGAGGCCCCTGGAGGGATTCTGACGAGATGAGGGAGATGATGGTAGGTCGAGGAAAGAGGCGGCAGTTTCTGTAACTTGTTCCCCAGCACAAATTCCTTCCCCAAATCCAGTTGCTGCTGCCAGTCACAGGCAACATCGGGTGAAAGGTGTGGATAATTTAGTATAAATGCAGTCCTGAAATCTAAGGAAGCAACATTTCTGGGCTACAGCCATGTTTCTTAAGCTGGAATAGGTATTAGAAACACATGAGGGGTTTGTTATAGCACAGATTGCTGCCCCCACCCCCCCCCTCGAGTCTCTGATTTGGTAGGTCTGGGCTGGGCCCCAAGAATTTGCGTTTGTAACAAGCTCCCAGGTGATGTTGCTTCTGGTTATGGGGGACCACATTTTGAGAACCAGAAGCATACAGTAAAAAGCACCCACTTTGCTGCTAAACTCATTTAGAATTGAATCCAATTTCTGCCCCTATTTAACCCAAGTGGACCTGGACTGCCTCTCCAACAATCAGTTTTTTTCATCTGTAGGACAGAGCCAGTAATATCAACGTTATGAGTTTGTTATGTATTTATAGTAAATCACGTAAAAGGCTTATTACAGTACTTGGCACATAAAGAAGGCTCAATAAATAATGGCTATTGTTATTACCCAGGGAAAAAAGCTTAAACCAGCACTTGGCCAATGACACACCAGGACTGGGACTACAATATGATATCTTCAGTGAGCATTCAAAACCTGGGGCCACGAAAGTGTCAGGTAGCTAATACTGCTGAATAGGAACAAAAACTTGGTAACACATATTCAAAGATTACTCTTTGTCAAGCAAGACTTCAAACGCAAACAGAAAACAAAAGTTATTTCTTCATGGCTGCTAAATCAGCTTGTCTATCTATTTATCCCTCTATTAATTGTGAAATCCATTCATTCATTCATCCGCCATTTTTCTATCCATCCATCCAACTACCGACCCCAAATTTTTTCTAAACCCCTACTTTTGACAAAAAAATCCTGTCCTAGTTATGAGGAAGTTCAATGAGAAAAACCCTCAGTCAAGTGGGTCTACCATTTGTGCCCTTCTGGCATTCCATTCCAATTGGCTCATGTTTCCATGTTTCATCTAGGAGATCTGACTCCCAGAGCAGAGTACAACATGGCGGAGGCAGGCAGGGGGCAACAAAGAGTAGTGTGTCCTCAACCAACATGAAAACCAAAAGAGAGAGGAGGTTTGAGGTCCCACAATTATCATATGATATTGGTGATATGAGGAATTTGAGAAACAAGACAGAGGATCATAGGGGAAGGGAGGGAAAAATGAAACAAGACGAAACCAGAGAATGAGACAAACTATAAAAGACTCTTAATCTCAGGAAACAAACTGAGGGTTGTTGGAGTGGAGGGTGGTGGGAGGGATGGGGTGGCTGGGTGATGGACATTGCAGAGAGTGTGTGCCATGGTGAGTGCTGTGAATTGTATAAGATTGATGAATCACAGGCCTGTACCCCTGAAACAAATAATACATCATGTGTTTAAAAAAAAAAAAAAAAAAAAAAAAAGAACTGAGGTCCCAAAGACAGATCCAAGGTAGATTCCTGATTCCTTATCACTTATCAGTCTAGTAGCCTTGGACATTTGTGAGCCTTAATTTTCTCCTCTAGAAAATGGGAGTGCTCATAGTACCCATCTCATGGGGGTGGCTGTGAGATAATACATAATATATATGTAAAAGGTTGGCATTTCCTGGTGCATATTAATTAATGCTAAACAAATCATAACTATTATTTTTAGCAGTGGAGCAGGGGACATAGGGTAGATGGGGCAATTTGCTCACATCAATGTTTTCATTATCAGCAGAAGCCAAAATTTGCTTGGGGTTTTCCCTGAGACTATGTTTAAACTCCCAAAGGGACAAGCAAACAGGCTCCCCCTCCCCTTTTCCACAAATTTCTGCCAGATCAATCAGTGTCTGATTTAAGGAACAAGGAAGAGAGGCACTTATCGATATAATTCTGATATTTATAAAGCACTTTCTTCATTTCCAAAGCATGTTTATATGTTGTTCTGTTTTACCCTGGCAAAACCCCAAGTTTTAGTCTCATTTTGAAAAGAAGGAAACAAGCCTAGGGAGGTTAAGTGGCCTGCCTATGGTCACACAGCAAGTTAACAGCAGGGCTAGGTCTAGTTTTCTTAAACACTCTTTCTACTACACCACATAAGAACCTAAGTTCAATTTCTTGGTTTTCCCCCTTTTAATAAATAGGAAACCAGAGGACTTTGGCTGACTCCTCTGCTTTTTTATACTCTAATGCCATCACTGAAAAAAAAAATGTATATGCGTGCATTTTTGGCTATTGTGAATTATTAATGACAATCTCTTTAGTGTGTCAATTCCATTTCTTTGTTCGAAACATTCCTTTTGGCATTGGCAACAGCACTGAAATAAATAGTTTATTTGCCAATAACATAGCTTGTTAAATTTTAATCAAATAGAGTATTGTAAGCACGTAGTTACTGGGATATATCCCTTGGGAGTGAGAGAGATCACTTTAGAAATGAATTAATAATGGTGTCTTTGGAAGCCAAAATGAAATGGCCAATGGAGGCTTGATGTGGATTATCCCTATTTGAGCTGTAAATCAATGGAGTTGGTCTCACCCTACCCCCATTAAAATTTCCTTGTTAATTATTTTCAGAAGATAATAAGAACAACCAGATGTGGGGGTATTGTTTTGCCTCTTGTTTTCTTCTGAAATGCGTGAGCTCTTTTATGATGTTTTAAGCATGTAGTCTCATATCACTGCGTGTTAAATCCTAGGGATCTGATGTTGCGGTGTAGGAACAGAGATGGGAGGCCAGATCCATGGCTTCCATTAATTTCTCTGTCTCTCCATCTTTCTCCCTCTTTTTCTCCTGTCTGCTCTCTCCTCTTCATGCTTAAGAGAACATGATGCCATACTTTGTGTGTGGTGATGCTTCTTACTCCTCACCAGAAGGACGGAACTATTGTTTCTGGGGAGCACTTTAGATAGACTCTTTCACTCTTGCTCGCAATACTCCCCTACAAGCCAATGACTAGCACTTGTGAAATGGTTGTAGTAGTTATTAGGGCTGCTAATCAATATCTCAGTTCTTCTTTCAGGCACACAGTAGGATTGCACTTAACCTCCTCCTTGACTTTAGGTATGATGCCATGGCTTGCTTTGATTAATGAAGTGTGAAAGGAATTGATGTGTATAAGTTCTGGATAGAAGCCTTTAAAGGCAAGTGTGCAATTCACCATTTTCCCTTTCCCCCTGCCCCAGTAACTACAGATACTCCAGATGGTAGAGGTTCGTTCAGTTTGGGCTCTTCACAGAGGACAATATGGAGCAGAGGTTCCTGTAAACCCATGATGGACAAACAGTGTGAACATAAAAAAAAACCCTTGTTGTTTTAAGCCTGATATTTGGGGGTTGGTTGCTACTGCAGGACAACTAAGCCTATCCTTACTGACACATGCAGGATAAAGTCTCCTGCTTACTTAGCATGGAGGTCACGAGTATTTATGACCATGAGATCAATTCTGGAACTTCTGGTTCTTTGAGGGAAAGAAACTATAGTTTGTTCATCTTTGAACATTCATTGCCTAGCAGAGTGCCAACTATTGAATGGATACCAGTAATGCTTTCTGAATGAATGATTTAGAAATACGACAGCATAATCTCTGGAGTTAAATGGCAGACATGATGATGATGATGGCAACCACTTTATTGATGATACCAGCATCTATGGAAGGCTTACCGTGTGCCTTAGCACTATGCTAAATAAGTTGACAAGCAATATCTCATTCAGTCCTTACAGCAACCCCATAAGGTAAATATAAATGTTGCCTTCATTTTGCATATGAGAAAGCAGAAATCATGGAGCACAAAAGCCAATCATTCAAGGCCATTAATAAGTGGCAGAACCAGGATTTAGATTCGATACATCTATTCCGTAGATTCTCAGTAAATGTGGGAGATTTTGCCCACACGGGGCATTTGACAATGTCTGGAGATCCTTCTAGTTGTCACAATTGGGGAAGCACAATAGGCATGTAGGCTTCAGATGCTGCCAACATCCTACATGTACAGGACAGGTCCCCAGACAAAGAATGATCTGGGCCAAAATGCCAATAGTGACAACAAACCTTGATCTATTCCTATAATGCTCTTAACCACTAAGTTATACTGCCTCTGGACACATCTATCTTTTCAGAAATCAGGGAGACCAAAAGCTTCAAAACTCCTACATTATCCTCCTGGAAGATTTATTGGAAATATAGAAACGTGTTTCTGAACCGATCACATTATAAAATATAGATTTACATAGACTTTTTCAGGAGCACACATTTCTTATAAAGTGAGAGACACCTGAAAGGTGATGTAACTAGTAGGTTCAATAGGAAAGGATGGCTGGGGTTGCGGCCAGGTAAGTGTTTCATGGTTGGATGCACTGCAGCCTTAAACTAGTTTAATCAATGACCGCTGTCCTCGGTGCTGAACCACTGTCAGGCTCTCAGGGACATGAATCAGCAAAGCTCCTGGGTTTGAGTGGAAGTTCTGCCCACATGCCAAGTGCACACACAGGGCTACACCTTTTTGCTTTTCTAGCCTCCAATCTCAAGGACATTGTTCCCACCTTTGGAACAAGTTAATTAACATGTGGGAAACATTGCTATTTTTGAGTCCATCTTGAAGAATTTTCGGTCTGGGGCTTGACAAGGTAGCGATGGTTTCCCTTCCATTATTCATTCTTTCAACCTTCAAGGACTCTTCTGCCACTGAGTACATAGCCCTGCCACACATGTTGATGCATGTGCACACACACACACACACACACTCCACATTAAGAGGTGCAGGGAGGCAGCAGGTAACTCAGATGAGACTAGGAAGGTGGGTGTCCTGAAGGAGGAGGTGGGGGAGTGACGTGATGGAGTATAGGGTTTCATTATTAAAGCAAACTAGCCAGTGACCAGGACTTGGCTGGCAGATGAAGATTATGTTCCTTCCTCCCATCTCAGACTATGAGCTAATGTTGATAATTGTTTGATAAGTACAGGAGTAAGCCGATCTCACCCCAGATGCCTGTTTTTGGAGGTCATATGTCTTTCAGGAAGTTGGAAGACTTGGAATTTGAGACATGGAGGATCCAGCATAGGGGAGTAGTTCTCCAAGGCTTAGGTGGAATGGAAAGTTGAGTGTTATAGAGCTGAAGACCCTGTCCTTATTCTTACACTCCTCTGGACCATACTTGGGAGAGATTCTTATCAAAAACATTACAAACAGTGCATGGAGGGGTCAACAAGTTCCCAATCAGCTAACTCAGACCTCATCTCCTTAGTCTCCACTGAAACTTGGTTGAACACCTTAGGGCATGGGATAGCCTGGCTTGTGTAGACTCTAAAAAATACAAAAACTGATTCTGCTCTGTGTGAGAGAGAGAGAGAGAGAGAGAGAGTGTGTGTGTGTGTGTGTGTGTGTGTGTGTGTGTGTGTGTGTGTGTGTGTGTCAAACCCAGATATGACTTGAGAACATTTACAGAGATCTGACCCCTGTAAAGAACATTTGAGGTACTCAAGGAGGATGGGTAAATGGATGAGGGTATATGAGTATGCATGTATGTGCATGCACACACATGTATTCATCCATGTCATGTGTATGGGAATGCTTGCATGAACTTGTGTGGAAATGTCTGTGAGTGCTTAACAGCACGGGAGTGTGGGATAGGTGTGTCACATCAATGGCAAATATTTCTCCTTGGACCCAAGGTTCTCCTTAAATTTGTTTTTGTTTTGTTTTGTTGTTTTGTCCATCTGTCCATCAAAGTGGTTAAAAAAGGGGATTTTTGCATCATGGACTGACATGTGAGATATTTTCAGGTCCCAGTTGTCTCAGATATAATTTTATTCTCCCTTGATACCCATTATACTCATGGAGTGTCAAAGCTGAAAGGCCCTCCAGTCACTTCATTTAAAAATGGGAAAAACTGAGGTCCAGAAAATTAAGTTAAATCTACACAAAGTCACATGGCAATCAAGGTCAGTGCCTGGACTTAGTCCACCTTAAGGCTACTTCTTCTGTGCTAGTCATGTTCCTAACGGATTGCATTTGCATCAAACAGAGAACTGATTAGGAGCCAATCAGCTCAAACCCCCATCTGATGCCCCAACTGAAGGAGCGGCCACCCTCTCTCCTTTCACCAGAAGTGCTGAACACTTCAGTTTTGAAATCCAGACTGCTCTGGGCTATCAGGATTTGACCTGGACCTGGATAAAGATCTCTTGGGAGAAAGATACAAAAGAGAGATCAAGAACCAGATGAGCACTGACATGAGACACACAGAAGATGCAGTTGCCTACACCTCCCAGGGCTCCCCATTGCCTTTAAGGTAAAATCCTGCCCCTGTGATACTCCGGAGCGCCCAACCCCTTCTTAGACCCCCAGCTCCTTCTCTTTCAACTCCAAACTCCCACCCTCTATTCTAGCCAAGGTGGCATTTCCCTAGGTGGCCCAGGCCCTTTCCCACCTCGGTGTGCACATATTGGGGCCACCTTCCACTATTTCTTTCCTCTTTCCTGGCCAAATCTTGTTTACATCCCGTTTTGTCCTGTTTATATCCTAGTCATCCATTTTCCTCTATTTGTCCTAGTCATTACCTCCTCCAGAAGCTATCCCTGGTTACCCAGGGCCTTGATAAATGCCCCTCTTCTATCGCTCCATTACCCAGGGAGAGTGAAACAGGTAAGTTCTTATCTGGTGTCTGTATCTGGTTGGCTCAGTGTTGAATCCCCAGAGTCTAGCTCAGTGCCTTTCACAATAGGTGAATGAATGAATGAATGAATGAACGAATGAACAAATATCAGTCTCTTCAACAGAGTAGGCAAGGGACTGAGTGTGAAGTAGAAGCCCTGGGGACTGGGGACAGGAGGGGGCACTTGATTGGTAGAATCAATGTTTCTTCAGCTAAGACCCACACAGAAGTGATTTCAGGGCTGAGAAGTGCCATCGAAGCCCCAGAATGCTGCTCTGCTGTTCCCAGGACCTCTGCTTGCTGGGCACGCAGGAGGGCCGGGCGGAGGTGTCTTCAGCTAAATAGCTGCAATCCAGGGAGAGGTAATTGCAGGATCTGAAGGCAACTTTTTCCATGTCTGGCTCTGCTCCGGGGAATACGTGATCACAGACCTCTCCACTGTAGAATGTGCCGAGTATCAGAGGCAGTGGCAGGTGGGGTGGGTGGTACTGAGTTTGGCTGCCATGGGCAGGGACAACCGGAGACAGAAGGTGAAGGGTGTTAAGGGAACAAGTTTCTGGAATAAAGGAGTAGAAGGGAGTGGGACAGGGCAGAGGAATGGGGCTGGAGGGCATGCTCCAAGGACAGCACAGTGGCTGGCTAGTCTCCAATGGCAGGGTGTATCGGAAGATGTGGAGAGGGATTTCTCAAGCAGCTCATACTTCTCAAGAATGCTCATGCTATTATCTCTGGAAATCTTCTGTATCATGATGGACCCTCTTCCAAAGAAGAGTTACAGGAGGGGCGAGGTGACCACTGGGGTATGAGCTTGGGTGTTTGATTTATGCTTCCTGGATTCCAATTCCAGCTTTTCTACCTACCTGGGTGACCTGGGAATGTTACTTAATGTCTGTAAAATGGGCACGATGCCTGTACCCTGTCTCGGGGAGTATATCTCATTGTTATGATGGTTAAAAATGAGATAGTCCACATAAGGCACTTCATACAGTGTCCGCAATACAATGCGGGCTCAATAAAGATGAACTAGTATTATTACTATCTTTTGTTATTATTTACCTATGTATTTCTAATGCTCCCTCTCAAATATCTGGCATGTAGATCTCAAGGAAATATGGCACAAAGAAATGAATGGATTGATGAGTAAATGAAGGAAACATCTGTTATATGCTCAGTGCTTGCTATGAGACACATGCCTTGTACTTCCCGTTCCCTCTGCTTGGACTACCCTCCTGCTTTCTCCTTTTCCAATGATCCATAAGTCAAGATTTAGCTCAGAGTCTATTTTCTAGGAGAGGACCTTCCTGGCATCGGTTAGGGGAAAATCACAGTTCTAAAAGCAGGGGTGTGTGAGGGGTAGCAAGAACCCTGGATCGATAGTCTCAGGATTTGAGTTTTCATTTCTGTTCCATTCCTAGCCTTGAAAATGACTTTGGAAAATTCCTTGATACTCTGTGCCTCTATCTTGTCATCTGTTGAGTGGGGGATGATGATGCTTATCACATAACATTGTTGTTAATGTATTTCTCTTTCAGCAATATTTAGGAAGTTTTTCTTACGGGTCAGGCATGGCACTATGCCCTGGAGACAACTCAGTCAACAAAACAGATAAGGTCTCTACTATAATGGAACTCACAACGGGAGACAGACATTAAAGAAATAAATGTTCTGAAAAAATGTAATTATAATTTGTAATGGGAGACACTAGGAAAGACTTGCTTGAAATTTGAATGAATGGCCATTCAAAAGAGGGCTGGGTAAGAGCATCCCAGGTAGAGACAGCAGCATAAGCAAAGGCCCTGAGGCAGAAGAGAGTGCTTTTGGGGTTTGAAGAACTGAAAAGAGGTGAGAAAGACATGAGCAAAATGAAAAAGGGGAAAAGAGGAGAAAAATCAGGTCAGGAAGGTAGGGTCACCGGAATCAGGTCTGGCCAAACCTTACAGGCCACAGCATGGAAATTGTAAGTGAGACAGGGATGTTGGCTTTCTTAATAAATGGTAAAGCCACATGGAAATGTCACATAAGACCAAGACTATGGTCTTATAACTAGCCTTTTAGTTTCTCCATTAAGGCGGTGAGAAAACATCATCTGTCCAGCCATCACCCCCATCCAGGTATAATGATGAGTGTGACATCTCCTCACAAGTGAAACCAAGTGACATCTCTACCTGATGGCATGGCATACCTAAGTGTAACTGTGGCTCCATCAGGCACTGTGGCTCTGGTTATGCCAGCATTTAGACAGGGCTGAGCTATTATCAAAGGGGAGGAGGCATCCTGCAGGCTGCTTTGGAACCATGATGTATGTGGCTATTCTGGGCCTGGTGGGAGGGAGGCTGGGAGGGGGGCTGGCCGGAAGAGCAGAGTTATTTCAGGACATTGCAGCAGGCAATTGGTAGCCTGAGTATACAGAGCAAATCTAAATAGACTGGAGAGGCCAGAGACCCTGAACTGCTGGAAGCTGAAGGACATCCCTAGATGACCCCAGAAGACATGTGCTTCTGTTGCAAGGCAGTTTGGCATGAGTCCTGGAGGCAGAAAGGGCTAGAATCGGTGCCCCCTGTGTGACCTTGGGCAGGAGTCCACCAGGTGGTAGGCATGTTGCCAAGCACCTTATGTTCTACAGTTTATTGTGTCTTCCCAGTAACCTTATGACATAGCTTCTGTGTTGGTCCCATTTTAGAGATGAGGGAATTGAGGCTCAGGCTTGCCGAAGCCCACTGCAATTTCAGAGGCAGATTTGAACTCATCTCTCCAGCATGATTTGTATTATTTGAACTTAGCGTTACTTGAACTCAGCTCTCCTGGGTTATTCACCCTGCCTCTTATTACTCATGACAAAATCGTTGTCAGGACAACGAAAGGATGTGGTACTTTCAAAATACTCAGCACAGCCTCTGCCATGTCATATCTTGGCATGTAGACACTTGGTAAGATGTCACTCGATTTCACTTGTGCTCTTTGAAACTGCTTATTTCAAAGTGCATACCAAATGTTGTGGCCCTTTATTCCTGATAAAGGCAAATCTTAAAAATCCAGCAGGGCCTGGCTCAATGAGGATCATGAGAGGGTTATTGGCCATTTGGGAAAAAAAAAAAAAAAACCAACACCCAAAAACCTGGACTAAAGTGTGTTTTTTATAGAAACCATGGAGGAAGAAAAGCTGCAATGTTAATTACATTTATAAATAACACTATTGCATGTGCTCTTTAAAATAATCTTGCAAGGCATGATGAGAAGTCACTGAACAATCAAAGACACAGGGGTCTTATGGAATTGTCCCAGGTCACAGAGCAAACCAGTGGAAGAAAGGTGATGGAACCCCAGTTTGCTCCTTCCTGATGTGCCCCCCTGCCCCTGCCCCCACCCATGAATCTTCTCAATGAAGACTGTAAGATTTTACAGGCAGCATAGTTTTCCCAGCTGAGCGTCCATTTGCTGAGGTTATGATATAAGCAGTGGATTCTTCTGAGGGACCACCCCTTCTTCTCCACTTTCAGTCCATCTGACTCAGGCACAGGTGCCTTTATGCTAGCTCCAGGCCACAGTGATTGGCTTATAGGTAGGCAACTATCTAAACCATGCCATAAGAGCCTACTAAGATCTACAGCCAGTAAGATTCCATTCTGAGACTTTCACTAAAGCCACTGGGAAGATAGCCTCTTTTGCTAGGAGTTGTTAAAAAGGATAAGATGAAAGCTTAGAGTTACTGACAGCCTTCTTGTCACCCCAAGAGGCAAGATTGCCTAAGAAATGAACAGGGGGACAACAACATTTAAGCTCCTGGATCCAGCTAGACCTGAAGCTGGATCCTTTCAGTTATGAGAATCAATACATCCTCTTCATTATTCGAGCTACCTTGGTGTGGTTTATGTCCCTTGTAATCAAATAACTCTTAACTAATACAATCGCTCTCATCATCAACAAAAAAATTTGCTGTACATCTACAAAATATAGGAGCTTCTGGTATCTATGAGAGTATGAGCATGCATGCTAGAATCAGTCTGCCTGGTTTTGACACCTGCCTCTGCTGTCTTCAAGCTGTGTGACTTTTGGCAAGCTACTTTATCTACCTGTGCCTTATCTGTAAAGTGGGATACTAATATCCCCTAACCTTGCTGAATCACTGGGAACATTAAATAAGATAATGCATGTCTAAGGCTTTAAGACAGGGCTTGGCACAGAGTTAGTACTCAATAAATATTACTATTACTAGGATATTGATCAGGAAGAAGGTTGTTTTACCCCAAATCTGGGACCTTTACAGGCACTATGTATACTAACTGATGTCAGTCACAAAATATAGTGGGAATTGCCCTCTTCTGAGCTCTTACTATGTCCCACGTATGATTATTTCACATCAATCATATAAGATAGGTAATTTTCTATCCCCACTTAATTGATTGTAACACTGAGACTCAAAACCTTGTTCAAGACAACACATTTAGAATGTGATGGAGTTGGCCCATAACCCAGACTTCCTTTCTCTAAAGCCACATATCCCTCAAAACATTTCCTAAACCTCAGTTGCTCACCCAAGACCAGTCATGATTTTTGCCCATTGATGCACGTGTTTCTTATACTTGTATTTGTTTAATATTAGTCTTGAAATTGACATGCTTTTTGACTTAATATATTTTGTTACAAAAGAAACCTCACATCACATCTGGAAATGTTCAACGAGTGTCCTGTTCAGAACCAGAAGATAGCCCTAAAAAAAGATATGATGAGAAAACAAAGGAACATTATTAAATCCTAGCTATCTACTGCTACCTGCCCCAGGCTCACAGCCTGACACCTGCTCCCTCTTTTGTTAAGAAAGGAAGATTAGCAAGTGTTGAGAGGTGTTAAAAACACAGTAGTCCCAAACTGAGACAACTCTTTGACAACAGGAAGGATAGAAAGAGGATTGAAAGGGCAATCGCTTTCTCACCTTGTTATTACATGTTATTTCAAGCCGTGTCCATGGGGCCACCTAAAATATCTCAGACAAAAAAAATCATAGGGGTCCAAAACTCTGGAAAACACAGCACCCCAAACTCCAATTTATGTATTCTCTAAGGACCCTCCCTTTCTATACTCCACCATGTCTTCTCTTTCACTCTGTCTTTCATCAGTTGGGCACCCTAGAATATCTCTAAGTTGGAACTCGACTGGAATTAAGCTAAACTAAAAACAAAAGTCTTCAATACCCACCGGTCTTTCCAGGTGAGTCTTGCAATCGTTGTATTGCATGCTGACATATACATCCACCCAACTGCCACCTGGCAGACACACATGGTCCTTATCAGCTGAAACTCACTGTCCTAGCCCTCTCTTTGGGAGGAGTCAGCACCCACCCACATCGACTGCTACATGGGAGCCATCCACAGCCACACAAGAACAGCCACTGTTGCCATGGAGATGTATTTTAAACTAGGCAGGTGATGTAATTCTCCTTGGGAATATGGCATCAGAGAGATGATTGGGACACACTGCATCTGATTCAGGCTCTTGAGCAGAAAGACTTCACACCATATCAAATATGCTCCCAAGAGTCAGAAAGAGGAAAATGATAAATAAATGCCTGCCAAACTCTGAAATGTACACTCTCGTTGTGTGGCCTTGGGTAAGTCATTTAGTCCAGATCCAGACATACTAGATGACTCCCCAAACACCAAGACTTGCCTGTGGTCACACAGACAGTAATAGAAATATACACAGACCCAAGGACAGAGGGACCGTTTGATAATTCATTCCATGCCTTACCAAAATGTGTTGCATGGAATACTGGCTCTGCGTTAATAGTTGCCTGCTCCCCTACATGGCATGAGGATGGGACTGTCTACTTAAATGGGATAGAGAAACACTAGGTTAAACAGAAAGAATCAGGTTTTGTTGCTGCAGGACTTATCAGAGCCTGTTATGTGATAACTGCAATATGAAAGCCCAGAAGGGAATGTGTTATTATTCAGCCTTTCTCAAAAATCTGTGGCCACAGAGCCTTTGTTTTGAAATCTAGTGGGCTATTATTCCATGGAATACTTCGGGCAACACAGCACCATGGAGAAATTTCAGTCAGAATATCTTTAATGAGGGGAAACTCCTACTTGAAAACTGATGGCTAGAAAATTCTTCCGTAACTAAGAAAACTCAACCTCCTTTAACCCTGTACTCTTGAGTTCCATTTCTGCTCCCTTCTGAGACATAACATCTCTGAGCCTTGCTCTATTTTCCTACAAAGTGGGAATGATCCTAGCCCTAATTATCCCCTAGAGTTGGGAGAATTACCTCGGACTGCTAAGCTTTGTAAACTGTCGAGTGTGGTAGATATGGGAGCTGTCATCCATACAGCAGCATCTCAATCTCACGTAGATACAAACTACTCCAGGAAGACACCCTGAGGACTAGCCCTCACGGAGACAGATAATTCCAAACAGGGTTTCATACCCTCGGTCCTGCTGCGGTAGGGGGCTGTCCTGGGGATACGGGATGTTGAGCCGCATCGAAGGCCTCTATCTGCTGGATACCAGTAGCAGCCCTTCAGCTGTGGCAACCAGAACCATCTCCAAACACGGCCAACTGTCCCTTGGGAGACAAAATTGCTCCCAGTTGAGAACCACTGTTCTAGATCAGCAATCTTTAAGTGATGACGGAGACACTCTGTATTTTGTACCTGCGCCGTCCGTTACGGTAACCACCAACACATGTGGCTGTTAAACACTTGAAATGCAGCTAGGGTGACTGAGAAATTGATTTTTAATTTCAATAAGATATTTCTTATTAAACACATAATACATTTAATAATGAAACTTAATTTTATTTATGATTTGAACATATAGAACCACAGGTGGTGAGTGGTGACCAATTAGATAGTGCACTTTTGAGGTCCACCTACTCATTCTGCATGTATTTGTTGAGCACCAACTGTATGCCAACTATGATGCCACATACTGGATATGTAGTGGAAAATAACAGACATACTTGTTCTCACCAACTACTAGACACCAGCAAGTAAGCTGGTATACAACGTGTGGTTGAGGTTCCATTGAATTACAAGGTCTCCAGACAAGGAGAATTTATTAGCACCCACTGATGTCTCGGGATGGGTCTATGCGATTAGCTACACTCAACAAATTCCTAAGAGCTTCCCGAAAGCAGAGCCTTATCTTGCTCATCATTACCATCACCGGAGCCTGGCATAGAGACTGGCACATGTCAGCGAACAGCAAGTACTTCTTGAAAAGAGATCCAGGAACAGATCCAGAACAGTCTGTTAAATATGGCGAAGGTTCTCAAAACCGTGTCATGTCACAGACAACTGAACGACCTGTCTATACTTGCTTAGTACAGCATCTCAGTACCTGGCACAGAGTATGTGCTTAATAAATATTTGTTGACTAAGGAGTGTGGGGAAGGGAGTGGTGAAAGGCTCAAAGCCTGGGTCAGCCTCTGGGAGGTATTGTTCCGATATGAAGAGAGTGTGATTGGCCTTGACAAGAGAGGTCTTAAATGGAGCATAAGGATAGTAATAATAATTTACTTACTTTTATTATTATTACTTGTTATGAACTAATTTCATTGTGTCTCCCCTCAAATTCGTATGCTGAAGTCCTAACCCCTAGTACCTCGGAAATGCAACTGTGTTTCCAGATAAGGCCTTTAAAGAGGTAATTCAGGTAAAAAGAGGTCATACAGGTGGGCCTTAATCCAATGTGACTGGTGTCCTTTTAAGAAGCAGAGATTGAACATGGACAACTCAGGGCCCCCTCAGGGAGGACCCTGTGAGGACACACTGAAAAGGCAGCCATCTCTAAGCCAAGTAGAGAGGACTCAGAAGAAATCAAACCTGCCAACACCTTGATCTTGGCCTTCCGGGCTCCAGAACTGTGAGGAAATAAACTAGAGTTGAAGCCACTGGTCCGTGGTATCTTGTTACGCCAGCCTGAGCCAACTTAAGTGCAACTGATCATTTAAAACATATCGGGCTCTGTGTTAAGTGCTCCACACACAGTACCTCATCAAATCCTTGCTCTGGTCCCCTTAAGTCTATTTTCTTTCTAACAGAAGTCAGACGGTGTCCCTCCTCTTCTCCAACCCAAGCTGCCTATCTCGCTACAATACAGGTAGTACAGATCAAAGTCCTTATAATCATCCGAAATCTTTGCACAAACTGGCCCGCTGTTGACTCTCCGATCTTCCTATTCTCTTCTGTCAAGATCCTCCAACCATCCTGGTCAAGTATGCTCCCAAGTCAAGGCTTTGGCACTTGTGAAGCCCCCTCCCTGGGATGCTTTTCCCCCCAGATGTCACCTGGACTGTTCCCACGCTTCCTTCATATCTCTGCCCAAATGTCACTACATCAGTGAGGACTTCCTTAAACATGATGTAAAAGGTACCCAAGACCCCTGCCCAAATCCAGGCTTTCCCTAGCCCCCTTACCCTAATTCATCACTCCCCTTAGCACTGACCACATCCACCATGCTGTGTATTTTCTTGTACATCTTCCTATGGCTTCTTTCCTTCCACTGAAATTTAGGCTCCACGAGGGCCAAGGCTTTCTTCTATTTATGGCTACACCTCTAACATCTAGAATAGTGTCTGGCACGTGGTAGGTTCTCAATAACTATTTCTTGAATGAATGAACGAATGAATGGGTCCTCACAACCTCTATCCAACAGCTATTGTTATCCACATTTCACAGGTAAGGAAACTGAGGTTCAAAGAGGTCAATTAACATACCCAAGATCAAATTATAAATAAGAGCGGGAGGTGGGATGTGAACTCAGTTCACTTTGCCTGAAGTTCCCATGACCTTCAACAGCAGGAGGCATTTGGAGAACTCTACCAAGGGAAGATAGTGAGAATAAACCCCACAGCACACAATTTATGCTTATTCCTGCTGCTGTGTCTAGCTCTTTCTCCCCTATCACATGGGTAGGCTGAATATGTCTTGATGATTTGATTCTAGAAAAAAGAAGGAAGGTAAGGGATACTGGGAACTGTCTCCTTCCATATGAGATCGTGATCCAATCCTGACCTGGGGCTGAGGTAGAGGGACCTGGGTTCAGGCCCTGCTTGGCCACACTCTCCAGCTGTGTGATCTGGGGGTGAGCTCCATTACCACTCTGAGACCCAGTTTCCCTAACTGTAAAATGGGTGTTCTACTTCTTGTGTTGTGGCGAAGGTAACATACAAGAACATTTGAGAAAGGGAAACTTTGAAAACTATAAAGTGTCATGCACACATAAGGCAGTATTAGTTCTCAAATTACTGAGTTCAAACATTTGTCTCTTGTAAGAACTGCTGGCATTTAGTATATATTGTGCTAGATTGTATTATTATTCTCTGTTCTTCCTGCTTCCTTGTGTCCACACCCTTTGTCATGGGACTTTGGAGTTCCTCCCATCAGGCGTAGGTTTATTTCTCTATGCCATTGGTGTTGGGTTTGCCACATGACCTGCTTTAGCCAAGGAGTGTGTGTGCAAGTGACAGTGTCAGCTCCAAATCTGGCCCTTAAAGGGCCTTGTGTATTTCTGCTTCTCTCTCTTGCATTTCTATCATGAGAACGTGTCCCAGGTAGTCACCTGACCCAAGAAAATGAATGCACGTAAGCAGATCTAAACCCAAGCCCTAAACTCAACCTAAACAAGCTGATCCCCAGTCGACCTCCAGATGCATGAATAAGAATAAACGATTCATGTTTTAATACATCCTGGGGTGATTTGTTACACAGCACTATTGTGGTAAGAGCTAACTGATAAACATTATTTGCTAAATGTTACTTAATGGGCATAATCTCATGAAATATGTGATAGATGCAATGACTATCTGCATTTTAAAGATAAGGAAATGAGAACAGACAGTTTCAGAGGTTTGCCTAAGCCATTCAGTAAGGAAATGGAATAGTCAAGCCATAAAACACTGAATTTTATGGGTTCAGAATCCCCACATTTTATATTCCAGACTATGCTTCCTTACACCTGTGAAATAGAAGCCAAATTGTAGTCAGATAATTTAGGCTGAAGCGATGCCATAGCAGTGTTCTGGATATTTCAAGAGAGATTGGATAATGAACAGCTACTGTGTGTTCATACATACTAAGTACTATGGTGAAATTAAACACAAACAAATGAAAGATAGTAACAACAGGTTCAGAAGAAACCTGGGTTTTGATCCTAGTTTTGCCACAAATGGACTGTGTGTCCTCGGTCAAGTTCCCTCACTTCTCTGGGCCTTAACTGTACAACGATGAGGCTGAATTCTGAATCCTTTAGGAAAATAATTATAAAATATCCATGAAGCCCCACGATGTTTCAGAGGCTTTCTCAATTAATCCACACAATGGGTCCTTTCGGGTCCTGGTGGCAATCTGAGACTCAGAGAAGTTAAGTAATTTGCTAAAGGCCACAAAGCAGGAATTTAAACCCAGACCTCCAGGCTTAACCCCGGGTTCAGGGTCCCTTCCAGCTCTAAGACTTTCTGGGTGAGCTTCAATGTGGATGGGAGCCAAGAGATCACCGTGCCCTGGCTAAGGGGCCATACTGTGGCTGTGGCTCTCTGATGAGCAGGATCTCTGCTTGCCTCTCAGGCTGTCCAGGCCAGGCTAAGAAGAGATAAAGGGGTCCTGAAAACCAGCTCTGGTTAATGTGGTGCCCAAAGCAGACCTCTTTTCTTCATCAATGAGTCATTGAGATTATTAATTATTTTCTTTATAAAAATAATTAATCCCAACCAAGACAGGTGCTCTTCTGAATTACAGCTCATTTGCTGAACGTGCATTTTTCTGTTCCATAAAAAGTCCTATCATCCACATTTCACGGGTGAAAATGAAGATCACTCGTCCATGGAATCAGCATGGGAGGCAAATCCAGCCATGTTCCCAGACGATTACTATCAGCCTCATTGACTTAGCTTCTGTAATTATACTCGGGGGTGGAGGTGTGTCCGTGGGTGTGTCTGGGGGGTGTGTGCCCATGCGTGTGTGGGGGTGAGGGGTGGCAACAAAGGCCTGGGAGTTCCAAAGTCTGGGTCATAACACTCTCTGTTCTCTCTCAAAAGGAGGCATCTGCATTAAAGATGTGGTTAAGGTTTAATTCAGAAGGAACAAGCTACACGGTGTTGGCAATGGGGAAGTGTTGGAATGGAGGATCATCACCTCTGGAAAGTGTGGCAACGTGGGAAGATTCTTGAATAGGAATTCTGGGGTCTTGGCGAGTTCTAAGCCAACAACCAGGTCTGGGTTCAAATCCCAGCTCTGCATCAACTACACATGACTCTGGGTGCATCCACCTTTTGGTCCTTGGTCCCCACATCCATACAGCTGACCCCCAGTGATATGAATAATGAGAGCTAATATGTATCTAATATTTGCTAGGGATCAGACTCTGTTCTAAGCATTTCCTTGGTATTACTCATTTGATCCTGCTGAACCATCCAATGAGGCAGGAACTAGTGTCATCCCTATTTCACAGATGAAGAACCTGAGGCACAGAAAGGGTACTAACTTGCCCAAGGTCATTCAAGAGCAGAACTGGAATCTAAACACAGCCATTCTGGTTTATAGGATTCACATTCATCACCACAATGCCATACAGCCCTTTTCAAGTCCTCGCTAAGGAGAATTGGCCTGACTCTGCTGGGTGTCTCAGTGTCCTCTTTTATTAATAATAAAAATCATAATATATCAAGTACTTTGTATGTGCCAGGCTTTTCCAGATACGTTTGATATATTTTTATCTCCCTTGGTGCCTCACAGCAACCTTGAGACACAGGGAGTACCTTGATCTATGTTTTGCAGGAAGTACAGCTCAGAGAGGTAAATGGGCCGGGCCAAGGCTGCACAGCTGGATCTATTTGGGTCCAAAGCCTGTGCCCAAACCACTGCATGACATGATCCCAAAAACCCGCTGCCAGGGTTCCAGCTCCGATCTGGGAGACAGGATGAGCAGCTTTGGAAACTTCACTTCTGACTCTATTCTCCTCTTTGGGCCCCCATCTCCCAGTTGTGAAAGAGACTGTGCCTCTGCAGCTCTGAGATGCTACCAGTCTGTACTTCCCACTGGATCTCCTTGACTCCTGAGATACCCACAGGGAGCTGCTCATCTGTGCTCTCAACCACCATCTGGACAGATAGACCAATGACAACGAAGTCTTCCTTTTCAGGAGACTGGAAGGTAGCCCGGAGCATGGCAGATCCCTGGTGCCACCCTTGTATGAGAAGTTCAGAGAATGTTTGGCCAATGGGTCCTTAGGAGATGCCTGGGACATAGCTCTGTGTGTTTGCAACTCATGACTCCCCTTGTACAAGCACACCTCGTTTTATGGCACCTCGCTTTATTGACCTTGGCAGAGACTGTATTTTCTACAAGTTGAAGGTTTGTGGCAACCCTGTGTCAAGCAAGTCTATGGGCACCATTTTCCCAACAGGATTTTGCTCACTTTGTGTCTCTGTGTCACATTTTGGTAATTCTCACAATATTTAAAACTTTTAAATTATTATATTTGTTACAGTGATCTATGATCAGTGACTATCGCTCAATGAAAGCTCAGATGATGGTTAAAATTTCTTACCAATATTTTAATTTTTTTTTTTAAAGATTCTATTAATTTATTTTCGACAGAGAGAACACAAGCAGGAAAAGCGGCAGGCAGAGGGAGAAGCAGACTCCCCACCTAGCAGGAAATCCAATGCAGGACTCGATCCCAGGACCCTGGGATCATGACCTGAGCTGAAGGCAGATGCTTAACCAACTGAGCCACCCACCTTAACAATAAAGCATTTTAAATTAAATTTTAAATTAAGGTATGGACATTGTGTTTTTGTTTTGTTTTGTTTTTGAGACATAATGTTATTGTACACTTAATAGACCACAGTATTGTGTAAATGAAACTTTTATATGCACTGGAAAACTGAAAAATTCATTTGACTGGCTTTACTGTGGTGATCTGGAACTAAACCCGAAATATCTCCGAGGTGCGCCTGAACTTTTTCTTCCTTCTGGCATCCTATCTCTCGTTTGCCCTTTCTTTGCTTTTGCCTCGTTGTCTCTGAGCACTATACTCTGCAGCCTTCTGACTCCCTTGGTCTCCTAGGCCATCCCGAATTCCTGTTTTTCTTCATCTCTCTCTTCCATCCCACCCTTCTCTTCTCCCTTCCTCTCCTTCTCTCTCCCTAGCCTCTTCCCTCGCCTCCATCCATCCTCCCTCTCCCCATCCCCTACCTTCCCTCTCTCTCGTCTCCCATCACCACCCCCCCCAACCTCCTCCTCTCAGGTCTCTCATTTGTTGCTGTTTTGAAGCCTGGCAGTGTCCTTGGTGGGCGGTGGATCACACACATCAGAGGTTTGAATCAAATCAAACTGCAACTGAATTACACTAATAAACCAATTAAATGCCATTCAAAAAGTAATTTCTGTAGAATCCCTAAAAAATTTATTGCAAATCTTGTTTCTCTAACATGGTCCTGTTTCCTGTTCGCTCCCCATCTCCCCTCTTCCCTCCCCTTTCCCTCTTGCTTCTCTCTTTCTCCTCCAGCCTCAGCCTCTTTCTCATTCCCTCCTCCACCAAGCCTGCCTGGAGCTCACCTTTGCCCACTCATCCCTCTGCACAACCTGCTTCCCCAACCTGGGATTCAAACAACATTACGGGCTGTTGGTCAGGTGGAAAGAGCACTGACATGGGAGTCAGGAGGCTTGATTTCTGGCTTTTGGCCCTGCCACTCACTGGCTTTATGTTTTCGGGAAAGTCCTGGAGTCTGAGGTTATCTGCCAGTTGAAGGCATTGGACCATGTGATTTTCAAGGTCATTCCTAGCTCCTGTGGTCTACAGTTTTGTGATCAGATTGGCTCATTAGAGCCAGATAGAACTGGATTTGAATCCCAGCTGTGCACTTACTAGCTGGATGTCTTAGGCAAATGGCTTCACCTGCCTGTGCCTCAGTTTCTTCATTTGAATGATGAGGGTAATAGGAGTACCTCTCATACAGTAAGGATTATTATGAAGATCAAATAAGCTAATACAGGTAAGAAGCTTAATATGATGCCTGGATCATAATGAACAATCAGTAAAGGGGAGCCCCTATTGCAACTGTTGTTCGCATTGCCATCGATGTTGGGACAGGTGCCTTTTTCCTCCTTGCCTCACATTTAGGCCTTGCCCCTTAGAGGAGGTGGCTTCCACCCCCTCTCTCTCCACTCTGGGAAGGTTTTAAGAATTTCTGGCCTCCTCTCCTCCCCATATTCACTCCCCTCCGTGTGAACGTCGTCAGTCCAACTGGTCAGAGTATGGCAATAACTAGGTCACGTTTGATCTGCGTGTGGGGTCACTGCATACAAAGGCAATGCACATACTCTACACACCGTCTCCTCCCCCTGTATCTAGGTGGGTGAGGAAAGCTTTCTCGCTCTCCAGCCACTTCTGAAAATGTGGATGTCGAGCTCTGGAGTTTTGTTCAGGTATCAAAGGCAAATGTCCTAATTCTGCCTCAGACCCAGGTCACATTTTCTATTGCAGCTTTCCCAAGTTCAGCATTGGATACCCATTCCTCAGTATTCTGTTTTTCATTTGATTATCCATCTGCCACACTGTTTATCTATCATGTTTGTAAGACGTCCAGCCATCTTGGTTTGTCCAGGACTGAGGGATGCTCCTGGGAGACAGGACTTTCAGTGCTAAAACCAGGAAAGTCATGAGCAAATTGGGACCAAGGGGTCACCCTGCACAGTGGTCCAAAGTTTGAAGTGATGAGTAGTACGCTAAGTTCCCTAAACAAATAATAATAATATTCACGATACTAGCGCTAAAACATGATAATTATAGAACATGTGAAACACGCAACAAAAGGAGAAGGAAATGAAGGAGGAAGAGGTAACTGAAGTCACGCACAATTCATCACTGGGGGGACTACTCCAGCCAGGCCCACCAGGAGACACTCCTGTGTGCTCAAGGACACGCCCTTTACATGGACTGCAGCATAAACAGTGCCTTCTCGGCACAGTGTATTATGTCACTGCCGACCACAGCATCGCCGGTCTTGTGTACCAGGGGGAGCACCAGAAAGCTCAACGACAGAACATGGCGGGTCAGTGCTGGCTGGCAGTGAGAACTCATCTGATTCAGCTATCAGAGTGCTCTGAAAGATAAAGGCTAAGATGATGCCTGTTGTGCTTGAGCCAAGTCCCATCCCTGACTTCCTTAATTTCTGCAGCTTCCTGTTCAGTGCTCTTGTATTTAGACAGTATTCAGATGAAGGACTAAGGTGGGTGAATCTGCTCTCAGTAAGTGGTGCCAGGTATCAAGAAAACAGCTGGACATCAAGAGGCCAATCCAGCTCTTTTCCACCCCCTTGGACCATGTCGTCATGGAAGGTGAGGGGTAGTGAGGGAGAATCCGAAGCTTTTCAGGAAGAGCTGATAATAATCTGGGTCTAACTGGGTAGTGGGAGTACTCAGGAGCAAGTTCCTGGGGACACCACACCCTTGTAGCATTTCATGAAGACGTGGAAAAGAGTAGGATAAAAAAAAAAGAGAGAGAGATGGGGAGAGCATGAATGCAGGACACTCAATACTGTCTAATAAGAAGGAGATAAAAGATTGGGCAGAAATATGAGGAAAACTTTGCCAAGCTGAAGAACAACTACTGTTGGCAAATCAAATACACTTAGCAAGTTCTGGGAACAAATAATGAAAAAAGACAAGCACCTAGAAATCTTGGTAAATGTCTCGACTTTCAAAGATAAAGAAGCAAGTCTACAAAAGCAAGACAGGGTAGCAAGGTTGGTAATGTGTACAGCCACTGGGCGGTAAGCATAGTGAAGATGGTGATGTGCCCACCTTGATCACAGTTGTGTCCCCAGCACCTACCAAAGGGCATAGCCCATAGTATTTGCTCAATACATGTTTGCTGAATTAATAACTAGATGGATGTAACAGAATTATAACTTCCTGCCCATTCCTATAGTATTTATGGTTAGTCACTCCTATAGTATTTCAGTCACAATCAAACCTCATTGACATGCTGGACCAGCAGGGAATATTACCACTCCCATTTTACAGTTGAGGAAACTGAGATTTAGCCAGGTGATGCTATTGCCCATTTATGTATCCAACAATTGATTGAGCTTCAATGAGAACCCAGGTGTCTCAGTTGCTAGCCCTGGACTCAGGCCTTAAGTGCTCAGAGGTGGCCGAGATACATGTTCATGCCTCTCTCTCCTTATCTTTAGCAAATGTGTTACAAGGATTTTACCACGTGCTCAAGCAACACATATATAAGCCAGCTGTCCCTGTGGTGATCACAGTCTGGGAGGCCTAATAGACACCCACAGGGTACACATATAAATAAATCAGCCATGTTGACCCACAAAGCAATTCCATGTGATAACGTGGCCCTTGGCAACAAAACCTTGATTCGCACAGATCTATATTCCTTGGTAGGCCTGGGATAATTTTTCATCCAGACTGTAATGTGACGGGGAAGCACACAGACATCTATAAAAAATTCAAGAGAAGTCCAATCCTTATTCTGAAGGGTTAGTTCTGCCCTGTCTCTCTTCTGGTCTCCCAGTCTTCCCTCCAGCCCCAACCACAAAACCTGGCTCTCCATCCTGCATTCTGAACAAGAAAGTCTGTTTTCTAATAACAGTCCTTAACTTCTAGGGCATTTTCCTCCTCATATGGTATGGCACTTTGCAGTCTGGGTGGCATTCATTCTAAGATCTCTCTCTCTGCTTCCCTCTTTCCCTTTCCCCTTCTACCTCTGTCCTTCCATCCCCATCTAAGAGAGGCCAAACCAGTGATCTACCCCAGAACTGGAGAAAAAGAGGTGGAGTTACCTCTTGCTTTTATCAGCAGAGGGTATGGACATCGCCTGACTTTCAGATTTCCTTATGGCTCCCATCACAACCTATTTCTAAGACCTGTTGGAAATAAGACAAAAAAATTCCTCTGGGTGCCCCCTTTCCCTAGAGTAGCAGGTGGCAGAAATGAAGAGGATTGGCAAGGAGTTCCCCTAGAACAGAGCCCTTAGCATCATCATTATCCTCAAATACCACCAGCGGATCTGAGGCCATCCTAGGAATGCCTTGGACACAGTTGGCTAGAGCAGTGGGAGGTATCATAAGGCAAAAGTGGGCATCACAGACCACCTCGAAGGCTCATTCTCTTTTCTGTCCTGTATCTTTTTTCATGGCCCCTCTCTTCCTTGCCTTTCTGCACTCAACTTCTTCTTTTCCCCTTTCTTTCTCCTTTAAACTTGGACAGTTATTCCCTTGGATACTACTCACAATTGCTGTCAATCAAGAACTCCCCAGGGATATCATCCATCTCACTTCCTTTGTGGTCCCCAAAATGCCATTTCAAATGACCAACAGACTATAAACCTAGAGAGAAAACAGTGTTGTTCCTGTATTCAACCATGAGACACTTTGTTTATGCTACAAGCTGAGGAAGGGCAACTCTCACAAGCCAGAAGAACATTCAAGAATATCAGCAAGGTATAGGGTTGACAGGGTGAACACAGAAGAAAGCCCAAGCTCAGCTTTAAGCCACCATGTGCTCAAGACAAAGGGCCTGGAAACAAATGGAAGAGCTGCTTGCTGAACCTTATAAACACCTGGCTAGAAGCCAGGGTGGGCGATGAAGTCATCAAGCGACAATTTC
>CM052889.1:67685636-67780076 GCA_028534135.1 Potos flavus
GGCAGTCTCAAACTTCTCTTCTATACCATGAAATATAATGAACAGTACAGTTTTGAGGGGAAATATCATGATCCAAGGACTACCTAATCAATGAAGGTAATGTTTCAGATGAGAGTAAAAAGTCTACATTTTATTTATTTATTTATTTTTTAAAGATTTTATTTATTTATTTGACAGAGAGAGAGAGATCACAAGCAGGCAGAGAGGCAGGCAGAGAGAGGGGGAAGCAGGCTCCGCGCTGAGCAGAGAGCCCGATGCGGGGCTTGATCCCAGGACCCTGAGATCATGACCCGAGCCGAAGGCAGAGGCTTTAACCCACTGAGCCACCCAGGTGCCCCAAAAGTCTACATTTTAAAAATGTAAGGATTAAATGCTACAATTTATATACTCTGAAAAAAAATGAAAAAATATAGTGCAGCCAAGTAAGAAATCAATAAAAATAATGAATTATATAGTTCATACAGTAGAAAACAGAAAATGAAGAAAATATTAAAATAAGACATAAAATAAGATGCTATATTGGTTATGACTATAATTATAAAGGGGTTAAATTCCACTATCAAAACACCAATACTCTCAGTTGTGCATCAAAAATTAAAATCCAAAAATTAAAACTTACTACATGCTTTTTGTAAGGGACAGACCTTGAAAATAACACAAAATGCTTGAAAATAAAGGTTTGGCCAAAGATACATCAGACAAGCCAAAGGAAACCAGGAGTGAAAATATCAATGAACACAGAATTCAAATTAAAAGAAAACAAGATTCAAAGAGGAGGTTTTACATGGGCAGGAGATTCATGCCATAATGAAGACACAATATTGTGGATATAAATGGATATTAATGAATGGTACAACTTCAAAAGGTATAAAGCAAAAATTATAAAAGAAAAGAAAAAAAAAAGAAGGGGTGTAAAAAATACAAGGAGAAACAGCCAAATCATAGTTACTTTAGAATACTTTAACACTCCTCAACAAACTAAATAGATAAAAATTAGTAAGTTTGTCTTACTAATACTAATATGTATATAACATATATCTATATATCTATATCTGTATCTATATGTGTGTGTGTGTGTGTGTATATATATATATATATATATATATATATATATATATATTAGACCTTTAGCCCTCTTAAGAATAAACATGGTTCTTAAATATCAACAGATCATTTATAAAAAATAAATCTCAAAACTGAGAAATTACACAACTGTAATGAGGCTGGGCTGTCCTGCCCAGATCCACTTTCAGTAATGAAGAGTGTATTCTTCTAGGCCCTGAGAGTCCTGTTAGCAGAGAGCACTCAGTGGACAGGCACTTCAGGGACTGCCGCCTGCAAGAGTCCAAAGCTCTGCCCCTTCCAGAGGCAGCCTGCATTCAGTGACTGATGTGGACAAGAAAGGTGTCCTCTCACCCCCAACTCCAGACAACTCTGAAGGGTTCCCCCAACTTCAGAGCTCTCTGTGGGGTTAACTGAGGCTTCCACTGAGACTCCTTTACAGCTCAACTTGTCCCTCTGCCCAGTCCTGCTTCCTCCCTTTCCCTTCCACAGGTGACACTTGACCCCAAGATCACTTGTCATAAATCCCTTGCATGGTAATCTTTATCTCAGAACCTGCTTCCCACAGAAAGAAATCTGTAAAAATAGACCACACTGGAATATAACTAGAATTGCTTCTAAAATATTTAAACAAGAAAGCCAGAGGGACATACATGAACATATGTATTAATTCCACATAGTTACTAGGCCAAGAATTAAGACGTTAACTTGTAGCTAACTTTGAAAATTTTGGTATTGAGAATATTACATATCAAATTTATTAATATGTGCTGCTAGTTCTGTACTCAAAAGCAAATTCATAGTCTTAAACGTTTTTCTTATTATACAAGAAAGAATAAAAAATCAATTAAGAAAAGTCAATCCAATAAGATGGAAAAAGGACTATAAAACATATCTGAAAAAAATTAGAAAAATATTTTTTAAGAGATACATTCTGAAGGATGTAGTGACAAAATGACGATTTCTAGGGTTTTTAAAAAAAATATTTCAGCAAACAAGACAAAAAAAAAATGGAAAAAGGGAAAGATGAAGCCAAGGTAGCAAAATCTTGATATTGTACATGGTGATAGGTACATAAGGATACCTTATACTATTAATTTTGAGTGTGTTTAAACATTTTCATAATAAAATAGCAAAAAAGAAGAAAGGAATAAAAATAAAGATATTAATGAATTAGAAAAAAACTAAAAGCTAATAGAATTGATATATAAATACGAAAATTCATTCTTGGAAAAATCAACAATAAAATAGATGATTCATCAGATCTAATCAAGGATAAAAGAGAGAAGAAATGAATATATATAATGGGAATTTAATTACAGATCAAAATTTAGATTTAAATATGACAGGACTATAATTATAACTTTTGGCTGATACGTTTAAACACCTCCAATAAAATGGCCAATTGGTAGGGGAAATACAAATTACCGTATTAGCACAAGAGGCAGAAAAATTAACTAGACCAGTAATGTCAGAGAATCTGAACATGCGTAACATCGTTACTCTGTTAAGAGCCTTGGACCCAGATAACTCTAGAGAAAGATCTTTCAAACTTCCTAAAATCAGCACTCCCATACCTTATAAGGTAATAAAACATAGAAAAAGGAGACATTTTCCCAAGTACTTAATAAGATCAATATAACCCTACTACCAAAATAGTAATAATAATAATAATAACCAATTATTATTGGTTACATAACCTCTCTATAAATGTAAATGCCAAAATCCTACATCAAATATTAGCAAATGGACATCATAAGTTTATTGAGATAAATGTGCTATAACCCATGAGATTTATCCCAACAAGTAAAAAAAAAAATACTGGGGTTGTTTAAATTAATGCCCCCTTAAAAACCAACACTCAGATGAATTTGAAACGTTCCTGAACTAGGAATAAATTTGATCAAGAATATCAATTGCAAATGAACAAAAGAACATCATGCTTCCGGATGAAACACTAGGAACATTCCTGACAAAGACACCTCCTACTATCTCTTTTATTTTACAATTTCCCTCAAAGGTTCTCATCAATGCAAGAAAGCAAAAAAAACTGAAATAACAGGATCAGTGTCTCCACCCTCCATGCCACTGAGAGAGACTCTAACACCCTGCCTGGGGCCCCTTGTTCCCAGTCAGAAGAACTTATTTATTTATTTTGGGGGTGGACATAAAAGAAGAAATAACAAAGCATATCATTGTCGATTTGACCATGTAAAATATTAAATATTTTTGTAAATTTCTTAACCAAGATTTTAAAAAGTGACAAAACCTGAAAAATATCTAAAACATCCATGACAAGTAGTTATTGAAACCCTTATTAGAAGAGCAAACAGCCTTTAAAAAAAAAAAAAAGGACAAGGATATGAATTGCCATTTACAAAAGAAGAAATACAATGACCAGTTAGTAAATGGAAAACAAAGTTATGAAAAAATACAAATAAAAACCGGATACCATCTTTTCCTTATCAATTTGATACGGTTTTGTTTTTTTTTTTTTTTTAATGAAAGTAGGTAGCATGGGTGAAACTGCAGATAGCTAGGTCCTTTTATTTACTGCTAGTGGGAAGACAATTCATGCAACTATGGCAGGGAGCAATTCATCCATAAATCTCAAAACTCTAAAAGTTATTCATATCATTTTACCCAGCAGTTATTTCTGGAATGTGATCGACAGACTCTAAGATGACCCCCCTAGAGATCTCCACCTCCTGATGTTCACACCCTTATGTAATCCCATCCCCTTGGGGACCTGTGACTTGCTTTTTTTTTTTTTTAAGATTTTATTTTTTTAGAAGATTTTATTTATTTATTTGAGAGAGAGAGAGTGTGAGAGAGAGATCATGAACAGGGGGGAGGGGTAGAGGGAGAAGTAGACTCTCCACTGAGCAGGGACCCCCGATGTGGGACATAGTCCCAGGACTCTGGGATCATGACCTGAGCTGAAGGTAGACACTTAACCAACTGAGCCACCCAGGTGCCTTGTGACTTGCTTCCAACCAAAAGAATATGGCAAAAGTGATGGGCTGTCTCATCTGTGGTTAGGTTACATTAAGACTGTAACTTCCATCTTCCTAGCTGACTCTTTCCCTTACTGGCTTTAATGAAGACAGCTGCCATGCTGTGAGCTCTTCTTTGGAGAAGATACATGGCAAGGAACTGAAGGAGGTCACAGGTCAGCAGCTAATAAGGAACTGAATGAATCCTGCCCTCAACCACCTGAATGAACTTGGAAGCAGATCCTACCCCAGCTGAGCCTTCAGATGAGACCTCAGCTCTGGCCTTGCCCCTAGATTTCAGCCTTGTGAGACAGCATGAAGCAGAAGACCCAGCTAAACCTGATCCATGGAAACTGAGCTAAAAATGTGTGTTTTTAGGCTGCTAGTTTGCATAGAGTTAATCTGTCACACAGCAATACATAACTAGCACATAAGGATTTACCAGAAGGAAATAATCATGGATGTGTGCAAGATATGGACACATGAAGCTCACTGCAAAATTTTTATAACTGAGAACATTTGGCAACAGTCTAAATGTCACAGAATATCAGGCTGGAGAAATCAATTATAATACCAGTGAACCATATGAAACTGTCAGTTTTGTAGGTTAAAACAGGTTGAGTATACATTCCAATATATTCATACGATATAGGCATTAAAGTAGTATTCATGAGAAATAGTTTTCAGTATGGGGGGAACCTCATGAAAATTTCATGATATGTTGTTAAGTGAGGAAAAAGTTTATAAAACGCTGAAAATATAATTTTGATATTGCAAAAACAAAGATGTATGCATATGCATAGACATAAGATTGTAGGGATATCAATAAAAAGTTAACAGTATTTATCTTGAAATGATGGGATTTGGGGTGATTTTTTTTTTTTTTTTCTGTACTTTCCCCAGTGAACATGTCTTATTTTTTATAGTCAGGAAGCAAGCTTAATTAATACAAGTCAACAATGGAATAAATTCCTAAGCCAGAACTAAACTTTCTGCTTAGAACATGGTCCCTGGTTTCTCACAAATCATTCTGCCTGATTTCCCGGGCTTACGGAATCACTAAGAGTGCATTTGTAAGTGCCCTATGATATCATCAACAGCTCTGCCGGATTAGCCTGCTGTTTTCTGGAAATCTGTCATCCCTCCCTTGTGGTTCGGTTTTTTCTCATTCCGTGGCATACCCCAGGTTCTCTGAGTTGCTCTTTACAAATCCCTTGGTTTCTGACATTTCATGATGCTGGGCAGTAGAGGGAATTCTGAGGACAACATGTGTTCTGAGAAAATGTGGAAGCTCGCTGTGTATTTTTTCTCTTACGTTTCAGTTACCTCCGCCCTTCTGTCGCTGTTCAGATTCATCTGTTACCCAGCTAATGACCCTATTAGAGAGCTGAAGCGCTCCCCAGCTTCGTCGTGAATGGCTGATGGATTTTCTCTCAGACCCCAGAAATGCCTTGGGACTGCTGTGTGGGTCCCTGAGGGATGGGCCATTATCTGGGAAGTCATGCTCATGGAGAAACACATTCCCCTACAATGGAATGCACTCTGATCACGTTTACGTGGTGGAGCCTCCTTAATGTGTCCCTGACCATGTCACGTCTGCATTTAATCCAAGGCCCCCACTCCGTGGAGAAGAAGGGGCTATGAGTGATGTGATTTTAGGCATATTCGGAGACTTTCATTACAATCAAAGCATGTGTTATCACTGCAGGAAGAAGTGGGGGCGTAGGACATGGGTTCCTTGTGACTGTACACATTTTCTCTCACTGACAAAGGACTTAAAATATTTCAACTTCATATCTACACCTAAGTTCTAACAAGACTGGACTTAGATCAACCATGAAGACAAGAACCATTTCTTAAAAAAAAAAAAAAAAAAAAAAGAGACAAGAACCATTTCTGTTTGATTCACCAAGCTCTTAGGACCATTCCCGGCACATAGTGGGCTCCTGATGGCTGGTTAGTAAATGGCTAGATGACTGGATTAATAAATGACATCAGGAATTATTAGCATGTTCTTAGTTTGGAATTGCCACCTATTGGTCCAATTTCTAATCCTGATAACTACACAGAATAAACCTCTATTCTGCGTAGAGTTTTTGAAATGTTTGCTTACTCTGTGTCTCTGTGCCTTCATTGATTGTTTCCTTGAGGCTTAACAATTGCAGTGCCTTCAGTCACAGAATATTATCACTTTTCACTCAGTGACGAAGGAGAAATCACTGTCCTTGTCCTTGGCTTTGATTGAGGAAATTAGAATGGGAATAAGGGAGCAGGTTCTGGTGGGCGCATACCCAAGCCATGTTCTTCATTCTCACTTGAGGGAATGAATGGGGGTGGTATAATGCCTACCCATCCCCTCTCATGAAAAATACTGCAAGTTGTTCCTCACCACTAGGTATGGGGCATGGTACTCCCCCCCCCCCACCCGTGCCTACCTTTTAAGTGGTTTCCTTAATCAGTCCCTGCCTGCCTCTGCTATTATCCTATTCCAGGGTACATAATCTGCCTAGACCTCCCTTTTTTGGAGCAATTCTGACTGTGTGTCCACACCACAATGCCTCCCACCATGTAGAAATCCCAGGCAAGAGTGTTTGCATAGCTATAATGTGGCAAGACCAGTGTTTCTCTGGTCATGTCTATAGCCTGGAATGGCTAATTTAAGTTCATTTTCCTTCAAGGTCTCCTTCCCCTCCAGGAAGCCTTCCCCAAGCAGCCCACAGTCTTCTCTCCTGAATTTGTGATGCATTTCTGTCTCAAGGTCGCCTGGTGCAGTAGACAGAACATGGACTTTGGAGCCAGGTTGAGCCAAGTTCAAATTCTGGGTCTAGCATTTACTCAGTGCAAGGTAGGGGCAGATAATTTATTTACTATAAGCCAGTTTCCCCACTTGCAAAATGGGGGTAGTAATTCCTCCTTTACAGAGTTATTCTAGGTGGTGGCTTTCACAGGGCATTCAGTATCACTTAAAAATGTTAATTCTAAGACTCGTTTTCCTATCTCATATCTGCTGAATCAGAAACTGGGGATGGGGTCCATCATTTTATGCCTTAATAAGCTTTTCAGGTGTTTCTAAAGCATGCTTAAGTTTGAAAACCACTAAGGATTAGCAACAACATGTGCAAAGTACCTGCACATATGTGTTTAGGAATCTTAGCTATTATACGTATGTACACCATTTGGCTTAATGCTATCTTCTATTAATCAATCATAGCATAGTGGTTAAGAATATAGGTTTTGGAGTCAGGCTGTCCTAAATTCCATTCATACCAGTTTTGTAATCTTGGGTGACTTAGTTACTTCTCTGTGCCTCTATACCTGTGATATGGAGACAATAATAGTAATAATAAATACTCTGTTGTCTGTTGTAAGGAATAAACTGTGATAAGATGTGTTGAATACTTATCCCATTGTCTAGTACATAATAAGTGTCCTTTAAAAATGATTATTCTAGTCTCCAATAATGTTCATTTCTACTCAATTATATCATAAACTCTTCAAAAGCAGGGCTAATAACGAGGTCATTTATGTCCTCCACAATGAGTTACATCATGGAGTATACAGCAAGGGCACAATTAGTGCTTATAGCTCTGATTCTCGTTGATTTTAATATCATACAGGGCAAGAGCTCTAGCTTTATCATTATTAGTTGGTATGAGGTGCTATCAAAGAGGAAAGCTGTCATTGACAAAGTTAAGTGACCCTGTAGGAAGATCTGGGATTGTGTTCCTATTCTGCATCTATCAGCCATGTGACTTTAAGATTCCATTTTTTTTTTAATCTATAAAACAGGGATTATACTTTGTATGAGTTTAGAAACAGAACATTCTGGATCAAATTGCTGCAAACCAGAAGGAAATATATGCTCTTAATTCCAAGAAGTCCAGTGGTCCGGTGGGCTACAGGGTTGGTTTATTGAGTGACTCAGCAATGTCACTGAGATCCCAGGTTCCTTCCATCTTTTTGCTCTCCCACCCCTGATGTGAGGACTGTGCTCTCAGGGTGCTCTGTCATGATTTCAAGTTGGTTGATAGTCCCAGACATCATACACAAGTACCAGAACGTCCAGAGAAAGAAAAAGACCATCTCTAAATGTGACTTCTTAAGAAGGAGAGATCTTTCCAAAGAGACTCCCAGAAGACTACCTCTCTTTATGTCTTACTGGCATAAATTGGGTCACACGCTCATTCCTAAAACAACTGCAGGAAAGAGACTGGGATGCCCACAGTTAGCTGAGGCTGATCACCTGGCCTGGTGTGGATGGACTGGGGTGCACCAGTGCTGCTACCCAGAACCAAATTTACTGGATTGTTGTGACAATTAAATGAGATCATTGTACCACATGCTATATTTAGCATACCAATGACCCGTGATGGACATTCCCCTCATTCTCTGCCTCTTCCTCTTTGAGTCCTTGATCTCACTTCTCACATACAACCACAAGTTCTAATTATTTGTCTTCTTAACAGAACTTACAATTTGTCCATCTCTGCATGTGACTGACCCATCACCCCTCCAAGTCCACATCAACATCATCTCTTCCCTGAACTTCTGCAACAACTCCACTCCCACAATTGTTGGTTTTTAATCCATTCTATGAATGAGCTTTCCCTACCTATCCTCTCTACAGCTGCTAGAGTGATTGTTTTTTTAAATAACCTCAATTGCTTAAAACCTTCTGTGACTTCCCATTCTCCCTAGAATAAAATCAAACACAGATGTGGCAGTCATGAGCATGTATCTCCCAGATCTCCAACCACAGGGAACATAACTGACCCAAGACTCCCAGTGCTGAGCTCTGACCTCTGTGGAAGGGAAGACCATATTTCCCACTGACTGCTTCTAATCAGTGGCTGTGTGGCCAGGATACTAAGGCAGGGACACACGTGACTCCTCTATGGCCAACTTTGCCTTGAGGGCTCCACAAGAGTGGAGTTGAAACTTCCACAGACTGCACAGCTGGCTAGGATGCTTCCATTCAAGCTTTCTTCCTCCCCTTTCTCCTTTGCCCAAGGTCTGATTCTCTCCCAGCCTTCCCTATCTCCCTCCCCCCACCCTTTGTCTCTCAGGCAGTTCCCCTAGTAAAATCATTACCTGTGTAATCCTGTCTTGGCAACTGCTTCTAGAAGGGCTTAGAATCACAGAGCTAAGACCGCCATGATCTGGACTCTACCTGTCCAGCCTCATCTCTCTACACTTATTCCCCATACTAGATCACCACCTGAAATACAGACAGCTTCCCCTTACTTCCTGGTCTTTGCTCACGCTGCCCCTTTGCCCCAACACCACCCCACTCCTACACTCCCTGCTTGGCTAACATCTCAGTACAAGTGTCATTGCTTCTGGAGATCTTTATCCTCTGTCTACACACACATACACACACACACCGCTCCCCTCCCCCCCCCCTCCAGTGTTCCATGTCTTTGCTCTGGATACCCAGAACACTCTTCCCAGACCCCCATCGAAGCACTCCTTAGTCTATGTTGTATTTTTTTTTCTATCTCTGTTGTATTTTTTAAAAATTTATTTATTTATAATTTGAGAGAGAAAGAGAAAGCGAGAGAGCAAGTACTGGTGGGGAGGGGCAGAAGGAGAAGGAGAGAGAAACTCAAGCAAACTCTGCACTGAGTGCCAAGCCCGATGCGGGGCTCGACCCCATGACCCTGAGATCACGACCTGAGCTGAAACCAAGAATCAGATGCTCAGCACCGCTCAGGTGCCCCTATTTTGTATTTTTTCTTTTTTTTTTTTGACTCAGGTTCCCCCCCATGTACAATGCAAGCCCTGTGTGGGGCAGAATCATGTTCTCTTGTTTTCCCTGTCTGCCCACTACCCAGAACAGTACCTGAGACACAATAGGTGCTTATCAACTGAAGGTCCCTTTCTCCTCTTATAGCCCCAACACAAGGCTGGGGAGACACACAGAGTCCCTGACAGAGCCTTGAAAGACATGCATGTTATGTCCCAACATTGGTCTGGTTCAGATGTAAAGGGATCAGAAAATACCCTAAGGCCCCAAGATCCAGCTCCAAGACGTGGCTGGCCTGTCTGTCCCTGTGCTTCCACAGGAGGTCTCAGCCCCAGGGAGGCTCGGTTTAAAAGCACGTCAATCATGCTCTGTCGAATCCTGGATTAAAAGATCAAAGCTGACAAGCTGCCTGTTGGAGGAGGGGGCCAGCCAGGACATAGAAGGAAATGTCTGGAGTAGAATACACACAAAGCAGGGGCTTGTGAAGAGCTGGGCTTCTGTGTGTGTGTGCAATTGATGAGTTGCACAAAGGCGACCGGCCTACGGAGCCTGCAGGGGCTGAACGCAGCCCACATCCCCTCCACCACTATGTGTGCCCTGCTGTCAAGCTGCATCAGCCAGAATTCAACCATCCAGAGAGGGCACCCTTGGTAACCACCCAGAGATGAACCATCATCCTTCCTGAGCGAGAAAGGGCCAGACTCCGGGAAAGAACGTGGCAATGGAAGCCAGCAGAGTTGGGTTCTGGCCCTCATCAGCCCCCAATATGCTGGATGATGCCAGATCACCCTCTTCCCAGGACTTCGGCTACTATTTTTAAGTCCCGTGATGTGCCAGGCACTGGGAATACGGGAAAGGCACTGGGATACGGGAAAGACGGAAAGAGAAACAGTCCTCTTGGAACGCACAAATAGATGGAGAAAACAGACATTAAACAAATAACCACATAAATACATTGAAACAATTGTAACAAGCACAGTGAAAAAAGTCTAGGTTTCTGTGAGAGAGAATTACAGAGAGGGTTTCATTTGCAAGAAGAGAAGGAATCATTAAGGAAGAAGCATAAATGGGAGTTAACTAGAATGCAGAGGAAGGGAGGTACGATTTTTGGCTGGAGAACAGTCACTACCCATGCAACAAATTTTTTTTTTTTCTTTTTTTTCTTAAAGAGAGAGAGGGAGAAGCAGGCTCCCCGCTGAGCAGAGAGCCCGATGCGGGGCTCGATCCCAGGACCCTGAGATCATGACCTGAGCTGAAGGCAGAGGCTTTAACCCACTGAGCCACCCAGGCGCCCCCAAATATTTATTAAGCATCTATTATGTGTTGGGTCTGGAGCAACAAAGAAAGGAAAAAAACTCCAGCAAAGGGAGGAGACACAAAATGGAATGAGTTTATGTGGAAGGTAGAGGCAAAACCCAGATCATGCTGCACCTTGGAGAGTAAGGTTAGAGTTCGGAGTTTTCTTCTGGGAGTAATAAAAAAAGATGTTGGAAGGTCTTGAAGCAGCTTCGTGACATGATCCGATCTGCATGTGAGACCCCCTGGATGCTATCGGGAGACCAGAGCCCTGTGTGCACTAAGGGCTCAGTGCCTGTGGGCTGCTGTGGGGATGATGCTGAGGACTTGTCTAGCTCTGCTTCCCCAGGACACAACAAACAGCCCATGGCCGCATGACCTGAGACCCATGGCCTCTTTCTTTGTCATCTGGCTCTCAAGCAGGACCAGAGGAGTTGCTACGCCTTTTGGGATCTCAGCTGTCATATCCCTCCCACCTCAGGGGAACCTCTGGTCTAGAAGGAGTGAAGGAAGACTAGGGACACCCCGCCATTCAAGTGGTAAGCTGTTCACTGTGCTCATCCCTTTGCAAAGTTGCTTTCTGTTTTGTGATCCAGGGAGGAGTCCTTGTTAACCAGCATCCTGATTCTGTTCAGGCATTTGGGCTGGGGGAAGACAGCATGCCTCATTAGGGGAGGGGTTTGCCCTCCTACAGCACCGGAGAACAAATCCTGACTGATCGAAGCCAATCATGGATGCCCATTCTCCTCAACAGTAACTGGCTTGGGTACCAGCATGTGATATAATTCTGGAAGGCCAGGGGAAAGGTTTACTTTGTTCCTAAAAGAGGACATGAGAAAGGATGCCCAGTCTCGTTGTGTCTGCACAAAATGCACGGAGGTGCTGCAGCCCTCTTGTAGTGTTGAGGGGAGACATCTTTAACACCCCAAGAATGGCAGAACCAAACCTGAGGTTCAGCTGACTTGCTGAACTAACCAACCTTGCCTCAGGGCACCCTGAGGTGTATATAACAATGATTTACAAATGTCACAATTCCTCTGCCACTACTAGGTAGGCTATGGCTAGCAACTCCGCTCTATGATACATGCAATCTGAGTTCAGTAAAGCTCCCCGCCTTCACATCAAGGAGACATTCAACTGAGTTGCAGTCAGGAAGTTCTGCTTAGCATCTGGCTTAAGTTTTTACTGCTGCTTTAAGGGTTCTTTCCCTGTGAAAGAAACCCGGTGGAGATCTTCTCTTTGCCTTAAACAACCATCTAGAATCTTGGCCCCATGGGGGGGATCCCCTTGGTTGTGGTTGGATCCCTAGCATCTAGACCAGCGCCCAGCATAGAGTGGGTGTTAGAAAAGGGTTTCTGAAATGAACACATAAACATGAAGTCTTCATCAGAGGGCAGAGTGGAGGTTTCTCTATTAGGGAAAGAAAACACGTATTCTCCTCTCCTGAATGAGACACGAACACATCCATATCTACTAACTTCAGTTCAGGCATGGGGCCCCTGGTGGGACTGGACAAAAGCCAGAATTCTCAGCCCTACAGGAGAGCTTTCTGGTCTCAGCGGTCACTGGGGGTCACCATGTTCCGTCGCAGGTCTCTGGTCCTTGGGAAGTTCTGGTCCTCCCAGGCTCCCACCTGCCCTGGTGACCCACGGTGTCCCAAGAGTCCCTTATTCTCTGATGAAAGCATATGTTTCACTACCTTCAAGTCAGCTGATCTCTCCTGTCATTTTTCATCTTTCCCATAACTCTTCCATTGTCTGCCTTGAATTCCAACTGGTTCTTCGTCTACAGATTCCATCTCCTCTGAAAGACCATGAACACGCTCAGTTCCTTTCCTTTGTTTAGGTAAACTTTAGAAAACTGTAACAGACTTACAGAAGAGTCCCCAAATCATCAAGGCAGAGCTCAACGAATTTCACCAGATTGAGAAACAGAATACTCCCAATGTCCAGAAGCACTCCCTCCCATGCTCACTTCTGTCACTCCCTCATCTCTCTTCCCTGACTTTTCTAAGTTCTAGATGAGTTTTACCTGGTTTTGCACTAAGTGGAAATGAATCACACAGGTCCTCTTGGCACCGGGTTTCCTTGGTTCAACACTAAGTTGGTATCTGTTGCTGTCTCTAAGAATCATTCATTCATTCCCATTGTGCACATGACGAAACGGAGGCCAAGGAGCAAGTACAAGCAAGGTCAGCCAGACAACCAATGGCTCCTCTCCACTGCCTTGGAGTCCCTCCCCTACACTGCTACAGTGCCCCTCTGTGGGACGACCATCGTCTTCTTCTCCGGGCTACCCTACAGGACCACTTTCTCTTTGGAGAAGACCACCTTCACCACCCCCCATCCTTTTCTTCAAACAAGAAAAGAAAAAGCCCTTCCTCATTCTTGGCTCCAGAATAAGATCCTCTTTATTTCTCCAGCTCTTTCCTTCCTGTGCTCTCGATATAAAACCTTCCGCCAGCTCCACAATTACCACTGAGAGAAATCTCATCTATTTTGGGCGATTCATTTGCGCCTTCACACTGGGCTTGTCTTTAACACACCTGAACAATCCTCTTCAGGACAGCCTCCCCCCTCGGAGTGGCACCTTTTCAATGCCACCAGCCCCGACTCACGCCCCCTCCATCCCGACTCTTATCCTTTTCATGATTTCATTCCTTGCACTGTTGGAAATGGATCATTCAACCCAGACTGTACTGATAAGACGAATAGCTCTTCCCTGCCTGGGGCCACTGGGTTTACCAACACTTCAATGTAAGCATCTTCTACGAGGATTTAATTTAGATATTTAGACAACAGATTTTTATCTGCCACACTGGTGGCTTTGCCTCAGAGTAGAGTGAGGATAATCAATTGGCTCTTTAATCAGGAGGTAGGTGGGAGGGTCTCTGTATGTGGGCTGTGAGGGATAAAATGAGGACTCGGAGTCAAGACTCTCAGCCTAGGTAACTGACTCAATGTGTGACCTTGAGAATGTCACTTCTCCACCCCACTTCCCCACCCCACGCCTCAAAGTTCCATCAGTAAAAGGGACTGACCCAGCAGGGAGTCCACATGGGGCCACCACCCTCAATCGTGCAAATGGCTACCGGCACCGGGATACCCTGTTGGGGGGGGGGGGGAGGGTGTGAGTGGAGGCTGAGTGGACAGAAAAGAGGCTCCCTTCCCTAATTCACAAAGGTGTCTGTGGCTAAGCAGCAGCTGGTGCTGTGATAGGTGTGTGACTTTTCTGGGGGGAAAAAAATGCTTTTCCAGTTTCTCAAAGCATCCTAGTCTGAAGGATTCAAAACTGTCAGTTTACACAGTTTCTTGGACCCCTTGTTTCCCTGCCATTCCCAGCTTGCTCATAGTTCCTTTCCCTTTCAAACACTCCCCTCCCCGCGCTGAAATGCTCAATAATCTCGGAGCTCGACTTCTCGAATAAAATAGCTGAAGAGGGGATGTCTGCCTGGGGCCACATCTGCATTTCTCAGGGAGGCAGTCTGACTCCAGGGAGACTGAGGCAGGATGTCCATGCAGAGAGCAAGGCGCTTTTATGAAGGGTGGGGTGAAAAATGAATAATGTGTCATTCTGGGAGGTAACGGGGTGAAGAGGCAGCTGCTGCCAGCGAAGGCAAGAAGCTGCTGCTGTTTGGGGTTTCGGGCTGAGAGTGAAAAAATTAAAACAAATGTAGCTGGAGGTGGGTGGGTGGTGGGAAAATGCTTGGGGGAACTCAAATCCCAGGAATCTTCACGGACTGACTGACATCCCCGTTTGACCCATGCCATCTGCGGGAAAGGAGACAGCAGGCTTGGATCCGCAGGCAGCCCCCACCTGCAGAAAGTCTGTGATTTCAACCCAGGAATGGCTGATGTGTCCTGGATTCGGGCTTGGTCGTTTAAATTGCACAAAGGTTTTTGTGTTCAACTTTCTTTTGTTAGGCCTCTATTAAATATTTAAGGAGCTGGCCCCTAGAGCATATAAATTAGGATTTGATTTACGTCAAATTGATTTGCACATCACCTTTGCCAATCAGGTCCTCCCTTTGGGGAATGCAGAGCTGGGACAAGGAGACTCAGTCTGCAGGTGTGGGGAGCAGACCTGGAAGGTTATGGAAAGCTGAGGGCTCTGGCAATCTGGAGCAGTTGCGCTCTGGGGGAATCGTTCTGTGATAAGCCCCCTTCTACCTGAGTGTCACTCAGTGAGTCTGGGATTCTTGCAACCAAACCATCCTAAAAGAGACGCAAACTTCAGCCACCACTGGGGGTGATGGCAGGATGGATGCTCTAGAATATTCAGTGGGGTCCTCATGACTCCTAGGGGGCTTGAGAGTGGGTATGCCCTGCTTCGAGTAAATCCTGGATATAAAATTCCAATTTACAACAAAGCAAATTGGATAATTTTTTTTTAAAGATGTATTTATTTATTTTGGGGGTGGGGAAGGGCAGAGGGGAAGAAAGAATCTTAAGCAGGCTCTACGCCCAGCATGGAGCCCAATGCTGGGCTTGATCTCACGACCCTGAGATCATGACCTGAGCGGAAATCAAGAGTTGCTTAACTGACTGAGCCATCCAGGCTACCCTATCCAGAATTTTTAATTAAACCCATTCATTCCAGTTCTCCTTCAGGTGTCTGAACAAACTCCCTGTCTCCCTCTCTCTCTCTTTGCTTCTCTTTTCCTTCTGATAATTATAACAGCTGTCATGTTGTGAGCTCATACTATGTCTTAATGCTGCGCTAATAAGCCTTTTGTTGATGTTATTTCATCTAACACTCACAACAACCCTGCTAGGTCATTCTCTCCCGTGTCAGTGATGAGGAAGCTGAGGTTCACATGGGTTAAGTAACTTGCCCAACGTCATACAACTGCTAAGTAGCAGAGGCCACACTTGAATGCAGGGCAGCCTGAGTCCAGAGGATGGGACGGAGAGGAGCTGGCAGGTGGGAGCAGAGTTCTGGGAGGAGTTAGAGCTGAGCTTGTCGAGGGTGGGAAAGAGGGCATTGAAGGAGAGTCTGCTAGAGTGAAAATGAGATGGACCCCTCCCCTCCCGGAAACCCTCACTCTGGACCTCTTTCACACACTCCTCACCCTCTTCCATGGATGCCATTCTTGGCTGCTTTTAAGAATCTGCAAGTCCCCAAGATGCTAGTCTCCCAGTGTCCTCTGCATGGTCACACTCACCCACGCATGTCTCCACCCCTGCTCCCCAAGACTCTTCCGCTTCTGCCACCTTCCCCTCCTTCTGCTTTCCTCCTGGCTTCCCAGCAGCTGCCTGCCCACTCGGCATGTGCTGATCTGCAACCCAGACACCAAGGTCCACGGTCTGGAGGAGAACACTCAGAAGAAAGTATCGGAGACAGGGCAACGTCTCACCCAAGGAAACAAGGTGTTAGTGTGCCATTTCAGGCATAGAATCAGGGAAACGTGAGAAATGGAAGAAACTGAAAAGATATATCAGTTTCAGGATGAGGAGAGCAAAGTCCAGAAGGGGAGAATGACTTATCTACCATCATGCACCTAATGGGTAGAAGAATCTTTCTCTTTCTTTCATTCACTCACCCATCCATTCATCCATCCAAGAATTCCCAAGCAGCTATCATGTGCCAGTCATAGGAGCTAGAAATACAAAACGGAATAAAACAACCTCAAGGAGCTTATAGTCCAGGTTGTAGATGGTACAGCTCCCATCTTGGAGATGTATTATTTCATGAAGATATTAAAATTGGCTATTTAACAAACATAATAGTATTCACCATGTTCTAGACCCCATAGTATTTACAAATATGATTTCGTTCAATCTTTACCACAACCCTATAAGGTAGTTACGGGAATTTTTTTTTTTTTTTTTTTTTTTTTAGTTATGGTACTATTTTATCCCCATTTTGCAGAAGAGAAAACTGAGATACAGAGATGAAGGCCACCCAGCCAGTAAGTGGTGGAGCTGGGATTCAGGCTCGGGCTGCCTGGCTGCATTATGCCTCCTTGCCTTTCTCAAGCACTACCAATATGCTCTTCAAACCATAGTAAAATAGGTAAATGTACAAATAAAGAATGCAAAATCAGAATTAAGAAAAATAAGTGACACTCAGTAGTCAAGGGTAATGAAAGGGAAAACAGAACAAGGATTTGTAAGGTATCATCTTGCCCAGGGTCGTGGGTGTTCAACCACAATTGGCGTATGAGTCTCCCGGCAAAGAGAAAAATTACAAAGTCTGAGTTACAGTATTTTCGTAACTCTTGATTAGAAAACTAGTTCTTTTGGAGAAGTGCAACAGCCTTTATTTTTTTCTTAGAAAAAAAAAATCATATATTACTGTCCCCTGAACTCTTGAGAGCAACGACCATATCCTATGCATCCCTATGAAGGGTCCTCTGAATAGAGAGATGTGGAAGGTGTTTGGGGGGCAGGGGTGATTGGGGGAGGGGTGTATCAGTTTCCCAGGGCTGCCATAACAATGTGTCATGAATCGGGTAGCTTAAAACAACAGACATTTATTCTGTTACAGAAGTCCAAAATCCAAGTGTTGTCAGAACCATGCTCCCTCCAAAGACTCCAGGCGAGTCTTTCCTTGCCTCTTCCAGCTTCTAGTGGCCTGGGTGTTCCTTGGCTTATGGCCACATCACTCCAACCTCTGCCTCTGACTTCACATGGTTCTTCCCTGCGTGTCTCTGACTCTTCTGTTCTTATAAGGATGCCAGTCATATTGGATTAAGGGTCCACCCTGCTCTAGGACCACCTCATCTTAAATCACAACTGCAATGACCCTATTTCCAAAAAACGTGACATTCAGAGGTTTCAGGTAGACATGAGTTTGGGGGAAGACATTTTCAGCCCACTACAGATGCCAGAGAGGGCTTCCCTGAGCAGGTGACATTTTTGTTAAGATCTAAAGCATGAGGAGGACGCAGCCATGCACAAATCTGGGGCAGGAACAGTCCAAGGTGAAGTGTGAAGGCTTTAAGTCTGTGATGAATATGGTGTGTAGGAGGGCCAGCAAGGAGATCCCGGTGGCTGCAGCAGCATGGGGAAGAAGGAAGTGGGGAGGGCAAATGGGGGGAGGGAGGATAGGGTAGAAAGAGGCTGAGGACATTGCCAGGAGCTTGGGATTTCATCATAGTACAGGGGTGCAGGTTTGAGCAGAGGAGTGGCATGAACTGGCTTGGTTTCTAAATGATCACTCTGATGGCTGCATGCAGCACAGCTTGGAGAGGGAAAACAATGCAAAGAGTCACAGAGATTTGGAAGATGGTCCCTGTGAGTCCAGGTGAGAGATGATGGCAACTCTGACTAGTTCAGTAGCTGTGGGGATGGAGAAGAAGGGATTCCGGCTATATGTATAACCGACAGACATGCTGATGAATCAATTCTATGTAGGGGAAGCAAAGGATGATCCTGCAGTCCTAGTTATTATACCACACATCTGTCCACCTGCAGCTGCCATTTTTCACTCAGTAAACACCTTGGTCCTCTTTCCATGCCCAAACATAGAGTTCAGTTCCAGTCCTTTTAACTGCTTCATTGCATTCCATAGTTTGGGTAGATCGCAATTTATAATTTATAAATTCCCCCATTGTCAGACATGTTTCTACATGTTTCTCTTCCCCCACGTTGGACAGGTTGCTTCTAATTTCCCACAGTTACATCAATACTATAATATGAAACAATAATCCAATCACTCATGTCTTCAACCAATTTCTTGAACAGAATCTGGACACCTGTCTAAGGGTTTCTCTAAGCTAGAAGGGGAACAGCTGAGTTGTAGGATTCTCTCATCCTAATGGGATTTAGGTTTTTACTGAACTGTATTCCCACAGATTCAGTGGCCATTGAACTCACTGGGCAGAGGAAACCCATCCCTTCCTCACCTTCTGAAGCTGAATAGTCCTGGGGAACCCCTCACTTCCTGTGCCTTCTTCAATTACAAACTACGGTGTTCCTGTAGGCCATATGCTGCCTTATGTCAGGTCTTTAAAAACATGAAGTGGCATTTTGGGGATGAGGACCAGACTGCCAACTGGATCTGGGAAGCAGCAGGATCCTCCTTGCAGACTGTTTTCCTTTCTCCTAATATCTGCCCTCGTTTGAACCCAGGTCCATCAGGAGGAGAGGAGATCAAATCCTCATACCTGTTCTGACTCATGGCTCTCCATCTGCTAGAGCAAATCATTCTTGGTAGAAAGTGAGCAAGACTGGGGAGGGAGATAGAATCCAGCTTCACTTTCTTTTCTCTGAAAGCTACCTATGATTTTTTTGGTCTGTTCTGAGTCTCTAGCCTCATCAGAAACAAAATATTATTTGAGGCAACACACATGACAGATAGGAGAATAATTTCCTTAATATGCAAAGAGCTTTTATAAATTAAAAAAGAAAAAAACCCAACTCAATTCTATTAAATGAATGAAGGACACAAAGAGGTAAAGCAATATTAGAACGTTACAAAATGGCCAACAAACATGCAAAGATGTGTGTCCCTGTTCACTATTAAAGTAAGAGAACCTAGACAGGTAGACACTACATCTAACTCTCAGAAGGGCCTGGAGGAAGGAGCTTCATAATCCCCTGTCTTGCAAAGGTCAAGGAAAAAGACTCTCATATTCTTGGGAGGGGAGGGTGCAAACTTTGAGGAGAGCAATTGGGCAATATCTTCTAGGAATTTCTAATAATTCCATTCCTATGAATTTATAGCATATATACACTCCCCAAAGTGAACAAAGATGTACCAAAATGCTTATTGTAGTATTTTTTGTTGTAGCAAAAATTCTGAAAACAACCCTGATTGTGAGTCACAGGACACTGATTAAACAAAAAATGGCACATCTATCCAATAGAATACAATGCAGCCACTACTAACAAAAAACAGGAAAGCTCCAAATGTAGTGATATATTTTAAAACCCAAGATACGGGGGCGCCTGGGTGGCTCAGTTGGTTAAGCGTCTGACTCTTGACTTCGGCTCAGGTCATGATCTCAGGGTCGTGAGATCCAGCCCCAAGTTGGGTTCCATGCTGAGCGTGGAGCCCCCTTGAGATTCTCTCTCTTCTTCTCCCTTTACCCTTCCCCACTCACACTCTCTCTAACAAACAAAAAACCCAAGATAGAAAGTTAAAGGAGAAGAGACAAGTTTCCTAGCGCATATATAGTATTCTCATAGGAAACATGTCTGGAAAGACATATAAGAAAGCACAAGAGTGTCTGCCTCTAGTAGACAGGAGTAGTGAAAGGCTTTTCACTATTGTATACTTCGGCGGTGTTTTTGATAAACTATTACCATGTGTTACTTTAATGATTAAAACTTTTAAAAATATTTAGCAGAAAGCTGATGATTCAGTAGTGTGCTTAAAGTCTGGAAATCAGTGCGTATGAGCACTAAACCCAGTTCGTATTTTTACACCTGTGTTACATTGAGTTAATTGCTCAACCTCTCTGGGCCTGATTTTTATTCACTGAACTGGAGATGCTAGGAGTTTGGTGGTGGTGGTGTCATGGTTGACGTTCTTCTTTATGCTGCTGGAAGCATAAATTGGTACAGAAAAGTAAGCAGCTTAACTGCCTGGTTCCAAAATTTGTTTTGTTTATTACTCATGGGCAAACATCGATCTGATGCTCTGTTCTTGGAGCTCATATCACTTAGTTAAAGATATAATAATGATGCTTCCCCACAGTGAAGGCATATCTGGAGATGTGAGAGGGTGATCCAATTTTCACCTATCCTTCTGTTAATTCCACCTGTAGCCCCAGTGCATGCTGGGAGTAAATAGCATTACCTCCTGGGCTGATGTGAAACACCTGGCGAGATTTTTCTCTCCTGCCTTCCCTAAAGTTGAGAGGGCAACCAGATCAGACTCTGTCTTGGGTAGGAGTAAACAAAGACATAAGAAATGTCAACAGAGAAAATCACTAAGCAGGGGAGATGTTATCAATAGGGACAGGAAAACTCGAGATGCTTAGGGAAGGGTGGGGGGTAATTGACCATAAAGGAAATGTGCACGGTCTTTGTAGAAAAATAGCAAGGAATCATGGTAAAGAGCAAAGATGGAGGCCACATGGGATTGAAGGAAGAAGTTGGTGGAGTCAGCAGGAGTGCAGTTGAAAAAAGAGGGAGGGCCACCAGAGCAGACAAAGGCCATCTTGGGGGAGCTCGCTGGTTGATTTAAAAAAGGCAGGGTGGAGAAGGGGAGACAGACAAGTTGAAGACCAGGAAAAATAAGAGAAAACTGTATTCTTAAGATTGTTATCAATTTGCCCTACAATTCTGAAGTGGGAAAAGGAAGATAGGTGGAAAAGGCAGGGAAGATGGGTAGCTAAGAAGGATTCACAGAAAGCTTTGTCTCCATGCAGTGTTGTTAAGTCAGGGGATGTCCTCCTGGGAAACTTGATTAGACGTCATGGGAACCTTGATCAGAAAGACACCCAGGTGAGTCCCAGCTCAGATGCCAGGTTATAATGGAGTGTTGGGAGTTCCCCAAGGCCAAGACTGTCCAAAGGACGGTAAACTCTTGCGGCACAATGAATGAGTGATGCCTGTTCACTTTGGGGCAGGCATCTGGCCTTCGGGGAAGGAGCAAAAGAAACACCCTGACACCCTTATCCATGGAAATACTATTGGCTTCTATCAGGACATTGGCTAATATTCAACTTACAAACATTGCCACCCACACCATTTACTGAGCACTCAACCATACTGGGACACTGGTAAGTGCTCGCAGACATTGTCTCATGCAATCCTCAAATCCAACCTCCCAGGTGGGTATCATCATCGTTTCCCTTTCACAGATGAGGAAAGACTGAGGATGGTGAAGGGGCCTGCCCAAGGTTACCCAGTTGGGATCTGAAAGCACATATGTTGATTTCTGCCCAAGTCATTTGCATCAAGATGCCCAAGACCTACAGTGGCCCACGTGGAGGAGATGCTAGTCTCCCTGTTTTATAAATGTGAACACAGCCACCCAGGGAGCTGAAATTCAGACGGTCAGACTCCATTCGGACTCCTTCCCCTAAAAAACTGCTTCTCCCTAATCCCACAGGGAGGCAGGAGACCACTCAGTGTGGGTTTTTTTCTTTTGTTTTTGTTTTTTTTTTTTTTTTTGGTTTTTGTTTTTAATTTCCAAAACTTGCAGATATCTCTTGAATTGTAGAAATTGTCTTAAAGTCCTGATTGCCCAGCCATTTTGGATTTTAGGACTGGATCAGTGAGTGTCCCCCAGGGGCAATTTGTGTCCCCAGGGGACATCTGGCAATCTCTGGAGACATTTCTGGTTGTCATTCTAGGGGGCAGGAGATTCTACTGACATCTAGTGGGTAGAGACCAGGGATCCTGCTAAACATCCTATAGCACACGGGACAGTCCCCACAACAGAGAATGATCTGGCCTCAAAAGTCAACAGTACCAACGTTGAAAAACCTGATTATGGAAATCCTAAGCTCCCTTATGGGACTTTTTTGTTCATTTGTTTTTTGCTGCTTAGGTGTCCTCCACCTATTCTTTTTTAAAATTAATGTTCGTGTGCATAACCAAAACAGAAAAATCCTGTCATTTCTGAAAACATTCCCATTAAATACATAAGCCACAGAGATAAAGCTAAATATCCACCAATGCCCAGCTTCCCTTCTGCAGCAGCAATGTCATCATCTGCGGTCTGGTGGACATCCTTTGAGACATTTTTCTTTTCTTTTCTTTTAAGATTTTATTTATTTATTCGAGAGAGAGAGAGATCACAAGCAGGCAGAGGCAGGCAGAGAGAGGGGGAAGCAGGCTCCCTACCGAGCAGAGAGCCCGATGCGGGGCTCGATCCCAGGACCCTGGGATCATGACCTGAGCCGAAGGCAGAGGCTTTAACCCACTGAGCCACCCAGGCGCCCCTGAGACATTTTTCTATACATATATATTTACATACAGTAGATGATATTCTTTTGTATGTTATGCTTTTGTGCATGCATACTATATAAAATGCTACCATCATCCTGCGAATTGCTTATTTTCTCACAATCTCTTAGCCATCTATGTTGATACACTTGGAGCTACCACATTCTTGTCAATTATTGGTTTGTATTCTGCAGTTATGCTTCGTTTATTTTATCATTTCCCCTGTTGCAGAGTATTTGGGCTATTCGTAGTCTTTCCTCCACAACAAACCCGGCTGCAATGAACACCTCAAACTCACTTCCTTTTTCCTTTAGAAATGATATCAAAAGCTGGGCACAGAGTCGGCAACCTTTTCTTTAAGTTTTTTCTTTGGCAAATGCTGATCATACAAGTTTATAATCCCACCAGCAATGCACAGGTGTACCTGTGCCCCACATCGTCACCAAAATATGCTATTATCATACATTTTAATTTATGTCAATCTGGAGGGTGAAAAATGTCTAGTTCTCAATTCTAACAGAACAAAGAGAATTTTTGAAGTGGATAATCCCTCTTGGCCTCCCATGTAAGGGCTGGTCCTTTTCACCCCCAACCAGTTAATATACGTAGGGTGTCTGTAAACATTCTCTGAGCACCTGCTATGTGCCAGGCGCTGAGCTTGAAGCTGTTCGATACAGAGAAAATATATTCCCATTGGCAAACAGTCATGAAACACTACAGCATCCACTTACGGCAGTGCCACATACAGCTCAGGAACCAAAAAAGAAAGAAGAAAAAATTGTTTTGACTGACAAGAGCGGAAGCGGAAGCATCCGGAAAAGTTGCTTGAAGCAACTGGCTTTGGGGCCTTACTCACATGCTTTTTTTTTTTTTTTACTAGTTGGTTTCCTTGTTCATTGTTTGCACCCCCACCCCCCACCCCAATCTGTCTTATGTTCTCTCCTATCTCTGACTCCTAGCCTAGGGCTGGGTACACAGCAGGCACTCAATAAACATTTGCTCTTTGAATGAATGATCTCATCCGATTAGACAGCCTTGTGAATAGGTATTCCTGTTTTCTCCATTTACACAGAAGAACCCCAAGGCTCAGGGAGGTGAAGTAGTTGGCTCAAGGTCACACAGCCAGCAAAGAGCAGTGGTGAATTAGAACCCAGATGTCCAAAGTCCTGCCCCTGACACCAAGCTTTGGAAGGCAGTCCTATTGCCTGAGCGAGAGGAAGTCACGTAGGGCAGATGGACCCAGGCAAAGAGAGGAAACTTGCAACTTGTCCAAATCTTGTCTTCAACCCCTGGATTTGAGAAGGCCTGGCTCTTTTGAGCCTGGAAGCCACGTGAGTTTCCCGTCACTCCTCTCCCTTAGCTAGTGCATCCCACGCCTTTCTTGCCCCCCCGATGGATTCTCTTATTTAATTGTCTTTCTCTCCCTTGCCCTCCCTCTTCCCCATTTTGTCCAGTCCCCGGGGGCTGCCAAAGATGCCATTCGGTAGGATAATTAAAGTTCCCCTCCTGTTAGCATCTCGCTCCTGAGCCCTTCTAGCAGCTGTTCAGCTGGAGTGGGCCAGGGTGGGGAGCACAAAAGCTTTGCTAATAATTGTGTCTACAAGCTGTGTGTGTGTGTGTGTGTGTGTGTGTGTGTGTGTGTGTGTGTGTGTTTGCGCTTGTGTACACGGCCAGCATGTGCCTGGTCTCACCCCACTCCCTTGGGCGGGGGCCACAGATTCATTACAGATTTTTCTTGGTGGCTCTGAGAAGAGGGAGGGGAAGGGGACCAGATGGCAGACAGGCGGGTGGCGGTCGGCCCTGCCTCCCCCTCCTCTCACCAAGCAGATGCCCCAGGAAAAAGGGCCCCCGAGGCAGAGGCAGGATTAGAGGGAATACTCCGTATCAATTAGTGTCAAAGGCCGGGAGAGCTGGTGGGGGAGGGGCGGCCGGGTGGCTCTGGCAGGTGGAGGAGGGGAGAAAAAGCACTGATGGAGGAGAGGAGCCAAGACCAGGCCTGCAGGCGTTAACATGCATCCTCACAGGGAGCTGGGAGTGAGAATGGAACTCCCTCAGAAATCAGCAAGGGCAGCAATCCTGCTTTCAGATGGGTAAACTGAGGCCAGGGGAGGCAAAGAGACTTGCTGGAAGTGTTATAGCCTCTGGACTGGGGCTAATACTACTATTAGAGCTCAAATATTATTAGATATCATATAGCATGAGATCATACTAGATATCAGAAAATGCTAATAGATATTAGATAATGTTAATAATATTATTCATATTCTTGTAAGTTAGAATACCAAAAATTCTAGCAGCAATGGAACAGTATGAGCCTCCCCGTCAGGCAACCACTATGTGTCACATACCTGGCAGACAATTTCTTATCTACTCTAATGCCCCCAATGGCCTGATAAGCTAGATCTTAATACCCTTGTTTCATGGATGAAGAAACTGAGGCTCAGAGAGGGTAATGAGGTTGCCCAAAGTCACACAGCCAATAAAGATGCGGCCGAGAGTCTAACCCAGAGCTAAGCAAACCGAAAAATCAATAAGCAAGGCTTGTCTGGACTCCCCCTTGGAGTGAGGCTGGGTGCATGTTTGGAATACTACGCAGACATTAAAAATGATGAGGGGGATGGATGTTTACTGGCATAGGAAGATACTCAGACTATATTGTTAAGTTAGAAAAAAAATCTGAAGTAAAACTAAACATATCCAATATTATCACATATTGATTAAGACATAGTGAAAGTAGTAGTAAGATAAGAAAATGAGAGCTAGAGAAAGAAAGAGAGTGACTTAGTGAGCCCAGAAGGCTAAATTCCAAATTATTCACGGTGGTCATCCTGTGCAGTGGTATTTTCTTTTCTATACCTTAACAGTTACAAAACTGAGTAGTCAGACAAGGGACAAATATTAAAAGTCTGTTCAATCATCAGTCTTGGCCAGTTCTGAGTATTGTGAAGACCTGGAGTCTGGCTCTGCCGAGCCAGTCTCTAAGTGCTCCATATAAGCAAGGAATTGTTTGTCTCTCGGGATGGGCGGGGAGTGGTAAGAGGTGGGCCAGGATCTAGTTTACAGCTCAGTTAGAGACCTGGCAACTTGTGTGGCTGGGTCAAAGTGAAAACGAGCCAGTGTCTGAGGGCCACTGGAGAGGGAAGGGTTAATGTGCAAATCCATAAAGCTGACCCTGGGGTGGCCCACTTAGGAGACCATCTGCCAGCAGGCCCGCAGCTGCCAATCCCAGGCAGGCTCTGCCTTCTCCCAGGCTCCTCCCAGCCCACACAGCTCCAAGCGGCCCAGATGCCTCTGTCTGGGCCCCGGCTCTCCGGCCAGGGGATCTGGCCTGGCCTGAATCATCACATCTCCCTCATCCCCAGCAGTAGGACTGGCGTTGGAGGCAACAGAAGTTACAAACTTTCTCACTTGTGATCTCATTTGACCTCAGTGACCATAGATAATGAGGTGTTGGTTTTCCCATTGGCTAGCTGAGGAATCTGAGTCTCAGAGGAGTTACGTGACTTGGCCAAGGTCACAAATGAATTCTCTTTGGGAGACAGCCCCCCTGCTTCTGGGGGAAGCAGCAACCCCCCACCCCTGCTCTGATATTCTCCCACTGACATTAACTCTGCCAAGAGAAGTTCCAAAGCCCATCACCGAGAGCTCAGGGCCGGCTGTGGGGTGGGGATGGTGGGGCAGAAGAGCACCAGGTGGGGGTCCGGGACACTGGATTTGAATCCCCGCTCTACCTCTCCGCTCTGCTCTTCCATCCAGAAGGTCTCAGGGACCTTCCAACTCTTCTGCTGGGTGACACACCATCACCACACACTCTGGAGTCAGATATTGGGCCTCATACACCAGAAGAGGGGAGAGAAAAGAGTTAACTTGAGGGGCAGATGGAGGAGGGACAGAATCCTCCCTGGAACCTGCCCAAATGTCAGACTGAGCAGTTCAGGACTGGCGGCCAAAGGAGGCAGAGAGAGACCTAAAAGCTCCCAGAACAGATGGGCCAGCCAGGGCAGGAGGGGGATGAAATGGCCATCATAATCATAATATCTCAAATTCCTCTGGTGCATTCCTGTTTCCAAAGCTCATTCAAATCCATTATCTTATTGGAATCTCACAACTCCTCTGGACAGTAGATGGCCAGGGGCTGTGAGATCCATCTGGCAAGATGAGGCAACTAAACTCAGAGAGGTTAAGAGACCTGCCCAAGGTCACACAGCTCATTTGCTGTCAGAACAAGAGAATCAGGTCTCTTGAATTCTAATTCATCTATCAATGGACTAGCAATCCGATCCCCCATTTTCCAACGTGGGCGCTTAGGAATGATGAGATATATTAGTAATACAATCTCGACAATAATGACAATAATAAAACCAAAGAAGGGCTGATCACTGATGAGGTGATAGGCATTGCGTTAAGCACGTAATGTATATTATCTCATTTAATTCCCACTTTGACCCTACATGGGGTGGCTATTACTATCAGCCCCAATTTACAGATGAAGGACACTTAGGTGCACGTGAGTGAAATCACTTGCTCAAGGACACAGTTATAAACAAGTGGAGCTAAGATTCGAATACACATCTCTCTGTTCCTTCACAACTGCATTAGCAGTTCCCAATCACCACTGCACATTAGAATCCCCTAAAGAGCCTTTAAAAATCCTGATGCGCAGATATCACCACGAATCAATTAAATCAGAATGTCTGGACGTGGGGCCCAGGCGTCATATTTTTTAAAGAGCCCCAGGGGATTCCACTGGACAGCCAAGTTTGGCAACCCCCGTACACGATTTCCCTGGGGACTAGTCCACTTCTCCTCTCAGAAGGGCTCCTAAGTGTCTCAGTTTCTCCATCTGTACAATGGAGCCCCCTCAGCCGGGAGAGACTAGGATCCAAATCTCTAGGCTCAGGCCAGGAAAGCGTTAACCCCCTCCACACCCAGAGCTTTGTGCCCAGAGGACCAGAAGGCAGACTGGTCCCAGCTGTCCCTTCCCCTCTCCCCCAGAGGCAGCTAGGGTTTGGGGAGTCTGCACCCAGGACCAAGCCTGTTGTACAACTTTTATTCTGTTTCTCTCAAATTAGGCTTTTGTGCAACTGCAGACATTGGGCTCTGCCACCTCAGGGACGGTGATGCCGCTTAGCGGCGTTCTCCATCTTCTCCGGGTAAACCAGTTGAGTGCCCCTGAAATACAGTGACATCACAACGGAGGGGGGAGCCTGGGGTGCTGCCAACGGAACAAAGGAAAATAGCTCTTCAAGAAGAGCCTGTGGCTTGGTGGGAACTGGGACGTTCTTATTTTCCAGGCTCTGGAAATTGTCTCCACTTCATCCCCAGCAGGAAGCAAAGAGCCTTCTCTGCGCTTGTTCTCCCTTCAGCGGAGTCTGGGGGAGTAGGGTGGGAAGCAAAGGGAGTCTGTGCCCCAGGTTCAAGTCCTGGTTGTTGGTTGACAGCTGAGTGGGCTGCCACACTCTGGCCCATTTCCTGGCCTGTAAATAAGGCGGCTGCAGTCCCTCCTGACCCTGACCTGCCTAGTTCTCTCATCGGCTCTGTCAGCCACAGGATGGAAAATGGAGAAAGCCTAATGAATGCAGAAATCCAGAGAAAAGCGGGCCTCCTGCGAGAGCTCTCTGCCTCTTCACCCCTCCTCCATCGGGAGCAGCTGCCCTTGAAACTGCAGTGCTTTGCCCAAGCCCCTGGAACTCACCAACCTGGTCCACAAATATTTGGGGCACACGGGGAGCTTCTAGGATTGTGAAGTGTAGGACTCCAAGGTCCTAAAGGGCACCGTGTCCTAGGAGGCAGGAATTACCCCATCAACTCAGCTGATGACAAACGGTGGATCATAAAAACCACAGAATCCTGTGGCTTGGGAATCTTAGGACCAGGCGCATAACCAAGCGTGTGGGACCTGAAGCTTACACAGTTTGGGAGCCTCTTTTTAGGAAAAAGAATATGAAATCTCAAAAATAAAATTAGGTCCTTAAGTGACTATTTACTTGGAATGAGAGGACAACACAGGATAAAAATTGACAAGCCAAGAAAACCCACCAACACCCCCAGGACAGACTACAACACAATTTTTTTTAATTAACATTCTGAAATCCCTCTATCATACTTTATTCCTTAGACTTTTGGACTACATATTCTGATTGCCTCTTTATATGGTAATTTTGTAATACTGTCATCTATAGAGAGATCAGAAAAATAATTCAGCATTTTCTCTAGGATGGTTTGTTTAGGAGGACTTTGGGGTATGTGGTTGACAGGTACGAAGGTCCCACTGAGATATGGGAGGACAGGGACCTTCCTGTGTCCCTCCGATCTTTCTACTGCCCATTAAGAGGACTTCTTTTCGGAGCTGTGCTGGGAGTGGTGTCTTAGCCACATCTAGATATCAATGCACTGGATCTATCTCACTTTTAGTTGGTGACCTCCCTCATAACCTCTACCAGCTCGCCTGCTTAACAATCTCAGGCCCTTGGGGGAAAGCAAGTAGGGGAAATAGAAACTGAAAATGTATATAAAATTGCCCTCATTTTTGATAGTTGATGATCTACACAACTGCTGATTCAATCTTTCGCAGCATGTCCCTGAGAACATTGGGAATCAAGGATGCCACAAAGATGCCACCTGGGGACCAGGGCTCAGGACAGCTGGAGACAAGGAGGGTACAGAGCCCTGCAGTTTGGGGGTTTGATTAGATGACACAGTTCTTAGGAATAAGGGGAGGCAGGGGAGTGCAGCCCCGTGAATGGGTTCAACCCACTTACCCCTGCTCCTTGCCAGGCTGTACCCCAAGCCTAAGAAAGCTTTCCCACATAACTTTCCTCCCTGGGCCCCAGGAAGGACTATATAGAGATAATGCAGTAATATGATGTAGTATTTATGAGCACAGGCCTGGGGTTCAAATCTCCACTCCATTTCTTATGAGCTGTGTGACCTTGAATGAGTGCTGTCACTTCTCTGAGCTCCAGGTTTCTCAACTGTAAAATGTACCCAACTTATAGGGTGTTTGTGACAACTAAGCAACACAGTTCATATACAATGCCTAGCACAGTGCCTGGCATTTGGGTAAACACTCAGTAAATGCCAGGTGTTACTATTACTACTCCTGTCCAGGTTGGCCCTTCTCACCAGAGTCCAGTGAAAGTCCCCTCCCTTGCACTTGATCTCCGAAGGGCTGAGATTGGCTTTCCTAGTGTCATATGCTAGTCCTGCACCAATTAGAATGTCCAGGGTAATTGAGAAATATAATTGTGTCTATTGTGGCCCTGATTCGCATGGAAGTAAAGTTCTGTCACTATCAAGGAAAGGAAAAATGTTCTGGAAAGACCTAAATAAAAAATGTGAAAGGAGTGCCTGGGTGGCGCAGTTGAGCGTCTGACTGTTGGTTTCAGCTCAGGTCGTGATCTCAGGGTCCGGGGATTGAGCCCCATGCCTGGCTCTTTGCTCAGTGTGGAGTCTGCTTAAGACTCTCTCTCCCTTTCCCTCTGCCCCTCCCCTCCACATTCACGCTCTCTCTCTCTCTCTCTCTCTCTCTCTAAATAAATCTTTAAAAAAAATATATGACAGTCCCTTTTACCTGCCTTCTTACTTGGTTTGCCCCATGAATGGGAAACATACCCTTCTAATCAATTGGGTTTCTATTCCATCTCACTGGCCAATCAGACCACACGTTTCTGAGAACCCTGGAGTCCTTTCCCAGAATCTCAAAGAATCTGGGGAGAATGAATCCATCTCAACCCCCAGCTCTGCTCCTTGAGAGCAGAGACTAAGTCTAGTTCATCACACTTCCCAAGCGTCCAGCGCCAGGTCTGTCCCATAAAACACACTCAATAAATAGGTTTCAGAATGTTGAGTGAATAAATGGGATACCAATTTGCAAAGGAAAAAACATCAGGGGAGATGACTTCCCAAAGATCAAAGAGGAAATTCTGGCAGCTAAGTTCTCTTCTTGTTTTCTTCCTTGTAACCAACATTAAATAAGTGTTAATGGTGGGCCAGGCCCTGGTTGATCGCTTTATCCATCATCACATTTAATCCTCCCTGAAACACTTTGAGCATTGCACTTCACCTAGGCAGTGTGGTCTATTGGTTAAGACCTATATTCAAATCCTAGGACCAGAAACTTCTAGCTGTGTGATCGTAAACAACTACTTCCTTTCCTTGGGGCTCTCTTTTGTCTATAAAATGGGAACAACAGTATATACTTTGCTTAGTTAATACATTAAACATGCTAACACATAAGAAGACTTTGGCATAGTGCCTGGACCAAAGTAAATGCTCAATGAATAGTGACTTATTTTTCCTTTCCTCTTCCTCTCATATGGAGAAAAAACTTATCAGACAGTCCTCAGATGCTCACACTAGTATGTGATTCCAGGAATGAGAGAGGCAATTCCAATATAGGGGAGAAGATGGTGCCAAACTCCCTTCCCTTTCTACCCAGACACTACTAGATTATATTTCCCAGTTCTCTTGGCACCTAGATGGGATCTTGTGACTAGCTTCCAGCAATGGACTATAAATGGAAGTGTTGGGTCACTTCCAGGTTGAAGCAGTTAAGAGCAAGTGGAACTTCTCTATCTTGGTTCATTCTCTTCCTCTTTCAGCTGGATCATGACCTTGAAGTCATGTCACAGAGGTGGATCCCTGTATAGCAACATGAAGCAAAGCCCTTCTTCAACCCACAGAGGACTAAGACAGGAGCAGGACATGATTGGGCCATATTAAGCCACTGAGATCCCGGGGTTTATCTGTTATAGCTGTCATTCTTGCCTACCCTAACTACACTTTTCTCATTTAATGACCTTGAAACACCCAAGGTGTTTCTGCTTATTCTTTTCTGTATTATTCTGCTTATTTTTTGAGTCCAAATGGTATCAGCAGCCAGTAGACATTCTCTCCTGGTCAGAGAATATGTTCCTTGGAGAAAGGAGTGCTAGGAATTGAGTACAGTGGTCTGGAGGATTCATAGGAAAGAAGGGGTGGGCGGGTGGAAGGAAGTCCCCATCTCTCCAGAGGCACTGCGTCCTAGGTTCTACTGGTCAAACAATCCCACGACTACAGATAGTGCTAAGCTTTCACTTGGGTTAGGCTCTGGTGAAATGTCTCCACCTCTAGCTGCTTCTTGAGAAAACTCAGAACAAGAGTAATTATAGCCCAAGGATAGGGCTGTGCACGGCTAGATGACTTGTAATCACAAAATCTATGTTCCAATGATAAATACACTTTCTGTGTTCTTTTTGCCTCTACTTTTTCAGAAATGCCTCTTGCACCTAGAAACAGTTTAACCCAATGCTGGCGAAAGCTCTGGTCTGGCTTTGCCCCAGTGGAAACCAACACCACCACGGTCTTGAGGACAGGACCCATTACTGGAAATGCAGGGTCGACTGGGATTAAATAGAGTGGAGATTTCATGGCTCCTGGGTCTGAGTCCCTTTCTTTCCGGTGACCAGTTGTACAGGGGAGAGAAGAGGATGCTAAGAATAAACTTGGTGCGACTTCTCAGTTACAGACGACCGGCTAACCCTAGCCAGTCACCTGGCAATTGTTCATCCCTGTCCTTAAAGAGAACCAGCAAGGGAAGTATTTGCTCGCTTCTATAAAATGGTAGACTCCATGGAGGAACTGGGTTCTTCTTGAATGTGCCAGGTATGTTAGGCTCTTCCACCGGTGTATCTTCGCCAATGGTCACAGTAACTTTGGAAGAAAGTCATTTCCCCCATTTTAGAAATGATAAAATTGAGGCTTGGGGAAGAGAAATACAGTACAGTGCAGGGCTTACTTTGCTGTCCTATTCCAAGTATCACATATGTCACACGTACTGTGAGAAGCATGGTGCAGAGCAGAGCAGAAGCACCTTTCCAACCCCAGGCACCATTTCTGATGTGCCAAAGGATGGGAAGCAAAAAGAATACCTGTTCCACATACCTTACAGTGTGAGAGCATAGCTCAAAAGCACAAATATCCATAAATTATTTGGAAAAGGTAAAACACTACATGAATGCAAATTATTAATTAATAAGTAAGTGAGTTGGTCCAGAGGCAGGCAGTATAACATGGAGGTTGAGGGCAGAGGCTCTGGAATCAGATGGGACTGGGTCTGATGAACTTTTGACCCCTCTGAACCTCAAGTTTCCTCCTCTGCAAAACAGAGACCTGAGTATTCCGTCTCATAGGGCCTCATGAAGCCTCAGTGAGGTAGCACATATGGAATGCTTCGCATAACGTCTGACTTCTACTGTTGTAGTTGTGACTGCTAGTATTATAAATAACTCGACTAGTCTTAGTTTTCTCATCTGTGAAACAGAAAAAAAAATCATTCTACCCATCTCGCAATGCTTTCATAATTTGAAACACGCCAACTCTGCAGATAAGATAAATAACTCCCAAACTTTGCAGGGGCTGGACACAACTGGGAAAAGATGTGGCGGGAGAGGACTGGGCTCCATGAAGACACCCCTCCCGCATGGCATTCAGGCGCTCCAGGCAAGAAGCTGGCATTGTCCTGACTGAGTAAGCCCCAGCAGCAGACCAGGCTCCCGCAGCCTCCCAGCCTCCTGATGGTAGAACACAAAGCCAGAAATAGCTCCCTTGGTGCAGGACACCCGTTTCCTCCTCCTCATCCTGCTTCAGCTCCCCGACTTGCCTGAGGAGATCATGAAATGTGTCCGCTTAGCTTGGCATCTTGACAATCAGCAGTGGGCAGGCTGGCCCTTGAGCCTGTCTTCCCTGTCATATGCACAGCCAAATCTCTTTCCTCTCTGAACCGTCCCTCTTAGGGCGTCTAGCACAGACATCGTTCCTAGTTCCAAGTAGATATGCAATGGCTGTTGGCTGTGTCCTGGGCCCTGTGCTAGTTGCTGAGTGTATGGAGATAAACAAGACAAAGCCCTCTGGTCAAATGTATACATAGTCACACTAATTAACATGTTCTGGGATTGCCCATCTATTGATCTTCTATTCATCAGCCTGATGGCTTATGTATTTACCAGTAGTTCTCAGAGCTGGTTAGCCACTGACTAGCTTCTTTAGCCTTGGGAAACCGGCTTCACCTTTCTGAGGTTCTATTTTCTCATTTGTAAAATGGGGAGAGAGGGTGCCCTAGGATCAACAGTAATTGAAACAATGAATGCAAAAAGCATGGCACCAACAGCATAGTAAGTGTTTAATGGTTGGTACTCGATCTGCTCCTTCCAAGAGCTGTAGCATTCCCATCCTGGGAAGGATAAATATATAGCATGCATATATGTGTCACCTCCCATCCCCACACCAATGACAGACATCACTAATCAATCAAAATACTCTTTGCTACTGATCTCAGATACATCCTGAGAAGCCATCTTAACATAGTGCTTCAAGCAACTACTACCAAATAGTTGGAATTCTTTGACACTCTCCATGGAACCTTTTTCACCATCCTGTCCTTACTCACGGGCATAGATCTATAGTTTGGCTGACACTCTAAGGAATATCTCTTCCTTCTCTGGAACTTTATTCTGGGGTTGAGTATAACCTCCTTAGAGACTAAAGAGCATGAGCACAGGTCAGAGGCATGCAGGAAATGCCAATTAAATGTAGGTACACACTGATGTGCCTAGGATCAGCCAGCTGGGCTCCCATTCTGCTGAATGATCTTGGGAAAGTCACTCCTTGTCTCTGGACAATCTTGAGATATAGATATAGATATAGATATAGATATAGATATAGATAGATATATTTCCCCACACACACACAGGTAGTGCATTAGTGGGACATGGTGGCTAAAATCTTGACTACTGGGGACTTACAAGCTGGAGTTTGGATCCTGGATCTACTTTATGACTGTGTTACCTTGGAGAAGTCACATAATGCTCCTGAACTCCAGCTTCCTCACTTGTGAACTGGAGATACTAATAGCACCATCTCAAAAGCTTACAGGGTTTAAGGAGAGGTGAAGTGGGATAATAGTTTGAGACACTGGGCATATCTGGGCTCTAATCCTATGTGGTTTTTTCCTCCCTGTATTTCCCCCTTTGGTTGTGTGTGTGTGTGTGTGTGTGTGTGTGTGTGTGTGTGTGTGTGTGTGTGTGTTTTAACCATTTAAGCAGATCGTGGGTTCTACCCTCTGCCTCAGGGGAGGCATGCGTCAGGGCTGAAAACAGGAAGAATATGAGTGTTTTCAGCTTTTGCTTTTTGGTAAAGTCAAAGCCTGCATGGGAAGGGGATTTATGGACTTAGGAGAGAGTCTTGAAGGAACACAAGGAAGAAAGATTTCTCCAGAGTAGAAAGAGATTGCCTCCAGACTAGGGAGAGGGGAGACAGAGTGGAGGTAAGGGGGACCCACAAGATCAGAAAGATGCTGTGGGGCAGCAAGGATGAATGTCTCCATGGTAATATGCGTGAACTGACGGCCAATGGTCCAAGCTCTGCCAAGCTGGGCGAACTTGGACAAGTAAAATAACCTCTCTTGGACCTGTGTTCTCACTTACAATATAAGGCTATTTTAATCACTCCCCAAGTTAGTGCAAAGTAGTACAAAATCCTGGTGCTACCAAATATCTATTATCCCACCCTCTTCCTCAACACCAATGATTCAGCTCATGGTCCTCTGCATTGCCATCTCAGAGTTTAGCTCTCTCTGGTCAGGAAAACATATGGTTAACCACCAATCTCTTTTGTCTCCTTGTCTTGAAGGGTTATCCCTCTTCATGGATGGTTCGATAATCCTCTTGCTGGGAAGAGCACTTCTAGCATGAAAGGCACTTCCCACTGGCTGATTCTCTTTCTGAGTGATTGCCCAGGGTGGGAGGAGACCATCAATACCCCAGGGCAAGCCCTCACCAAGCCCTGAGCCCTGTGAGCTCAGCCTCACCGCTGGGCAGTCACTTCTCCCTCTGCCTGAGCCCAGTCTTGGGGTGAGCCTCCACTAGAGTGATTATCTAGAAATTTACAAGTAGGAGAACAGCTAGGCCTCACCAGTGACATTTTGTGCTCCGAATCTTGGCTCTGGGGAAGAAAGTGTTGGGTAAGAGAAAAGTCTAGAGCAGCACATCTGGGCTGTAATCCTAACTCTGACCCTTACAAGGTGATAACCTTGGCTGAGTTGCTTAAATCCTCTGAGCCCCACTTCTACCACCTACAAAATGGGGACAGTGGCATCTCCCACATAGGGCTGGGGTGAAGACATAGTGAATGATATCTACAAACTGCCTAGCATAGAGCTTGGTTTATGACTAGGAGAGATCTAAAACTGCATGGCATCACAACTAACTTATACGACCTTGGGCAAGTCGCTTTATCTGTTCAGACATTTTCTTTTAAGATTTTATTTATTTGACAGAGAGCTACAGAGAGAGAGAGAGAGAGAGCACAAGTAGGTAGAGTGGCAGGCAGAGGGAGAGGGAAAAGCAGGCTCCCTGTGGAGCAGGGAGCCCATTACAGGGCTCGATCCCAGGACCCTGGGATCATGACCTGAGCCGAAGGCAGACGCTTAACCGACTGAGCCACCCAGGTGCCCTATCTGTTCAGACTTTGATTCACTTTTTGATGATATTAACTCCCGCCCTGCCCACTAATTGCTGGTTATTTATAGACATGTCTCCCCTACTAAAATGTAAACAACTTGACAGTAAGAGAAAATTGTATTCATTATTATGCTTTGCCTATAGTAGAACTTCCGTGTTGGATGAAGGTATGAATGAACGATCAGAACGGAGATGTAAAATCCCTTTGCACGGATTAAAAAAGGGATCCTGACAATCATGATTCTTTGTTTCTGATAGGAATGAATTTGGATCCATGCTGGGTGCACAAGCTCTTGGGGTCAGAGACGCTGTCCCACAGTGGGAGGGGGTCAAAGAGACTCGGGGTGTATTCTGGGTCTTTATAAGACCTTGAGCCTCAGTTTCTTCATCTGCAAGATGAACACACAAGGGGCACTTACTGTTGTAAGGAACGAATGAGAACAAAGATAAGGATGTAGCATGATTTCGTGATGGGACTTTAGGCAAATCATTTCACATTTCTGAGCCTCACTTGTCCAATTTGTAAAATGGGAATAAATTCGTTTTTTTTGCCTTCTTCCCCAAGGAACTCTAGGTGGTGTGGTTTCTTAGGAGTAAGTGTCAAATGGGCCCACATTTCAGCTATCACTCTGCCATTAACTTTCCAATGCTCCATGGAGTGCCCTTTGCTCCTTCTGTGCCTCAGTCTCCCTATCTAGAAAACAAAAAGGCTGAATGTGAATTCCTCAAAGGTCCCCTCTGACCCTCCCATCCTGACTGTAAGCTAAATGCCACCACAAGGTGATGCTGGTTTGTAAGGAGCTGACCAATGGAAGGTGCTGTTACAACGATGGGTTCCTGCTGGAAACAACTAGCCACATGATAAACAGTGGCCCTGGGTCCACCCTGCACCACTGCCCAGACACCTACCCCTATGGGAGTGGGCTGAGTCCCAGAATCACCTGCCACCTGGCCGTGGAAGGGAGGCCGGCCAAACAAAAGCCTCCTTATCAGCAGGAAGCTCTGAAACATGACCCCAGAAACGGCCAGAGCTGTTCACCTGCTCTGCTAGGCACAGGCTGGGTACAGATGGACATCTCATCAGCACCCCAGACCAGGCTTCGGGCAGCATATGCCACAGGAGGTCCTTATGGGGCAGGACGCCATATCTCCCCACAGAGGGTAGGGTGGCAAGAGAGAGCAGTGTGTGGCCACCTGATCACAGCAGGGAAGTTCAAACATGACATTGGGCAAACACGACTTCACTGAACCCAGAGCTCACCCAGGCTGACTCGGGCTATGGACGTCAGGCAACCCCTCCCCCTTTGTGGGTCTCAGTCTCTCCCATCTGCAAAATGGGGATCTGAACTAGAGCAGTGAGTCCTAAAGATCTTTTGACTTTATATCTCTCTCAGTAAGAAATTTTGAGGATGAAACCCCTATATATGTGTATTTATGAATTATAAATGAACACTGTGGTTCTAACACATCATTACACACACTATAAAACATATCCCTCAGACCTCCCCATGTATAATGAGACTGGATGATCTCAAAAATCCCTTTAGCTCTAAAATTCTGATGCTGTACCTCTGTAAGTCTCCGAGTTTCCTCATCAGTACCACGTGCATATTCCTGCACGCCCTCATTATTTATTCATTCAACAAACATGTCAAGATCCCCAACCATGGACCACTGTCCTAGGTGCTGATATACAGCAAGGAATGAGGCAAACAAGGTCCCCGCCTCCCCACCCCACCCCCTCCAGCAGTTCAAATGTTTCTCTTTCGAATAAAAGGAATTAACTTTGCTGTTTTTAATACTGGCGTTTCCATATGCTTTAGACTATTAGGTGTGTCAGTGACTCGAGGGGAAAGTGTTAAAATTCATACATTCAACCAACACCTGTTTGGCCCCCTGCTGTGTATCAGGTGAAAGAGATACACCACGGAGCACACAGACATAGTCCCCGTCCCCATGACCCTTCAGTCTCTTAGGAGAGGTACACTTTAACGCAGGTCTCACAAATCAATATAAAATCACAAGCGTGTTGAGACCCAAGCGAGGTACCTGCTATGATAAGAAAGTCTGTAATTCAAGCTATGACTTAACTTAGAGCATTGTGGAAGGAATCCCTGAGGAAATGACATTAGAGCTGAGATCTGAAAGTGCAGTAGGTATAAATTAGGCACCAGGTGAGAGGGAGAGCTTTCCTGGCATCATGTACAAAGGCCCGGTGGCGGACAGGGCACAGAAAATTTGAGTGACTGAATGGAGGGAGGAGGGGCAGCATTTTAGAAACAATCTTGGGGAGGTGGGCAGACAGACGCTGGACTGGAGAGTCTTTAGGCCTTTTCGGGGTCAGCTCTGTATTCTACAAACCAAAGGACAGCAATGGAGGGCTTTAGATGGGTAGAGGGGGTGTGTATGGGCTGACTTGCCTTTTGAAGAGGTTCTTCTGGCTCAATACGGAGAATGGGTAAGGAGGAGAAAGAGAAAGTGGGTGGGGGAAGGACAGAGAGTGGGGTGAGCTGGGATCCTAACAGTAGCTATGGCCTAAGTTGACTGAACATAAAACAAGACGAGCAAAATGAGACAAAAACACCCACAACCTTAAAAGCCAAACCACAGCGACAGAAGGTACAGCAAGTAGAGAAGACTTGTAGTTGCCATCAGGCGGACACGAATTCAGACCCCAGTTTCACCTCTTACGAGCTGTGTGGCCTTGGACAAGGCACACCTTACCACCTCCCTGGTCTGAGTTGTTCCTCCTCTGCAAAGCGTACGAGACTCGACACGTATCAGTCCAGAGCTCTGGCTTCTTATCCCAATCCTGACTCTTACCGGCCGGCTGTCCTTGAGCAGGTCACCTCCACCCTCTGAGCCTCAGTTTCTCATCTATAAAACCTTCAAATACCTCCCTCTCGGAGTTATTGTGAAAATGGGATGAGGCAACAGATAAAACGTGCTTACTTCGTAGCACAGAACTGGGCACATAATGACAGAAAGACCTCGGCCTCCACTCTGCATCATGAGTGAGTGTGCACACACACCATGAAGACACACGCTTCGGGCCCAGATGGCACCTCTCTTCCCAAAGGAGTGGGGACTGTCTTATAAAATTCCAGCTCACTTGCGTAAGCTTAACTTTTAATGAAGCCAGAGAACAGTGATCCACTGGTGTTTCTGCTCAGCGAAGCTGTCAGCGGGACGTAAGCCCAGGGAATCCGGCAACAAGGGGATTCTCCTGATGAGAAACATTTGCGTCCAGAGGATCTTAATATTTGTTTTGAACAGACACATGTAGACGTGAATTACTTAATGACTGTTTTAGGGTTCGGCATTGTTCTGTATTTGGTTTGGCTTTGTCTCTATGACATCTTAATTCGTGTTTTATTTCACGGAGCTCCGCACACAAGCTGTGGCATATGGGAGCTCCCTCAGCAAAATCTCCAGTGAAGATGGGGGATGGAGGGGAGAGAGGGAGAGAGGGGGAGAGAGGGAGAGAGAGGGAGAGAGAGGGAAAGAGAGACGGAGAGTAAGCAGACTGTAGGTTCAAAGGTGCACCATGAAAAGGCGGGGGGGGGGGGGCGGCTGGGTGAGAGGGATAGTCTAGATCTGCACGAATGGATATGAGAGATAGACCAAACCCTCACCGTCATGGGAACAAGATTTGCCACTGCTATTTGGAAGTCTAAACAGTGTGTTTTTCAATTTCCTAATCTGATTGATCACAATCAGAGAGATTGTAAATTTCATGCTTGTCCATAACACATGCAGGGGCCCAGCTAAGCTTCTAACACTGCTATTCAAAGTCATCCTGGCTGCATTTGAGTCAGGGAGAGGAGCCAATAGAAGCAGATCAGACCTAGGACCCTGACTGAGAGGGCAGGAGCCCCCCTGTGACCCCCCTCCCTGCTCCCAGCCTAGGAGCCAAGGACCTGGGAAGTTGTTAACTGGCTTACTATGTTAATTGCTTGAAATGTTTCCTGCCTCCACCTAGGGAGTCATCCCATGTTAGTCTTCCTCTCACCCACTCTGCTCCAGCCACATTGACTTCCTTGCTATTTTTAAATACACCAAGCATGCTTCCACCTCAGGGCCTTTGCACTTGCTGTTTCCTCTGTCTCAAAAACCCTTTCCCCTCGGTTATCCTTATGACTCGCTCCCTCCTTTCACCCGGGTCCTTGACCACTCCATCCAACCAAGCAGCCCCCATCCTCATCCTCTATCCCTTTTCCCCTGCTTTATTCTTCTTTATAATACTTACTGTAACCTGACCTTCTATGATTTCTTCATTTATTACCTTGTTTCTTCATTTATCACCTTTCTCCCTCATGAGAGCAGGGGCTTAGTATTGTTCACTGCTCTACCGAGTAGGAACTCAAAAAAAATTGTTCAATGAATGAAAGCATGATTTTATTTTTTAGCCACATGCGGCTTCTTCCCTTTTATGATTCATTCCCTGTGACTTATCTTCTCTTTGACACGTGTGGGCTCACTCCAATCCCCCCACCATTGGTGGCTGCTCAAGGAATGCAGACTGGATTTTGTTTTAGCCAGAGCTAGACCATGAAGGACAAGAAACCTAATGGTCCACACCAGAGTCTGCATCCTTGAGCCAATGACAGAGGAGCTGGAAATTTTATACAATAAGGGCAGTTCCTTTCCACAATCCCCCTTCATTAGCACTTAACTCTGAGCCCCCCAGCAGATGATGTCCCCTCCAGAAAGTTTAAATTGTTTCTTCTTCTGGGGAGAAAATAAAAAAGGCCTCTTTTGAGACTCTACTAGCAACAAAGGCCTTATTCATTCTGATCATTCCTTGCATTTGTAGGTAAAACTGACAAAATAAAAGAATCATTCCTATTTCACAGATCAGACCACTAAGGATAACTTGTGACTCTAAGTAAGGGACTCCATGCCTCATGGAGGGTGCCTCCCTCCTCTGGTTTTCCACATCCCTTTTTCTTTATTCCTACCCATATTACAGTACTTAGGACAGTCTGCCTCATGCCCTTCCTTACTGGTGACTGTGTCCACCTTTGCCACTGAACTCTGAGGCCCCCCCAGGGAGAGATTGCATTTCATTCATCTTTTCCTCCTTGAGCACGTAGTAATAATAAAAACTATAATTTATTATTAATAGTAAGAGCTAACATTGATGGAGCCCTTCCTCTATGCCAAACAGCACTTTCCATAAATTAGCCCATTCAGTATTCTCAACGGCTCTTGGAGGGGGCAGCTATTATTAGCCCCATTTTATGGATGAGGAAACCAAGATTGAGAAGGTCAAGTTCCTGTCAAAAGTCATGTAGCATCTGCAAATAGTAAGCATCAGCAAATAGTAAAAGGAAAACGTGTTCTGATTAGCTTGTCATCAGGGTCTGTAAGATTTTTTCTGAACAGCTCTACACATATCTAGTGGCTCTTTAGGGAATGCCAAAACCACATTCAAAAATGAATACAGAGCACTGGGGTGGTCAGGTGGCGAGGCCAAGGAACGCCCACCATCACCACCAAGCAACCCACCCAGCCCAGGTGTGGAGGGGTCCCTCCCGACATCTCATTAGGTAACTCACGTCATGGTAACAAGAGCACTGTTGATGGAGCTCTCCGTCTGTGCCAGGCACTGTGCTGTGTACTTTATATGAATTACTTCGTCTACTGCTCACTACAACCCCGTGAGCTCAGTCTCGCACAGGTGGGCAAACTGAGGCAGAAAGAGGGCAAAGTGATTAGCAGAGTCCGAAGGCAGGAAAGGAGCACAGCAAGGTTTCAGCCTGAGCAGATTTGACTTCAGAGCCCAAGTTCTTCACCATTCTACTTTCTCCCCCTCAGAAGTGTTCTCTCACACCTCGAAGTCTTAGTAACGAGCAAAGCCCCTGCAAGCCCTTCCACCTCACAGAAAAGTAAATCCAGCGATTCCAGAAAAAAGGATTTTTTAAAAATTTTATTGTGCCCTGGCGGCATGCCTGAGGTGCTCATAAGAGCAGGAAGCACGTGACCCAGGCTTCTTTTCTCATCCCAGGAGTTAAGCTTTTAGGGGTGTCCCCCCTCATTTTTATCTGGTGGCCTGGAGTGGGGATGGAGTTCATCGAGGCTCACACAGCCCTGGAAATCTCTTCCCAGGGGCATTTCATCCAACCTCCTGTACTCACAACAGCTGACGTGTCTACTCGCCCAGCCAGACGGATGTCTATATCCCGAAAGCTTCATTCTGACACTAGTGAAAGTCAAATCTATCTGCAGAGTGTGTGTCTTAGGCAGCGTTGATCAACAATTCCCGGCCTGTCAGGAGTGGGGGTGGACTGGGAGACGGCGAATCTGACACTGGATTTGGACCGCATGTACTCATTCAATTAATGCATCCAACTTTCATTCAGCGTCTACTGCAGCCCGAATCTCTAAGACAGCACAGTTGCCAAGTGAAAACAGCCGTGTCAGAAATAATGCCCCCCACCCCCGACCCCTGTATACCATTCAGCAAATTTCACCTTTCAGAAGGAGAAAGGTTTGACCCAAACAATAACACTCCCTTTCCAGAGAAAAAACCATCATTCATCGCCGGGGCAAGCATTCTCCATGACCCTCAGTACCTTGGTTTTAACCACAGGCTGTCAGGAAATCACCTCTCAGCTGCCCCTCACTCTGCTCCTGACGACAGAGTCAGCACAAATGTGCTAACTGATCTCTTGGCACAAAGGGGAGTCTGGAATTAAAGGGTTCAAAGGCATTTTTCCTGCCCTACAACTTGGCCATCTTTCCCTTTATGCAGTAAAATCTCCAATAGTTCGGAATTTATGATCCTTTGGATAGACCTGGGCTGAAGTCTGCTTCTGGACTATTCTGCATAGAGAGGATTTTCGAAGAAAATTAATAGCTTGCCAAAAGAATTGTAAAGGGAATTGCTTATTCTATTTAAGAGGGCCGCCTTTCTAGCCCTTTACAAATACTCCTGCATCCACAAACAATTGATATGCTAATTTCAAATGGTTTTTACATGTTCATTAGGTCCTCAGCTACTATTTGGTGATATGATTATTACAGCTGGGGCTAGCCCCAGACACTTAAATTTTCCACTTTGAGCATAAACTTTTTGGGTACAAACTTTTCTGGACCAAACAATTAAAAAAAGAGAATTAATTAAAGCCAGGAAAAATGACTACTTCTTGGGTGGGGACAAGAGAGGGGTCTCTTACTCTTCAACTGTCTTACTGATCATGCTGACTGTCTTTCAGCTCGTATAGGGTGAGCTTCACTTTGGCCGCCCTACATCCCGGGTGGCCTGGGAGAGTCCCTGTTACATCTTCCATCCTGGAATAACTACTCACAGCAAGCCTTTCACTCTTGATATGAATAATAAATTATACAGTCACTCTAGGTTTGATGGAACTAGGGATTCAAACTAATTTTCAAGGAGTTTGAGTCTTCTTTGGACTGGCAGCACCTGGTCATTTCTACACAAATGAGAAGAATGCCTTCTGAGGATGTTCTAGCAATCCATTCTGAATCTAGATAATTCTTCACCAGCGCCCCCCCCCCCCCAACTAAAAAAGTCCTATCAGAAAGCAGCTAACCTTCCCTGAGGGAAGAGAATGATGGGACCACTCCCATCCCACCTCCTGTATGTTAATTCCATCCCAATGTATGGCCTGTCAGCTGAAATCCCACAATGTTTACTGCCAGCATCATTTAGGGGAGAAATGGGTAGGCTCGAAGAACACAATACTGGAAGGAAATGTTGATTTCCTTTCACCATTATCAACTGAGCTGTTTGTTTTAGACGTGATGTCTATTAAGCAATCACTCTGGACCACACACTGTGGGAAGTGTTTTACCTGACTCAGTCCTCGTAATTCAATGTCTTGAGATGGCTACTGTTATTATTTCTATTTCAAGCTGATAAAATAGGCTCAGCAAGGTAAAGCTTCTTGTCCAAGACACTCAGCTAAATGCTGGAGCCGGAACAAGAATCCAGGTTTGTCTGAAACTCAAGTCTGAGCTCTTAACCACTATGATATACTGCCTCCCACTCTGCTATACTGATCTGACATTTGAGTCAGACATCTGCTTGCAATCTGATACACATAAAGCTATTGCCTCATCAAGTATGCCTCATGGACGGGGAGAGGTGGAGGGGGCGAGGGGAGGCTTTCTTGGAGTGTGATTGTATGACAGATGCATAGTGCTATGAAATCAACCAATTGAATATAAGCTTCTATCCTGGTACTAAATTATCTTCAGAGATAGACTTAAAATATCCTGGGGAAGTTCATTCAGAGGAGGGGTAGCCCTCATCTATAAACACGTATTAAGTGTGTAACCAACAGAACTGGATGGTGTTTCATCCAACCCCTCCCCCATCTCCCTACAGATCTGCTGACTGTGTGCTGGTCTTGATTCATGGAACAAAATGACATTTCTGATGAGACCAAGTCCCTAGACTGCCTCTAGAGGAAGCCACTGGGGCTCAGCTGATACTATGCCGGAGTCTCTGTCCCTTTCCTTCCTGAGAACTCAGCTTTGACAACATGGTACTTTCACTGTTAAGTAAGCATACAACATTAGAAAGGATGCAGAAACTGACCTCGCTGGATGTGGCTGGCTTGGATGGGGTTGGGGATGATTTGGGTTTTATAGACAGTCTGTTGAAAGACGACTCAAACCCAGACTTCCCTGAAGACTTGAGTACAAATGCTCCCTGCTCACTTCCCACCCCAACCCAGGATAACAGTATAAAACTGGAATCTATTCTACAGAGGGGCCACACCTGTTACAGAAGTATCGAAGAAGATCCTTCCAGCATGAATAAATTAGCGGCTTATGACTCAGACTTTCACCCCAGCAGTGGTTTCCAGGGGTAAGGAGACCCATGATGTTAAAAGACACCTAGAGGGAAATGACACCTGGGGGAGGAGGGTTGGCTATTGTTAAGAGTTTCAGGTGCATTATGCTCAGATTTGTACCATGCTACAGAAAGCGTGAGGGTTAGGAGACTTCAGGCAAGTCATATGATTGAGAATATGACCAAGAAAAGGGCATGCCAGTAACAGACAGACACGCAAAGGGTGAAGGTACCAAGTCGGGTGGACTTAAGGCGTTTTCTGTATTCAAATACCACCAGGAATCTGCTCTCTTCCTGCATCCTTGAAATATATGGCAGACTCTGGACCAAACATCACACATGTAGTTTTCAATGAAATTGTCTTTAGTTTCTTCTACAAGGGCATATTCTTTGGCCCACACAGCACCTGGTTTGCCAACAGTAGGTGCACTCCAAAGACAGAATGGATGGCTGAAACCCAAGAAGACAGAACTGCTGACGTCAAAACTCTCTACAAAGAACCTTTTTCCAAGCACAGAAACATCAGACTTGGATGGCATTTGGTGTTCTTATTCCCCTTCTCCAGCCTGTGTCACAAGGTGTCCCCTCCCTCCCATCGGCAAACACTGGCTGCTGCTGCTTGCAGCCTACCACATCCTGCTTCTAGTCCACCCATTCCCAACATGCGGTACCCATCTCTCTAAAGACCTGTATGAGCTGGGCTCCTATCAGACTCTGAAAAGTTCTCCAGCCTGAGTTTGATTCTGTAGCTAGGATTCCCTGTCCCCCACCCCACACCCACTGGAAAGTTCAGATCCCTGGGGTCCAGAACAGGCATTCTGTATGAAGCCCTTTCACAGATATGTTTTCAATCTACTCTCTCATGGAGCCTGCCAGGATTAATAAATCCTCCAAGTGGTCTCCCCTGGTCCACTTCGTTCTTTTTCTCCCACCGAATCACTCATCCAACACCAGCAAAAGATGAGTTTTCATACTGCCTTGATTTTCCTTGACAGAGGGCACAGCCTTCTTCCTTTCATTCTCAAACTCCTTTAAAATGAATGCTTTATGAAAAGAATTGGGTTTTCTCTGTCTTGGAATGTTCTCCCCAGCTTCCTCTCCATTTCACCCCACCTCCTCTTCTCCTTCTTTCTGCCTTTCTTTCTTCCTTTCCCTTATTCTCTCCCATCCCACTATTTTCACCATCTATGGGTCTGTTCTCATCCTTGAGTTCAAAGCAATCAGATCCTTTTTGAAAAACCAAATAAAACTCTTCCAAGATCATCTTCACGATCTTGGAAGGCTCCTCCCTGACTCTTGAGCTCAGAATACTGGTTTTGGATGCTGGAGAAGAGAGAATTCAGCAGCAGTGGCAGCCAGAAAGGCGTGGAGGAGGGTGCTGTTTAGGGTGTATTTGAGGGAACAGCATATGGGCTTTTGTCAAAATGTTCAGAGCTCGTTAGTTTCTGAGCTGAGTATAGAAATGTGCCGTTTACCTCTGAACACGGCTTGAGCTGGTTCAACCCTCATCTTCTCTCCTTATACAACACCCCCAACTACCCCAAATCCACTATTCCTTTGCCCCCCGTCCTCTGATACCAAGAAAAGTTTCTTAGTCAAGTCCTATCTCACCTACACCACCCACCCCAAGAAAGCAAAACCTCTCAAACAGCAGCTGCCAAGTCAGCAGACTATTAAGTGTTGCTCCCCCTAAAGACTCCCTGTCCCTTCTCACCAGCTTCCACCTCACACAGGCAATTAGCTCCCATGTTCCAGCAGGAGACACCGAGTACTGACGGGGGGAAAAGAGAGGCGCCCTGGCCCAGCCGCCTGCATCCACCCCTCAGGACTCTGGGGCACACAGGCCAGGAAAGAAGGACCATCAGGGTCTCAACTGCTAAGAAGGAGGTCATTACCTTGGCAGAGGCTTGCGGGCCGTGATACTGGCGACAATGATGCTCTCGGGACGCGGGGTGGCCACAGCTTTAAAGGTTCCTCGCCAGAACTTCTCGAAAAGCTGCTTCTCGCCTTGCTGAACGCTCGCCATAGCCAACCCAAAGGGACCCGGGGCGTCCGGGCGCTGTCCGAAGTGCTGAAACGTGGATTTCAAATGGGGGCACACCCGGCTCTGGGCTCAGTCCGTGTGAAACCCAGAAGGGTGGGGTGGGAGAGATCGGGGTTCAGGGCGGGGGATGGGGCACCTCAGCCCGGGCAGGCAGGGGAGAAAGAAGGCTGATCCACCGTCTTTCTTTGCCTTCTGTGTTGTCTCTGGGCTGAGCTCTGAGCTTGCTAAGCCTCTGCGGCCCAGGAAGGGAAGGGAGGGCTGGCTTTCTCGGCAGCGCCAGGAGAGAAGAGGCAACGGGGTCGTCTGTGTGTGCGTGCGCGTGTGAGCTCAGGCGCGCCCGGGTTTTGTCTCTCGCACAATGTGACGTTGGAAGAGGAGGCTGGTCGCGCGAGCTGCACTTTCCTCCCCCCTCTCCGTCTCTCCTCCTCCCCAACTCCCTCCTCCTCCTCAGGCACAGCCTCCTGCCGCCATCTGCATAACAAAAGCCCGCAGGTCTTGGGAGGAGAAAGGGCGGGGCGTGTGCCTGTCACCAGGGCCCCGCAGCGATGGAGTTGCAGTGCTGACCCCTTAGAGAAGCAATCCCGGCACCCCGAACTGAACAGGCAGGAGATCCTGCTTCCCAGCCTGCTCTCCCCAGCCATAGCAGGCCTTTCCCCCTTCCTCCATCTCCTCTTGTGTGCCCTCTGGGCCCGGCCACCTCCTTCTCAGCCCCCTTCGCAAGTCTTACAGCGGATCTTCTATTGGGGGTGGCGGGGAGAGAAAACAACAACAACAACAACAACAACAACAACAACAAAACAACTTAACCTACCCAGCAAGCCAACCTGATCCCCTCACTTCTGGAAGGGACTGCCTAGGCAGCAAAGGGGGTCCCTTGCATTCCTCTTTGCGCCTGGGTGCCACGAGATTCCCACCGCCCAGAAAGTGCCATTTGATGGACAATCCGTCACCAATTCGGCTTTTCGCCATCTGCCAAGCCGGGTCCCCGCCCGCAGAAGGGCGCAGCGTTACATCTGTGCCTGCGGCGCTGTAAGGAAGATTTCTTTTGTGCCTCACAGCCAGCCAGCCCAACGTCCCCGCTGCCAAACCCATCCAAAGGAAAGAGTGCCCCCCACCCCACTCCAGCCCATCCACTCCTGGGGAATTCAGCTACAACCACAGAAAAGTGGTTAAGAAATTAACATAGCTTGTCTCAGGAGAGGAGTCGTTTTGGAAAAGTAAAGCGCTTAGGGAGAGGGATTTAAGGGGGAAATCAGGATTACAGGGGGATAGTTACTTTGAGGTGTCTCTCCCCATCTTCTACCCCCTCCCACTTCAACCCTAATCCCAGAAAGTGAGAGTTCACAACCACAAATAAACCTTTTGAGGCATAGGATCTGGGCAGACTTTCTCTAGTTTCACCTTCAGAGTTTTCATTAAGAAAAAGAGACAGTAGCAGGACCCCTCCCTGCATCCCTCCCTTGGAGCCCTTTAATCTCCAAAGAGTTACTACTCCCACTCCCCAGGTCGCAAGTTCCTGGAAGGAGGCCTTGTCAACTCTTAAAGGCCTCCAAGCACCTAGCACCAGATCTGTGCCACAGCCAGAATAAACCCACGCTTCTTGCTGATGCTGACAGGGACAGGGACCAAGAGACCTGGGTACCAATGTGAACTTCAGAAATTCTTTGAAAGGGACAGGAGGGGCATGGGAGAGAAAGGGGAGAAGTAAGGCAAAGATAATAAGATGGGGGAGGAGAAGGAAGAAAGAACCCTGGAGAAACAGAGTATGGATGTATGGATCCAGAAATGTACGTAGTTTTGGATATGTGTTTATTTGGATATTTGTGTGCTCGCTTATGAGAGTGACTGAGAGCGCTGCTCGCTCTACAGTGACCCCTTCTGGTCGACAACTAGAGATGCATTTGCCCGTTTCTTTAAGTGGGTTGAGGCAGCCAGGAGGTGGGGTTGGGCTGGGAGCTTGGAGGAGGAGGAAAGTAGAGAGTACATTCTACCTGTTTCCTTCCTACCCCCCAGCCCAAATTCCCCACTCTGCTATCACTCTCAGGCCTAACTGTCCACCCTGAAGCTGACTATCATCTTAAATGCCGTTGAGAGCTGGTCCCTTAAGTAGCCTGGGATATTTAAAACCATCTTTAGTCATGACATTTGGGGTCTGAACTGAGTCACTTGCAGGGGAGATGTAGCTGGGATCCTACCCCCACAAGATCAATCAACATCCCTCAGCCTGTTCTCGTTCTAAGTTCCCAGAATGTTGATAAAAGTTCCATTTGCATAACATTGCCTCTTTTGACCCCGGAACTGTAGCAAGAGGCAGGAGGGGTAGCTGCTCTTATTCCGTTTTAAAGGTCAGGAAGGTGAGGCGTGGGATGGTCAAGTGACTTACCCAAGGTGACTCTGTAAGGATCAAAGGATGCAGGGGGAAAAATAGTTTCTGTTTGTGCCTGAGGGGTGGGGGTCCTTGGGATACCAGGCATTCCCAGGTGGAACTGTGTAAAAACTACCAGACACCAATGAACCATGTATAGAGTCATGGTGGTGAGGCTCCTAAACAGGAAATCTTGGATGATAAATTCCAGGCGTCGCAGCCAGGCTACTGGGTTTCAAATCCTGGCTCTGCCCTTTCCTAACTACATGATCATGGCAGAAGGGACTTCATATGTCTGTGCTTAAGTTTCCATATCAGTAATATGAAGATTCTATAGAGAGTAAATGTCATGTGTTTAAATGTAAGGATTAAAGGACCGGATGCATGTCCGGGGCATAGAATGGTGTTTGGAACATAGTTTACCAAAAAAGGAAGTTATTATTTGCATTGTTAAGAGCACAGCCTTTAGAGTCAGACAGAACTAGGGTATGAAGCCCAGCTCTGCCGCTTTTGAGCTGGATGGCCTTGGGCTAGTTACAAATTTCTGCCTCAGCTTCCCCATCTGTGAAATGGAGATATTGATGCACATTTCCTATGGTGGTGGTGAGGATTAGATGAAATATTCCCTGTAAAGGATTTAGCATGGTGTCTGGTTCATAGCAAATGCTGATTAAATGGTAGGTATTATTGCTGCTGCTGTTGGATCATCAGCTGTTGGCATCTTCAGTCCTTATTTGGCTCAATAATCATTCATCAATGCCTCTACTTGGTTAGGTACAATCCCGGGGATGGAGGGTTCAATGATAAACAAGGCATGGTCCCTTCCCGAAGGAGTACACAGTCTAATTCACCTTCTGGGGCCCCATTGCCTAACATCTGTCTCCTTTTCACCTTATCAAGTCAGGAATGCCAATGCCAACCAATTAGTAGAGGCTACCTAAAGAATGTGTTGAGAAAGATTCTGAAGTCATGTTCTAGAAAGACTGCTATGATGGATTAGTGATATTTGCCACCAGCATAGCAGAGAGAGAGGCAGCAATTGTGCCGCATGTGACTTAGGCTGTAGGTCTGGCTTTTCCAATATGACATGAGCCCCAGTTCTTCTATCAGTTGATCAAAATATAACCATCTTGTTCTCATTCCCTCAGGGAATAGCTGTTTTCCCAGGTGCAAACTGCACCCTATCAATGCGCTGGTTAGTGAATACAAATATGTCACGCAATTGCTGCCTGTCCTCTGTGGTCTGCTGGTGGCCGCCATCCATCAGCAGCCGTCCACCAGTCCATCACGGCACTCTAGCTAGGACAAGACCTCAGAATCCTTCTCAACACATTCTTTAAAGAGCTACCCCTAATTGGCTGAAGTTGGCATTCCAGATAAAATCAATCTGCCATCCACGTCTAGAGGAGGCTTCTTTGCTTGATATGTATTGTTCTTTCATTAGAAAGAGGGAAGACCAGGGAGCAGTGATTCTAGGAGTTGTAAATCCGGGCACTTAGAGCATGAGCTAAAGAGATTCTTATGCATCCTTCCTCCTAGTGATCCAAGGAGGCAGCACCTCCAGCTCAGAGACATAGCTACCCCTCATCCTAAAGCAGTTCAAATCCTACCTCACTGACATTACTGTGTTACCTTGGGGAAAATCCTTACTCTCTGAGCCCATGACTTCTCTGAGTTCAATGAAACTGATCATTATCCACCAGCATCAAGGGACATCACGGTACTTGACAGTCTGTACCCATTTCCAGGTGTTCAATGAGCAGTGAATGATTCAAATAATTTCTAAGATGATGGGAAATATGACAATGAGACCAATTCATCTGTCCTTGGGCCTTTAAACTTTGTGCTAAACTATTCAAATTATAAGATTCTGTATTTCTTCATATAAACTTCTGGGGAGGAAAAATGATTGCACTACTGGGGTTTACTAATCCTCACTCACCTTGGGTCTAACCTGAATCCCACCTTTGCTGTTAAGTGTCCATTTCTCTTCTAGTACACAGATATACACTGCTTCCAATGCCCCTGGACTAACACCGATAAACCAGGAATCCTTTTTTTTCCTGGCTGCATAGTTCCCAAGAGTCTACAAGACATAGACATTCACTGCTGTCCCAGATAATAATAATAGTTGTGCTTCTCATGTATATGTCACTATACTTGATGTTATAGTCACCGCTTGTGCTAAACCTTTGATATACAATTATTTAATCCTTGCAACAACTCTATGAGCAACGAACCACCGTTGTCTGAATTTTGCAGATTTGGAAACTGAGTCTTAGAGTGATGAGAAGATTTGGTATGTGCAATGACGTCATGTCGAGTATACTTAAGGAAGAGGCTGAAGACCAGAGAACATAGTGACAGAAGAGCATGCTTTATGCAATTATTCTGACCAGTTTTAAAAGCCAATGATATTATACCATGTTTTTCTCAAAGTGGTGTTCCTTGGAATGCTAGTGGTACTCCCCAGAAAGTTTTAGGTGGCACCCAGGCAGAGACAGCATTAAATAATATTGGAGTGCTTGGTCATATATGGTGAGAAAGTATTTCCTTTCTCAATCAATTTTCTTCCTAGCCATTAAATTACTTCCAGAAATAAATCTCCAAACCCTTGATTTCCTTGAAATGTCTTGAACACACCTCTTAGCACTTAGTTTTCAACAATGAAAAAAATGATTTTGGATTCAGAAGCTTGGACAATGAGAATTTAATAATAGCTTTGCTTTCATCAAATTTATTTTACAGTTATTTTCCACTATGGCCATGTGATACTGGTTTTTCATTTCTAAAATGTCCTCTTTAAGGGGTGCCAGAGTGGCTCAGTGGGTTAAAGCCTCTGCCTTTGGCTCAAGTCATGATCCCAGGGTCCTGGGATTGAGCCCCGCGTCAGGCTCTCTGCTCAGCGAGGAGCCTGCCTGCTTCCTCCTCTCTCTCTGCCTGCCTCTCTGCCTACTTCGGATCTCTCTCTCTCTGTCAAATAAATAAATAAATAAAATCTTCAAAAAAATAAAATAAAATGTCCTCTTTAAGTAAATTTGTTAGGTAAAGAGGTGAGTCACTTTTCAAAAAAATTTTCATTCTAGAAAAAACTTCAAACATACACAAAAGTAAAGGAGCTAGTGTAATGAGACCTGGATCCATTTCTAATTTCAATGATTATCGATATATAGTTTTTTTTTTATCTTACTCTGACCTACTTTCCACACTTCTGGCATCTTGAAGCAAATCCAAGACACTGTATTATTCCAGTTGGAAATACTACAGAATGTATCTTTAAAAGATAAGAACTGCCTCTTTTTTTTAAGCATAACTACAATATCATCATCACATTAGACAAAATTAACAATAATTCCTTAATATCTGCAAATATCCAGTCAATGTCCACTCTTCCCACAATCATCTTTCAGTGTTTATTGGTTTGTTTGTTGGAATTGAGATTCAAATATGCCCAATCATTGTGGCATCCTCCCTAAGTATCCTTTCATCTGTAAATCCACTCCCCTGTCCCACATATTCACAGTCCATCATTCTTTCTTCTTTATTTTTGATAAGAAACTTGGCTCTTTGTCTAGCAAACTTTCCCCTAATCTGTATGTTTCTGATGGCATGCCTGTAGCATTGAAAACGTTTCTCTGTGTCCTCGATTTCCTGTTAAGGTGATGGTAGGACCTAGAAGTTCAATCAGCTTTACGTTCAAAAGAAATTCCACCAGGTTAATACTGTGTGATTTTTTTTTTTCTTTTCTTGTCATGCTAACCGACACTAAAGATTTTTACCTAATTTATTAATTTATTAGAGGTTGCGAAATGGTAGTGTTTAGCCTTTATTTTTCATGTATTAGCCATAATAGTTCCATAGAGAAGTATCCCCATATCAACTAGTTGAGCAACTCAGGGTACCATTTTATAGAAAAGGCAGAAAAAGTACTTGGTCCTTTCCCTTTATTTACTAATTCAAAAATAATGGGTTGGTGTACTAATATTCTTATGAGGTATTACTGAGTGATGATATTTTTAATCCTTGAGATGAAGTTACAGATTTAAATATACTTAGTATGTTTCAATTAACTGCCATTGGTATCCTTAATAATGCTCTAATTGTCCCACCTTTAGTCAGGAGAGTCTATTCAATTGGTTCCCGAGTCCTTTGCTATGATCCTAGAAGCCCCTGATGGCTTTGTTGCTTACTGATATATCCAGATGTTCCAAGCTAAGCTGTCCAGACCTAGACTCAGCCAGTTCTCCGAAGAGCACGGGGTCCTTTCCATGGGTGCCAGGGTTACTCAGTCATGCCTTCTAGGACTTTTTAGCATGGAGACCTAGGAAATTTGATTTTTAGACAAAACACTACATAAAGTTCCTATGACATTTCTAGCTCAAATAACAGCTGGAGATTTTTCATATAAATCGTATATCTTACATTTGTATTTCCTTGTTGACACGCCAAAAATCCAAGTTTAGCAACACCAACATAATTACTCATTTCCTTTATCCCACAATACCACACATGCCTATTTCAGAACACCCAGACTTACACTACCGCCCATAATAGGATTACTGAAATCAGTTTAAGATTCTTCTAACCTCAACTTACTGCGTATTAAAACCAATTGGAATAGGATCACATTAAGTTTTATTTATTTTACTTTTGATTTTTAGAGATTACTTCTTAATATAACTTAGTTTTGTTTTTTTTTTTTTTAATTATGTCAAATATTTACATGGTCCTAAAGTTAAAAGTGCCAAAAAGGTATATTCAGACACGTATGGACACCCTGTCCTATCTACCCCCTTCTTCTCCCTCTCCATATATAATTTTAAAATATTTTATGCTTTATCCTTCCACTTAAGATAATATTTTTCATTCAAAGTTATTTCATTTTTTAAAAGTGCAAATCGTAAGAGCACAGGTGAGGCAAAGATACTACAGAAATCCTAAAGTTGTATTTAAATTACTAACGTTCAGGGTACACTGTATTATTTCTCTGTGCAGTAGCCTAACCCTGCCATGGTCAGTGTCGGATTCAATAGCCTTTCGCGCAGAGGTGTGTAGACGGCTCCTTTACTTATAAGCAACACATACTTGTCATGTACGCATGTGGGCATCACATCTACGGCTGTAATATTTAGATTTGTATATGGACATACAAATCCACGCCCTCCTAAACAGAAAGCTGGAAAGAGAAAACTTGCTTAAGAGAACCCAGTTTGGCATTTAAATCTAAAAGCAGTCTTCCATCTGCCATGGCTCACCTTACTCTGTGTGTGTGTGTGTGTGTGTGTGTGTGTGTGTGTGTGTGTGTGTGTGTATTATTGTTTCTAGTACCTTCTGCTCTTAAAGATAGGCTGTAACTTCTGAATGTGGCTCACTTTGTTTTGTCTGTTACTTCTTTTCTACTGAAAGGAATACAGAATCCTCTCTTGGAATGTTTTGAAGCAGAAGACAAAGGCAACTGACCTTTGGTTTGGGGGGAGAAAAAAAAAGAAAGAACAAGAAAGAGAAAGGCAAGTCTGTTCACATGCCCTTGTCCACTGGAGACAGAGCTGAAGCCAGGCATCTTCTGCAGCCAGGGGCTTTGGGGATCCCTCTCTGCAGCAGCACCCTCCCTCCTACTTTGCCCCTGGATGGGATGTTGCAGAAATAATTACCAAACAAATCGATAGTTGGTGTAGTGATGTGACCACGGTTCTTAGTGCATCATTTTCCTCCTGGAAACTCAGTTTGCCTTACAGGCAGGCTGGATTCTACACAAGCTCCCGACAACCCAAAAGCCCAGAATAACTTCTGGACTATTTAGTCTTTTCTCTCCGGACAAGCACTGTATGAACATTTTCACATTTCCCTCTTGCAGTGCTACTCTGAAACAGGCTCCGTAGGAGGTGAAGGGACTGGTCTGAGCGTGCACAGCCAGAATGGCTAGGGTACTCTTCCCTTTTACTCTTTTTTTTGGGAGGGGGCGGGGGGAGGAGTTGATTGAATAGATGTGTCCTAGAATTGTGTTTTTAGAAAAGTGATAAATGCCATTTTTTTTAAAATCCCTCCCCACTAGACTTTATGGTGAATTCCTTAGGTTAATTACTCGGGAACAGGCTTATTACTCCCAGCCCCCTCTGTGTACTTCAAGTACCTTTGCATGAGGTTGGGAAAGGCACAGAGGGCTTGAAGGGCCAGGATTCCTGTCCTCACCCAACCCGAGCATCTCTATGCCTAACTCCAGCCTCAGCTTTCCCATCTGTAAAGTTTATGGGTTGGGCCCTTCCTCAGAAGTCTCAAACTGGCAGACTGCAGAATGAACCTGGCCTACAGATGTGTTTTATTCGATATCCACAAGGTATGTAAAAATAGAGAACTGGAATAACTACAGGTCAAAGGCAAATGCTCTCAGTTTTGCCACAGACCCCACCACTCCTAATTGCATCTCATCCAGGCTTCTGCATGCACACACATTTCCCACTGGAACCCTGTGGCAACTCCTGGGCTTGAGCATTTCAGGCCCCCCCCCCTGGGGGGGGCTTCTATAGTCTCTTTATGTTTTTCTTTGCTTAGACCATTCATAACAATTTTTTTCTTTAAGATTTTATTGATTTATGAGAGAGAGAACACATCAGGGGAAGCGGCAGAAGGAGAGGGAGAAACAGGTTCTTGGCTGAGCAGGGAGCCCAACATGGGGCTCGATCTCAGGACCCCGGAGACCATGACCTGCGCTGACGGCAGACGTGTAACCGACGGAACCAGCCAGGTGCCCAATAATAATTTTAATAATAGCAGAAATAGCATTTGTTGAGCAATTACTATCTGCCTTGCTGTGCATGGAGCATTAATTAATTAATCAATTAATTAATTAACATATCATTTCATTCCCTCCTCATAGCAATCCAAGAGAGAAGCTATTATCGCAATCCACCTTTTGCTTATGAGGAAAGTAAGGCTGGGAAGGATACGGACCTTGCCCGAGGATACACAGGTGATGGTAAGGAGAAGGGCTGGGATTGAGATCCAGGTTTTTCCAACCCCAAAGCCCATGCTCTTGACCAGAGGTGATATTCCATATACTTTACTGGGACAAGCATGGGGCTGACTAATCGGTACAGGGCAGTCTGGGTCCCAAGGATATGGCTCTGGTGGCCAGGACCGTGCAGACAGTGGGCCCCCGAGAGGGATCCGAAGAGCAGCCATTTACTGAGGTGAATAAATGTACTTCACTATTAAATGTCTACTGTGCTTTCTGGTGAGTGGCAGGACTGCTCTTAACCATTCTACTCTCTAGTGTCTTGCTGAGTCAGAGGCCGGAAGAATCTCGAGAACTCGTGTTCAAGAAACACAAACAACGCAGTGCTGACCAGACCAATGCCAGGTGATTTTGGGGGTAGACAGGGTCTCCTGAGAAATGGGGGGGGGCCTCAGAAACAAAAGCCAGACTCCCTGCTTTCAGAAACTTAGAAATAAGGAAGGGAGATGGTATTGAGCTGAAAAGACAGGTCTGTGGGTTTCTACATGAGCTGGAGGAAGCCAGAGTTAATATTAAATGGACCATTTAATGTGGCTCTGGCCCCAAACCACAGAGAGTGGGGCTCTTAGCAAAGTGATTCAGGTCATGTGACCCTTCTCATTGTTATAACGCATTTATAAAATTTACTGGGGACAGGCTACATGCCAGAGATTGTACTGAGGTTTCAACAAGAAGAAAATCTCTGCCTTTGACAGGCTCCCCATCCAGAGTGGGGGTCAGACAAGTAAACTGCTGTGACTCTGGCGTGGTCAGTGGTATTATGCGCTAGACTCAGAGGGCTGAAGGTGCACAGAGAAGGAGCCCTCTTCTCTGTGTTGGTGCAATCCAGGAAAAATGAGACCCGAAGTTTGAGATATCCAGACCAAGGAGGCAAAGAGAGGGAAAGAACACTCCAGGCACAGAACTCCTCTGTAGGAAGACCCAGCAATCAGAGCTTAGAGGTTAGCAGTGGTTCTCAAAGTGAAGGGCACACCAGCAGCAGCAGCATCTCCTGAGAACTTGACAGAAATGCGGATTCTCAGGCCCCACCTTAGGCTTTCTGAACTGCACATTCTAAGAGGTGGGACCCAGACAGCTGTGTATGGACAAGCCCTCTGAGTGACTGACTCGAGTTCACGTTTGAGAAATACTGAGCACGGCATTTTGTGCAGGAGTGATCACAGTACGGCTGGAGAGGAGGGTGGGACCAGGCTGCAAGCAGCTTTATACAATCAAGGTTTTATCTTGAGGGTAATAAGGAGTTTTTGAGGAACCTTAAGAGGAGCAGGACAGGACTTTGACCTTCATAAGCATTCCTCCAAACGGAGTTGGTTCCTACTTCTAAGCCTTTGCATTTGCTGTTCCATTTGCCTGGAACATTTTACCTTTAGGTTTTTAAAATAACTAACTCCTTTTTCAGATCTCAATTCAAACGCTAGTTTCCTCTGACCACATGGTAAACAGTTCTCTTCTCATTTCCCCAATCAGCTTGTTTTATTTTCTTACAGCCCTTATCTCCACCTGCAATCATCTTGCTTATTACGTGTCCCCCCCCCCCCACTAAAACATAGTTGCAGAAAGGAGAAACCAGTCTGCCTTGTTTACTCCTGTGCACCCTGCCCCCCTCACTCCCACCGGCACATTGCAAGCGCTTTCAATAGCCTAAACTCAGGGAACTAAAGACAGGCGAAGCCCCCACCGTGAAATCCCCCCAGTGGTCATCAAAATACACAGACGCTGAGGGAGCTCAGAGGAGGCTTGATCAGGTGGGTTTATCTGGGACGGCTTCAAGAAAGAGGCGGGGCTTTTAATCTTCAGGACCGTAAGCAAGAGAAAGAGGAAATAATACAGAAAGAAAATGCACAATAAAGTCAGAAGCCAAAACAAGCCAGTTGAAGGCAAGGAGCCCAGGCCGGTTAAGTGAGCTAGGAAAAAAGCAGAGAAGGGGAATAATGAAGAAGGTGGGTGGGAGCAGGAAGGCAGTGATGAGGGGAGGAGGGGATCCTCATGAACTCTAAGACCACAGATAAGTGTCCCTTCTCAACCACTGCTCAAAGTACCATTGAGCCATCCGTCCCTCTGTCCATTCGTCCCAGACTATTGTCCTCTTCTAAGTTAGGAGTATTCCTAGATGTGGGTTTCTGCAAACAAATACAACTTTCAAAATATAAATAAATGAAATGGAGGCTGCCAATTTTTTTGCCAGGTGTAAATAAGTATGATCATTTCGCAAAATTATACTTTATACCCAAAATGTAGGAGAAAGGAAAACAGATCTCAGAAGAAAGAATTTACTCCTGAACTGATAAATCTCACTTGCTGAAAAACACACAATATTGTCCATAGTGGTTTTTTACTCCTTTTACCACAGACTGGTGGAAAAGACCTACATCAGACCTGGATTAAGTCACTGGAACACTGCCCTAGACACTATATGGCCAGCCCCAAAAGGAGGTTGGAATGTGGATTCAATGTGTATATTTAAAATAAATAGTAAAACCAGCAGCTTCTTACCCAGCCTGGAAAGTCAAAGTTAAGTTCACAGAGTTACTAACCTTACAGATCCATCTGTCCAATTCCTCTCCCCCCCTTTTTTTTTTTGCATTTTGTATTATAAAATATACATAACCTAAAATTTTCCATTTTAGCCATTTTTAGGTATACAACTCAGCGGCATTAAGTACATTCACAATGTTGTATAACCATCACCAACAGCCCGCTCCAGAACGTTTTCATCATTCCAAAGAGAAACTCTGGACCCATTAAACACTAACTGCCCTCTCTCCCATCCCCCTAGCCCCTGATAACCTATCATCTCCTTTCCGTCCCTATGAATTGGCCTATTCTAAGTACCGCATGTAAGTGGAATCATTCACGATTTCTTTTTCTGCCAGGCTTATTTCACTTAGCATAATATTTTTGAAGCTCCTCCATGTGGTAGCACGAGTCAGAATTCATTTCTTTTTAAGATAGAACAATATTCCATTGTATGTATATACTACCTTTTATTTATCCATTCACCTGTCCGTGGATGCTTCGGTTGTTTCTACCTTATGGCTACTGTGAATAATGCCATTATGAATGTTGGTGTACACGCATCTGCTTGAACCATTGCTTGAGTTATTTTGGGTATATGCCTAGGAACAGAGTTAGGGAGTTTCTGGGATTGCCAAAGTCTTATGGTAATTCTATGTTTAATTTTTTAAGGACCTACCCCTCATTTTATATGTCAAGGAACAGAAGGCTGGAGAGGGTTCAGGATCTGCCTCAGGCCATACGGCACTAAGGAGGTGTTAGGAGTTGAACTGTCTACCAGCCCCAGACATGGGGCATTAACCAAGGCAGGGGAGAAACCACAGGGCCACCGAGAGTGACAGGGTTTGGGTGTCCCCTGGGCAGAAGAGTCCACCCTTTGGCAGTCTGTTTTTCTGATCCTGGGCCAAAGGCACACACAGTCAAGAGTATGCAACTGTAGGCTTAAGAGGCTGGGTAAGCAGCACACTGTGGAAGAAGGAAGGCTGGGAATGAAGAAAAATTAAAACGATTTTGCTCAAGTGCTTGGGGGAAAGCTCCTACATTTTGGAGAAAAGTTAGGAAGCAAAGAGAATTGATGGGAACATCCTGGCTGTAAAACTCTGGCCTAGTTCTATAAAAGAAAAACTCACTCCTAAATGAAAAGCCAAATTTGGGGGAAAAAGATCCCCACCCATGAGACAAACTCATCCATTAGTACAGCAAGAAATAGAAAAGCTTCTTCATTAAGTGCAAGTTGGGGATAGAGCCTAAAGACCTGCATATAAATTCCTGGCTCTTCCACTTACTAACTTCATGACTTCTGTAAGAGACAACCCCTCTCCAAGCCTCAGTTTACACATCTTTAAAGTGGGGCGATAAGAGTACCTACCTCATAGGAAATTGATATGATGACTCCTCTAACCCCAGTGATGCTGGACCCCGGCTACACATTAGAATCAATTAAGACACTTAAAATTTCTGATGCGTGGGCCCCACTCCCAAAGCTTCTCATTTAATTAGTCTGAGATGGTGTCCAGTCCTTTTTTTCCCCCAGGTCCTCAGGTGATTCTAATCCAAAATTTAAAAACTGTGTCCCAGTTCAAGAATCACCTAGGAATCTTATTAAAATTCAGATTCTGATTCAGTAGGGCCAGAGACTCTGCATGTCTAAGCAGCCACCAGGTAATGGCCATGGATGCTGGTCTAGAGACCTCTGACCAGCAAGGTTTTAAAAAGCCTAGTCTAGGCCTGGTCTCACCTACAGTAAATGCTTTGGTAAATGTCAGCTCAGAAGTAATAATGATATTTAGTGGGTTCTGGAGCCACGGGGAGTGACCCAGTGGCAGGAGTAAATCTACAGTCTCCTAGAAGAAGCAGAGGTCTGTTGCTTCAGTGTGGTTTATTTGAAGGGAGTAACCCTGCAGAGTGGCTACTGTTGCTCAGAGAGATGGGAGTTGGAAGGCCTGACCATAATAATTGTGAACCAGAGTCCTCTGCCTGGAAGTCAGCTGGAGTCTGTTTAAGCCTGGAGGTTCGAGTCACGCAGGAAATCAAAGCTACAAGGCTAGGAAGTGAACTTTTGGGAACAAGTTAAGGCACTGTAGTAATTTACTTAGGAAGTATTTACTGAGCATCTACTAATGCATAGCACTGTACTAGGCACTGGGGGTCTAACTGTAACAGCTCCTGCCCTCAAGGAGCTCACAATCCAGGAGGAGGGGGCCAAACCATTAAAGAGGCAACATCCAAAATTCAGAATGACTGACATTCCAATGGGGAAAGTTTTGAGAGGAGTCCTCCACTCAGCCCGAGGGAGTTAAGGAAAGATTCCTAGAGGAAGCAATGGCTGAGTCGTGAAAGATAAATAAGAGTTGTCCAGGAAAAGATGTGGGAGCAGAGAGGTTCCCAGGCAGGGGAGAGAGCCTAGGCTAAAGCAGGGGGGTGGGGGAGAACATAGCTTCTTTCCAGAAGTAGCTCAGTTTATGGGTACTGGGGCTAGAGATGCAGCCAGAGAAGAGCCTAGAGCTTCAGAGAGGACTCGAATGCTACACTAAGGTATCTATACTTCTTTTTGAAGCCAGAGGTCTGTGGGGTCAACAAAGCCCCTGAAGCTCTCTGCAAAGTTTGTGTTTATGTGTCTGTGTGCATTACCCTAGGACAAAACGATTGGGTTTCCATTAGACTCTCCAGTGGATTCCAGATCCCCAGATAGGTAAGCCTCCTGTTGGTTAGCCCTTGCTCTGTGTAGGCAACTGAATGTCACAAACCCTGGGATGGAGAATTCAATGGTAGAGGAAGAGCCTACCACCCTGTCCTTTTCTTCCCCCTTAAATCTTTGCACATCAACTCTCTCTGCCTGGGACACTCTTTTTCACCCCTGCTACCACCCACGGCTCACCTAGTTAATTCTTATTCATCCTTCAGATTTCAACCCAAAATCTCCCCTCCTTGGAGAAGACTAGTTTGATTTCCCCCATGAAGTCAGCCCCCTCCCATTATACACTCATAACTCCTCTGAAACAGTTGCCACACATTTAATTACATAATGAATAATGTAATTCATCACTCAGAGCTGTCTGCATCCCTCCCATCTACTAGAGTACACATTGTCGTTGAAAGGCATCACTTGTGTTCACAGCTATAATGTTGACACTCTCAACATGTCTTGGCGCATAGTGGGGACTCAATAAATATTACTGAATAATGGCATAACTATCTGAATGAATGAATGAGTGGATTGACATGGTTAATCATTACTACCTGAATTCTTTCCCTTCTTAGCTCTAACCGTATCTCCGCTCCAACTCTTTCATTGTGTATTTTAAGCTCTAACTCTTGAGAACCAAATCATCGCCCATTGGATGGTGGAAAAAAATTGCAGCAGAGAACTGACCAAACCAGGCAGATTTCCGAAGCCTACCTAGTGGCTTCATAGCAATGCTTTTAATCATATAATGAACAGATGTAGTCTATAGGCTAGAATCCAGGGACCTTTCCAAAGTGGTCAGCAACCCCATCACTGACCAGCATCAGCATGTCACTCACGTCTTTATCTGGAAAATCCTGATATCTGTTTCCTAATGAGCAAGTTGCCCTTATTTGGCTTATTCCTTCTGAGCTGTCAGGAAAGTGGGAAGACTATCATTTGTTCTACATCATCCCATGTGAAGAGGAGAGGAGAAGAAAAATACCTACATTACAATAGAAGCTTTGGGTTTAATATTATTAGAGTAGGGGTGAGTAATCCTGAAGGCAAAGAGCAAGGAGGGTGAGTCAACAGTCTTTCAGTGGGTGTCAGATTAGCAGCATGAACCTCTATGTTCTAACTCCCACGCAATGACCGTGACTCCCCAAGCGTTCATCTTCCATCGCCTAGCCAGAGCTTCCAGGAGCCTCAGTTTCCTTATCTGCAAAGTGGGCAGAACAGTATTTATCTGATAGGATGGTGGGAGGGGAATTAAATGAGATAATGTATGCAAAGTGTTTGCCTCTATATTGCCTTCTCCCCATACGCAAACTCACACTTCCCAGCAATCTGAAGATTAATGCAACTTTCAGACCCCACATTCTACACAGCCCTATTAATACAGAGGGCAAAAATGTGAAGCTCTAGGTCAGAGGTTTTGCAGATGAACGGTAGAACAAAAAAGAAAGAAACTCTGTAGGACAGCATTAGGTTTCATTAGCCCAAAAGGTTTGATTATGCATCTTTGACCAACAGGGAACTTTCTCTGCCTTTTCCATGCAGTAAGCATTTTCCCTTCAAACTGTCGATTTTTTTTTTTTTTTTAAGCTGATGGAACAGGAAAGAAGAAGGGAAAGAAGCCACTCTTTTTTCATCTCTTCAAAGGCAACCCAAATTTGATCCCTTTAGTGAATAGCTCAAGATAAAAACTCCACTTCAGTCTGCTTTCTGTGATTAAACAACCCTCTTGTTTGTCAAATAGCAGGGAGAGAGAAGAAAGGAAAGCTCTTGTCGCTGTTAAGTGCTCTGAAAGTGTTCTCCTCTCCCAGCTCCCATAGGTTAGGTGCACCAATGCCTACAAAGAAATTCTTGAGGCGGGAGGCAAAAGCTGAGGTACGGCTGCCTAGAGTAGGAGAGAAAATGAGGATGGGGTGGGAGGCCCAAAAAAGCCCCCATGGGATTGTGGAATCCTCAAATTGGAAAGGTCTGGAACTCTTCTGCCCAGCTTTCTTTTAGGAGACCTCACATCACTTGAAACCAGTCTGTTCCATGATATTCTCCGCGCAATAAATCATGTCCTTGAGTGAAACAAATAGACTGCCAAGAAAGGTTTGGGGGTTGAAGGGGCTCACCTAAATCCATCTTGCTTCACTGAAATCCAGTTTCAACGTGGCAATGGGAGAACTTAAGTTTTCATGGGAGGCAAGAAATTTTTACTCAAATCACTCTTAGGATCTCAAAGTTCAGGTTGGAAGATAAACAGAAATGTGTTGGTCTGTTGATAAGGTGGACAGAGGTACAAATAAAAATACAGGACACCCAGCTGAATTTGAATTTCAAATGAACCATGAACTTTTTAAGTATAAGTATGTCCCATGTAATGTTTGGGACATACTTATACTAAAAAAAAGTTTCCCTGTCTATTTGAGATTCAAATTGAACAGGGCATCTTGTATTTTATTTGGCAAGCCCATCTATTGACAAGGTAACCCCAGCATGCATTTCCTGTCTCATTTCCTTGTGAATAGTATCAGGAATATGGACAAGGGCAGGGAGACAATGAAAGCTTCTTGAGGAAGTTTCTGGGGTTTTATATCCATGGGTTTGGAGTCAGGCAGGGCATGATTCAAACCCCATACCTGACTCTTCCTATGTGACCTCCAGCAAGTGACTTTCCCAAGTGAGCCTCCTTTCTTTAGGGCAGAATGAGAATAATATCCACCTTACATGTTGTTGTGAAGATTAAAATGAGGTGACATTAAACCATCTAGGCCCCTATAGTGTCATAAACGCAGCTCTTACCATCTTGCCCTTCTACCTCTCTGCAGCAGTTGTTTTGGCCTGGAATGCCCTTCCCTCCCCCCTCCTCTGGGAAGCTTTCTCCATGCTCCTCCTTGGCACACCCATAGCATTTTATCGAAGCTTCTAGAAATGTCCCTGTTGTTCAGAGATACTGTATTGAATAGGCTTCTCTGTTCCCAAATGTTTTCCTCGTCAAGATTGAATTTTCTGGCTCAGATACCAAGTTTCCTTCATCTCCACAGGTCTAGCATTTAGTATAGGGCTTAACACATAGGAGGAACTTGCTATTTCCTGAATGAACATGTTATCAAGCCATTAACATCTAAGCACAAATTGCCTAGGACTTCAGTTTCCAAATGGTAGTGTAGTATAGCGCAGGCACACACACACACACAATCAGTAGAGGAGAGTTCCTCAAAAAGCTACAATTATTCCATTTAAGGAACTGCCTTTTATTTGAGTCTATCCTTTCTTCTTTGGAGAAAAAAATAAAACCAAAACTTGTCATTTATGGAATAAGTTTTAAAAGGTATTTGACAAAATAGAGAGCAACTTCCATGGTGAGATATGTTCATATCTCGGGATCTCTATCTGGATCTCCATCTCAACAAGAAGTTTCAACACTGAAAATGTACTGGTACTTGCATTTCAAATTCTGAGAACCACCATTTTAATGAGATAAGAGAGTAAAAAGAACTCAAGGACTGTAACTCCTGACTGGTGAGCTTTGATGGGAAGAAGTGGAAAGGAAAGACTACAGTGGGAGATGGCCAGAGAGGTGCTTTTTACCTGAATAAAAACACTTAACAGAATCTGGGGGAGGAAAAGGACAGGCGAAAAAGCAAACAAACTTCCCCCACTTCCCTAGGACAAAACCCCACCATCCCAGAGTTCAGGATCTTAACTGACTTTGAGTCTGAGGCCCTCCCAAACATCCCTCCCCCAGTTGCTCAGGTCAACAAACTCCTTCAAAGAGTAACAACGCAGTATAAGGAAGGATGTCCATCCCATTGACCTCCAAGGACCCTCCTGTCTTTGGGACCCAAGTCAGACCCCTCCCTCTGAATGAGACGGGCTGTGCTAATGCCTCAGGCAAATTCTGGGAACTTGGCCTTGCCTTGGCCCCAGAGTTACATTTCTATAAAGACAGTTCCTTAAATCTCTGTAGCGCCATTGACCATGATTCCAGGCATTGTTAGGTCACTCCTCGGTCCTGCCTCCCTCCGTCCCTCCCTTTTTTGTCCCATCCTAGATGGGCACATCTGTCACTTTTAAGTCCCTATTGCTCATCTGTCATGCTCCACAACCAGGAAGAGAAAAGGGAAAAGGCCAGAGGAATGTTCTGCCACTAAGAGGAAGACTTTGACATTTTTAATTCCTCCATTTCTCAGGGTAATCATTTCCCCTACACCCAACTCAGAGATAATAATAATAATAGCAAAAAATAATAATAATAATAATAATAATAGCAGCAACTATTTCACTACTTGTTAAAAGCTCATCATATGACAGGCATTGTGCTAAACACTTTAAAGCATTAGTCCATTTAAATGGAATCATATTACAGATGAAGAAACTGAGGCTCAGAGAACTTAAGTCACTTGCCCAAGGAGTGTCTCCCAGCTGGTAAATAGGGACTGGAAAGCCAGTGTTTCCAGTTCCAGACTTCTGTGCTTACCCTTCCTTAATACTGCCTCCACTCACCCATTTCAAGGACTCCTAGTGGTCCACCAAATGGAACCCAAAATGGTCATGTAGGCTCTCAGGACCCTCCAAGACCTGGTTACCACTGGCTTCCACAACCCTGTCTCCCACTAAGGCCCTCCTGGAATCCTCCAGGGTAGGTATTCTGGAGTTCCTTTTACTTAAGACGTGTCCCACCTCTGAACCTTCCCCATACCGTTCCTCACCCCCATAGTGTGCTGTTTCCTCTTCCCAAATCCACCATGTTGCAAGCCTACCTCCAATATCACCTTTCCCAGGACACCAGACCCAAAGAGCTCAACTTCATCTCCATCTCTTAACACCCGGGGTCTGCTGCATCATGCAGCCCACCCCACAGTTGATGCCAGTTGCTATATACTCACCCCCCACGTGGGTGTTTCATCTCCCCAACCTGGTGGATACCCACAGGGCACAGCCATGTTACGGCACACATGCCTCTTGTGGCACCTCACTGGGAACAAGTAGATGTCCAACCAGTGTTTGGTGATGGATCCCCTGCTTTCCTCTTCCTTTCTTATTTATTCTTCCAGATCTCCTCGCATTCTCTCCTTTCGGCATTTCCTTCCCTTCTCTTCCTTCCCTTCTGCATTTTGAAGTGTGGTAGGCAGCTGCTGACGTGGCTCCCAGTGATCTCTGCCTCCTGACAGTCACAGCCTTGTGTAATCCCCTCTCCTTGGTGTGGGCTGTGCCTAGTGACTTGCTTTTTTTTTCTTTTTTTTTTAAAGATTTTATTAATTTATTTGACAGAGAGAGAGAGATCACAAGTAGGCAGAGAGGCAGGCAGGCAGAGAGAGGAAGCAGGCTCCCTGCTGAGCAGAGAGCCTGATGCGGGGCTTGATCCCAGGACCCTGAAATCACGACCTGAGCTGAAGGCAGAGGCTTTAACCCACTGAGCCACCCAGGCACTCCTAGTGACTTGCTTCTAATGAACATAACACAGCAAGGGTAATGGCATGTCACTTCCGTGATTAGATTATGGGGGGCTGTGACTCTCTCTTGCTGGCACTCTTTCTTGTCCTCTCTCTTGCTCACTCTGATGAAGGCAGTTCCATGTTGGGAGATGCTCTTTGGAGAGGCCCAAATGGCAGAGAATCAAAGAAGGCCTCTAGCCAACAGCTCAGAAAGAAGTGAGGTCCAACAATCTGCAAGGAACCGAATCCTGCCAACAACGACATGAGCAGACTTGGAAGTAGATCCTTCCTAGTTGAGCCTCGAGATGACTACAGCCCTGGGCCATACCTTGACTGCAGTCCTGTGAGAGACCCAGGGCCAGAAGACCCAGGTAAACCATGCCCAGACTCCTAATCCACAGAAACTGTGAGATAATAAGCATGTTGTTTCAAGAGGGTGAATTGTTAAGCAGCAATAAATAACAAATACACTATATATTCATTTGCTCCAACATTTCTTGGGCCTTTAACACAGTGTTCTTGTTAAATGAGGGGACATCTTGATGACTCAGGCATGGTTTTCTAGTTTTAAAAATCTCCAGCCTTGTTGGGAGTTGGGGAGACAGACAAGTCATCAGAAGAGTCATATCATATCATTTTTAAGAATTTTAATAGAGAAAGTAAGTAGAGATTTCATACAGATTTGTGGAGTCAGCAGCTCATTCTGCTCGAATCTGAGAAGGCTCCAAAAAGGTGAATGTTGAGCCAGGTCTTGGAGGATAAGTGGGAGGTCACCAAATCAAGGGAGTTGGGTCAAGGGGGAGGGAAGAGCATTCCAGGCAAAGGAACACCATGGACAAAGACGGAGCAGCATTGAGGAGGCTTGTCATGGTGGATTAAAAAAAAAAAAAAAAAAGAAGAAGTTCAGCATTTCCTTTTCTGATTCCTCTATAACAAAAAGAATAACGTGCCTTTATTCAGCGTTCACTCCGTTAGGTTTCAATATTCAGCATCTCATTGAATTCTTGTCACATTCTATGAAATGGAAAATCTCCATTGACACGTGGGGAAACTGAGGCTCAGAGTATTAGTGCCTTGCTCAAGGTCACAGAGCAAGTCAGTGGTTAAACTGGGATTTGTCTCTAAATGCCTGTGGACCCACACACTCCTCTCACAGCCTGGTATACAAACAAAGAGAAAAGGCTGGGTCATTCAGGTTCCTTGTCTGTCCTGGGGCAGCAATGGAGGGCAGAGGGTAAAGGTACAGGCCTCGGTCCAAATCCTGGCTTCCCCACCTACTAGCTGAGTGACCCTGGGCAAGGTATTGAACATCCCCTGAGCCTCCGTTTTCACAGCAGTAAAATGGAGAGATGATCATAGAATCGAACTCATCAGATCAATGTGATAACCCACAGAAAGCAGAAGCAACGAAGGAGAAAAGATGCCATGAAGTTGATGGGCCTCAGTGAAGTCTATCCATATAAAACGCCAGTAATGAAGAACCGGAAAAGGAGAGTGGGAGAGACCAGGTGGCCCCATACATTTCCCTCAGATTCTGATAACTCTGCAATTCTGACTATCTCATATCCTTCAAATCAATATGTCATTTTCTTTAGACAATGTGATATTGGTTGGGGGGGCATGGGGGGGTTATGGAAGAGGGAACATTTCTTCCCTACTCTTCATGTTTCCCTATAGGGGGACCTTCAGTAAAGTGACACTCCTGGCTCTTCCCCCACCTGACTGGTACATCTGGAAGAAGGAACTGAACATGCTCAGCTCAGTACTCTCTTTTAGGCTCTGCCTACCTACAGAAAATACGTTACGGGTTTAGCGGAGCAGGCTGTATCCCATCAGTTTGTCTGATGTTGGGGTTGGGGGTAAGTCCAATTCAAAAGAGTATTAGCAAGCTATGTCCTCCAAAAGTTTTTTAATCAGTAATAAAGCTGGCACTGACTCTTCCCTGTCTCTTGCAATTAGTCTGATACCACCTTGAAAATGTTCACTCCTCTCTCTTGATGTTGCTTATGCCAACCCTTATTAGTTTCCTTGTCACAATTCCAGATGGCTATCCTTTCTGCGAAGATAGCTCTTCCTCTGGCTTTCTTCTCCCTGATATTCTTGTTCCCCACCCACCCAGGTCCTGAATCATGGAGCAATTTGGCAGATTTACTTTATACCCATGCCTTCCCCTCTGCCAACCCTGCAGACTCTTCGGCGTATCCAAGTCTTTTCTAATTACTCCTTGGCTGATAACTATTCTAGCAATTCCGTCATGTCTGGTAAATGTTTCAATTTCTCTACTTTGTCTTTCTCATTGAATCCTAAAAAAAACCAACAACAACAACAACTTGGTAACTCTGGCATTTTTGAATCATCATTAATTTCAAGCTTGTCTTCTTTTATTAGCTGTCCTACATTTGTACCAAGAACTCTTTCCTCCTTGATGCATTTGAAAGCCCCCATTTAATTTTCTTTCCCATTACTGAGTGAGGACTAGTTGAGACTAACTTGCTCCAATAATGTCCTTGCAGAAGCAGCAGTAGACTGCATCGGGTTGGGGGGAAGGGTGTTCCCAGGTGTAGACTGCTGGCACAGTGAGCTCCCCAAAATGTCTCTTCCCAGGGCTTACTGCTCCTCTGTCTGTTCTCAAATACTTTCCAAGAATTACTTTTTCTGAGCCAATCAGAGGTAGGCAAAAGTTTCCAGAAGGACATTAATAATGTCCATGTTTATTGAGAGGAAGGTGAGCTGATGAAATAGTTTTCTCCCATTAACATGTACAAAATTATTTTCTTTTCTCTGTCCAGATAGGCTCTCTTGTCACCAGTGGGGATTTCCTGAGGAGATTAGGGAACAGAGAGAGGAAGGGGACAGAGAAAAGAGACCGGCCCAGAGTCTGACTGTCAATAATGCTGTCCTGTAGAATATTCTGCAACGATGAAAATGTTCTACATCTGTGCTCTCTGATACAGTAGCTATTGGACTACAATAAAACTATGAAATGGGGCTCCTGTGACTAGGGAACTGAATTTTTAATTTTATCTAACTTTAGTAATTTAAATATAAACAGCCACAGGGGCACCTGGGTGCCTCAGTAGGTTAAGCATCTGCCTTCAGCTCAAGTCATGATCCCAGGGTACTGGGATTGAGCCCCACATCAGGCTCCCTGCTCAGCAGGGAGCCTGCTTCTCCCTCTGCCTCTGCTCCTCCCCCACTTGTGCTCTCTCTCTCTCTCTCTCTCTCACTTTCTCTTTCAAATAAATTAATAAATCTCAAAAAATAAATATAAACAGCCACATGTGACTAGTGGCTACTATAGTGAATGGTGCAGCTTTATGACATGTTACTTGGGGTTATCTAGACCTTCCCCATTCATAGTAGCCATAGTTCTTTGAGCGTCATGGACTAACACACAAAAAGACAAAGATCCATCTGACTCAGCATCCAGGGTCAATGGATGGATGTCATGATGTTCCATGCCCTCAGAGGCCACACTCTACTGTTTCAACTATAAAGTCACAGGTTAGTGATCTATAGGCTAAATTCGACCTGGAGGTATGTTTGACTCACACAATGAAGAATAATTAGTTGCTTACATTTAGTAGTCAAAAGATTTCACATCAAGATTTGCATTTCCAGCTTCTCTTGAGAAATCAGAAGACCCCACCTGACAACATTCAGATGGTGACGAGTAGCAGCAGCTTCCTTTATTCAGTACAAGGGCTCTTCAATTTGCCACACTCCTCACTACTCCCTATGTTCTAAACAACCCAGGCAGGCATTTGGGTTTGTTTGTCCTTGTGTCATGGTTCTAGGCATGGGCTTTGTATGGCATCAGACAACCTGAGTTTGAATCCCATTTCTGCCTTGGAACAAGCTGTGTGATCTTGAGCAAGTGACTACCTACCTCTGAGAGCCTCGGCTTCCTCCTTAATGGAGAAGGTAATAGAATGGGCCCCAGAGTGTTGTTGCAAGGACTCAATGGAACGATATTTGTACGACTCTTGATATAGAGCCAGGCTTATGGTAAGTGCCCAATAGATGGTAGCTGCTGGAAGGAAACGAGGGAAGATGGGGACATGAAGGAAGAGGAAACAGAAGAGAAAGAGAGGAAGGAGGAGGGGCAGGAGGGAAATAAGAGCTTCTAGTCAGTTTCCAAACACATCTAAGGCCTAACAAGGGGGGGGAAAAAACCTCTTTCCTTAAGCCCCTACAGCTTTAGCTTCCCTCCAACATAATACCATGACCACCCACTTTGTAAACCCATGGACACAGGGTGGGAGTTGAGAGGTTAAAGAAGAATGTGTGAATAAACGCAAAGAGATAAATCAGTTGGCCCTTGGGACCTTTGCCCTTGGAACTGCCACCTCTGCCCTGAGAACCAGTTCTCCTGCCTACTTCTTGGGAGCACTCGGGACCTTTTGACAGAAACACCAATGGGTCTGGGCTTCATCACACCTGTTAGGGTTCACGTCCCTCCACCACATCCAGCAACTATAATCAGAAAAGATCTCCATTCGGCATAGTTTATACATGTCTATCAGAAGAAAAGCAAGCCCCTTTAAGACAGATGGAGGGAAAATTAACAGCTAGCTCTCTGCAAGAAATAAAGAAAGGGAGGACACTGGACTACATTCCCAAGCAGCTATGACCCCAGGTTCCCAGTGCTTAACTTCACCCAGTTTCCCAAAGTTGACTCAAGGATGATTGTAATTCAGAATATGCTGGAAGAGGGATGTTGAAATGTTGATTCCTGGACCTCACACCCAGACACTTGAATTCACTTCATCTGAGGATAGGGCTGGGGAATCTGTATTTTGTAGAGCTACAAGCTGATTTACCTTATATGAGTCACTTAAGGCATATTAATGCTGAGGAAGCCTAGTTTGCAGCTGCTGAGAATAGCCCAACACACCTCCCACCTCTGTAGAAGCCTGAAGATCACTGAAAATTTGAATGGTCAGGGAAGGCTTCTCAGAGGAAGAGAGCTGGTCTTCTGCTGGATCTTAAGGTATCTAGACGGGGGGCAAGGGAGGAGGTTATTTATTCAGTCACCACATATTTCCTCAACACCTACCATGTGCCAGCTTTGTTCTAGGTGCCAAGAACAGAACAGTAAACAAGAGAGAAAACACTCTGTCCTCGTGGACCTAGTTGGTAGAGGCAGGCAATAAACAAAATGTATAAGCAAAATACTTAGCTCGTAAGATAGTGATAAGCACTGAGGAGACAAACAAAGCAGAGATCTTTGGTAGAAACAAATTTAGATTCAAATTTAGATGTAAGATGACATTATACAAGCACAAGTTCCTGTCTAGTGGTCAGATATTGGCAGAGGCGTCCCCTCATGGTGAAGCATCACACCCCAGATCTCTCCAGCCATCCATTCACCCATTTAGCCATCCACCCACCCATCAATCCACTTGTCCATCATGGTAAAGCTTCACCCATCATGAAGCATCATATCCCAGATCTATCCAACCATCCATCCACCCATTTAACTGTCTACTCGCCCATCATCTATACATCCATCTATCCACCCATCCAGCCATCCATTCACTCATCTACCCATTTAGCCAACCACCTACCCACTATCCATCCATCTATCTACCCATCCCATCCCCCATCCCACTATCTATCCTTCCATATACTAGTCTTTTCTTCCTTCTTTCCTTTATCCAATCTGCTTAGCTAACTGAGTGCTAGACCACCTGTGAAGCTCTGCAGATAAGAATATGGACAAAACTGACACTGTTACAGAATGAATTATGTCTTTTTTCAAATTCATACGTGGAAATTCTAACCCCCAGGGCTTCAGAATGTGACTGTATTTAGAGACAGGATCTTTAGAGAGGGGACTAGGATAAAATGCGGTCGTTAGGGCAGGCCCTAATCCAATATGACTGGTGTCCTTATAAGAGGAGGAAATTAGGACACACACATGCCCGCACAGAGAGATGACCACGGGAAGACAGCATGAGAAAGTGGTCCTCTGCAAGCCAAGGAGAGAGGCCTCAGAAGAAACTAAATTTGCTGACCCTGGTCTCAGACTTCTAGCCTCCAGAAGTGGGAAAAAATGTCCCGTTGTGTAGGCCACCCAGTCTGTGGTGTCCTGCTACAGCACCTCTGGCTAACTAGCATAGGCACCTCACAGAAACAGGTGCTCACAATTCAGAGACAGAGAAGGGAAATTAAACAGACAATTATGATACAAACATACTTCTTTGCCTTGCCTAAGAGTCTACCGGTAGAGATATATCCATTTGCATTAATCTTTGCCCTCTCGTTAATCCAACAAATATTTGTTGAGTGCCTACTATACTTCTGGGGCGACACTAGGCACCGGGGATAAAATGATAGATAAGGTCTCTACATCTGTTGCCTCTAGAAGTTCACACCTACACTCCTCCCGAGAGACCTAGACACTGTTCTCTACCCAGACTGAGATAAGGGAGTGCAGTGCTGTGTGGTAGATAGGATCACAGACTGTGGAGTCAGACAGACCTGGGTTTGGGGCAACACTCTACCACTAGTCGGCTGCGAGGCCTGGGGGCAAACTATTTAACTGCTCAAGGCCTCAGTTTATCCCTAAAAGGCAATAACAATTCCCAGGTGTGATTGTTGTGAGAATTAAGAGCATGGACATAAATCAGAATAAGTACTCCATAGATGTTTGCTCCAGTTATCACTGCTGCCTCTGAAGCAGAGCCAATCAGATAATAAATATTATCGCTAATATGGAGTGCTTTCTTGATACCAGAGAACACGAAGTAATTTGCATATATTATAATTGTGTATCTATGAAGCATTTTCCCGACCACCCCAGACTATCCTAGTCTAATTTTCTGGTTTCTCTTTTGTCTACTTAGTGTTTTATCGCTCCCAGGAAAGCACTTAAGACCCAAGATAGTCTGAGGGAGAGGCGCTTATCCTGTCAGGAAAGAACTGTGTCTTTCTCCCCATTCACATCTCCCCCCATCCCTACAGTCGGCCCCTTGGCCTGGGCAAACCGGAAGGGGTGAGTGGAAGTGACGGCACCACAAGGCTCTCAGTTGCAGCTACGTTTACCCACGTTTGATCACACGTCCCCATCAAGGGGGTACCGGGTGTTTCTATACATGTCATTCCTGGCAGGGTTTTTGTATTTAAATTTCCTCCAGTGCCATTGGGAGGTAATATCTGTCTTCCCTTCTGAGGGACTAGAGACAGGAGCCAGCAAGGAGTTGTTATCATGGAAACCACGTCTCCTCCTGGGCCCCAAGGGGCACTTCTGGAAATGGTTCAGAATCTGATCACAGTCTTCAAGCATAAGAACTGTGTTTAAAAGCTGTTATTTCCTCGCTTCTGATAAACGGTTGTCGAGAAGCTGCCAGTTCTGGTTTCACTGGGGGAGATTGGATTCGGGGAGGACGTGGGTCAGAAGAATGGGAAGACATGACAGGATGGGGGTCCTGGAGCCTCAGACCTGCACAGCACCCCAAACTGAGATGACAGTTTGGAGACAATCCTGTCTGACTCCTTGTTAAGAGTGAGATGGTCAAAGGGACGCTAAGATTAGATAGTGTGAGTGCTAAGTGGCTCACCCTCTCAGGTTGGAAGGAGGTTGGGTGTTAAGTAAAGGACTAAAACACCCGGATAAGGATCATCAACTCTAAAGATCTTGAAAAAGAATTCCAGATACAGGAGTTGCAAACTCAAACACCTGCAGGTACCAAGAGGCAAACACCATTAAGTAAGCGAAAATGAGCTTGGCGAGGTGTTAGGGGGACAGAAGAGCACGCGCCCCACCTAAGGGAGGTGGTGGCCACCAGCTCCAGCTACCGCGGGGGGCTCCAGCCCCAGCTGCTGATCCACTTCTCCGGGAAAAGCCCCCAATCTGGAACTTGAGGTGAAATCGCCTGACATTTACATATAAGCTATGGATGCAAACATTTTTAAATCACATCGCTGGTCTAACACAACCTGTCTGAAGATCAGATCTAGTCCAGTCATCCCAGTCTGCAAACCGTGTGATGATTGTTGAAGAGAAACTTGAAATTCCAGAGGCAGAAGGGAATTTTAATATATTATCAATTACCACTGAAAAACGCAGTAAAAAGAATAGTTATGATTTGTTTAGTGCTTACTGTGTGCTTAGCAATTTGTTTATATGACTCCACTGAGTCTTCTCCACAACCCTAGGGGTGTAGGAATTTTTACCCTAGCTTAGGAGGAAACTGAGATTCATAGAGGCTAAGTCACTTGTCCAAGGTCACACTTCACAATGCTGGAATCTCTGCAGACAGAGTAATCATTTCCCCACCCATCTCCTGCAGCACAGAATGCCCCAGAGTTTATCCTCATCCATAATGTTGCCTGGCTGTATGTGTTAGGTTTGTTCTCATGCAATGGCTTTTAACCAGGGGACAATTTTGCCCCCCCCCCCCCGGGGGACATGTAACAATGTCTCTAGACATTTTTGATTGTCACAGCTGGTGGGGGGTGAGGGGAGCATCTGGCATCTAATGGGTAGGAGTCAGGGATGTTACTAAACATCCTGCAGCTCACAAGACAAGCCCCTCATAAAAGAGAACTACCCCGAATGTCAATAGTGCCAAAGTTGATAAACCCTTGTCTAAAAAGATTAGGGGAGGGGCGCCCAGGGGGCTCAGTCCTTAAGAGTCTGCCTTTGGCCCAGGTCATAATCCCAGGGTTCTGGGATCAAGCCCCACCCCTTCTCAGCAGGAAGCTTGCTTCCCCCTCTGCCGTTCCCCCTGCTTGTATTCCCTCTCTTGTTGTCTCTCTCTGTTTGTCAAATAAATAAATAAAATCTTTAAAAAAAAAAATTAAAAAAAAAAGGATTAGGGGAGTGAGAGCTGAGGGCTGGGGGCTGCTAAGGAGAATACAAGGAGGAGGAAAAGAAGGATACTGAAGACGCTACTTGTAAAAACAGCTCTATTGTGAGAGAAGCTGCATAACTTACCAAGCGGTTCTCATGACATCACCAAAACACATTTTCTTATTGCCATTGTGCAGATAAGGAAACTGAGGCCCAGAGAAAGAGATGTTCCTCAGGCTTCATGAATAGCATTCCACAAATACGCATTGAGTACCTGGCTAATCTGGGTTCTAGCTAAGGGATCTGCCCCTTCTGTGAGCACTTATTCAGCGTTTGCCACCTGCCAGGCACTGTCATTATTCAATCCTTCCAGCAACCTAATGAAACGGGCACTCTGCACACCTCCGTCTTTACGGTTGCAAAACTGAGATTCAGAGAAGGGAAATCACTCGACTACAGTCATGAGAATTTGAACCCAGGCATTTATGACTTTGAGCACTGTGCTCTTAACATTCCACCGCACTGCACTAAGCATCCCATGATGCTCATCCAATGAGTTCCCCACTGCAAGGAAACTGAGGATATACAGAGCAATTCTGGAATGCATCCTGACTTCCAGGAGCTTACATTCAGATAGAGAGATCAAGCACATTCACCACAAGCTATATGACACAAGATGAAAGGGGATCAAATATAAAGAAGTGTCAAAGTGTTGTCACATAGCTGTTGGCAAACGATGGCTAGGGTCCAAAGCCAGCCTATGGCATACAGCCATGCCCACTTACTGACATAGTTTTCTTGTGGATGGTTTTGAGTTAAGCCATTGCTACAGACTCTACCTGCCTGGCAAAGTCAAAAATATTTACTACATGGCCCTTTACAGAAGAAAGTTTGCTGGCCCCTGCTATAAGAGGAAGGAAAGATAACCGATATTGAAAGTTACCTGCTCTCTGTGCTTCTCTCTAGATCCATGAGTGATTGATTATTCCTCATAAACCCTGGGACGATGACCCCTGGAGAGGACAGTGGTGGCGATGACGTTAACGAATTCCACGTACTGGGTGCTGACTCTGTGCCAGACACAGGCCTCATCCTCTCCAGTTCCCGCAACAAACCCATCAGATAGGTATCATTAATCCCTTTTATACATGATGAACATGAAGCTCAGAAAGGTCAAGAGGCAAATCCAAGTTCAATTAGCTATCAAGGGACAGAAGAGGGTCCTAAGGTGGACAAGTGCAGCTCCAGTGCTTCTAGCCACCTGCATACGAAAGCACTCAGCGTGAGTCCCAGCTCTGCTGAGTCAGGGAACTCGGCTAAGTTTTCCATAAATAAAGTTTCCTTTGTTTCTGCATTGACCAGGGCTCCCACGCTTGTAAGCCAGTGTGATACTGTGATTTCTTAAAAAGTTTTTAATTCGTTAATATACAGTGTTACATTAGTTTCAGGTGTGCAATACAGTGATACAATACAGCAATTCAGCACTTCCATACATCACCCTGTGCTCATCCTGACGAGTGCCCTCCTTCACCCCCATCGCCTAGTTCACCCATCCCCCCACCACCTCCCCTCTAGTAATCATTCGTGTGTTCTCTATAATTGAGACTCTGTTTCTTGCTTTGTCTCTCTTATTGTTTCTCCTTGGCTTGTTTGTTTTTTAAACTCCTTGTATGAGTGAAATCATATGGCATTCGTCTTTCTCTGACTTATTTCACTTAATATTATACTAACTCCATCCATGTCACTGCAAATGGCAAGAGTCCATTCTTTTTCACGGCTGGATAATATTCCATTGTATATACAGACCACATATTATTTATCCATTCATCAGTTGATGGACGCTTGGACTGCTGCCAAATCTTGGCTATTATAGATAATGCTGCTATAAACGTAGGGGTGCATATATCCCTTTGAATTAGTGTTCTTGTATTCGTTTGGTAAATACCCAGTAGTGCAATTGCTGGATCATAAGGTAGTTCTGTTTAACTTTTTGAGGAAACTCCATATTGTCTTCCCAAGTGGCTGCACCAGTTTGCATTCCCACCACCAGTGCAAGAAGGTTCCTTTTTCTCAGCATCCTCACCAACACCTGTTGCTTCTTGTGCTGTTGATTTTAGTCATTCTGAGAGGTATGGAGTGATACCTCATTGTAGTTTTGATTTGCATTTCCCTGATAAGGGATGATGAGCACAATACTGGAATTTATAATGAAAAATATATTTTTGGTCTTTGTCCTCATTCTTGGCACAGAGCTCATAAAACCCTCGGAATTTCCTAAGTGATGAAAAGATGATGGTGTCTTGTTATGATAATGAGGAAACATTTGGAAAATGTTTGTAAAGCCCCTAGGTTACCCAAGGATGGAGACCAATGGCCAGGGGAGCAAACAATGTGGTTGCAGGGGTTGGGGAGGGGACAGGGGCTGGAGTTCAATCATCAATGGCTAATTAATCAATTATGCCTATGTAATGAGGCTTCCATGAAAACCCAAAAGGACAGGTTCTAAAAGCTTCCAGGTTGGTGAACACGTGGATTTGGGGAAAAGTGGCCTGTCTGGGGGGAACATGGAAGCTCCTCGCCCTTTTCCCATACGCGTCTCTTCCATCTGGCTGTTCCTGAGTTACATCCTCTGATAATAAACTGGTAATCCGGTAAGTAAAATGTTTCTCTGAGTTCTGTGAGCTGCTCTAGCAATTTAATTGAACCCAAGGAGGGGGTCCTTGGAACTTCCCAGCCCTAGCCAGTCGGCCAGAGGCACAGGTGACAATCTAAACTTGCAGCTAGCATCAGAGGTTGGGGATGGGGACAGTCTTGTATTACTGAACCCTCAACCTGTGGGGTCTGATGCTGTCTCCAGGTAGACCATGCCAGAATTGAGTTGAATTCTCCAACACCCAGCTGGTGTCGCAAAGACTTGCTTGATGTGGTGAGGGAAAAACCCACATGTTGGAATTGGTGTCAGAATCTTAACCAGTAAGAAGCTGCTGCCAGGCCCAGAAAGGCCTGGAAGCTCTTTTCAGAACCAGCTTGCTTGTCTCAACCAGCAAGTCCCACGTTTCAGTGGGTTGCAAGGCTGCCCGCTCAGCCTCACCTCCAGGAGCTGTGGCTGCTTCCAGACCGGCTCAAATGCCTTCCCACCCCCAGCGGTCCAGCAGCTGATATTTACCCAGCACTTTACAGTCTCCCTTGGTTAATCCAGCGTGTTCCCCGGTCACTTCTCATTAAGCCAAGCGTAGCCTCCTTTTCACTTGTTCTGAATCAAAGTGTCACTTTTCCCAGCAAGGGGCTGCAGGTGGGAAATACAAGCACAAAGCCTGGAAGGCAAGGGAGGGAAGAGGGGACAGCCCCCAGTCAGCTCCCACTCCCTTTCCTCGAGCTGTGGTGAGGCTCAGCACCCCTCCTATCTGTGAGTTAAATAAAAACGAGTCCCAGGATGTTGAGGGTTTTCAAAAACGGAGGGTATTTGGCCCAGCTGGTGCAGGAAAATATCCAAAGAAATCAGTTGGACCTGTAAATATCTTTCTTGGTGTTCCTGGGCTGGCCAATTATCCCAGCTGTGCAGCCAAGGCCCACCCGAAATGTTTTCGAAGGAATGAGCTCACAGCATATACACTGCTCTGATTACAACCGTCCCCAAAGTGCCCAGTGCCTCTTCTTTCTCCCTAGCCTGATCTCAGACCACGAAAGTCAACCACCTCCCCAAAGCACTCACTCACTGACAAATTGCTACCCAGCAATGTTGAAATGGTTACCAGGCCTCCCTAGGGCAGCAAATCCAGGAGCAGGGGAAAGAAAGGCCGAGTATTTTAATGGAATTTGGGTTGAAATCCTCTGGCTCTGTCTCTTCTCAGCTATGTGATTCTGAGCAAGTGACTTAGCATCTTGGAATCTGTTTCTTCTTCCACAAGATGAGCTGTCATTGAGGTTGTCTTCAAGGTGTAATTATATAACACAACAATATTTTTTTACAATATTTTTTTAAGCTGTAATAAAATATATATAACATAAGATTCGCCAGCATAACCATTTTTAAGTGTACGGTTCAGTGGTATTCCACACATTGACGCTGTTGTACGACCATCACATCATCCATCTCTAGAATGCTTTTCTCCTTGTACACCTGAAACTCTGTCCCCATTAAACAATTCCCCACTACCCCTTAACCACCATTCTACTTTCCGTCTCTACAAATTTGAGTACACAGGCACTTCATATAAGTGGAGTCAGACAGTATTTATCCTTTTGTGATAGCTTATTTCATTTAGAATAATGTCTTTAAGTTTCATCCATTTCATAGCAGGTGCCAGAATTTCCTTCCTCTTCAAGGCTGAGTAATATTCCATTGTATATCTTCACTACACATTTATCAGTTCATCCATTGACTGACACTTGGGTTTCATCTGCATTTTAACTATTCTAAATAATGCTGTGAACATGGTTATACAAATAGCTCTTTGAGTCCTGCTTTCAATTCTGTGGAGTATATATCTAGGCGCAGAATTGCTGAATCACATGATAATTTTATTTTTAATGTTTTGAGAACTGCCTTACTGTTTTCATTAGCAGCTGTACCATTTTATATTCCCATCAACAGTGCACAAGGGTTCTAATTTCCCTACATCTTCATCAACACTTGTTATTTTGGTTTTCTCATAGTAGCTATCCCAATGGATGTGAAGTGGTATCTCACTGTGGGTTTTGACTTAGATTTTCCAAGTGATGAGTAATGTTGAGCATCTTTTCATGTGCTTGTTGGCCATCTACAACAATATTTTTGATTAGAGCCTGAAATATGTTGGGGGCAGAGACCTGATGCCCATAATTACAAACTCTGTAAGATACACATCATGATTCCAGCTGAATCTCTCTTGCAGGTCTGATTGCTTGTCTGCTCCAAGGCTCAGAGCTACTTAGAGGGAGGAAGCTGGTGCCTTCTGCAACTGTGGAAAGTCCCTTCATTTCTCTGGGCCTCATCAAGATGCTCTGACGACACATAAAATAAATTCAAAACCACCTTACAGATGGTGGAAAGATCACTGTACCAGGAGTCATAAAGATCTGGGTTTGTACCCTGCTCTGCATTTATTAGCTGTGTGATTTTGGCCAAGTTATTATCTAGTTGACAAATATCCATGGAACAATTTAGCAAATATTCCATGAATATTTGTTAGATACATAAATGAATGAATGAATGGATGAGTGAATGAATGATCTCCTTCTCATCAGCAAAATCATACCTATTCCTAGAGCATCCTGTCGACTAAAAGAATGGGTTTGCAGAGTGCTTTACAGTTTTGAAAATACTTGGGATGCACCATGGCTGTTGGTTGAGAGTATGTATTTGCATATTTATAAATAAACAAATCTCAGTGTGAATCCCAGATCTGCCAATACTGTCTATATAATCTTAGATGAGTTACGCAATCCTTCCAAGCCTTGGTTGCTGTTTTTTTAATATGGGAATGGTAAGATTCCTTACTGTGCTAGCCAGCCTCCAAGATGGCCCCCAATCATCCTTGCTCCTGATATCCAAGTTCATATGTAGCCCCCACTGAACATTAATAGGGCTGACCCACACAACCAATAAGACATTGCTGAGATGATGGCACATTGCTTCTGAGCCTGCCATAAAGGACAGTGTAGCCTCTGCCTTGGAGATTTGTTCTTTCTTGGATCAGTCTGGGGGAAGCCAGCCATCAGGTCATGAGGATATGCAGAGAGAGCCGTATACAGAGAGGTCCTCATGGGAAGGAACAAGGCTTCTGCCAGGAGCCAGCACCAACTTGCCATGTGAGTGAAACACCTTAGCAGAGGACCCTCCAGCCTCAGTCAAACCTTCAGATAAGACTATAACCTAATGGGACACCTGGAACTAGAATCATTCACCCAAACCACTCCCAAATTCCTGACAGCAGACACTACGTGTGAGGTAATAAATGTTTATTGCTATTTGAAGATGTGAAGTTTTGGTGTGGTTTGTTACATAATGATGGATACCTAGTACACTCACCTTTTAGAAAGCCACCATGAACTTGAAATGCATGTGAAGGATCTGCCTTGCACAGTGCCTGGTCCAAAATCATAGCTCGGGAAATACTACTCGTTATTGCTATTTTTGGCTGTAAAAAGGAATATGTGCTCTTTGCTCTGATCCAGACTCAGGGCAGTATGTCTGTAAAAATATGCACTGGAAGATATACCAATAAATTATTTAAAGCACAGATGGTGTAGAGCCAAGAATGTAACCTTTTGGGGCACCTGGGTGGCTCAGTTGGTTAAGCATCCAACTCTTGATTTCGGCTCAGGTCATGATCTCAGGGTTGTGGGATCAAGCCCCATGTTGGACTCTGTGCTGGGCATGGAGGCTGCTTGGGATTCTCTCTCTCCCTCTGTCCCTCCCTGCCTGCTTGCATGCACTCTCGCTCTCTCAAAAAAGAATATAACCTTTCTGTTACCCAATGTAAACAGAGGGGAGATGAGGGAAATAAAAGTCTAAAAGGCTGAAGGTTCTTTTCAGCACTGCAAAGATTTAAGTAAGCCAATAGCAGGGGCTGTGAGGCCCAGATTAAATACACACTATGAAGACAAGAGCATTCAGGGCACTGTATAAAAAGACATGTTGCTACGGTGCCCTACTCTTTATAAAGTCTACAAACTGCTGGAGTTCTCTCTTTTCATCCTCACAATAAGCCCATAGGATGGTTATTCTTATGCCTATTTTATGGATGGGCCAACTGAGGCTCAGAAGACGCAACCTTCCCAGGAATACAGAGTCAACAGGAGTTAGTGATGATTTGAGACCCAGGCCTCCAGTCCTCATACCAAGGACTGAGCTCACCGATGCTTCTGTGCTGCCAGGCTTCAATCTTTTTTTCTCTCTGAGTCTCGATTTCATTAACTATAGGGTTTGGAGGAAACCAGGGATCACATGTTCAGAAGCGTAATGCATGAGGCAGATTATTTAAATGAGAAAAGCAGGTAAGTAAAGAGTGATTTTTCTACTTAAAGGAAAATAAGGGCACACGCACAAAAATACAGAGCAAATGACACTGGCCCTCAGAGTGGCAGAGGCGATAGGAACTGGGGAGGGCTCTGGCCAACCGAAAATCGTATGTCCTTTCTTGAGAGGGTCTTTTCCTTAGGTCTATCCAGGTGTTGCCATGTAGGAAATAAAAGCCCAGGGCTGCCAGATCACCTTTCTTTAAGAGAAAGCCAGATCTCTATTTTATATGAGTTATCCCCACATTTAAAGTTGGCTCAAATGAAATAAAAGCAACACAAAACACTGCCTGAGTCAAGCACATGCATCTACAAGCCATTTCAGCTCATGAGCTGCCATTCAGTGACCCCTGGACTAGATAATTTGCAAGGTCCCTTCGGGCTCCAAGACAGCCTGTCTCTATCAGTACTCAGCATGCACTGTTTGTTTACACAGGATGCTGGAGAGCCTCATAAATATTCCAAACTGGTTTTCCTGTGTGGACGTGAACCGTGTCCTCAAGTAAATTCCAGACTCTCTGAGGGCAGGGACCAGGTCCCGGGTTTCCCTTTGGTCTCTGGTTCTGACTCTGCCTGCAGAAGGTGCAGCCCCTCGGGGTGAGGGTGCATCCGTAGCTGGGGCAGAGGCTGAAGGATTTTCCCCAGGCAGTGGCTCTGGAGAGCTTTGAGTCTCACATCAATTGGGAGCCTGAGCTCTGGATCTTGGGAGGGCAGCTTTCATCATTCCCAGCATTCTAAGGAAGTGAGGCGAGGGAATCAAGGTTAACGACTTGCACTTACATCATGTCTGTTAGATTTATAAAGGAGGCTTCTGTTTCCTTTGGGAATCCTGCCTGCTGCTGGGCAGATGTGGCTGCTTTTGCAGAGGGAAGGGACTTCCTCCAAATCAACCCAAATGAACAAGCAGGTTCCTCTGTCCTCTCCTTAGAGTCCCCAGTCCATCAACATCTGTGACTTTGGATGACTAGTATTTAAAAGCCTGAGTTCTGGAGCCACCCTTCCTGGGTTCGAGTCCCAGCTCCTCCACTTACAAATGAACAAAACTGGAGTTGCTTCTCAATCATCTTTATGCCCACAGTGGTGAAGCATCTGTGTTTAAAAATATAACCTATGTCCTCTGCCCTCCAAGAGCTTATAATTTAATTGAGGAGATAGAACAAAAAAAAGTTAAAAGGCTTAATATAGACATGAAAAATTATGGTCCAGGGCAGTAAATGATCATTAGCAAATGAGTTGTGCAAAAGAAGTACCAGAACAGAAAAGAGGAAGAAAAGAGCACAGTGAGATTCATGCAGGCTGGTTAAGCTTTAAAAACTCTTGGAGCTGGTGGAGGAGGGGGGGGGGTTTCTGCAGGGAGCAGAGGAGCATTAATGAAAAAAGCTATGTTTGCCCCCATTGAAGAAGACAAGGTTGAACAGAGGTGAGAAGAAACACAGAATCTGGAGACAGACCTACGTTTGAATCTGGAATTTACCGCAGGATTCTCTCAGTTGAAAGTGACAGAGACCAACTTCAGCCAGCTTATTCAAAAGGGGGCTTCCCTGGTTCACAGAGGACGGGTTCGTTCACAGAATAGACAGGTAATTAGGGCAGCTCCTGGGACTGGGGAAACTTGAGGCCAGTGGGATTGTCTGACTCTGTCCATCTCATTCCAGCTATTTTTTCTACCCAGCATCACACACTCCTGCAACAGTCAGGTCTTGTCCATAAGGCAGAGCATATGGCACCTAGCAGTCCCAGATAAGGACCTTCTGAGTTCCATGACCCAAAAGAATAGGCTATTTCTTCCCCAGCTCTAGGCAAGATGTCCCAGGAAAGAGCTCTGATTGGTTTGGCTTGGTCACATGACTTTCACAAGTCCTTCTCAGAGACCAGAGGGCCTGTGGTCCTATGATTGGATAGACCTGAGTCTTGGATAGAGTCCTGAGATCGACAGCTCCATCAGAACCCCAGTAGTAGAGAGGGTGTGGAGAGAGACTTCCACTACTCCAAGAAGGATAGAATATTTACCAATCATTTATTTTGGAAAAAGTCTTAGAAATAATCTAGGCCAGTGTTTCCCACAACTGGATGAGCTTGCTAAAATTCATATTCCCAGGCATCGCCCAAAGTTGTAAACCTTTCTTCCAGGTACTAGAGTCCAGAAAACTGTTTTTAACCAGCTTTCCATGTGACTCCAGTGATCAGCGAGGTATGGGAACAAGTCAGTCTATCCCAAGCCTATCATTTTAGTGAGGAAGAAACTGAGGCGCAGAGAGGAAAGTGATTCACCCAAATTCACAGATCCAAGAAGTGGCAAAAGAGGAGTAAGACTTGAGTTCTCTGCAGCTCCCTGCTCATTCTCCCTTTAGCTACTGCCTTTTCCAGGCTGTTTCGATGGGTCCCTACACCACAGAAGAGGACCCCATGAACATCTCTTCCGTGACCTTTCTACAACTGGATTTCTCTGCCATTGAGTCCCAAACACTGACCCTTCCAACACACACACACACACACTCTCTCTCTCTCTTTCTCTCTTCCTCTCTCCCTAACACCTGTGACTTCCCAAACACAACTATGAGCTGGCAAGTAGGACCCAGTGTTGGGAAGGAGAGCCTAGAAGACTGTAGAGAGTCAGATGCCATATAACAGGACACATAGGAGGGAACTTCAGGCAGGGGAAGCTGCCAGAGCAAAGGCCTAGAGGCAAGAGCAGGCATAGAAAGTGCGAAGAATGGAAGTACCAGCGGCCTGGGATTGAAAGGACGATTGAAGGGAGACGGGAACTTAACAAGGCTGCAGTGTGATGGCAAAGGGATTTAATGTCATGTTCCTGGATAAGGAATCTGGTGGAGAAAAGGGATTTGTGACCTTCTGAGGTGATGTTTATGCCCACAAGAACCCAGTGAAATTCCTTTTAAAAGAGAGAAGCCGTTGAATAGCTATACCTATGTTCAGTGGCCTGCCCCATAGAAATATGAATCAATTTCATTTCTGACAGCTCTACATAATAATCAAATTCCCTCATTAGAATTTTGAAAATGTGGTATTTAGAGCCAATCTGAAATGTTTTCTTTGTAACATTAGCCCTGTGATATGCATGTGCAAAAAAAAGGGTTCAGTGTGGAAGAGTCAGGAAATTCTGCCATCTGTTTCCCCTCATGGAAAATCTCAGTGATCATTCGCACATTAAAGTCTCTGAGAAGTCTCAAGGGAAAGACACCCATTGATAATTGTTGAGTTCAGTGTTCCCAAATTCTGATCACAGAAATCCTCCTGATTAATCTCACAAATATCCTGTGGTGATGGAGTCACTCATCCTGCATCCACCTGGGGTGATGGGGCTTTGCCTGTCTCCAGTTCAGCCTGTCGGGTAAGCCAGACAGGGAACAAAGAGACATGGGTGCAGCTATGGGATGCTTCTCTATTTTAAAAGCAATTTCATTTAATGCCTGCGTACTTTCTCACGGCACAGGCATTCATGGCTTCATGTACAGATGTGCATCTGATCATTGGGAGGCAAATACTAAAATGTAATAGAGTGCAATACAAAAGGAAGAAGGGGAAAACTTCCTGATCAACTGTACAAAGTGAAGAGTCACTCTCATTTAGGATCTGCTGTTTGCCTACAGCATTTTTCCTCAGTGGGTTAAACTCTCCTTTACTTTGCTAACATCCCCAACATAGAATCCTAACATGCACTGTGGACATCTTTTGTTTGGCCTGACCTGATCCATTTCCCTTCTTCTGGTAAGAACACCGGTAATTTCTCTTGGTAATCCACCCCTCTCCAATCCTCAGGCTGTCTGGTTCTGGTGGGACTGATACCCTTTGCCTTCAAAGGATGAGCCCAAGACCCAAGTGTTGCCAGTCTTCTGGCCGTAATGACTGGTTCAGACATGAGCACGTGAGCCAGGTTGGCCCAGTGAGAGTCAGTTCTGGGTTTTTACTGGGACCATCAAGGGAAATTCATTGTCTTTCCCTTAGGTTTGCTTATCTGGTAGGATGTACACTTAACAGCAGCCATTTTGGAGAGCCCACCCGAGAAAGAAGACAACAGAGGGCAAAGCAGGGCCAAGTGATGGAAAAACTCTCTCTTGATCTGGCCATTCTTAAAGTTATTTTCACCTAAAATTTTTATTTCTGTGAATTAATACTTTTTTTTATCCCCTCAAGCTCATTTGTCATTTAAAAAAAACAAAACAAAACACCCTTCTATTAAAGCATTTATATACTTTAAGAGGTCCGGATCATCTAGCAAACATTTACTATGCAGGTACTATGTGAATATGACCCTGAGGTATGATTAGAACTGAAGAAATAAATACAAATAGAACACAACCTTGCCCTTAAGCTACCCACGGTCTAGTGAAAGACACACAAAAGTAAATAATCCAATACAATATGATGCATGCTCTGAGTTACATACAAGGACTCAAGGGGGCAGACAGGGGTGTAATACGATGGGGTGAGGTAGTCAGGCAAGACTTTCGAGGGGAGATTGAAGATCTGAATCTGAGAATTTGATACTTAAAATCCAAGTGTATGCCACAGGTTAGTTTCTCTGGGAAGCCAACTCTGAGACAGACATTAGTGTGCAAGAGGCTTATTAAGGGTACTTGGGGATCAACAGCCAGGGAAGGGGGGAAACCAAGGCAGGATTGAGGCATCCCCCAAGATGGCCAGGGCCAATATCATGGGGTGCTCTGAAGCTAGAATGGCCCTTCAGAGTTGTCCCAAGTTGGGTCAAAACGGTCAGCACCCACCAAAGACAAGAAATGCAGCTCTATCAATTCCTGTGTTCACAACATAATCACACCCTCCAAATAGCAGTGTGCAGATGGTACTGGATTTTTTTTTTCCAAAATTTCTAGTTTGGACTATACCTGTATGAAACTGCAAACACTGGGCCCATTAAAAGAGAACTGAGATAAATGACAATATAATGATAATAGCCCATATTTATAATCCACATGAGTGGCTTCAGCCAGGGTGTAGGAGAAAATGTGCTTGTTGAAACATGAGAAGGTTCTAGGACAGGAGTCCTTGGTGAAAATGTAGATGTGCCAGTGGTTATCAGAAATATCCAATGCATCTAATCAGATAATTTTTTCTTTGAAGTTTTCCAGGATGAACATTTGGTGGCAAAGAGCTTGGGTCTCAATGTCAACCAGTCCTGAGTTCAACCAGACATCCTGGCTTTGTCACCATGAATAAGTTACTCAACTTCTCTGAGCTTCTACTATTACTCCACTGCTAATATTATTAACTCAAGGGCTACAAAGACTTCTGGGGCCAGAGAAATCCCCTAACTCAGTGTATTACCTCTCTCCCTATTAGGCTGACCTAAGTCATGGATCCAATCCCTGTGCACACTAATTAATTCATTTTGCCTCATTAAATGTATGCTCTCTTAGCCTAATTAGCAAATGTTTCAGTCCTATATTTCACAAAGTGTAGAAAACAGTAGGCCTACAGAAATTAATATTTGTTCTTAGCAAAAAGGATCAAATAAGTTTGGGAGAGACTTGGTTAAACAAAGTGAAACATTTCTTTCCTGCAGGACTTGTCAGAGTCTTTTGTGTTCCAAAAAGATTTGTGTCTTTCTAAAAGGCAGATGTAATATCATATTAATCTTGACAGTTTGGGCTTCAAGTGTAGAGGCCCAGTTGAGTTTAGCTTAAGTACAAAGAGAATTTATTGGTTCATAGAATACTAACTCCTAGCATTCTATATACTTTAGGATAACTGGATCCAGGGGTTCAAATTATACCACCCAGCCTCTCTCTCTCTCTCCCTCTCACTCACCTCTCTCTCTCTCTCCCCCTCTCCTTCCCTTCTTCAGTCTCTCTCTTCCTTTTTCTTTTTCCTGTATTTTTTGTTTATCTATTTGAACATCTCTTCTCTCTTTGGCTTCATTCATAGGCTTACACGTTTGACAGTGATACCGCTCCACGGACCGAGGAAAAAAATATTTTACCACAATCTGCCTTTTTTGGGTCATGGACCAACGTCTGATTCAATTGCTGTGGCCTGGAGTATGAAGCGGTCTGAACTGACAGGTGGAAATAAACTAAGCATGGGAGAGGGGAAAGGCATTTCCCCAAAAGAAGAGTTGCAATGAAGACAAAGACTATGTATCCACTCTGAATATTTAGCATTTCACCTTACTGGGCTAGTATTCTTTAAGAAATGCTGACTTTACGCAAATTCAGTCTCATCGGAGGAAAAAGAAATCACCATTTTGAGCTACTATTTTTGAATATCAATTATTTGCCTCTTACTGTTCAGGAAATTTGGATACAAACATAAGTAAGATCCAATCATTGTCTTCTCGAAGTTCACAGTCTGGGAAGCAAAGATCTGAGGCAGACAGTAAGCCGCTGGGCAATATTCTAGATATTATAACAGAGGTATGAATAAACTGCCACAGAACAGAGAGACTACATCTTCCTACCTTGGTCATGATAAAAACACTACACAGAGGAGACAGAGGAGGTTTGTGTTGAGTTTGGGAAGAGGCCAAGTTTGAGAAGGGCAGGTTATCCTGACACTGAGCACTGCCTAAGAAAATTCTTCCATTTGAGAGCCCATGGCTTAATCTGGAAACAAATGATAGCTGTGGGATTCAAAAGCAGCCTGTGTCCAGCAAGAGATGCACCTGAAGAACACTGGAGCTACGCTGGACTTCTGACTTGCATGCCACCTCCTCTCCAACACATCTCCACAGAGTTTCCAGCACAAAACAATGAACTACGAACACTGTTGCTTTGTGCCTGCCCAGAGAAGTTCCTCAACCACTACCCGCAGAGCCACAGGGGTTATCATATGACCCAAGCTGAGCCAATCAGGTTCTGTAGTATCCTGTTCACTGTGATTGGCCTAGGGTGGTCATGTGACCCACATACAGCCAACCCCCATCTTATCTTGCTTTTTGAGAGGCATATTTGAATATAGTTGTTGTTGTTTTTTTTCCCTACTGCAGGTAACCAGAGGAAAATATGAATCTGGGGTTGTCCCAGTATCCCATGCTACATATTTTTCTACCTTAAATTGGATTTCTGTCCCTTGCCCTCTAAAATGGTCACTTTTCTCCAACATTTACCCAAAAGCTGCAAAACCTCCCTGCAGGTTCTAGAAGGGGAGAAAGCCTACATCATATGGAAGGAAGTGGTACAACCAGTAGGAACCATCTTTGAACAATGCTTCATAACTGTCCTGCTCCTCAGGACTGTGACCATGATCGGGAGGTCAGAGTCTGTCAATCTAATTCTGCTTCCTGGAACCATACCTCACCCCTGCTCCTTTCAAGACCCATCTAAGTGGCATGGCTGCCTCCAAGTCCACCTCCACCTCCCGTGTACTCCTCACACCACATGGAGTACCCTGCACAGAGGAGCCCAAACCCCAGTGTCACTTGTTGCAGAAACCAAGGTGTATTACTGGAGAAAAAAGGGCTCCACTTCCTCAAGTTAGCCTACAAGACCCTCCAAAGCTTGGCTTCTGACGATGCTCCAGTCTCGTCTCTCACCGCTCCTCACAATTTGCCCTCACATTGGATGGTTTCTCTTTCTCTGAGTATATCAATTTTAGAGTCTCTTTTTCTCTTGGAAAAATCCCACCTATCCTTTCAAATTCAACTAAGATATCTCATCACTTCTATGCCAGGAACCCTAGGAGGACTCATGTGTACGCCTGTCACCACACCTCTATCAGTTTTATAATCGTATGCTTGGGTGTCTGTGACCCCATGAGAGCAAGCGTCCTGTCTTCTTTCTCTCACACTTCCTATCCAATTCATATACTGTCAGCAAATACTGTCAGCTCTGCCTTCAAAATATATTAATACATCCTAAATCCAACCTCCTGTTATCATTACCACATATTACCTCTGTCTGAGCCCCACCCATTTCTCACTTACATTGTTGCATTAGCCTTCTACCAGGTCTGCCTTAATTCTGTCCTAACCACCTTCTAGGTGGTTGTCCATTGTCAAGACCGCAGTCACAATGAACCCTGAAAAACTGTCACTCAGTTCTTGGTCCTCTGCTCAAAACCTTAAATCGAGCTTCTCATTCACTTAGGGAAAAAAAAAAGTCCCTATGATGGCCTACAAGACCCTACATGATTTGGCCCATGTTCCTACCTGACATCACCTTCCATCCTCCCCCTGCCAGCTCATGCCACACCAGCCCCAAGTGGCCTTCATCCCTCAAGCACACCAGGCATGCTTCCACCTCACAGGGCATACATTCCTTACTCCCTCTGCATGGACTGTTCTTACACAAGTCTTGCTCTCTCACCCTCCGGTGGGTCTTCTCTCTGATGTCACTATCTCAGTCAGGCCTTCCCAGATACCCTGTTCGAAACATCCCCTTCTTCAACACTCTCTATCCTCTTTACTTATTTTCTTAATTTTGTACCATTATACTATCTATGTTACTTGCTTATTTAATTTACTGTGTGTCTCCTGAGTAGTTCCCCACCCCTCAAAGATAAGCTCCTTATGACAAGAAATTTTGAGTGTTCTGTTCACTGATACATTCCCAGTAACTAACACAATGTGTGGCACATAGTAGGTGCCCAATAAATGTTCATCAAATAAATGAATAAACAAGTGGAATGAGGAAATTATTCGATACCAAGTGCCTAGCATATAGTAGGCACTCAGTATAATTTATTGAGTAAATTAATTAACTAGTGAAGTCTCCCGATAAAAGCTAAATGAGCTTTTTTCCTGGCATTTTCGTGTTTTTCAGTCCCCTTCTCAAGATTCCAGGTCTCCAGTTTCTTAATCAATTGTCCATGGAGATTTCTGCCAGTCTCTGATGTGATTCTGTAAATGCCTTCTCCAGCAGTAAGAACAGAGTCAATCAATGAGTAGTGGACAATGAAGGGTCACATCTCATCTGACAAAGCCCAGCTCCATTCAGGAGAATCTGTCATTCTTCATGACACAAAGCCAGGCAATGCCACAATTCTTTATCATGAGTTTCCAAAATATTGGGCTAGACATTCATGTGCACATAAAACTAACTAAACTCTTTGGATTCTAGGGTTCTATAAGGAGCGCTGGATGGAGAGAAATTGATACTGCAATCATCGGGATAGCCCTCAAAGCACATGGGGAATATACTGGAAGACAAAGAGATTTCCAAACAAAGAGAGATATGCACAAAATATGTCTCCACTCAACCTCTACGAGACCCATAGAGAATTTGGCATTAAAGAGTAATAATTAGCACGAACACAGAACTTAATACTTTGTAATAAACTTTCATGTGTATAATTTCATTTGGGCTTCCTAACTACCCTGTGAAGAAGAGAGTATTATTATCTCACTGTGGTCGGCTATATTCTGGTTCCAAATTATTTGCTGCCACGCCTGTAAGAGGGTTATATGACCCTTCTAACCACCATGCAATTTGCTCTGCCTCTCTATGGGAGAAGTATGATATCCCTGCCCCCATGGCAAATGGAATGTGAGCAAAAGTGACTATAAGGGACATATATGCAAAAGCTTGAGACATCGCATTACTCTATGCCATCACTCCTCACCCCTTACGCACAAAACCAAGATAGGAAGTGGATGAGTCTTCATTTTGGAGCTCTAAATGAAGAATCTACATGGAGAGGAGCCATAGTACCATAGCTAGGAGCTGACCACAACAGAAATATGAATGAGAAATAAATCTCTGTTGCTGTAAGTCACCAAGATTTGGGGGCCTATTTGTTACCACAACATAACTAACAACTGACTAAGACACCCACTTTACAGACGAAGGATCTATGGCATAAAAAGATCCGTGACTTTTCCAAAGGCATTCACCTAATAAGTAGCAGAGCCAGGACTAAATCTCAGGATGTCTCACCCCTCAAACCATGTCATTTTACTACATCATTCTGGTTAAAAACAATGTCTGCTTCTGCACATCTCCTAGAGTAATCTGGGAAACTGGGTAGTACCAGATTCCAAGGTGGTGTGCCTTTCACTGATGAGAGCCCTTTCCTCCCTGAGCCCCTGCCAAGTCAGAAAAGGGCTCTAAATTTCACAGTTATTTAGGAAAACAGAGTTGGCTCAATATGGCTGTTTTCATAAACTGGTCTCTGGAAACCAGCCCAGCCCAGGGTAAAATACGAAATTTAATCACAGTGGGAATTTATCCAGTACCACCAAGCCCCACTGACTGTTCCTCTTCTTTCCCTCTAGGACTCAATTGTTTTTCAGAAACCCATGGATGGGTCTGGAAGTGCTCTGAGGGCACAGGATCAGAATGTTAGCTTTACTTAGGCCTTTCATTCTTTTGGAATCTTGCCCGATATTCTTCTTAGGAAAGAGAGGGACATCCACAGACCCAGGCAGGCTCACTACCAAGCTAATATTCCTAAACACGTATGTTCTACACATATACAATTTGTTCCTTAGGGACACAGTTCAGTGCATAAACATTTAATTCTCAGGAGCTAAAACCTGGGCCATAGGTATCAAGCATATAAAGAAATTGTCCATGTCACCCAGGCAACCTATCTAGCAAGGTTTCCAAGAATGCTACAAAACAAACCTCCTTGGGCACTCCTGATACAAAGTAAAGGTTGGCGGTGCCTGGAGTCTGCTCATGGGGAAGGAGGAGAGAAAGGTTTAAGTGAACTTGGATGTCCCACTTCCTTACTATTAGAGCCCCAGGCTCACATACAACAAAGCCCAAGAGGAAATCAGCTTAGTCTGGGCCTGTTTATTAGTCCAGGAACTTCGTAGGGATATGCAATGGAAGTTTCTTCTACTTAAACAAACCTTTACCTAACATTTAGTATGGGCCACTTTCCTAAGCACATTAAAAATTCTTATTTAATGCTGGCAACAATTCTCTGAGGTAGAAACTCTTAATACCCCTATTTCACATATGAGGAAACTAAGCCACGAAGGAGTTAGGTGACTTGTCCAAGGTCTAGAAGCTAGACACAGAGAAGGCAGGATTTGGACCCCACAAGTCTGCCTCCAGAGTCAATACTCTTTACCTGTACACGACGATGCTTCTGGGTGCCATGGAAGAAGCAGACCCTGGCACAAACGGAAATGGATTGAATGTGTCTGGCAATGGCATAGTTTCCCTTCCAGTTTGACTCCACTCAGAATGAGAGGGGGAAGATTCCACCTCCCGAGGGAGAGGGTGAATGCAAGGCACTTTTCCCGTATTTCATGTCCCTGGGAAACTTCTAGACTGTGACCTCTCAGTATACTACTCTTTGCAGTACTGTGTCCATAGCACCCAATGCAGGGTCTGAATCAGAGAATGCCCTTAAGTATTTATCAGAGGGAAGGAAGAAGTGGGGGGGGGGGGGCAGGGAGGAAGG
>CM052889.1:67780576-67943238 GCA_028534135.1 Potos flavus
AGAAGGAATGCCCACAGCTTCAAGCTCTTCTCTGGCCATGAGAACCTCGGCTACTAACAGCACATAGCTGTGGGTGAAAGGTCACAGTATCTGAGAATGCAAAGGTTCTGGAAGGACCTGTTACATCACCCTGTCCAGGAATTCTGAACCTTAATTTTGGGGAATCTGTTAAGTGTCCCTCCATGGCCTAACCCTTCTCATTATACTACACCATCTTCCTGTTCTCATGTCTTTCCCTAATACTTCCTTGGAGCAACATCTTCAAACAAGGCAGCGAAGCATTTCAGTTCAGAGTGCCAAGAATGATGCTAGAGGGACTTTTGTTCAATCCTAGGCTCTGCCAGTTATGAGCTGTGGTGCCTTAAGTTCATGTCTTGCCCTCTCTGAGCCTCACTCAGCTCTGTCATATGTAAAATGGAAGTAAGACTAGAACCACAGCATAGAATTTTTTTATGGAATCAATGAGATAATGCATCTAAACACTTAGCACAAAGTCTAGCACACAGTGAGTACTCAATAAATATTTATAATTATCTTAATTCTTCAGGCTTTGTCCATACTCCAAACAGCAGCATCACGTTTGTGATGCCAATGATTTCGCTTGTTTCCAGAGTCAAGAAAAGCCCTCCCTTGTTAACCTTCATTTGGAAAGCAATTTAACTCCCTGACATTAAAAATTAAAATATAAACAGCCCAGCGCCTGATTTAATGGACAATTAAAAATTAAATTAACAGTTAGTAAGTGATGAGCTAATTTCGTTATTGTAACCACATTAGCCTCATACTTGAAGGAATATAAAAAGGGGAAAGAGACCCCTTAAAATAAAAGAAAAATTACAGGCAATAAAAAATTTAAACTCATATATCATAGCCTTGACAGATTCATTCTTTGAAGCCACTCGCCCCAAAACTCAGTTGTTTGATATTCATGCAAAAATGTTTAGATGACAAAGTAATGAGAATTAATGACCTGGTAGAAAGACAAAAAACACTAACATAATATTTTGTTGTAATATATGGAGCAAACGGCTTGGTAAAGCAGCCTGGATCACCTCACCCCATGCTGGTTGGCAGCCTCAGGAGAGGATTTTCTTACCTTGTCTTCAAACGCTCAGATCTGCCAGAAGTGCTAATTGCAGGTCTCAGGTCCACGCACTCTGTTGGGATCCTTGCATTCAGCTCTGACAGAAGGGGAAGGTGAAAAGCAGCACACACGACCTGGAGAGCCAACAGCAGAAGATGGGTTCTGGAAGAACTGTCCCACACTCCAAAGAAGTCACAGAGCTCACCTTTTCTTCCCACTCCCTCCCTGTTCCATACCTGCTTCTCTCTCCTCCCCTAGGGCCTTATTGCTCTCAAAATCACTTTGTCATCCATGAATTTTAATGTACCTGTCCTTCTTGCTCGTCTATAAGGTCCAGGAGTTTAGTGATTGCTTCTATCTTATTTAGCATGATATGCTAGCATACAGCATTGTTTCTGGCAGACAAATGGGTGCTCAGGGTTTGCGGTCTTGAATTGATTTAATGTAAATGAGTGAAAAATTTGTTCAATCTCGGATGTTAAGGATTCAAGATGCTCTCCTTTCTAGAGCCATTTGCTAGTTGAATAGGGGGACTGGAGACAGGGATACTGAATCCAAAGAGATTGCTTAAGCACAGTGTGATTCCAGGCATCAAGAAGTGGCTGGGGGCTAAAGGGATAGTGTTGGGAGGGGAGGCTTCCAAGAACTCATCAAATCACAGCTTGTAGATGTCTATCTGCTCTGATTACATGCTGGTCTGGCTTCAGTGAACAGACACTGTCTTAGGAGCAAAGAACACCACTCCGTTCTCACAGTGTGTGAAGTGTCTGACAAAATACGATCTGATTCTGATAAGATGTGATCTGAATGAGGCAGCCTTTTGCCCAGAGGGTCTTCCTCTCCTCCATTTTTAAAGATCCTTACTGTCATAGTCTCTGCTTTGGAGCAAAGGACATTTGTGGGCTTTTGGTAGCCCAGGATCCATTCCCTGTAGCTTTATTAAGAACTCCTCAGTTTCCTTTGGAAGAATTTCCTCTCACTCATTGTGCATAGTTCTTAATGGGACCAAAAGCCAAGGCACTTTACCTCCCACCCAAGGGTATATGACTCAAGTGTGGCAGAGCAGCCCTTCTGCTATGACTTTGAATCTTGAGTAGAGAGCCATAAGGAGACAAAGTGGATGACATCACTTCTTCCAGAGTGACACATTTTCACGGACATTGCCCACGTCATCCTAACCAGATACCAGAGCATTCCTTTCCCTTTCTGAACTGGGTTCCCCAGCCTTCTCACTGATTCTGGGATCCAACAGCCTTCTAAGAAATTTGTTGTCTGCTTAAATTAGCCTGAGTCTGTTTTAACATCTCATAATCCAAGATCTCTAACCAGCATTTTTGGCCTGTAGAGCAAGCGGTGAGGATAAGAGGAAGCCCAGATGAGGGCTCTCATCCAGTAATGCAGCTAATTCATCACATTTATTAGTCAGCTTCTTCCAAGGAAAACAACCCTAATGAATTCAATGTCTAGTGAAAGTGAAAGAAAGGAGGAGGAGAAATAATAGGGGAGAATCATGAGGATAACAAGTCCTAGAGGTGTTAAGAAGCCAGTAGGAGATGTTTTTTAAGACAATCTTTTTTTTTTCTTATTGTGCTTGGCTTTAACCCTAAGTAAATTAACAGATTCTAATCAATTTAGCCTCAGCTAGGGAGAGAGGGATTCCGGACAACTAATAGGACTCAAAAGGCTTTCTAGATACAAGTCCTCCTCATCCGAGTTTCTCAGTCTCATTTCCCAGAGGGTCCAGGTGTCCAGCCATGGGATCCCCACCTTATCTCTATATTAGTCCAATGTCACAAGCTTCACAGAAGGAAAACTTCAAGGACATACACTGTGGGGACACCACATCTGAAAATATCACAGCTTTCCAATGGTCCATATGTCAGCAAACACACTGGAGGCTTGGGAAACTGGCCTTGCACCTTTAACTGCCACCAGTCATGGGCCACACGGGTAGTATTAAGCTATTTTACGGAATCGAGTATTAGGCAGAGTCTACACAAGGAAGGAGGAGCAAAGACAGGGTCACGTTTGGAATGTGATTCAGTGTCTGCCCCCACAGCCTCCATCGCTTCCTTCCAATGACCTCCTCCCACCTGCCAGCTAATTGGGTTGTGTGCATGCTATGTGACTCAAGAAAAATAAATCCAAAATATAGCCAATGACTTATGACCCCCATGACTGGGGATGAAAAGGTACATTTGGCTAATCAGACTGCTCTGAGGTGTTGAAAATTATAAAGCTGGGAAGACCGAGACAGCACAGCACCTAAGGATGAAAATATACCTTGAGATATGAAAGACAAACCATCAATAATCCAAACTTCTACATGAGCAGAAAAGATGAAGAGTGTGAGGAAACTAGCCAACAGAGAGAAATGAGACTGAACAAATGATTAGAGAGAACAAGGAGAAGATGAGAGAGAAGGAGAGGGGAAAGAGGGAGAGAGAATCAGAGAGACTAGTTCCTAAAGCACCACAGGTCCTGGCAGCTTTCTGGTTCTAATTACAGTTCACAGCTCTCCTAACAATATATCGGTTTTTGGAGGTAACTCAAAGGAGTCTGTTTCCGGCAACCGAAAGAACCAAACTGAAACAAAGGAATCCAGTACACAAAGATCAAGGGGAAGAACACGTGAGCTGATTCCAATTTTCTCTGGCCCTAGCTTTCTAGCCAGAAATGAATCTGTCTAAAATAGCATCTTGTGCCTGGAGCATGTTCTATTTCTCAGACTGTGTGCACTATTATCCCATTTGAGCCTTATGACAACTCTCTGAGATAATAATGTTGGACATACATTCATTCAACAAACATTTGTTCAGCTCCCACTGCATATATTACCGGCACTCTTCTGGGAGTAAATGGAGGAAGGAAAGAAAGGCCAAAGAATGATGGCCCTGTCCTAGAGGAGGATGCCAGCTGTGGACAGAGACATCTGCATTTTACAAATGGGAGATAGACCAAGATAGGGTGCAGGTGTATTCAAGTTCACCCAGCTAGTCAGTCAAGGGGATGAGGTATTAGCTCAGGTCTCCTGAAATCATCTCTCTAGACTTCTACTGCAACACGATCCTGTTTCTCTGATAGCTGTGACCCCACAAGGGGTTGGCAAACTTTTCCTTCAAGAGCCAGACAGTAAATATTTTGGGCTTTGCTGGCCATTTTCAGCCTTTATCATGGTTACTCAACTCTGCTGTTATAGTACAAGAGCAACCTCAGACACTATGCTCACAAACAGGCATGACTGCGTTCCAATAAAACTTTATTTACAAAAAAAAAAAAACTTTATTTACAAAAAAAAAGTGGTTGACTGGGTTTGGCCTGTGGGGCCATAGTTTGACTACTATGAGCATGCCTACTAAATCCCTATGTGCTTGAAGGCCCCACCCCAACCCCGGCTATGACCTGTTAAGAGTCCTGAGAGCTTTCAAGAAGACAAAACTACGTGAATCAAGTAACACTTAGGTATTTTATTAACCTTAGCATGCTTGACTGATTGGACCACAGGAGGAGACAATTTGCCATCCCTAACCCGACTTAGAAATGGATCATTTCACATAGATAATATATTTTCTCCAAGAGCCTCTCAACATCCCAGCTGCCCATCACCATAACAACCCACACTCTATAATGAAAAAGTAGAAGCAACAGCAAATAAGGGAAGAATTCAGACATTGGCTGTTTTGAATATAAGTTCTGACATTTCAAGTTATGCTACTAACAGACTAGTCATTGGAGTCTTCAAATATTCTGAATCTCTTGGATCCACATGCTACGATAAATGTATTTGTATTTTCCTAAAGGCCAATAGTCACATATCAAGAATCTTAAATTATTTAGAGTATGTATACATACCAAGAAGAAAACTCAGTCTTTTTCAAGAGAGGCAAAAATACAGAATCAGAGATGATAGATACACTAAAAATTAACTGAGGAAAGCTCATAAAGGCTGTTGGGTAAACACAGACAATTTAGCTTTATGCAAATTGCTGGTGGGGTAGATAAAGAGAAAGCCGGAATTTATTTCACATTTTCCTGCCCTTCAGAAGAATGCATTTCAATTCTGTTCAGATATTAAGCCTTCTTGTGGAGAACGTTATGACTTTTCTATCAACAGAGTCCACAGTGATTAGGGGGATGAAAGACAGACCTCTGAGTGAGACACACGTCCTCTCCACTTCTGCTGGGTCCCCAAGTCATGGATATCAGCACGTGGCTCCCTCATCTGCTATATAAGCAGTTCTCTGATTCTGAACCATAGGAAGGGCTGAAGGGCACAGAATGATGGCGGCTGCCTGCTCAGGACACAGCCTCCAGAAACATCCTCTGCCCTGTGGTTTCCTGAAAAAAATGCGGAGGGAAGCTGCCTTTAAAAGCTCAGACAAGTTCTGCTCAAGTGCCCTGACTCTTGAGGAAAATGGTTTCCTGGAAGTGTTGTTTAGAATTCTCAAAGCTATTCCTGTCCAACTGTAACGATGGCTTAGTTTCAGACAATCCCTTCCCTCCTCACTCTCGGGGCTTCCGTGGAGACGCTATAAAGGAGGGCGAGAGGCTAGCGAGGTGCATGTGCCTGTAGTCATGGGTCACCTGGGGGCTGCCATTTTAAGCTCCCCAGCAGAGGTGGCTCATGAATGTTTTATTAAATACCCTCCTTGGGATAGTTCTTAATGAAGGCAAAGAGCTACTCTCTTTAATGCTACTATGAGCATCTTTTCAGGCTTCATGTTTATGGGACTGACCCTTTTCCTTGCTCGTGTCTGGAAGGTACCACATAATAAAGATAACTATATTGACATTTATTAAGCCCTTACTATGTGCCACGTGCTCAGCTAAGCATTTTACATTCAATGGTAGAATTTAATCTGCAGAACCCTTCCAAAGGAGGTAAAAGAAGTATCCCCGTATTAGAGTAAGGCAGGAGATGACGGTGCTGAAGAGTATGAACTCCAGAGCCTGATTCCCTGAGTGTAGATTCAGGTTCTCTACTTACTAGCTGTGTAATCTTGGGCAAGTGACTTTAACTTTCTGGTTGTATTAGTTATCTGTTGCTGTGTAACAAATAACTCCACAACTTAGCAGCTTAAAACCATACTTATTTATGATCTCATAGTTTGGGGCATGGCCTAGCTGAGTCCTCCTATTCAGGGTCTCTCGCTAGGCTATAATCAAGGTGTCAGCCAGGGCTTTGGTCACCGGTTATGACTAGGGTAGTATCCACTTCCAAGTTAATTCAAGTCTGGCAGGATTCAATTCCTTGAGTGCTCGTTGGACTGCTGGTCTCAGTTCTAATATAGCAGTCTGCTTCACCAAAGCCTACAAGCTGAGAAGGTAAGAAGCAGTCTTCTAGCAAAGTGGAAGTCTCAACTTTTTGAAACCTAACCAGGGAAATGACATCCCAACATCTTTGCCATATCCTACTACTTAGAAGCAAGTCATTAATCTAGTCCACTCTCAGGGGGAGGGGATAAAACAAAGGCATGAATTCTAGGAGATAGGGATCACTGAATACTACCTCAGAAGTTGGCCTTCCAGAGTGGGTCTCAGAATCCTCATCTGTAAAATGGGGATACTAGTGCTACCTCGCTAAGGCTGTTTATATATATATATCAGATGAGTTATTATATGCAAAAGCTCTTAGATTGAAGCATGGCATATAGAAGTGTTAGCTATTATTATAAGGGATAAATGTAACACTGAGAGTTTAAGTCACTTGCCCAATGTCATTCAAATAGTGAGGGCCAGAATAAGGACTGAATCCAGACTATATTCACTAATTTTCATCTGTGTGCTTTGAGATGCAGCACTGACCGAGACAGACACAGTCCCTGCCAGCATGGGACATCCGGTCTGGAGGAGGACAGACATTCAAGTAAGAGGGGTGCCTAACCCAAGTATGGCTTGTCAAGAAAAGTTTCCTTAAGGTTGTGACAGACTAGCTGGGATTGAAAGGATAAAAAGGAATTGGTTGGGTAAGAAGGGTAGGAATCATGCTCCAGGAACTGAGAACAGCCTTTGGGAAGACCCTGGGGCAGAGAACCCATAAATTTGATGACATTATTCTCAAATCTTCCTCTCTAGTCTCTTATGCACATTGCATACTTCAAATGACAGGTCAAATACCACCTTATCCATGCAGGCTTCCAGTAGTTTTTCTTTCCAGTACCTGGAAATATTCCAGCTATTCTTCCAAAAGATTTGTTTCCATCTTGGAAGAAACTGTCACACTGTTCTGCTTTGTCCTGTAAGTTTGCCTCCGAGGTGCCTTTCTACTACTCTGCTGGCCTGGAAACTCCTTGAGGGCAAGGTCCATGGACCTGTCATCTCTTCCTCTCTGAGGGATGTTCACTGTCAAACTCTGGGACCAGGAGACAGAGGTGGAAAGGACTTTTGCTCTGTACACTACTGCATCTTTGGATTTTGTAACATTTGCAGATATTACTTATTCCAAAAGGTAGAAGAAATTAAAATTAGTAATAACAAGGGGAAGCAATGTTGCACAGTTAGAACAGCATACAATTTGGAATCAGACATGTAGACCTGTGCCTAGAGATTCTAGCTGTGTGATTATGTGTAGATGTCATTACTTCTCAGGGCCTGTTTTTTTTTCCTCCCCCTATAAAAGAGGATTATACCACCTCCTTTGAAGGGTTGTTGTGGTACTATTTTGACATACCCAGTGAAATATCCAGCACACAATAGGAACTATGATCTCAATAATGCAAGCCAGTGGAGCTATTATCTTTCTTTATCCTGCTGGGATTTTAGATGGTTTAGCTCAGATTTTCCCTCCTCTACCTGCTAGAGGCATGGGGGATTTTCCAGTACTGAGTTGTTAAGCATTTATCTTAGATGAAGGAAGAGAGCCAGGGTCTTTAAAGATGTACGAGATGGAACTCAGGCAGCCTCCCCTACAGTGTTTTTCATGCAGCTGAGCAAAAACGAAACCACACAGGGCAAAGGACGCATGTCAGGAAGCCAGGATGCCTTCCTCATGTCAGTTCCCACGTTGGGAAAGGAATCTGAGCAAACCAATGGTTTGCAGTGGAGCAAACTTTGGTGCCAGGCAAAACCCGTATGAAACAGTAGATTTCCCTGTAGACTAAGACTCCAGAGGACAGGGCTACATCTTTTTGTTCTCGCATCTCAAAAGCTACCACTAAGTGTATGTCTTATGGTTATCAAATCACTGATCTGGCCAGCCAGCCATTCACCTAGCCCTCTGGTTTCACATGCGCTCTGAAATTCCTTAATTGATTCACATACACCAAATTCCACAGATGGGGACTCAAACTTGGGCCCCCCCCCCCCAACACACACACACAACACGGGTGGGTTTTTTTCACACATCTAGTCTTCAGAGCAGGGTATGTAGGTGAGGGACAGCTATACGTAGTGGATAATAATCCAGGCACCGAAGGCAGACATCCTGACGTCAAATCACGGCTGTGCCACTTCCCAGCTCTGTGACCTTGGCCAGGTCCTCTCACGTCTCTGGATCTTCATTTTCCCAAGTGTATGAAGGAATAATAACAAATAGCTAATACATATTGGGTACTTACGATATGCCATGTGCTGAATGAGTCCTTTACACATATTCATTATTAATGGTACCTACTTCATACAACTGATATGCAAACTAGGTCAGTGCTCAGCACAGAGAGCAGCACACAGTCATTGCTCAATAAACGCTACCTATTGCTGTTATTATTCTCCCACTGGGCCTTCAAGGCTTGTTTAGCTTCTACTTCTTGGTCCACTACCAGCCTGATACCTAAGACAACTTCCCAGCCACTGCCATCTACCCCAAATAGATGGACGATCTTTCCAGCGGAGCATAAAAGCTCAACCACAAATCATGGGCATTAGCGTTCTGCTTTTGCAAGGTTCCTGACACCCACGTTTTCTGGCAACAGGTGTTATCATAGCAATACTAAATACATTTACAAAAATTCCTTCTGGTCTAACGTGAGATAAACGCTGGTTGTCATCCCTTTTAGCAGTGTCTGCTGCCCTTAGGGATTCACATGGTAAAACCCTCACATGCAAAAGCCATATCCATCCTCAGGAGGAGCTTTTGCTACAGTAGCTGTTTTTAATGGCATAGTTGAATAGCATTTTCCATTGCTTATGCCTGCCTCCGGCACGTGCCAGAAGATAACTGGCGGCAGAAGCCCCTCTCTCCAGCCCACAGCCCCCTCACATCAGGTACCATCCGGCCCCCGCGATGAACCCCACACCTGCTAAATTGCTCCTAACCCTTCTCATCTCCTACTGTGCATTACCACCTCTGCTACATTGCAGCATTAATTTGATTTATGGCCCAGACGCCCCACCTGAGGCCCGAGAAGATGGCTCCCCTCCGATTGCTTCCATCAGCAGCGTAAGTGGAAAGTAATAAAAACCCATACGTGGCTCAGACTTTCAATTTCAATTGGAAATTGAAACTGTGCAATATGATTAAAGTTTAATCTGCATCATCAATAAACATGTGTGCTAAAGCAATGAGGGTTGCTTCACCTCCTGGTCGCAGGCATGGATTTGATGACAGCGTGTTTGCTGTCTCTTGTCTAAACGCTGTGTTTACTGGGGTTGCACACACCGATATACATGCGTGAGCATGCAGGGAGTTGGCATGGTTGCAAAAAAGATGAAAAAAATCATATGGACATGATGGGAGAAAAAGGTTGCTCATGCTCAGATGAAAGTAGATTGAGTCAACAGCTCTATAAGGATTTGCTCAGGTGCAATGGTTTTTTAAGGAGTACCAATACCCACATATTCATTCATTCATTCATGAAGTATTTATTGAGTGCCTATGGTGTGTCAGACCCTGTGCTGGACCCTGGGGTCATAATGGTGAGGGGGAAAACAGGCACCATTTCTGCTTTCATGGAGCTTATAGTAATGGTCGAGCAGAATGTCAGTCAAAAAAATTAGGCAGTTAAAAGTAAAATTGCTCCCATAGTAAATGCCTACATTAAAGAAGCTTGTAATGTTCTGAGTTCTGTAGAGAGGGAGATGTGACCTATTCTGTGAGGTCAGGGAGAGCTTCCTGGAGGTGGTGACGATTGAGCTAAGGTCTAAAGAGTGAGTCATGTGGGGTTCACTAGGAGTACACTAGGCTGGGGGTAGAGAGAGGGGTTGGGAGATAGGACAGACAGAATAATGATCCAGCCACAGGAGGCCATATATGCAAAGGCTGGGAGGAAGAGGAAGCATGGCAGATCTGAGGAAGGGTTGAAAGAAGGCAAAGCAGCCAGAGTGGAGAGAGGAGGAGACTCCAGATGAGCCTGGAGATTGTTTAAAGAAGTCACACAGGACTTTGTAGGATGTGGCAAAGGACCTAGAGTTCTTTTTCTATGTGCAATAGGAAGCTATCAGCGGGCGTAAGCAGGTCGGTTATGTGATCCATTTAGAAGGCTGATGCACAAAGAAGGGAATGGAAAAACAAGAGTGGATGGGCAGAGACCAAGGAGGGGACTGTGTCTGTGGTCCAGGGGAAAGGGGAAGATAACCTGGATTCAGTAAGGACAGTGGAGGTGCAAAGCAGACATACCATCTACCCTTGAAACACATAATAAATCAGCTTATCTCATCTTCAGTCTCATAGCCCTTCCTCAATGTCTCTATCACCTCCATTAGCATTTCCAGAGTCCAAGAAAGCAAGCCCTTCAATATGCACTTTAGCAACTCTGGCTTCCACTTCCACATTTACCTGCATCTTTACCCCATCATTCCCTATGTCTGTTCCTCCAGTGGGTAAAAGATAGACCATGTTTGGTTTGACCTCCAGACCTTTGCACACATTGTTCCTTCTTTCAAGAACACCATATCCCTATTCCTTTCACCCAGCTAACTTGTACTCAGCTTCCATTTCTTTGTTCAATGTTTCTCCTTTGAGAATTCTTCTCTGAGCCTCTCTATACAACTGGCTTGGACACCATGTTTCACAGCACCCATAATTGTCTGCTTGGATCTTGGCAACCAGTAGACTGGAAAAACATCAAAGAGAGGACCAGGTCTTGTTTCCCATTTCATCCCTCAGGACCCTGTACAATGTCGGGCACACAAGAAGAGCTCAATAAATATGTGTTGCATGACTGAAGGGCTCTCTGTTCTTCCTAAAGCCAACCCTTCCCCTCACACTGTCGACACCAACTCTTGCTACTTTAGTAAGACCTTCTTAATCAATTGCCTCTTCACTCTTGTATATTTTCAAGCTCACCCTCTTAACTAGATCCTTGCTTGTAAGAAATTCCCCATCCTAAAGAGCACCTCCATCCAATCCTAGCTTCTCCCAAGGGTAGAAGCATTCCCTAAACTTCTACTGCTCAGTCAAGCTTCTGAAATTATAGTCTACATGCTCTTTCTATTCCTCACACCTTACTTTACCATCTGGCTTCCATTTCTGCAGTTCCACTGAGATGACTCTAGAGAGCCCTGGAGACCTCCCAATGCCAAGTTCAGTGGTCACTGTTCAGACATTGTTCTATTTGACCCCTCAGTAATACCTGATGCTGCTGACTACCTGTCTTCTGCTTGAAACTCTTCTATCCCTTGATTTTCACAGTAATATTTCCTGGCTTGTCATTTACATCAATGGCTATTATATTTCATTTATTACCCTTTAGTGAACTTTCAGGGGTTTTCATGCCATTTCACAGATGAATAAACTAAACATACAATAAGCCATGTGATTTGAATAAATGTTTCAAAAGTCTTCATTTGTTGGAGATAGTAGAGTACTTTTGAGTGAAATAATGTCATATCTTGGAACTGATTTACAATACTACAGATGTAGTCAAATAGTATGTGTAATTAAAGAGGTAAGTATAAATAAAATTAAAATAGTTATACGATTCACCACCATGATTCCATCTTATGAAGATCCCTTTGGAGTCCTAAAACCAATGGTCTCACCATATATGTAAGCATACTTTAGAAAAATAGACTTGTCCAGGGACAATGGTCTAACCACAAAGATCAACATACTTCAGGTGATGGTCTTGGTCTGAGCAAGTTCACAGTGTTCTGCCTTACATAAGGGAGACAAGGAACCATGATGTGCATGTTACGATGGAGGAAACATGTAACATGGACATGTAATCAGGAGGCCTGAGTTCAATGTTTGACCTTGCCAGGATCCACACATGGGACCTTGAATGGCTTATTTATCCATGCTGAGGAGAGTCTTGCCATACATGTAAGCATACTTTAGAAAAACAGACTTGTGCAAGGGAAATCAATTTTGGGTCTCTCAAACTACAATTAGAAATTACAATGATCAAGAAATTTGAAATGTCTTGTTATTTGTAAAGAAAGGCAGTGTGGTGCCACAGGGGACAACAGGTGCTCTAGAGTAAGTCAGTCCCCTGCTCCATGACTTACTTAGCTAGGTGAACTTTGACGGTCACTGGGGGCTTCAGAGTCAATTTCTATATATGCCAAAATGGAGAGCAATTCCTTACCCTACAGGGTTAGGGAGAAGATTAAAATGTAAAAACACCTGGAACACAGTAGACAGCTCCAAACTCTTACTGTGGGGCGGTGGACAAACGGGAGGCAGGGAGTACTACTGGCCCTCCAGGAGAACCTTAGATCTGTCCCTCTTCCCAATTCCTGTGCATCTCTCTCACTCAGGATGATTTGTAGTTGGTAGCAAATTCAGCCCTGGGACCAGAGATCTGAGACGGGTGATAAAACCGTCAGCCAAGATTTGCTACATCTTTTTTTCCGCCCCCTAGTCTCCCATTAAAAATGATTTGTCGTTAGGGCGAAACACGGGAAAACAAACGTGATTAAAATTTTCCCATATTAAATACCTGCGTGGCAATGGCAGGCCTGAGCTGAGCTCTCTGGAAAGGCTCTGATTCATCCATCTGGAAGGGGGATGAGCAGCTGGCAGCGTCGGGAAGCAGAGCAAGAGACTGGGTTTGTTTCTCTGCTGCCTCAGACACATCCCCATTTCTTCCTTCCATCTGGTTGACTTCATCCCATTGACTTGTTAAACACAGGTAGAGTACTTGTGTTCTAAGTGACCCCGGGCACATGCCGGAAGCCAGTGAAAATCCCAACTGGAAAAACTGCCATCACCTAGGCTTCAGTGAAGACTCACAAATAAATTACCAAGGAAAATTAAACACACACAAACATACACACACACACACACAGGTATAGCTACTCAAGGATTAAATGTCTGGGGCAGGGATGGGCATTATCACAGCATTGGGAAAGTGGAAGAAGTAGAGAGGGAGAATGTGCTCTATTACCTTCCCAAAGGTGAAAAAATACCCCTTGTAACTTTCAGAAATGTGATAGATCTGTCAAAAATCCATGAGGTCAGTTATACAGGTTATAAAACTCACTTCACAGCTTTTACGCCTCTCAGAAACCTTTTGCTTCCTTAAAGTCTGTGTGTGGTACATCAATTACAAAATCATCACAATTCTTCAGCCCTCCCTATATCCATGCCACTTGCAATATGACTTTGTAACTCCTGTCACTGAGAGGCAGAGATTCTTCCCAGTCCTTATGTTGGATGGTCTTGTGACTTGCTTTGGCTAATTGAATGCAGCAGAAGTGAGTGTGTGCTGGTTCCAAGGTTAGGGCCCAAGAGATCTTGTATACTTCACTTTCTCTCTCCTAACAAGCTTAGGTTACTCTACCGGATGATGGAAGATACAAGGCCCAGGCACCACCCATAAGTTACTCCATCCAATAACCAGCTAACTTCTAGATAGGTGAATGAGGCCACCTTAGACTACAAGCCTCAGCTAACCACCATCTGACCGTAGACTGATGAATAAACCCACCTGAGATCAGCCCATCTTGTCCTAGATCAGTAGAACTGCCCAGCTAACACACAGAGTAGCAAAAATATTTATCATTTGAAGTCACTGATCTTTGAGGTGGTTTGTTGTGCAGTAAAACTGATATGAAGTCCCTATGTGTTGTGACATATCATGACCATCTTCGTAACATGTGTCTCCCCTGGTTGTCCCAGAAGTAGCTTCAACTAATCATGCCCCAAAACTGAAAGGGGCATTGTTGTTGTTTGGCTCTGGAGAATATGGTAAGAATCTTGGGTAACGTGAAAAGCCCTCCCAAGGGCTCAGACAACAGCAATTCTTTCTTAAGGAGGCGAAAGTGTTGTCACTCAAGGACCAGTAAAGAGATAAGCCCTTGTCCTACCAAAGCCACCTGAGCATGATGCATGGGGGTTCTATTATCCCAGTCAAGGCACAATTTACTGTTTCTTCTCATGGTGACTGTAATATGGTTGGTTGATAAGAAATTTTGGGTAATAAGAGAAAGAACAGTAGAAGTATATTTTAGTCATGCTCACCATACTCATAGAGGTTTTCCTTCCTTCACTCGATCACCAAAGAGGGGGAGGTTGATCTGGATTAGCCAGGCCAAGGTGGGCAAGTGACCCTTCCACCCACTCTTTCTTCTTTTCATGAAATTGGAGAGAAAATGTTACTTCCTCCCTCTTGGTGAGGGACATTTCCCCCACCTCTTACAATCTAAGGAAGAACCAAAGTGAGACCCAGAGGAAAGGCTCTATATGTGGGGCTAGACTCGGGAAGGAAGTTATCCACGTGGGCTCCAGCACATGAGAGTATAAATAGTGGTTTGAGGGTAGGATCCACGTGTTCTATTAATAGCATATATGCTCTTAATATACCCCTTCAACACCTGTTCTAACTCAAAGGACTGCTGAGGAAAGTCCTCTCCCAGTGGACAAACAGGGCTGGGATTCCATGCAAGAATAAAGGAGGGAGTATATGGGAAGTTCTTGGACCAAAAAGAAATTCAAGTAGAATGGGCTACTGGTGACATGACGCTGATGACAGGAAAGATGGAAAGGGCATCAGTGATGTAGAAGGCTTGGAGTTGTAAATAAAACTGCATTTGTTAGTATTCCCATGGAAACACTGGGCTGTAACGAGAGTGTCTGAGATAGGACTGTCTTGGACGTGAAGGTATCAGTCATAAACTGATCACAAAATGGGAATTTGAACACATAAGGAGAAATGCTTGAAGTGTTTCCCTGAACAGAAATCTTTTCTCCTCAAATCCATCTCTAATTCCCCAACTCCTAACATTGTCAGAAATATTACAAGACCCATTGTCAGAATTATTATTATAAGGCCATTTCTCCATCTTCTGGCCCCTGCTTACCCTCACCCATCCCATTTCCTAACTCTCCCCTTCTTACACCTTACCTTCCAGCCATTTTTCCACCATGTGGAAGTCAATTCCTCTCTCTGGGTTTGTACAGATACACTGTCTCCATCGGGGACCTTCTTGTTCCTTCTGTCTTCTTAGATAACTCATCCTTTCTACTCATCCTTCCTAGATAACTCCTCCTCATCCTTCATGTCTCATGAGATGTCCTCTTCTCCTAGAACCTGTGTCAGGGGACCCTTGGATGGTCATGTTTCAGCAGGTGGAGAATTCCTGGGCATTTTCTATGTGTCACTGCTTCTTCCCTTGCAGATACAGAACTAGATAAATTGTCACTTGGGGATCATAGTACCCTAAGGCTTGGGCCATTCCATGCCCGTGAGATAATTTCTATGAGTTACAACAAGGGAAGAAACAAAAACATGACCTTTAAATTCGTCTTGCTTTAGGTCATAAAAAATTTTGCATGCTTACTAGTTATTTCTATCACTAGAAGGAAGCCTGCCCTCTCAGTGCCCAAATGTAAATTAAAAAATTGTAATTGGATGTCACCACTGTCAATCACCATGGCTACAAAGTGGGGGGCAGGCCACTCCTCCTAAGGAAGGAACAGTGAAGTATAACCAGGCAGTGGTCAAGGGCAAATCTTGTTCCGTCCTCTTTCCCTAAGACTGAGGCAAGAGAGGGGAGATGGAGGTGCTTTCATTTCAGTTAGATCCTTGAAAGCATTTAAGAAAGAGCCTCATTAGCAGAGAGTTGAAAAACCAATGGGGTAATATCCAATTATTTCTTTATGGTACCTTGAGTAGACAGTAAAGGGGTTTCTTGGGGGGGAAAAAAAAGCTGTACTGATTGATTTCTGTTTCGTGGCATTCTGAAGCTTTCTCTGACTGCTTTTTAAAAAGAAGCAATTGATGAATGCTCAACTGGCAAGAAGACAGGTGTCCAACCTGTTGAGTAAGATTACCCCTAGAAGAGAATTTTTTCTAATCCTGCTAAGAATAGGTTTGGGGTTCCTCCTCTATCCCCACAGACCTTGTGGAGAGTAGAGGCAGACCCCCTCCCACAGTCTGTTGCTATTTCCTCTCCTCACTATCAGACCATGAGCTCCTTGAGGGGATGAGCTAGGTCTTATTCACATCAGTGTTTGCTGGTCCTCAGAACTTATGGGGATGTTAACCTAGGAGTCAGGACCACACTCATGGGTCAGTTCAGTGTTCCTTCAGCTTCCAGAGAGCTAAGCAACAAGAGAGAATCTGGCCACCGGTTTGGCTCAAACCAGCTTCCCTAGATCAATCAATTACCAGCTTTAGTCTCACCAACTCAACTGACTGAAGCAAATGGCCCTTGAATCTATCAGCTTGTGTATTTTCCAGTGAGCAAATGACCCAACTGGCAGTTCACCTGCCTTAGGTATCCAAGAACAGAACGGGCCTCAAATCTCAGTCCTATAACTTACTTGGGAAAGTTACTTATCCTTTGTCTTTCAGTTTTTCATCTATAACATGGGGATAATAATAGTACCTCCTCTACAGAGTGGTCGTTAAGGAATTAAAGAGAAAAAAAAAAAATATATATATATATATAGTCTTTAAGGCACATGGTAGACCTATGTGAGTGTTTGCTATGATGACAATGATAATAATCACAGAGAGGACAGCATCATCAATGATACAATGATACTTCACCTGTACCATTCTTGGAGAGTGTTGACTGCCTGGGAACTAGTCCAAAAAAGATGAAGAATGGATTTGGACCTAATATATATCTGGTACCCAATACTGACTTAAACATAATTAGCATCCTTTGGGCAGGCTGACAGGATGTTTCTGTGTCCTTGTTTATGTTCCTTCCCCCTTGTCGTTCAGTATTTTTATCAGCTGGTAATTTGCTATGCACACACATTTCCTATTGACAGGAAAGTCAGAGAAAGTGCAATCTTACAGCTCAGATATTAGCTCAGTTGCTGCAAGTCTTGATGGTGTGATTGATAGGAGTTTTATTGCAAATGTAAAAACCTGCGTTCCTTTCTTCCTGTTTTGGCACATCAATGTTTTGGTCTTTCACAACACGTCCTGGAGCACGGAAGATAACAGAGCTCTAATGTGCTTGATGACTTTGCATCAAAGCCGGTCCATGCACCACTGGCATTGACTTGGATGACAGAAATGACTGGATTAATGACACTCAGACATCCACTACCCAGTAAGGACAAAGTCCCAGAAACACAAACAGGGAGTATATGCCAGCACAACACCAACTCCACCAACAGTTATTGAGCACCTATATTGGTGAGGCTTAAGCCAGTACATCTTCCAGTGCATGAGTAGGTGTGAAATCAATTCTTGTTGGATGAATGAATGGATGGATTAATGGAAGTGTGTACACTGCAAACCACTGAGGAATCCATAAGGCTTCCTCGTTTGGAAACTGAATTTTCAAAAAGCAATCAAATCTAAAGGAAATTAGCTAGAAGAGATGAATATATGGCAAAACCCCAAAGATGTTAGTCCAGCTGCTGCAAATGTGACAAATGCACAAACCCAGGGGGAGTGGGTAATGACTTGGCTGCTAAAGAAGGAAAATCCGCAGACTTAGCTCAATTTCAAGGAGAAAGTGATTGATCATCAGCCACAGGTATAAGTTGGATCATGCAGAGATGAGGTGAGGGTGGCCTTTGCTTTAGCCTGTGTGCTTTAGAAGCCTTGATGCCATTCTTCTCAATGGTGACTGGATTACCTTGGCGGGGGGCAAGTTTCGTCTTAGGAAGAAGAGACAAAAAGAGCCTGGAGTTCCTGTTAGTCTTTCTCACTGCTGTATCTCCACTAGCTAGCACGGTGCCTGGCACATAGTAGATGCTCAAAATATAGTTGAGTGGATGAATGAAGACATCTATAAAGCATACTACCTATCTCTATTATGACATAACATGTTACTTTCCTTACCATGAAAGTAATAGATAGTATATATTTTACATGTAGTGTCTCCACATTACTTCCATAGTTCTAGAAGACAACATTTCATCTGTATTATTTAGTCTATAATCTATACACTAGATGCCATAATGCAGAGGAGATAACATAGTGTGGGCAATCAGAAGAAAGAGAAATGCCCTCAGAACTGGGGAAATTGGGAAAGACATTATGGAAAAGGAGACATCTGACACGGGTCTTAAAGCAGAGGCAGAATCCAGACTGCCAGGACACTGCATGAAACAGGCTGAGGAAACAACAAGAGAAAAATTTCAGCAAAACACAAAAAAGAGTAGTGTTTCTCCAAATGTATCCTAAGGAACCATTTACACAAAACCACCTGGGACTCACGTGACATCACTAGCCTACTGGGTCAGAATCTCTTTTGGTAAGGCTGATGAATCTAGATTCTCACTTCCTAGCTCATTCTCATGGGCTACATTTTGGAAACTATTTCCAAAAGCACCAAGCTCACCATTTCATTTAATCATTTCAACTATATAGGCGTGATCATCCTCAATTTATGGCTAGGGATATTGAGGTTCGGGGAGGTGACATGACTTGCCTGATGTGGCTCAGCTTGTAGGTCGAAGAGCTATGATTCGAACATAAGACACTGAACCTTCAGTCTTACCCACCATTAGCCACTGCCCCTTTGAATGTAGACTACAGGACAAGGTGTGTGAGGGGGCTACAGGAAGTGACTTTGAAAGAGCATGTTCCAATAATAGTAGTAGAGATCGATAAAGACGATGATACTGTTTTATATCTCTTAAAGGAAAGAAAGAACATACCACCACTCTGGCTGCAGCTGACTTTATCAGGAGGCTCTGATTAATGAGCAAAGTGCTAGACTCTGCTTCCTAATAGATGCCTGTTCTATTACCAGGAGATTTCCATCTCAGCAACACAATGCCATAGTGTGCTCTGGCAGCCCTGCGTTTGATCAGGCTCATCTCTTTTTTTTTTTTTTTTTAATAAAAAGGTCAGTAAGTACATGCATCCAGCAGAGTAATCCAGGGATCGGAAGATGAAATTATAGCAAAGGTTACATAATTATTGGGGTTCAGCTCAGCACTGGAATGTGAACTGTGTGGCTGGACATTTCATTTGTTGTCAGCTAGACAGGGAAGGTTAAAACATCTGAGGTCAAAGGGCCAAGGTCATCGGTTCAACTGATCAAGGGAGTCAACCTTCCTCACTGTTTGAAAGCCTCACTTGCCTTCCAACCCTATCTGGCCACCAAAAAGTCCGTGGAGGGGAGACCCTGTAAGGTTTGGTGATTCAGAGCTGCAGCCGGCTCCCTCCCTTCCTCCTGTTCCCTGCTCCAGCATCAACTTCCATGAGCATCAGAGGACTTTTCTGACCACCCACCGGGAAAAGCATGGCCTCATCCCTCCTCCCTGGGCTTCCACATCCCTTTCTTTGCCTTTCTTTGCCTTTGCCTTTCTTCATGACCCTTAGTGGTACCCAATATTATACTATCTCCTTATTTGCTCTTTTGCTTATTGCCTTTCTCTCTTCATTAGACTGTAAGCTCCATGAGGCTAGACACCTTTGTACTCCTGCATTCCCCAACATTCAGGGCTGTGCCTGCCACATCGCAGACACTGCCTAAATTGTTGAACAAAAGAACAATGTGTTGGCACAAAAGTGTCCTCTACTCCAAGAAGCAACTTCCCTCTCAGTTCTAACTGCCTTGGCTTGGTGATATCACTTAAAACAAACCTTTGTTTCTAGTTAAATTTCTCAACAGCTTTTTTCTCAAAACCTTTGTTTCTAGTTAAATTTCTCAACAGCTTTTTTCTCATCATCCCTAGGATAACACACCAGTGTTGTGGGGTGGTTTATTGGAGCCTCAGGTTTGGGCCAAGCTCCCCTTCCAGACCATCCTGTGCTCCTTTCTGTCTTGTATCTGCACATCATACATTCCTCACGGCGACAGTAATGCCCTGCTTTCCCCCACTTTTTCTTCCTACATGCACCCTCTCATCCTGAAACACCCTTTCTTCTTCTTCCTCCCTTGTCTGGTTAAGTTCTTGGGCATGTGTCCCCTGTCAACTTGCACATTACTTCCTAGGGTGGCCTTTCCTGAATTCTCAGGCTCAGCTAGCTTCCTTCCTACATTGCTCCATGGCATCTTGCCTTTCCACCTTCTGCCACATTTAAACATTTGAACATTTGTTCAGTGTTTGTCTTCCTTGTAGACTCCACTTCATGAAATCCACCAAGGAGGATGGTCTCTGATCCTGACATCAGAGTTCCCACCACGTAGCACAGTTCTGGAGTCAATGCTCAATAAATACTGCCTTTATGAATGAATGTACACACACATGAATAGCAGAGCCCCTGGGAGTTATCTCCTACTGAAATAACCTCCAAACACAAGACAAACAGACATCTCCATCCCCTGAGATGGTGTTCAAGGACACATGGGTGATTTCCAATTTCAGTGTTGGCAGCAGAGCCTCTCACTCATTCCCTTCTTTAGGTCCAGCCCCTCACTGAGCAGATTAAGTGTTCTGATCACCAAAGACCTATGGCCTCACCCCAGGAGCTGAGGTCATTATCAAGTCCACACCCTAAATGGTGGAGATCTTAGGGACCTGGATCTTTTGCAAATGATTTAAGCCTCTAGCTAAGGTGAAAAAAATTGCAACTAACTCAGCATCTAGAATGTTAGCAAAATTTGAAGCAATCTAGAGAACTGTGCTGAAAATGCAAGTGGGAGGCCAAGGGGAAGAGGCCAAGGGGAAGAGGCCATGCTAGCTTCATATCCATAGAGAACCTGGTCTGGAAACCACAGGGGAGGAAGAGAGGAGCTGAGTGGGGGAGAATAACACATGGAGACCTTTTATTGCTTTTGTTTAACTCCAGTTACAAAAATCAAAAATCATAAACACATGCAAAAGTCTCTCATAATTAACCACCCAGAGATAACAACTTTTAATATTTAGCTGCATGGTCTTTTGGTACTGAAAAAGATGGGCTGGAGGCTGCACTTAGATTTAATAGCCAGCCTTCTTCACTTGGCAATGCAACACGATTATATTCCAGTGGGAGGCAGATGGCATCAGTTAAAAACATAGACTTTGTAATCAGAGAGACCTGCATTTTACTCTTGCTGAACCACATACTATTTAGTTCTTTTGGTAAAATGCTTAAACCTTAATTTCCTCATCTGCAAACTACGGTGGGTGGGTGGGTGGGTGGGTAGAATTGATCTGTGTCAAGAAAATCAAATGAGGTAAAATCTGTAAGTTATTAACACTTGAGCCTGCTGCACAAGATGTTTGACTTGCTATCATTATTATTGGTGTAACATCAGCAATGACTTCTACCCAACAACATTTCTAATGGCCAAAAGTGTTAAACGGTGAATGGATTCGCTTACCCAATCCCCTACTGTTGGACATATACACTGTTGTCATTTTTCTTTTCTGTCGGGTGGGGCTCTGGGATGAGCAGCCATGGCAAGGGTCCCCAGGAGAAAAGAGAGCATGAGAAACATGGATATTTCCAGCCAATGTCCTAGTGCCAACAGTGGGCAGTGCCAATGATGCTTGAGTTCCCAAGGAGGAAGGAAGAGGAGAAGAGGGGATACAGCTGGGACCACTCGAAGGAGGAAAAACAACCATTTTTCATTTTTACGCTAACTGACCAAATTGTTTCACTGAGTTGGAGACAACTAGAGTGATATTTTAAAATATAACTCAGACATACTTTTTTCCTTAAAACAAATCCATTCCCTTTATCCTGGCTTGCAAAGTCCAGGATAAAAAATCTGGCTCTCAAAAAAAAAAAATCTGGCTCTCCTCTCTGACTGGCTCTCCTATCACTCTTCCTCTCTGCTCATACTAGTCTGACCATGCTGATTTCCTTGCTAGTCTTCCAACTTGCTATGCCCATGCCTGCCTCAGGATCTTTGCACTTGCTGTACCTGGAGTCTGGAAGACTCTCCCCCAGATCTCTGCATAATACGCTATTGATGAGTCAGGTCTTTGTACCTCCTCTGAAAGGTCTTCCCTGACCACCTTATCTAAAAGAGCTCCCCTCTGCACCACCACTCCATCTATGTATAACCCCTTACAGGTTTTGTTTGTCTTCACACCATTTACTTCTACATGGGAGTATACATGCATTTGTTATATTGTCAGTCTTTCCTACTAAAGCATAAGCTACATATGGGGGAGAAAGTGTTGCCTGTTCATTAATGAATGTATTTCTGGTGCCTAGAACAGTGTCTGCAACATAGTTGGTGCTCATTACATATCTTTAGAATGAATGAATGAATCTCTAAGCTGGCTTAAGGTGCTGGGACCAACATTGTTTATGGAGCAAAATAAGCTGACACATTTCTGGTCCTTGATAATCCATAGTACTTAAAGGCAGAGATTGAAGCATTCATTGGTATGCTGGCTACATCACTTCCTGGATGTGGGACCTTGGGGGAAGTTTTATGACCTCTGTATGCCTCCATTTCTCACATATAAAGTGAGAATGACAATGACACCTATCTTATAGGGTTGTTGTAAGAGTCAAATGAGAATTAAGTGTAAGTAAGTTGCTTAGCAGATGTCTGGTACTTAGAAAGCCCTCAAGAAAAGTTGTTTCCTATTATTCATCAATTAATTCATTAAATCATTCTCCCTTTTAAGTTTCAGTCATTTATTCATTCAGCTATTCATCCTTAGAGTTAATATTATTAAAATGTCCATCTACCCAAAGCCATCTATAGATTCAAGGCAACTCCTATCAAAATTCCAATAGTATTTTTCACAGACGCAGAAAAAAAAATTCTAAAAATTTATATGGAACCACAGAAGACTCCAAAGAGCCAAAACAATCTTAAGAACAAAGCTTCACACTTCCTGATTTCAAACTGTAATTACAAAGCTGTAGTAATCAAAACAGCATGGTACTGGCATAAAAACAGACATAGGCCAATGGAACAGAATGAAGAGCAGAAATAAACCAACACAGAAATAAACCAACACAGTCAACTAATATTTGACAAGGGAGCCAAGAATACTCAGTGAGGAAAGGATAGTCTCTTCAGTAAATGGGGCTGGGAAAACCGCATACTCACATGCAAAAGAATGAAATCGGACCCCTATGTTACACCAGTCAACAAAAATTAACTCAAAATGGATTAAGGACTTAAATGTAAAGGAATTGGAATCATAAAACCCCTATGAGAAGACGTAAGGGAAAAGTCCCTTGGACATTAGCTTGGCTAGAATTTTTTGGATAGGACACCAAAAAAGCACAGCAATGATAAGTGGGACCACATCAAACTTAAAAGATTCTCACAGCAAGAACAACAACTAACAAAATGAAAAGGCAACCTACAGAATGGGAGAAAATATTTGCAAACCATATATCTGATAAGGAGTTAATATCAAAATATATAAGGGACTCAAACAACTCAATGGCAAATAATAATACTAATAATAATAAGCTGATTAAAATGGGCCAAAGACCTGAATAGATATTTTTACAAAGAAGGCATACAAATGCCCAACAAGTACATGAAAATGTGCTTAACAACACTAATTATCCAAGGAAATGCAAATCAAAACTACAGTGAGATGTCACTTCACACCTGTTAGAATGGCTATTATCAAAAAGATAAGAGCTAACAAATGCTGGTGAGGATTAGAGAAAAGGAACCCTTCTGCACTGTTGGTGGGAATGGAAATTGGTTTGGCCACTTGGGAAAATAGGGAGGTTCTTCAAAAAATTAAAAGTAGAACTACCATAGGATCCAGCAATCTCATTTCTGAGTATATATCTCAAGGTGATAGTATCACTGTCTTGAAGAGATATCTGCACCCCTTCATGTTCACTGCGGCATTATTTTTCCAAGACATGGAAATGCCTTAAGTGTCTGTTGATGGATAAATGGATAAAGAAAATGTAGGGGCACCTGGGTGGCTCAGTTGGTTGAGCGTGTCACTCTTGATTTCAGCTCAGGTCATGATCTCAGGATCATGGGATTGGGCCCGAGATGGGCTCCACGCTGGGTGTGGAGCCTGCTTGAAGTTCTCTCTCTCCCTCTCTCTCTGCCCCTACCACCACCACTCTCCAGCTTGTGCTCTCTCTCAAAAAAGACAAAGGAAAAGAAAATGTAGCATAGATACAGGATGGAATATTATTCAGCCACCAAAAAAAAAAAAAAAGAAATCCAGCTATTTGTAATAATGGATGGATCTTGAGGGCATTATACTAAGTGACTTAAGTCAGACAGAAAAGGATAAATACTTTATGGTGTCACTTTTATGTGGAATCTAAACAAGCTGCACTCAGAAACAGCATACATTGATGGTTGCCAGGAGCTGGGGGTGGGGAAAATGGGGAGATGTTGGTCAAAGGATACAAACTTGCAGCTATAAGGTGAGCAAGTTCTAGGGAATCCAATGCACAGAATGCTGACTGCAACGAATAATATATACTTGAAAGTTGCTAAGAGAGTACATCTTTAATGTTCTCATCACCACCACTACAACCAAGAAAAAAAAAAAGGTAATATGAAATGAAGGATGTGGTAACTAACCTTACTGTGATAATCATTTTACAATATACAGGTGTATCAAATCATCACAGTGTGCCCCTTAAAGTTACACAATATCATATGTCAATTATACCCCAATAGAGGTGGGGGGGGACAAATATTCATCCGTTTATCTGTGCATTTTTCAGTGATTTTCTCATTCTTTCACAGTTCAGGCTTCTATCCATCCACTGAATCCATCCACCCCACATGTCCATCTCTCCATCTGTGGTTTAAACAAATGTTTACCAAACTTATTATGAAGGATGCTGGGGCAACGGTAGAAAGACTAGAAGCATGCGATTATAACAGCATCGACGTGTTTAGACACCCTGCTAAACCCAGTCCACTGATGCCTGGGGGCCCACCCAAGAACATGCCCTGTCCCCACACCCTGAACACCCCCTCCGTCCAGCCCAGGGACACAGGCCCAAGACCCAGCATCCATTCTTCCAGCTCCCTGCAGCCTAGGGCCTCCTTCCCTCTCTCAGCCTATACCAGTGCGTAGTTTACAATCACAGCTAATCCCTTCTGAGCCAGGGGAGCACGCTTTGCCCCAGCCCGAAACCCTAGTAAAATCTCTTCATCTGCCTCACACTGGGATGCTGTTCCCCTAGGTGCCAAAAACACCCAATGCTGCAGCCACTTGCCCCTTCCCCCAATCTAGCCATTATTCCTCAAGTCTCAGTTTTTACATGTCCCTAGGATGGGGAGACCAACAGGGCTCAGGAATGATGCTGAAGATAATTAAAATGATGATGGTACTAAAACCAACGTCCATGAATTTGGCTTCTATGTGCTTGGTACCAAGAGCCAGTCAGAGGGAATGCTCGCTGCAAATAACTAGCACAGCCATCCCACCCCTGCCGGCAGACTGCCCTGTTCAGCATATAGACAGGTGAACAAAACTCCTAAATGCCTAGCTCCTAAATATTATTGGCCCATTTCACAGATGTGGAAGTGGAGCTCTAGGAAAAAATCACTCACAGAGTAGGTAAGCAGACCTCATTTTGTGTATTCATGTATTTATGGTGAACATATCGGCTTTATTGGCAAATGTCTTGGCTGTGATTTTTTCCTTTTTATAATTCAAAAACATTTCAAATCTACAGTAAGGTTAAAAGAATAGTTTACTGAACACCCAAATATCCTTCACCTAGATAAACGGCTCTTGCTTTCTCTCTCCCAGGAAGCGTGCACACGTGCGCGCGCGCACACACACACACACACACTTTCTATTCCATTTCTAAGCACAGAGCAACCATCGTGATGGTTCGAGTTTCCACTAGTAACCACGGCCCCACACACAAGCCTGTCCATACAGCCACTGCAGGCCGCTTCTTCCTGCCCAGCCAGCAGTGACCTCACCTGCGCTTCTAAGTAAGGTCCAGACACCTGATGCTCACCCCCTAAAGGCAGAATCCTCACCCACAGCCCTGCGTCATGGACCCCGTCCCCTGCCATGGGGAGCAGGGAGGGTCTCTGATCCAGAGGGACCCCAGTGATGGGGTAGCAAGAGCCTATGATCTGGGTGGGATGAGACAATCAGATTCTCCCTCTTAGCAACTTGAACCAAGAGAAGATAGTTTCTAGGGAGTTACAGGCACTAGAACTTGGAAAATTATGGTGACTCAGGGGCCACTGTGAAGACTGAAGCCAGGTGCGCCTGGGTGGCTCAGTCGGTTAAGCATCTGCCTTGGCTCAGGTCATGCTCTCAGGGTCCTAAGATCGAGCCCCATCAGGATCCCTGCTCAGCGGGGAGTCTGTTTCTCCTTCTCCCTCTGCCCCTCCCCCAACTTGTGTGCTCGCACTCTCAAATAAATAAATAAAAATCTTTAAAAGACTGAAGCCATATGGAAACAAAAGGAAGATGGGACAGTTGCACCAAATGCCAATGCCATGTAGAAAAATATAGTATATTAATAGTAACAATAACAAGAGCTAACATTTATTGAGCAGAGAACATGTGCTGAATGTGGCACAATCATGAACCCATTTAATACTTGGCACAGAAGTACATGCAGTGTCACCCCTGTTAAGACTGAGGCACAGAGAAGTGAAGCAACTCAGCAGAGGTCACACGGCAAGCGACTAGAGAAATCTGTTCAAAACCATCATCCTCTTTGTTCCCGGCATTCTCCCTGCCCTTTTTGAGGCCCACTGGGCTGCTTTCTCCTAATTCCCACGAGACCTTTCTGCATCTCACTACTAAGCCTCGACTGTCCTTGAGCTGGCTGGGGTGTGTTTCTGTTGACTCTCATCAAAGGGAACCCACCTGAAGCACCTTCCGCACCTGTGATTTAAACAAGTCTCTGACCAGGGGCTGGATTTCCTTAAGAACAACACCCATGCCCACAATTCTGACTGATTGCCTGGAAATTTGAAAAGGCAGGCATACATTCTCCAAGGAGCTAAGGAGGATGCATGAAAATTAATTGGACCTGATCCATTATCAATAATTTAATGCCTAACCTGTGATGGTTTCCTTATTTAGATGTCACTTTGGCTTAATTTACGTAAAAGAAAATTTATCAGGACTCCCACACTTTCACCTGTGACCTGAGGCAACATAACCCAATTTCCTAGAGAAGATCCTAAGCTTCAAGGGCTTGATTTTTCCCGCCACTGAAATTTTCAGGGAACTAATGCTTGCTTGATTAGGGAGAGACTTTTTTTTTTATCATGGGTAACCAATTTTTTGAAAATTAGCATTCTTCAAAGTACAGTTAACACAAATAACAGCAAACATAATTGAATCTCTCTCCAATGATTTAGGAATTACTTCTGAATGTCACTCCCCTTTATTCAAAGCCCTTAAAAAAAAAAAACCTGGATAATAAAATTAAACCCTTCCCTATGCTTGTTGCAGCTTTCTGGGTATTACATGGTTGCAGGAGTAAGTCAAACATAAATGTCACATCTGGTTTCTTGGGTTGTTGATCAGAATCATCCAAGTCACAATGAACAATGTGAGAAGATACTTACCTTTTTTTTCTGGGGTCAATCTGCTGATTCCACCCCCAGCAAACTGGTTATATGCCTAGATTGGCTCCCTTCCCTTAATGAAGCTGGACATTAGCTCTGAATTCCAAGATGGTTGGGGAAAACTAGGGAGTTTTCATGTTTAGGACATAATAATTCTCACCTAGCCAGAGCTGTTTTGAGGATTTGCAATTTATATGTCATGTATGTAATCCAGGGTTGTGTGCTTAGCATGTGACCAAGAATTGGTAAGCGTTAATAAGTTAAAAAATACCTGAGCACTTGAGAGGAGCCAAAACTCTATTCTTCCGGGTATCTCCTAAATATTCAGGCTTGTATTTGTTTTTATAAAAATGGAAAACCAATTCTACTCCATGATGTTCCCCTTCAGTGAACAATTCAAGTCCCTTTTAGCAGAGGAATATCCACAGAGAAGCAGGAGGGCTAAGTCACAGGCTCAAGGAAGTTTGGTGTCATGGAAATTCATGGGACCCAAAGGCAAAGGAAATGGATTTGTGTCCCCATTCTGTGAAGCCAGCCAGCACTGCTGGACATGGCTCAACAGTGTGTAATGATTTCAGGGAATCCACATCCCTTTTTTAACTTCTACCTACTGGATCATTTATTTCTTCTTCTATTCAGTGAAGATACCCTAAGCACCTTCCATGAGCCTGGAGCTCTTCTGGATGCTGAGGAAGCACCAGGAACTGAATCAAACCAGAACCTGCCTTCACAAAAGGTTCCAAAGGAGAAGGGCACAGTGAGACAAGAATGAGCAATGACCTTATCCAGTCTTGGGGGTAGAGAGGAAGAGGTTCAGAGAAGCCTTCCTGGAGAAAGTGACATTTAAGCTGAGAGCTGGAGGATGAGAAGGACTTAGAATCCATGTTTTTCCTTGAACAGCAGAGAAAAGGTTTGTACTTTCCAAACATTTGAAGTCAGCTCTCTGACCTCATTTCCCATTACTTACCTATTCTCTCACCCTTCTCTTTTTTTTTTTTTTCCTCTCACCCTTCTCTAGCCACTCTGGTCCACCCTGAGGATTTCTCTTCTTCCAAAGTAACATTCTTTTCTCTTTTACCACTCTGACTGACCCGCCGCCAACAGGCTCCATCTGACCTAAGTTCCTTAAAAGGGTGATGCCCCATTAATTTCTCCTTGGCCACTGTGCTATGTGGATCAGTAATGAGAAGCTATACCTTGATGGCAACAATACGATTGGAATCTTCTTGTGTGCCCAAATCAAGAATGTTTTTCTTCTATTTGTTTGGAAATGTTTCTAGAACTCCAGTAATGTGCTGACCAATGTCCCAGACGCTAGGAGTTTCTGCAACTGGGATTCCCCAGGAATCAGAAACCAGAGCAGAGTTAGGAATGCAAACAGGTTCATGAGGAGATACACAGGTGAAGGTGACAGGGAGGAAGCTTGATTGGGCAGGAAGAGGCATTAGATCCCAACACAGATCTAATCAAGTCTCCATAAGCCCAACAGGGGTATTTGGAAGCAAGACTAGGTAAAACAATCTTGAAAAAGAAGAATAAAGTTGGAGGTGTTGCACTTCCTGATTTCAAATCTTACTACAAAGTTACAGTGATTGAAACCCATAGAACGGTAGAAATATCTGCAAATCATCATTTGAAAATCTGATAAGAGTCTAGTGTCTAAATAAATAAAGAACTTCTACAACTCAACACCACCAGCAAAAACAAAAGCACCAATTTAAAAGTGACCAAAGGGACTGCTTAGACATTTCTGCAAAGGACATATACAACTGGCCAACAAGCACTGAAAAGATGCTCAGCATCATTAGTCATTAGGGGAATGCAAATCAAAACCAGAAGAGATACCAGTAGGATATAAAAAATGTAAATTATCAAGTGTTGGAAAGGATATGGAAAATTGGAACCCTTGTACATAGCTGACAAGAATGTAAAATGGCACAGTTATTATGGAACACAGTTTGGCTCTTCCTTAAAAAGTTAAAGAACTTCCATATGACCCAGCAATTCCATTCTTAGCTTTATACCCAAGAAAACTGAAAAACATAGGTTTAAACTAATGTTTGTAGGCAAATGTCCGCAGCAGCATTATTCATGGTTGCCTAGAATTGAAAACAACCCAAATGTCCATCAGTGGATGAATGGATAAACAAGATGTGGTATTTCTATACAATGGAATATCATTTGGCCACAAAAAAGAAAGTGCTGACACTTGCCATGTGGATGAACCTCGAAACATTACACTAAATGAAAGAAGTCAGTCACAGAAGACCACATATTGTATGATTCCATTTACATGAAATGTCCAGAATCCATAGAGACAGAACGTAGAACAGTGTTTGCCAAAGGGGAGGAGAGAATGGGTAGTTACTGCTTAATGGGCACAGTTTCTTTTTGTGGGTGATGAGAATGTTCTGGAATTGGATATTAGAAATGGTGACACAACATTGCAAATACACTAAAAACCACTGCATTGCATACTTTAAAATGGTTCAAAGAATGAATTTTGTGCCATGAGAATTTTATCTCAATTGAAAAAGGGAGGAGAAAGAAGGGGTACCGGATGTGGTGAGAACAATTTACGGGACGGCCTTGTCACACGTGGGACAGTCACAGAAGGCCTGAGGAAGGATGGGTTTCTTTGATTCTTCTCGAAGCCCATCTGCTGACTTCCGGGGGCTATCTTGCCCTGACCTCTGGGGCTTTGATGACACAGGGGTCCAGAGGAGGAAGACCTAGGCGGGCATTTCTGGCCAGGCTGTTTTATCCTTCCCAGCTGACCGTCAGGACGGACTCGGGAAAGAGGAAAAGAAGGGAGCAAAGGACACACAGGCATAATCTAGGGGGAGACAAGGGTGGCCAGGGTGGGGGTGGGTGAGAATACATTGTTTTCTTCCTTTTGTCTCCAAAGCCAAGTGACAGAGAATAGGAACGGGGAATGTAGATCAAAATGTAATTTTCCCTTACAAGCGGCGGTGCGGCCAGGGGCTGGGGAGGTAGCCTGCCCTGGGGAGCTGCTCACGCCACAGTAAGTCATCGGCAGCTCTGCACAGAAGCGATGCTTATTAAAGGTCAAACGGAGCCAGCGGGGGAAGGGCAGGTGGAAGCAATAAAGGGGCATGAGGAGGAGGGAGCTGGTTCTGATTAAGAAGTTGTCTCAAGCAGGGCAGAGGCCAGTCATCCGAGCCCACAGGTGATGCTCCTGACACCCCCTGGGCTAGAAAATGCCACCTTTGTCTTCACTGCCGGAGAATTTCCCTGGCCCCACGCAAAGATCAATGGTGAATCAATAAAACACTGGCTTGTATAAGAAACAATTATCAGCAAGCCAGAAAAACAGCATTGGAAGCCCTCTGCTCCTGTCTACCTGCCAGTGGGGGGGAAAGGGTTGCTAAATTGTCAGAGATCAGGTAGCTGAAGAATGACCTAAGCTCACAGGTGCCCAAGCTGGGTCACTTCATCATCGTCGTCGTCGTCGTCAGTTACCTCTACCCTCTGCCCAACATTCTCCGTGGCTCATGATCTTATCGTATCCTCTCAACAAAGTACACACGAGCGCTGCTACCATTCACATTTTACAGTCAGGAACACAGAGGTTAAGTTGCCTTTCCGACGGCACAGACCTAGTGAAAGGCAGGGTCAGGGTAGGACCCCAGTCGGTCTGACTGCACAGCCCGTGCACTTAACCACGACACTTAACTACCTCTCATGATAACCATACAATTATCGGGGCCCCCAAAATGCTGAGCTACCATGGTTTCACTGATGTATACCAAGGTTTAAATTTTCTTTTTTAACATGAAGGGTTACTTTCCTTTTATTTTTTTTTTTTTAAGTAGGCTCCATGCCCAACATGGGGTTAGAACTCACAACCCTGAAATCAAGAATTGGCTGCTCTACCAACCGAGCCAGCCAGGCACCCCCAGGTTATTTTCATTTTAAAAGGCCTATGGATGAGCTCTTCAAAAAAAAAAAAAAAAAAGATTTATTGATTATTTGAGAGAGAGAGAGAAGTTGAGGAGGGGCAGATGGAGAGAGAGAATCTCAAGCAGACTCCCTGCTGAGCTCAGGGCCCTCCTCAGGCCTTGATCTCATGACCCGGAGATCTTGACCAGAGCTGTAACCAAGAGTCAGATGCCCAACCGACTGAGCCACCCAGGCGCCCTTGCGCTCTTTTACAGGCTTCACTTGGATTGCTGGTAAGGGCTTCTTGGAAAGCCTGAGAAGCATCCACCTCAGCAGAACACAGGACTACAGAAAAAAAGGGTTTTTTTCCTGAACAATGGAAGCAAGTAATTTAGGAGGTAAAGAGGTAGTAGAGTAAGAATTCAGGAAGTGTGTGTGTTATCATAACAAGTCTCTCACATTAGAAAGCTCTAGGGCTTTTATTTTGGCTTTTAAATATACCTTAATGACATTTTAACTGTTTCCCGCTGACCTAGTAACATCTATGAGACTTGATCTTGCAAACGGCGGCTCTACCAGCGACAACACACACGATGGTGCCCAAGCCACAGCCCATTCTTGACTGTGGCTTCAGACACCTAAGCGCCTTAACACCACTCGGCTTCAAGCACCTGCTGAGAACCCGGAACCTTCTCTGCGTCTCTGCTAAGTGCTTTCTCTGATGCTGCAAGAACGTGCTCAGCCTCAGGCAGGGATTCCCGAGCTCGTGGGGGCAGTTAACACCCTCACGCAACTCTCAACTGGGTGACCAGAGCCAAAAGGTTCTTGCTTTCCTGCCCCGCTACACTTCACTCAGAGACTTCTGGAAGGCCGTGGGCACACTTCTCAGATGCCGCTGCGGAACTGAGCCTGATTGCCTCCAGGCTTTTCACCAGTCCCGATTTCACTCTCCCTGCTTCGTCCTTCTGTTCCCTGGGATCAGCTCCCCGATAAACCACCCTGCCCCTAGGTACTTATAGTGAGTTCTGCTTTGGGGGAATCCCAAATAAGACCCCAAGCCTGTATCCTTTAGGAATGTAATTGCCATGGTGTATCAGTCAGGGTTCAAGCAAAGAAGCAGGCCCCCTGGGAGGTGTAGATACGTTAAAGAATTTGTCTCAGGCACATGCCTTTCCTCAGCTAGGATTGATTAAACAGTCTCTGCAAGGTTGTCTTCGCATTTGATGCTCAAGTTTGAAATCTACAGAAGGGCAGCCAGATGTGAAGGGGGAGAGCAAGGACAAGCTGGAATCCATGAGCACACACTGGAACCCACAAGCTCACGGACTCGAACCCATGCCAGTTCTTTCTGCCTCTGACCTTGATGGTGTGGGTGTCTTCAAGGAGAAGTTGACACCCTTCACCAAGGGACCAAACATACACCTGGCCCAGGAGTCAAAGAAGCTGAAGGAGGACCCATGGGAGTGTAACCTCACATCAGTGATGTGAACCCAAGAACACAGGTGACTTAATGCCCTACAGAACAAAACACAAAATGGTTACAGCCTCACTACCACCTTGTAAATCTACCACTTTTCAAATCTCTCACAGAAATCTCACTTGTGGCTCTGAAAACATCATGGGGAGGGGATCCTATGAAATGTCGTTCAGCCCAGCCAAGATGACAATTTACATAAGTCACCACAGTAAGCGAAGGATTCCTGCACTCTAAAACATCAGAACTGGGCAAGACGGGGCCTCGGGACTCCCTGTACTTGGAAATGTCTCACCCTGACTTTCAAACATTGTAAAAAGCAGCTTCTTCATTCTCAGCTGCTAAAGGCAGAGCTGCTGCATACAGCCACTGAGGTTGTGCACTGAACAATTCTAGAGTGTGATATTCACATGGATTATGATGTGAAGGGTGCCCCACTGAGCAGGGCCCTCCATGAAAAGCAACCATACCCACCCACAAGAGCTTCAGCTGGTGACAAGGGGGAGCATATCTTAGAATAGATCTCCAGCCCCTATGAAGCATCCCAAATCGACAGGGGGTGAGAGGTGGGGGCAACCGTATCTTGGCCAACAATTTGAATGTCATTATTAACAAGACTGGATGAATCAGAAGGGACAGGCAGGAGGGCCCAATGAATAATGGTAGTATAAACAGGTAAGAGAAAGTCCAAAGAGGTGACTTAAGACAGGTAAGAAGAAGCACGTGGCTCTGAAGGCAGGTAGAGAGAGTAGAGCCCGAAGGAGCAGAGAGGCAGGTGAGAACCTCCTGAGGGTTAAGATCCAGTTTGCTCCTGCCCTTGTTCTCTGACTTAATTATGCCACCTGGCTCTGGGTGGACTTACCTCAACTTTATCCACAGAGGACCTCTGCAGAGCATTTTTAAAGGTTCCAGAAATGCCAGAGTCCAGGCAGAAAGATAGAACTGGATTTGTAACTGGTGCCCACCCGTGGTTTGTTCTTATCCATCCTCCACGCTCTTGTTTTCTGAAGATCCTAACAGTTTCCCTCGGGGAACAACTCTGCCCCAGCCTCAGTCTGTGGACAGCTCGATTCAAGTCAAGAAAACCAGGGCTCGTGGGCAGGTGAGCTAACTAGCTCAAGGCCATACAACATGGCGAACCCCAGCTAAAACCCACCACATCGAGCCTGGAGCTGTCACCGGCTCTGCAAGTCCGCCACCAAGAAACGGTGAGCGAGCCCTAGATGGCAGGGCTGGGTCAGCTTTGGGGTGACATTCTAACAGAAGCTGGAATCTGTTTTCTCACCTTTGTCCTCCCTCTCTTTTTCCGAGTAAACACTTGCAAGCACAAGGCCGGGCGAGAACACGAGCTCATTAAATCGCTAATTCTCTCCCTCTGTGCCATCCCCACCTCAGCCCTGAAGTCAGCAAAACCTGTTATCTGCTTAATCGGATTTTATGCCAGGCCGCAATTTATTTTTGAAATTTTCTTCCTTGTTGGATAATGGCAACTCTGAAAAAGCTCTATTGATTTCTTGATTGCAAGTTTATCGGGGCTGAGTCAGCCCAGCCCTCCGCCAACTGGAGTCTCCATTCAGATCTTTATCTTGTCAATTCCTAGCTTGAAAGACCAAGTTTAGTTAAGGCCGTGGGGATGGGTCCTGAGGGCTGCATTCATATCCATAATGAAACAAAATCAGAAACTGCTTTAGGTCTTAACAACCACTGTATTCACCGTGCTGAATTATACACAGAGGAGGGAGGGAGCAAACCGGGGTGAAGTTGGTACTTCGTACACGTTTTGTAGGCCTAACGACAGCCATATAACTTGGGGCAGGGAAAAGCAGACAGAAAATGGAAACTTTGCCCTGACGGGGACACTGTGTACCTAAGTGCTCCGGGTCTGTTCTTCATCCCCAAGAGGGAGAAATATCTTCTACCTTCCTTATGACCTCACAGACTTATCAGTAAAATACCCAGTCCTCAGTAGAAAAATACTTGAGGATAGATGGTCATTACCTACACGCTCCCCAGACTGAGCTTGCAACGCCAAAGGGGCTCCTAACATCTTGCTGCTTCCAAGAACCTTTCCTTCATTTTGCATTTCATTATTCATTCAGAAAACATTCACTGGGCAGATACAAAATGTATAAATTATTTCCACCCACACTTACCCTCTCTTCTCAGACAACCCGGCCACACCTCCTCGGAGCCGCTCCCTCGCCCTGGCGCGCCTGCTTGGCTTCAGCGGCTGCTGCGGGGAACCGGCCCCACCTTGCCTTAACTGGCCGCCCCGTGCACCTCCTGCTTTCTGTCTGGGGCTTGAGAGCCGTTCTGGTGCGAGCACAAAACTGGAGATGAGATGGACCTAATACCGCTGGGGGCAACCCTTGACCAGTGGAGGACAGGAGCTGCTGGATAAATCCTTCCATCTCCTGTTTTCAGGAGGACATTTCTGGGGCGCATTCTACACAGGCCTCGGAGGATCTCTGCTGAGTATGAGCCTCACTCTCCCATGTCAGCTCAGTAACACACCTTTGGACTGAGTTTCTCTCCTTCTCTATTTCACTCTTCCAAGTCCTCCTCCTGTTCGCTGGCATCTCTCCCCGACCAAACTACCAGAACACAAGCCATTCTCTCGAACGCCGTTTTCAGGCGAGAACCTGAGCTAAGTCCGCCTTGTTGCAAATAAATAGTCCCAATCGCTAGCGCAGCGGGTCACGTGATCCCACCTCTGCTTCCGGCTCCATTTGATTGGCTCAGGAGTGACCACCTGACAGGAGTTAAAGCCAATCAAGTTTTCTCTTCCCTGGGGGCTTCAAAATGCAGATGCTATTTAAGCTCTGCCTAATGTTCAAAGCGGAAATCTTGGGGCACCTGGGTGGTTCGGTTAGTTAAGCGTTTGCCTTCGGGCTCAGATCTTGATCCTGGGACCTTAAGATCCAGTCCTGCATCAGGCTCCCTGCTCTGCAGGCACCTTCAGGGGCCTGCTTCACCCTCTCCCTCTGCCCACTATTTCCCCTGCTTGTGTTCTCTATCAAATAAATAAATAAAATCTAAAACAAAAAAAAAAAAGTGGAAAGCTTTATAAAACCCGGTCTGGGGACATCCATATGTCCATGAAAAAGAGAAAGCCAGTTTGCAATGAAAAATAAAGACACATCATGCCTCCTTGGGGAGACACAGAGAGAAACTGCTAGTTCCTGGTCCCTTTCTTTTTCAGGGTTCAAGTTTCTTGCTGGCCCAACTTTCTTTCCCACCCTGGGTTCTCTGGGACAATTTATCCTTCCAGTAAATTCATTTTTCTGCTTATATTAGCTTGAGTGAGATTCTATTATGTGCAAACGGTCTCTAAATCAGAACATTGTCTTAACACAGCCAGGGACTGTGTTAAGCTCTAAACTACAATGAACAGGACACAGCCCTTGCCTTCAAAGAGCTTAGCATCCAGCTGATTAATAAAAAAGACAGAGAGTAGTTCACAGCATTTCCTATGCTGTCAGAGAGCTAATCCTTTTCATCAGAGGCCTTGTGTAGTACCCCCAAATAATTAATTTATTCATAATAATTGCAACATTTCCTAATCTTTGCCATGTGCAAGACACTGTGCCTTATACATGTCAGATCTTTTCACTTTTTACTGAAATGGCTCATTTCTTTAATGTCAGGGATACAAAAGTAAATAAGATCATTTCAAGTTGTGATAAGTGCTGTGAAGGAAATCAATCAGGTGATGTGACAAAGAGCTGATAGCCAGGGTGGAGAGAGTGGATGAAAACTATTTTAGATGGAGAGAGGAGAGTGTCAGAGAGAGCCCCTCTGAAGAACCAACATTTTCATGGAGGCTTACAGAATGAGAAGCAAGTAGCTGTGCAAAAACTGAAGGAAAAAACTTTCTAGGCAAAGGGAAAGGAAAGTGCAAAGGCCCTGAGGTAAGAATGAAATGAAAGACCAAATGAATGACTAGACTCCAAATAGGACAAATGTCCCTGACCCTTGAATCACATTTGTCATTTCCAGATCTCTAGCTGCACAGGGAGGTTTTTAAAAATATGCATGTTTAAGTTACTCCCCCAGAGATTTAGATTTGATCAGTCTGGGGTAGAACCCAATCATGTGTTTGCTTTTAAGCTCACCAGCAATTCTAATGCATAGGAAGGATGCAGAACAACTTGCCCAGATGTACGTTGGTGCAGTACAATTTACATAAAAAGGAAGCAAGTGTGACGGGGAAATGTGATGATTGGGTATCTCCCAAATCTTGGATCAATTCCTTGGTCCTATGGCCGTAGTCCATATCCAGACAATAACCTCCCCAAATGTGGGTTTTTGGAGACTGCATGAAAGGATGTAGATACAACCCAACCAGGAAGTGCTTCACCATGAGAAACTTTGTCCGTGTTGCCAGACCTTCCCCCAGGCTGGGTGAGGCTCCCACCTCTCTGCTTCTCACCCCTCTGCCATGCTTACCCCTAGAAAGCACTTATCACATGGTGTAATATATGCCTCTATATTTGCTCATCCAATAGAATTCCATGAAGGCAGGAATTGTGTCTTCTTGCCCATGGCATCTTATGTACCTCTCAGGTCCCAGTTTAGATGCCACTTCCTCCAGGAAGCCACCCTTGACTTCACCCTGAGACAGTTCAGAAGCCTCCATTTACCATACCATTTATTGTCCTAACTTTAACCGTATTTCTGTATGTCTCCCTCAGTCATCTGAGAACTCTTTGAGTCTGCTACCATACTCATTGATTCATTCCACAAATATCTATTGATCACCTTCTATGTGACACATACTGCTCTAGACACTGGGGATACAGCAGTGAAGATAAATGGACCTGCTCTGTTGGAGCTTATGTCACCCTGGTGGGAGGACAGACAATAAGCTTGTAAAGTACACATTCTGTCAGACAGTGATAAGTGCTCTTGGCATGATGAGAAGACATGGGATGATTTTAAATAGAGGAGGAAAATGACCTCACTTTCCTTTGAAGCATCACAGTAGACTCAACGTTAAGAAGAGTGCAAAGAAGTAAGGACAGGGGCCAGAGGGCACGTTATGCCGCTGCCTCAATCACCCAGGTGAGAGCTGACAGTGGTTCAGTAGAGTGATGGTGAGAAGTGGGCTGGTTCTGGATCTGCTTTCAATTTTTTGATTGAGGTGGGATTGGCATACAATCAACCGTATGTACTTGAAAATACAATTTGATAAGCTTAGGAGTCTGTATATTCTTGTGAAACTATCACCACAATCAAGGTAACAAGCACACCCAGCCCCAAAAGGTCCCCTCATGCCCCTTGGCAACCTCTCCTGCCTCCTCCCATCCCGAGGCAACCACCGATGTGCTTTCCAGCACTCTAGATTACTATGAATTTTCTGGAATTGTATATAAATGGCATCATATGGTACTAGTCTACATTTGGCTTCTTTCACTTGGTCTAATTGTTCTGACATCCATTCATGTTGCAGAGACCACCTGCTTGTTCCTTTCTCTTCTTGAATAGCATTCCACTGTACGGACGTACCACAGTCTGTTTATCCATTTACCTGTTGATGGACGTTTGGATTATTTTCCAGATTCTGGATATATTTTGCAGGTAGAGCTGAAACAATTCGCTGGTGGAGAGGCTGTGGCATACTTCAGAAAGAGCAGAACCCCAGGGAACTTCCAGCTTCTCCGCTTGAACCGAGAAGGTGGAGTTGCCAGTTGCGAGGTGGGAAACCCTACAGGGCTAGGGAGGTGGAGCACCTCTAACACACCTGCCACATAGTAGGAGCTTAATAAATGTTCGCTGAAGAAAGGAGGGGGACAGGGAGAACAAAAGAAAGAAGTGTCAACCCAGTTTGGGGTGCTGGTAATACGAATCCTAAGCTTCAAGTCAAGCTACACATATTCCCTTCTTTTTCACATCCTCCATCTCTCTACTGGAGCCGTGCCAGTCATAACCATAAAGAGAGTCCTTGGGCACAAAGGAGGTAGAAGGCAGATTCAATTAGAGCAGGATCCCTTGTTCTCCAATGGCCTGGGGTCCAGGAAGCATTGTTTTTCTCCCCAGCATGGGGCTGAATGCACGACCATCCTCTCTGGTTTGTGAACAATAAACTACCAAATTACTCTCTGCTTGGCAGATCCACTTGAGACCTGGGGGCACTAAGAAGTCCCTTCCCTCTCCCCCACTTAACCTGAACTCCAACTTGGAATGTGTCTAACTGACACTTCACCAGAGCCCTCGTGTGAACTGTTATTAAAATCCACACATACCATTTTTTTTAAATGGCAAAGGATATAAAAAAGCAATTCACAAGAGAATAAATACAAATAGAAAAAAAAAAAAAAAAAAAAGTCCCAAAAACCCATAAAGGAGGTGGGATGCCCAGTGTCACTATACTCAAAGAAATGGAAATTCCTACAATCTCGAGAAAAAATCTTTTCCCTATCCAATTGGCATGACTAAAACAAATGCAAATAAGCTAGCATTGGCAAGAGTGTGAGGACACAGACAGGAATGTACTTTGCTTGTAGAAGTGCAAATTGGTACAACCATTCGGGAGGAAGCTTAAAAAGGGAGCCATAGTCTCTGATCCAAAAATTCTACATTTAGGAATTTGTGCTGGGCAAATTGTTATGGACGTCTGTAAAGACACTTATCATATCATTATCTATAACAGGAAATGTCAGTAACAACCTTAACATGTAAAGAAATCATGACAATGCCCATCAACAGAAGAACAGAAAATGCACTCTGTATATTCATACAATAAATTATGAAGCTCTGAAAATGAACACACTTGTACTACATGCAATAACATGGACGAATGTTTCAAACGTAACAGTACATGAAAGAAGAAAAGAATACATAGAGGATGAGTCTATCACATAAAGCTCAGAAACAGGCAAACTTAAACTATATTGTTTAGGGATGCAAACACAAATGTTAGACTCTAAGGAAAAACAATAAAGTGGTGTCAATAAAAGACAACATAGTAGTTAATGCGAGGGAGGAGGGAGGTACATATAGGGAGCTCCTGGAGTTCCGCAAGGTTTTATTTCTTGCCCTGAGTGGCAACTATGTGGGTGTTTAAGTTGCTGTCATTCTTTATGTTGTATTTTCCCACACCGGTCCTTTCACTGCTAACTGAGATGAGGAAGTGAGATTCTTTCCTTCAAAGTTTATGATGGAACCACACAGGGCAAAGTTTGACCATTTGTATCTAAAGATTCCAACAAGCTTAGCATGAATAATTTGTCTTTAAGATTTCTCCTCTTAGACCTTTAGAAGATCTAATTTGGCCCTACTTTGATAGGACCGTCCTGGAAGATAATAGGACCACCCCATGTCTGAATTTGCTGAAATGAGGCATTAGAGGCAGAGAGATAGAGAGAAAAGGAGGAGGAGGAAGGGGAGGAAGGGAAGGGGAGAGAGGGGAATGGAGGGACAGAAAGACAGGATGGCATAGCTGAGAGAGCTTGCTATAGTTCTGCTCTTTAATTATTTAAAAAAAAATGTGGCTGAGTTGGGGGCAGTAGTGGAGGAGAGAAAGCAAATGGCAGATAATCAGGGGGTCAGAGATCCAACCATAAAACACAGAGCTCTGCTAAGTGCTAAACACTGTGCCGGACACTGGGGGAGAATAAGAATTGGCCTTGGAAACTGATCATGCAAAGGAAGGAGGCAAGACCGCAGTGAACTCAGTCCACTTTGGTGGGGGGAGGGGATGAAAGTTTGAGGCCATACAAGAAAAAGGAAATTAGTGTCTGTATTTCTTCTCTGAACCACTATTTCTATGGCAGCCCAATTCAGCAGGTGTTAGGAACCACCTGGTACCCAGAATGAAAGAACTGCTTCCTTCTTCCTGCTTAAGCACCTAAATCCAAGCGCACATCGGTGCATCTACAGCCTTCTGCTAGGAGCTAACCAGGCTGCCCATCCACAGGAACAACTGGGTCTCTCTTATCAAGAGCATGTGGTAGCTCAAGCCCTCTTTTTTTTTTTTTTTTAAGATTTTATTTATTTATTTGACAGAGAGAGACACAGTGAGAGAGGGAACACAAGCAGGGGGAGTGGGAGAGGGAGGAGCAGGCTTCCCGCTGAGCAGGAAGCCTGACGTGGGGCTCCATCCCAGAACCCCGTGATCATGACCTGAGCCAAAGGCAGATGCTTAACGACTGAGCCACGGGCGCCCCTCAAGCCCTCTTCATGTTAAAGATATTCTGCATCTAATTCAGGAGCTAAAGTGTTCGTTTGTGATTATCATCAGTTAAAACAACAGCAGCAGCCCCAACAAGGAGGATGATCATGAAATTTATTAAGGACTTAGAGTGTCAGATACTTAACTTGAATTACTTCGTTTCCTCACATAACAAATAGGTAGGGTTTTAAAATATTATTAACATACCCATTGTACTAATGAGCAAACGGAGGAAGGGAGAAGTGAAGCTACTTAATCAAGGTCAGCCAGCTGGTGGGTGGAAAGGTTTGCGTGGGATCCAGGTCCTCCCGATTCAAGCACGGAGTGAAGAGGTGCCGTATGAATACAGTCATGGTACAGGTCCATCCTCTGTGAGGGAAACTTAGCCATTTTGCCTTGCTCTCTTGATTCAAGAACCGCTGCTTTGTGAATGAGGGGATCTCCAGGCCAAAGGGGTAAGAGAGCAGGGCGGAATTAGAGGGCTGTTGAATTACGTTGCTGACTTATTCTCCGACAACGATTGTGGGGCTTAGGGGGATGGCCTAACATCTTGAATCCCAGAGAGAGGGGACTGCATTCCTGGTGTAATTGTCATTTATAGAGTAATCTCCACCCTCTCCTTCCCCTTGGCCAGGGTCCTGCACACTGAAATTGCTGGGGGTAGGGGGAGTGGAAGGAAATTCTTGGGCTCCGTCAAGTTGCTGGAAAAGGGACTGGATTAAGTGTAGCAATTAAGAAGGGATAAGAGATACAGAAGATTCCATACCATGGGATATTTCCTTCAACCCTGTGTCAGAGTGATGGGACTGATGCTGTCTCCCATCAAATCACCTTCCCTGCATGCTTTGGAGTCAGGCTACAACACTGTGGCTCATTCTGATGCTTCTGGAGTTTACCATCAGTGAGGTAGGCCATGGAGAGGAAAAGAGGACTGAGCAAAAAGATCAAGAGGATAAGCAGACTTAGGAGCGAAAAGGGTAAAGTCATAAAAGGATTTCAAGAGTGGTTCCAGTAAACAGCAACAACAACATTTGTGAGCACCTACTAGATGTCAGCCTCAGTGTTTAATCCTTTACCTTTATTATCTCATTAAAATCTCACAAGGAACCCAAGAAGTAGGTAAAATTATTCACTCCATTTTGCAGATGAAGGTTTAGCATGGTAAGGTGACATTCCATTGTACACAACCGGTAACTCGTGGATTTGGAATCCCTGATGCATCTGTTCCCAACAGTCCCTGTTCTTAGCATTACAAGAAACAGCTTCTCAACCCAGAACACTTTGTTCTGAGATGAATATTTAGATCATAGGCAAAACTTTAGAAACAAAATAGATGAGGAGAGCATAGAAAGAGAAGAGAAATAGTCAGAGTACATTACAAATCATGAAATATGAAGCAAATATCAAACGAATATGAACCTGTGTTCCTATGGTGTGTGTGCACACATGCATCACCAGGTTTCAATGTAAAATGGTCAAAAAAGTTTTGAGAAACATTGCTTTAAGGTCTCTGGTGTCCTCATTCGTTCTTTCAACAAAAACAAAGTTCCAAATAGGTATGAGTTGCTGTCCAAGGTATAGAACTGTAACTATGAACACAGGAACTTTCCCCAAGGAATCCAGGTCCAACAGAGCCATGTGCAAAGAGCTATGGGTGCGGGAAGCTCTGGAGGCTGAAGGGAAATCATATGGAGGAGAATTCTTGAGGAAAGCTTTGCAGAGAAGGGTCCCCATGAACTGAGTTCTGAAGTTGTAAAAGCACATGGGTAATGAGGGTCCAGGCAGAAAAAGAACTTCTTTATCATCCATCTGAAAAGGGGGAACATTGAGATGGGCTAGGAATCCATCCCCATGCTTGCTTCATGATAATAACATTGGATATTTATGGAGGACCTACTATGCGCCAACATAACTGACCCCACTTTACAATCCCAGCAAACATACAAGGCGGGTCCAGGATTATCAGCTTCAATATACAGAAGAGGAAACTGAGCCTAGAGAATCATTTCTCAAGGTAGCAGGGTGGAAAAAGGTAGGACCAGGATTAATACCTAAGCAGGAAACTTCAGTGTGCATGCTCCTAATCACTACCATATCCTCCCTCTCTAACAAAATCATTGCAGAGTTTGGGGAGAGGAAAGGAAAAGCAAGAGCGAGGAATAGGGTAGAAGTCAGGAGACCTTGAGATCATCACCCTGTAGACATAACCCCAACACGCCTGTGAGGTAGGTATGATTATCACTCCATTTTATGGATAGGGACAGTGAGGCTCAGAGCGGTGAGGTCATGTTCTTCTCGACAACCACACCCTCCAGTTCTGGGTCCCCACTGCCCAGGCTCCTGCATCCCCCCTGCTCCAGAAGCCAGAAAATCCCCTTCCTCTCAGGCTCTTGTGGGGAAGGCTTCACCACTGGCCTGTCTGATGAGGTGTTTCATCTCTGCCTGGGAAATGTGGGAGCCATGCACCAGTAGTCCCGAGCCCCAGAGGAGGAGAGGCCACTAATTAGATGAGTCTGTTCTGGTATCTGCTCAGACTCGAGCAGACAGATGGGGATGAGACAGGAATCCCAAATCACTCTGTTTCAGGGCCTCTGAGTGTGGTGCCCAAGTAAGATGACATTTCTGAAAAATGGCTATGGGACCTGGGTCTGAAAAGAGAATAAGGAAGGGCTGCAGGAGGGAAGAAAAGCTGGGCTGTGGGCAGAGTTGATCCTTTCTCCTTTTCAAGGCAAAAAAAACTGAGATGAGCATTCGCTGACCTGGTTTTAAGTCCTGGGAAGGATTGGCATGAAGAGCTAGCTTTGTAAAGTGGGAAAAGCCCAGAGTAGAGGCACAGAAGACAGGGTATGAACTCTTAGTTCCCCTTTCAGCAGCTATAGGTATCCTCCTCTGTAAAATGGGTATAAAATTGGCCACACCTACCATGGATATAGTACTCACTATGAGCCAGGTCTTGGTCTAAAGAAAGTACCACTTTTAATAATTAACTAGTTTCATCCTCAAAACGATCTCAGGAGATAGACGTGTCCACCATCATTCTCATTTTACTAAGTACATATTATACCTCTGTGCTCTCAGTTAGTCCTTCTGGGATTGGGCTCATCAGCCCCACTGTAAAGATGGGGGAGCAGTAGGGCTTGGGGCTCTGCAGTCACGCGCCCACGGCCCCACAGGGGCTAGGATTCCACCCCGGGGCAGGCTGACTCCCAAGCCCACATACATAGCCACCACTCTCATGGTCCCCGTCTGTAGAACTAGAAACATCACCTGGGAGAGTGCTAAACACTTGGATTTCCAATTCCATTCTGAGAGCTGGTCTTGAGTAGATCCCAGGAGTGTGTACGCTTGAAATACACCCCAGTGATTCTAGTTATCAGTCACTAGCCAAAAACGACACGTTAGAATTACATGACATAAGGAAGGAAAGCGTTAGTAAACTTCAAAGTGCTGTGAAAATGCTATAAAGGACGATCTTAAGAGTAACCTATTTCATTATCATTAATAGTAACCAAACCATCGTAAATGTTGAAGCATCAGCAAATGTGTGCTAGGTTCTACAGGGCATGATAGTGGAGAAACAGAAGACACAGTGACTGAGCTCCAGAAGCTGGCACTGCAAGAGCCGAGATCAAGGGTGGGTTTGGGTTCTTTGTTTTTTTTCCCAGAAGTGAATTACAAAAAGGACATGTCGAGAAAGAACAAGATAATTCACGCTACTGTCAGCATAGCAAGCCAGTGGGGTTTCAGTTATCCACGTACGTGGAGCCGAAGGATGCTAACATGTGTCAGAGAGTGGACAGAGGGGTTGAGAATATTCTAACCAGTGGGGAGGAGGGGCCACGTTAGACTCGGAGCTTAGCATCTGGGCACAGAGGCGGGGAATTCTGTCAGATGTGTGGATGGAGCTGGCAAAAGAACAGTTACGGATCTACTGGTTGTCTGACAGTGTGTGGAAATCACCCAACTGTCATCAAGATAGAAAAGAAAAACAAACACTACAAGCCGTTTAAGTATTAACTCGAATCGAACTGCGTCTCCTTGGCTCGTGTTCTGCTTGAATTGATGGAAGCCACAACTCGGCATTCTTAGGAACAATACATTTCTCTCCGTTCTTCCACATTCAACGTATAATACATTTGTCCACGTCTCTTTCAGTCCACTGTGATTCACTGGAAACCAAATTAAAACAAAAGATTCTGGGCACCCTGTCTGTTGAATCCTGGCAAACTGTTTCCCAATTTCCTAGTGGGTTTCCCAGGATCCAACCACACATCTTGAACCTAAGGACCAAAGGAAGGTGGGGGAAACCTGTATTTTTAATATGATTCCCCAGCAGACTCAGGGGACTTCAGAAAACGAATTCATTCATCCAACAATTAGTTACTGAGCACCTACTACGTACCAGTGTCAGCCCTAGAGACACAGTAATGAAGAAAATCACAGAGGGTCCCCAACTACATGGAATCTAGAATCAAATGGGCTCCATGGAAGTGACATATACAGTCTGAGAAAAGCACGTCAATTACATGTGTTGTATAAAAAGGAACAGAGAACTATGACGGACAGTCATCAAGGGGAAGTAGGTGGCCATTTTCATGGGGGACCTAAAAGATTAAGTGTAAACCAAGAAGAGAGTGAGGTAAGGCTGAGAATTCAGGTGAGGGGGAGGAGAGAATCCAAGGCGGGCCAAGAGGTTTCCAAGGAATAGAACAAAGACCAGTGGGGTTGCGGCACTTTGATTCAGGTAAAGAGTGTCACAAGGGGTGCCTGGGTAGCTCAGTGGGTTAAGCTTCTGCCTTCGGCTCAGGTCATGATCTCAGGGTCCTGGGATCGAGCCCCGCATCAGGCTTTCTGCTCAGCAGGAAGCCTGCTTCTTCCCCCTCTCTCTCTGCCTGCCTCTCTGCCTACTTGTGATCTCTCTGTCTCTGTCAAATAAATAAATAAAATCTTAAAAAAAAAAAAAAAAGTGTCACAAAATCAGGCTGAGGTGGAAACAAGGGCCAGGTTAGCATATGTTAGGAGATGAGAGTCTATCTTAAGAGGCAGAAAGAAGCTGCTGGAGGGTTTTAAGCGGCAAGTCACGTGCTCTGAATTTACAACCTTTCAAAAACGTCATGGGGCTTCCTGCCAGTCTTGCACATTCATGTAATGCCCATGGATGACACTCCACTCTGCAAAAAACGAAGAGTGGATTCCCTTCTAGAATCACCAGAGGAAAATCAGCTAGGGATTGGGCTCTCTAGCTCCAGCCTCCTCCCCCGCCCCTCTCCCAAAGAGAGGGTGAACACAAGTCCCTCTTAAAACGGAGTGTGGGGTCATGGGACAGGAAGAAAAAACCTATCAACATGGGCCCTGCCTCCCCTCCTACCACCTATTCAATTCCACACTGGCTGTGGAAATCAATCTCTGCTGTGTTCTCCAGAGAGCAACGTTGTCAAGAGCCTATTGCACAATAAAGTCTGACGAGTCTGTGGAGGCCCCTGAGGGAATGGCCACGCTGGGGCAGCAGTGGCCAGGCCACCCCCCAGGAATGTGGGTGATAAGTATTTAGGATGCTGCAGTGGATGTCCTGCTGTGTCTGCCCAGCTCCCGGGCCTCCTTCTAGTCCGGGTGGGGCTGACTCCACGCTTGGCTCTGAGACTGGGGATGGCTGAAGACTGGCCAACTGCATGGTCACATCCCCCTGGTGTTATTGATTGACTAAATGATGGAGCTATGGCTCAATCAAGACCAAGCGGGCTCTATTCTTTGACTTCTTGGGAAATACAGGTAAGAGAGAGTATCCCTCCCCCCTTTTTTTTAATGGATTTACTGAAAGGTTGGGATGTAAGCCTGCTGGTGGCCTTCTTGTCATCACAAGGGGGCACCTGCCTGAGAATGAAGGCCACACGGAGGAAGTAAGAGCTGAGATGGGGAAGAGGGAAGAGACAAAGAGAGAGATTCTAGAGGATGTCTTTTGAATCTGTGGATCTACTCAAACAACTGGTGTTTCAGATATATGAATAAATAAATATCTTTTTTTTTTTTTTTTTTTTGCCTAATGCTCTTTGAATTGGGTTTCTGTGTTCTGGCACTTGGAGTCCCAACTCTTACAGGTGCCTCCTGCCTCTGACTCCAATTCCCCCTGCACAGGCTCAGTAAGCTTTGCAAGTGAACAAGTTGGAAGTGGATCATGCCAAGGGATGTCTACACCAGCTGTCCTCCTTTAGACACGAGCGACAGGAGAGTTAGAATCCTCATGAATGGGAAAAGGAATAAGAGTACAGCATGGTGCCATTGGCACAGGCATGATTTGAACAAAACTCCTGGAAAGATTTTTCCAGCTAGAGGATTCTGTTTAAAGAGAGTATCCTTCCTGCCAATAGCCTTCCCATGATCATTCTCTTCACTGGAGCAGACAGCTCTTTCTCAATTTGGCCGTCTGTTCTGGATCCCAGCTAATCTCCCCCCACCCCACAAAAAAAAAAAAAAAAAAAAAAAAGGGAAGGGAAGAGAAGGGAAGGGAAGGGTGGAAGAGAGAGAAGGAGGAAGATGGAAGGAAAAAAGGGGGAGAGGGGAAGAAAGGGGGAGAGAGAGAGAAGTCTCCCAAACCAGCAGGGTTTCTCAAACCAAACCTCTAACCGTCCTGACTACAAACTAACAAGCATTTGAAAAATAGTGATGCCCAGATTCTACCTCCAGAAATTCTGATTTAATTCATCTTGGGTGGGAGGAATCATCGGTATTCTCTGAGAACCACTGAGTAGTACTGGAGTCTTCCCAAGAAAAGTGTGGTCCCTAGACCTGCAGCATCAGCACTACCTGGGAGCTTGCTAGAAATGCATGATCTCAGGCCCAGTCCAGACCTGCTGAATTTGAATGTGCATTTTCACACGATCCCTAGATGATTTGTGTGCACATTCAGATTCAAGAAGTACTAAGATACGGGGACTCCCCTGGAGCCAGCTTCCGTTCCGGGCAGTAGAGCCCTGCACCCTGCGGCACTCACTGTTATGGAGGAGTGGTCTGCCTTGGGGAAGGGCAGGTGTGGCTCCAGAAACAGAGAAGACCACTGGTGTGGCCCACATCAAGCACAGGCTGACTTTGGCCAGGGAGACACAAGGAGCCAGTGTCCCGACTGCCTCTCTATCACCCCTGCTCTCCCAGCATACCTGGCTATGCTGTGTGGTGGGCACTGAAATCACTCAGGGCTACAACTCCTGAGCAGCGTCATATAATTACACCGAGGAAATCATTTTTACGTTTCATTAGTGCTCCTTAATAGGGACGATCTGCTCCCAGGTGTGACTGCCTCCGTGACAGGCCGGACTGCGTGTGTACCCCTTCTACCAGCCAATGTTAGAGTGCATGAGAATCATCCAGGAGATTCTGATTCAGGACATCTGGGGAGTGGGCGGGGGTCTGCCCCTCTAACCGAGATGCTGCTGGGTCCACACAGGCATGTCCAGAAGGCCCGCCAGGAAACATTCCTGCGCCCAGAACCTCCTCTGGTGTGGTCTCATTTAATCCCAACAACGCTGTAGAGTGGAATTATTTAAAAATTCTTTCCACTTTCCATCTGACTTGAACCTCAGTCAGCTGAATGCCCAGACCTGGCTGCATGCCAGAATCACCTGGGCAACTTCTCACCATACTCCCTGGAAGATTTCGATTCTGAGACGGGTTCAGGAATATGTATTCTTAAGAGGGCCTCAAGCAATTGCCATGCAACTAGTCTGCGGACTGACTTGCTTTGGGAAATTACAGATGAAGACGTCACTGCCTGTCTAGAGCCGATCAGAGAATTCTTGTGCTTCCCACTTCCCCCACAGAGTAACAGCTTCTTATTTTCTTAATGTCCTTGACACCAAGCCCAATACCTGCCAAAAAGCAAGGGCTTAATAAGAGTTATTGACTCACTAACTGAATTGAGAAATGGATGGTGGATGGATAGATGCACGCATGCATACATTTAGGAATGAAGAAGAGAAGGAGGGAGGAGTCACACCGAGGCTTCTAGAACTTGGCATTGAGTCTCCTTTCTTCTCCTGCTCTCCTTCCTGACCTGCCTTCCTTTCTGCCTTGTTCCCTGGGGTCTTAGAACCTCTTTTGAAGGTTCTGTGCTCCCTGCCTCCCTTTCTTCAAAGGTAAATTTAGGACCACTTTCTCATCAAGACCCACCCTGCCACCACTGGTACCACCATGAATTAAATGAAGGTGGTCCTCCTATTCCCACCATTCCCCTAGCCCCAGGGGAACTCAAGAGACCCTTCTCTTGGCCCCTCACCAAACAGCCATTTTCCCATCCAGTCCCCTCGCTTTCACACACCGATGCATGGGTGAGTCTGAAATGTCTATCTTCCATTTCAACTCATCCCCTGACCTCCGGGCTGGCATATACACCTGCATGCTTCAGAACACCACTTGGGCCTGTAACGGGGATCTTCAATCTAATATATCTCAAACCAAACCTCTAACCGTCCTCCACTGACCCGCCATGGTCCTCCCTACCTAAGCTGTGGTACCACCATTTGCCTGGTTGCTCGGGCATCCCTGACCACATCCCTCTGTTATTCCCAGAGCCGATTCTATAGCAAGTCCTGACCCCTTCTTACAGTCCCTTTACTACTGCCACAGTCCCAGCCACCACCGCTCCTCTCCTGGATAATTACAACGACCTCCAAAACGATCTTCTGACTTTCCTTCTTGCCCCCCCACCATAGTCGGTCTCTGTATAGAGGCCAAAGGGACACCTGAAAAATACACATTAGCTTACATCACTTGTCTGCTGAAGACCTCGCAAAGCTCACCACCCACCGTCCAGACACCCTCTGCCCCCGTGGCCTTTAAAGGTCTGCACGATTTTGTCCCCAGCTACCTCTTCGACTGTATTTCATCGTATTCTCCCTGCTTACAATGCTCTCAAGTGCTTCTGTCTCCAACACTAAGTTCCTTCCTACCTCCTGCCTTTGAACTTGCTGCTGGTCCATTTTTCACTCAGACATTCACATTGTTCACTCCCTACTTCAGGTCTTTGCTCAAATGTCACACCTTCGGAGGGTATTTAAAATACTATCCCATGACTCCTACTCTCTGTACTGACCCAGCCTTGTCCTTCACACCCCCTTCACTGTCTCATCATATTATAGACACACACACACACACACACACACACACACACACACACACTTGCTCCCACATGTATTTGTTGATTATCTGTCCCTGAGCTTCAAGAGACCTTTTCCATCCTGATACCAGCTGTATCTCTCATGCTGTGGTCAGTGCCCAGAACATAGTAGGCACTCAATCTAGTTTTTGAGCAAAGAGGTGAATTGTCTGCCCCTACCTCGCTCAGCAGTATCATAATCGGGATTATAAGAACCCTGCTTTATTCATGATCATACAGCCCATCATCCTGGAATCTTGCTTTTCAACAAATAAGCTCAATAAGTGCTTAATTATCAGATAGCTTGTTAAACAAATAATGATACATTCATGTAACAGAATTTTACATATTCTCATCCCATTTTTGTTAAAAATCCATAATGCTAATGGAAAAGAAGAAGAATACACCTGAAATTGAAAATGAGATCATCTTTGCCTTGTGGGATTATGGCTAGAGTTTAGCTTCCTTTCTGGCTCTTTTCCATTTTCTAATTTTCCCACAATGAAAATTTATCATTGTACAGTCAAAATCTAATTTTTTAAATGTAGGGCGCCTGGGTGGCTCAGTCAGCTGAGCGGCTGGCTCAGGTGGTGATCTCAGGGTCGTGAGATCAAGCCCCACGTCAGGTTCCACACTCAGCGTGGAGTCTGCTTCAGATTCTCTCTCCCTCTCCCTCTGCCCCTCCCCCTCATGCTCTCTCTCTCTAATAAGTAAATCTTTAAAAAAAATTTTTTTAATGTACTCCTATTCAGAAGTAAAGCAACTTTTCATCTAAGACTCTGAGAGTCATTATGTTGAGCCCTGAATTCTCACCCTCTGCTCCTTAGTTGCCTAGCCAAGTCAAAATCTCACAGGCTTGGTTTATTCTTCTGAAAAATGGGGGCATCAACTGTTGTGCTTGATACAGAAGTGTGATGAGGCACAAGAGACAATGTCTACACACAAATATCTGGCATACAGTGGAACATTCTGAGGGATTATTACTAGTGGCTCTTTTCTAGGGCATTGGTGAGCATTACAGAGTTTGCTCCCTTCTTGGCAAAGACATTGGCATATCCTTGTTTCATTCCAAAGGGGTGATTCATGGTGGAAATGTTAGGCACTGCAGGGAGACAAAGGGAGAAACCAGTTCCTCATCAGGCAGCCCTTCTGGCCCCCCTAGATTACCAGTACAGCTAAGTGGCCGTCCACCGCTAATGCGCGCGACCTGAGTTTCCTGGCTTTCTCCTAAACTGACCCCTCCAAGGAGGAGGGCTAGAGCAGGACCTCAAAGTGGGAGACAGAACCAAATAAAACCCTCTTCCTTTTCCTGTTCCCTTCAGGTCAGATCCAGGTTCCCAAGTGCACCCCATAACCTGCCCAAACACCCCCAATACATGCACATATGCACATGACTAAACAGCCTTCATTTAAGTTCTGATCATTTTCCCTTTAAAAATAAAAATGAGTCTGACAGTCTGTGATATTTCACCCAAACTGAGCTGAGTGCTGCAGACCAAGGATGATGGCAGATACCAAGCACTGACTCATTACCCTTGCCTAGTGTCTCCTACCACAATCTCTGAAAAGAAGGCTCATTGGGCAGCCACCGAATGAAACCTCCATTAGGCTCCTTCCCCCTACAGGGGCCTCAGTTTCCCCATCTGTAAAATTAGGAGGATAGACTAGAATAGAGAAGCAGAGAGGTATGTATCTCACATATATCCCATTCTCAGAAACCCCAAAGAAATAAGCCCAGACCTTTATCCCATATATAGCAACAGACTCCACTTCCTTCTTGGTCCAGGGATGTTTGGGGCCGGGGGGCAGAGGGGGGACTTCCATTTCTGTGTTTCTGGCTTCTTTATTTTGCTGAGTTGGTTCAGTTCATGGATCATCTGTTCAGCATTCCCTGTGTTCTCTTCTTTTTTCATATTACATCATCTCATCCTGGACACGTCCCCCCTTCCTCCACTACCCCCAAGTTCTACCAACACAACCCTCAGTACACGAAACAGATATTTATTGTCAGTTTGGGCTGACAAACTGTACACTGCAGTGAAGCAAACTACTTAAAATTGGAAACGAGGTGGGGTGCCTGGGTGACTCAGTCGTTAAGGAGCCAACTCTGATTTCTGCTCAGGTCATGATCTTGGAGTCATGAGGTCGGGCCCCACGGTGGGCTCCATACTCAGCGCAGAGTCTGCTTAGGATTCCCTCTCTCCTCTCTGTGCCTCCCTCTACTCTCACTCTCTCTTAAATCAATCAATCAATCAATCAATCAATCAATAAATAAATATCTCTTAAAAAATTGGAAATGAGGTAACCTGATCTTTGAACTCTTAGGCCGCTCTACCCTCAGGAAGTCTTCATGTTGTCTTCTCTGGCCTTAGGGATTCTGTTACCCGTCATGTGGCTCAGTGTTCCTGCTCAGACAAGTTCCTCACCCCTATCTGGCTCATCTGCAACCTTGAATTCATGTTACTTATGCAGAGCAATTTAGTTCTCTCTTTGTTCTGCTGTTTTCTTACAGCTTATGTTCTTTGGGCCCCATCCTTAATACCTAAAATGGCCTATAAAAATCCATTCTAACACAAAGACAGTTTTCCCTCTAAGAGGAGTTTTGATGCCAACCGTGTATAGCTTTTCTGACCCCTACTCACACACCTGCCATAAGTTCCTAATTCCATGCCTGAAACAGACATCACTAATCAATCTCACCACTATTTGCCACTAATTGGGTCTCTTACCAACAGAGGACTGTAAGCAGACATTCCCAATCAATAACAGCTGTCCCCCTAAGTACAATCTTTGTGCAATTTGCAATCTCTGAGCCCCAGATGACCTCAAAGTTTCCTTTCAGCTTAGATTGTCTAGGGTCTGGTAAGAGTAGAATATTCATGGAATGAAACAGCTGAGGACATCATTGTCACTTGCATGAAACTATGCCAAACAATCTGAACAGGATACACCCCTGCCTTAAATTCCCCCTCCCCCCAGCTCCAGCAGTCTGCTGCAGATCTGATCACTCCTTTGGATTAAAACACCAAAGATCCTGGTTAAGTAAGAACAGCAGAATCTCATTCTCTGCCCAGAATGTTCTCTCCCCTCATCTTTTTCCTTGACTTGACTTCCTCCTAATCAACCCTCTGGGTTTAGCTGAAATGTCACTTTCTCCAAAAAGACATCGCTGAGACCCCCTTCTCCAAAAACTGGTCATGTCCTTGATCCCTCACCATACATTCTTATAGCACCCTATACTTCCCCTCCGTAACTATTGTCATCATTAAATTGTATAATTACTACTCAGTGTTTCTCTTCCCTACTAGGTTCCAGCCCCAGTACCAAGACATGCCTGCACATAGTAGATGCTCAGTAAATATTTGCCACATGATGGACTGATTATTGATATCTACATTCTGGGTTGAATGTGAGATGTGAGGACACACAGGGTATGTATGTATGTATGTATGTATGTATGTACATATTTATTTTTTAAAGATTTTATTTATTTATTTATTTGACAGAGAGAGAGATCACAAGTAGGCAGAGAGGCAGGCAGAGAGAGGGGGGGAGCAGGCTCCCCACCGAGCAGAGAGCCCGATGCAGGACTCTGAGATCATGACCTGAGCCGAAGGTAGAGGCCTTAACCCACTGAGCCACCCAGGTGCCCCTGCACAGGGTATTTAACATGTTTAGCAAAGTGCCTTCCACATAGAAAGCACCCCATAAAGGAGACTAATGTGAACATAACTGATAGAGGGCTCTGTGTCCTCTCCCTGTGTATCATTTCATTTAATCCTTGCAAAAACATAGGCGAAGGCACTGTAATTATCCCCAATTGATAGAGGAGGGAATTGAAGCTCTGAGAAGTGAAGGTGCTTGCCCATCCCCGCAAAGTGGCATGGCTGAGATGGACATCTAGGCAGCTTAGTCTCAAAGCCTCTGCCTGTGGGCTGTTCAAGAGGGATCAGGAAGGGGCATTAGGATTCGGGTGGTGCCTGAAGGCGAGGTTTCCCCCAGAAAGGAAAGGGCAAGTGTCATGGAGCATCTAGGGCTTAAGCCTAAGAGGTCAACCTGAGCTTCAGTCCCTCCCTTCCTGCTTTCTGGCTGGGTGGCATGCACAAATGACTTAACCTCTCTGCATCTTGTTTTTCTCCTCTATAAAATGGGAATAATAATACCTCTGCCTGTAATTACAATAGGATGATGTAACAAGAGCCTATAAATGCAGTACTTGGTACACTGCCTGATACATTACGTGGTGCTCATAAAAAAAGAAGCCAAAATTATTCTTTCCTCCTGATTCTCTCCTGTCCTCACATCTTCTCTTCCCTTCTCCTTTCCTCCCTTCCCCCCTCTCCTCCCCACACTTATATATACCCTTTGATTCTTAGAACATCACTTTTAAGTCAGTAAATAAGCTGCATAGATACCTCTTTACCCACTACCCAGTGGTATATGTGTTTTGGGGAGAACTGGGTTTTTTTTCCCTAATGTCTAAAAACAAAGAGACATTATTGGGTACAATTAATTGTTCAAACTGCCAGAGATTTGAAAGTAGAGGGAATAAACAGATGTTGCTCTGAGCTCTCCGCTCATTAACTCAGAGAAAAGATTCATTTCCTATGCATGATTAACTCCCCATCGTTGGTGATTTACATAGCAGATGATCAAAAGAGAATTCATTATTCTGCAGACAGAGAGTCTGGGTACTAGGCATTCAGCCTCCTTGGAACAGCTCTGTCCCCTAAATTCCTGGGGTGTCTTTGGTTAGTGCCTTGACCCAGGAAGATGCTGTTTGTTATTGGTCCCATTCTCCTGAGGGCTCTCAAAAGAACGATGATCAAAAGCAGCATAGAGTAAGCCCCAAGACCTCCCTCTGTTCTGTGACTAGGGGGAACCCAGAATCCAGCTAGGGGGAACCCAGAATCCAGCTGCCCTTGGTCTCCATTATATCCTGCCATTGCTTAAAGGAGCACCTGTACTTTGGAATACAAAGGCAAGCATTCCAGGACTCATGTTTTCTGTTAGAAAAACTCCCAGGACCAAAACAATGAGTCAACACCATAGAGTTCGAGACCCATAGAGATCTTTGTCAAGTGTTTATTTGTTGAGCACCTACTACGATATTGTAAATCAAGAACATCATAGCCTCTTCTCCCTGCTCTGGATGGGCCATGTCTTTCTGGAAGTCTAAATGAGTACATTCAGTGCTAAGTTAGCAGACAAAACCTCAAGGGGTTCTATATTGCCTTTGCTTTCCAGAAAGCAATTCTACTGCAAGGGCTTTCTTTAACCATCTACAGGAGCCAAAGGATCAGGAACCAAAACTATTCTGAGAGAAAGAGCAGAGTCTCTGCCCTTCATGATGTTCAATCAATTAGCCTTACATCACTCATCATAAGCCAGGCTTTGTTGGGGATATAGTGTTGAATCAGACACATTCCCTGCCCGTGAAAAACTGAGGCTAGAAGTGGTAATGAGGTAGGGATATGAAGAATTAGAAGACAAAGTTTCTAAATACCCCTCTAGTCCAGGGCTTATCTGTGATGAATTCTTTACTAGGACTCAGAAAGAGGAGAAAAATAAATACCATCCTCGTATGAATTTTTTATAGGACAAAATGTATTTCATTGTTAAAATGATTCCTTACGTTGAAATAATGCCCTTCCTTCCTTTTTTCTCTTTTTGTGTCTATAAGTTTTTTTTTTTTTTTTTTTTTATGAAATGACAGTGTTGATAAAACTTGTTTGTTTCAAGATCTTTTTGGCAAAGTCAATAGTTGCCCCTCCCTTTTTAAAATGTTATTGGTTCATGAAATCTCTCAATTGGGCACCCATGGCTATAAATAAAGGCAATACAGATAAAGCTCAATGAGAGCTCAGCGAGGAGGGCAAGATGTCTTCCTACTCGAGTGAAATCGAGAAAGGCTTCAAAGGAGTTGACATTTGGGCTGAGACTTTAAAGATGGTTGGGCTTTGTATACCCAGAGTTTGAGGTAGATTCAAAAGGGCATTCCAAGTGGAGGACACAGCCAGAACAGAGGCACAGGGGTGGGAACAGAATTCCAGAATGAGTCATGCTTTAGAAATAAGCAAAGACCTAGTTTAAACAGAGTACATAGTGAATTCCAACCTGTGAGCCACCACCTCCTAGAGGGCTCTTGAGGTATTGCAAGGAATCTGCCAATTCTGGAGCCCATTTGCCAATGTCTCATCCTTAGCACAACTACTTTTCAAGTCTGTAGATCTTTGTGTTCAAAAGCATTACTGAATTCATAGATGCACTTGGTCAACAAATAGTTCCTCAAGCAAAATATACTAAAATATCAACTGTTATTTTGGGAATCCATGAAAATTTTTTTATTGTCAGAAGGGAACCTCATGATTCCCTATCCATTCATTCAACAAGAATTTACTGAGAACCCATTATGTGCCAGGCACTATGCTAGACACAATTGCTCTGGTGAGCAAGACTTGAAACAGGGAGACCAGTGAAAAGGATGTTGCAACCTGAGTGAAGATTGAGGTAGAGATAGGATAGGGATGGTAGCAAAGGAAAGGATGAAAGGTGGCCAGGTTGGGGCATATTTTGAATGTAGAATAAACCAGACTTGCTGGTGGATTTGATGGTTAGGGGTCAAGGAAAGAAAGAGAGTAATAAAAAACTACTAGGATTTCAGCCTGGACCACTGGGTAGATGATGATACCACTGCATGAGAAAATAAGAGGTTGGAAATGATTGGACAACAGCATGAGGTTCGTGAAGGTGGGTGAGAGGGTCATTGGCAATAATCCTGGAGGCCAGCTCAAGATGGTGTGGGAACCTTAAATGCCAAAGCAAGAAGTCTAGACATTCATAACTGAAGGCACTTTTCTTTAATCACCCCGAAAAGTCAGCAGGTTAGGATGCCCAAGAACGCCTGGAGGAGATGCTCTTCAATCAACTATACTTTCTGAGTGCCAACTGTATACAAAGCACAATACTTGGCACCATGGGAGATACAAAGATATATTTTTTGTCCTGGAGGCATCATCTCCTCAGAGGAGAAGAGCGAGCATCCTATCTTTGAACAGCAGCACAATTAAGATAGGTTCTGGTGTGAGGGTGGGATTCTGGAAATTGTGACCATCTCTATGAGGAATCAGTTGGAAATATCTTGGGTTACATCAGGGTAGGTCTTCCCTGCATCTTTGTGTCCAGGGGGTTTGTCTTCCATGTTACATAAAACCAGTCTTTTTTTTTTTTTTTAATGGTTTTATTTATTTTTGAGAGAGAGAGCGCACACACGCACAAACAGGCAGAGTGGCAGGCAGAGGGAGAGGGAGAACCAGGCTCCCTACTGAGCAGAGAGCCCCATGTGGGGGTTGATCCCAGGACTTTGGGATCTGGACCTGAACTGAAGGCAGACACTTAACCGACTGAGCCACCCAGGAACCCCACACAAACCAGTCTTCACACACTCACTTTTCCAGAGTTTTCATTCCATGCCTTTCACCCGGACAACTGAAATGGAGGCCACTGGGGCACCCAACCCTGATGTCCTTTACTAGCCCAATGCATCCATCCCCAGATGTTGTGAGTATTGGCCGCTGGGCTCATCTCTGCCCTGGAGAGAACTGTTCTCAAACAGGAGCCACTTCACCCAGAAAGCCCACTGTGGATACATCCTCTCCCCCAAGTCATCCTATATCCAATGGCTAACTGACCCAGTGGTCAAAAAAGGCTCACCTCCTTCCTTTGAGGTGGGATCAGTTCTGCAGCATAGTTCATAATCGAGAGCTCCTCAAGGGATCAGACTATAGCTAGGCTCCAGATAAGACCACATCCTTGCTTGGCTCCCCGCTTCCTGCCCTTTCTCGCCTTCCCCACTCTTTTGCTTGTGAAAGCTCAATGCATCACAAGCATTAGAACCCAGTGTCATATTTTGCTTCTAGAGAACTCATCCTAAGATATCAATTTTATACCTCACTCCCTAACACAATACTATCATTAATAATAACTAACTTTTTGAGCTCCTATGATGTTCCAGACAACAAAAGAAGCACTTTCTATACATTGTCTTGTATGATCACAAAGGTTCCATACCATGACCCCCATTTAACAGATGGGAAAACTGAAGCTCTGAGGCATTATTAAGTATGGCGTCCCAAACACATTTCTTCTGGCCTCACAGAAGGAATATAGATCTTCCAGGGGACTGCATCCCTCAGCCTACAAAATGATCCTTTCCTCCATTTTAAATGTGCCTCTGAACTAGGCTTCCTCCCTCCTCCCTTCTCACTTCTCAGATCCATCCCCCTCTGAAAACTGGTGGTCAATTACATGAGTTTTGTTGCTCAAGATCTCCTAGGGCAGAAAATTCAATTTATTTCCATCTGTGTTAGTTTTCTCTCAGAATGCTTTTTTTAAATTGGCAATAAGCACTTGAGCCCTCCCAAGGATTGTTCACTCAACAACATGTTCCTAGCGTTTCTAATAGGTGTGTGTGCTAAGAAGAGAAAGGATGTCCCACCACCTTTTCTTCCAAGTGCTCAAAATAACTGACAAGATCTGGGTCTGCTATAGAACCAAGAGGCTTCTCTCTCCCAAAGAACCGAGGCTCATTATGAGCAGAGTCAAAGGGTAAATGTTCTGAAACTCTAAACCCTTCCCCGAAAGAAGCGGCATTAGAGACTGAAGGTGACTTATACTGGCCACTGCTTTAAAAAAAGGGTGTGTGTGTGTGTGTGATGAGCATAGCTAGAGGCAGAGGAAAGAAAATAAAGAACAAACCTACTTGCCTTGCATAGGTTATTCCTTCTGCCTAGAATGCCTTCTCTCTTTCTCCAACTATTGAACTCTTATTCGTGCTTCAAAACCCAGTTTAAATGTCATCAACCCTTTAAGATTTGCATACATTTCCCCAGCCCTCCATAGTCACTGCTTTCTGTGGACATACAGAGTACAATCCACTCTCAGAATATAGAATGGTAAGGGGCGCCTGGGTGGCTCTGTCATTCCAGCATCTGACTCTTAGTTTCAGTTCAGGTCCTGATCCCAGGGTCATGAGATTGAGCCCTGCATCGGGCTCTGCACTCTGCACAGAGTCTGCTTGGGATTCTTTTTCCCTTCCACTCGTTCTCTCTCTCTCTCTTTCAAATAAATAAATAAATCTTTAAAACAAAGAAAAGAAAAGAATAGAGAATGGCAGGTAGTTAAGAACTCCTTCCTGTGTAAGACAACCCAGGATCAAATTCTCACTGTATCACTCACTGGCTGTGCAACTTCATACAAGTTATTCAAGGCTCAGTTTCCTCATCTGTAACAGGCTAATGCACACAAACACTTAGTACTGTGCCTGGAATGCAATGAATGCTCAATAAAATGGTAACAAATTTCTTCATTACATCATCATTACCACTCCGTCCTCTGAATTCCCATAAGCACAATTTTCCTATTGTCCATTCCGTTAATTTGCTATTTACCCCTATGGCCTTGTTTTGTTAATTAACATCTCCTGTGTGCATATCTGCTTTCCTTAACTACGTGGCAAGGTCCCCGGGGACAGGAGCTGCATGTTATACTGTTATATACAGCTTATATGGCTGCAAGAACATTGCCAAACACATAATACGCGCTCAAATATTTGCCGAATAAATTCTTAAATCTCTGGCTCCCAGTATAGGTGCTTATTTTGCTTGGCAACAGAACAAATAACATTTTATATTTACATTCTTGTTTCCAAGGCTAATTGATGTGGGTCTTCTAAGCATAAAAAACCCCTCTAAACTCTCCCCTAATAATGGCAAAAGCCATCAATTAAACAAACCATTAGATGTATCAACAACCTATTAATCTGCTCTTAGTGGAGGGACACTGGTTGATTTTCAGCTGTCTGGCTGCGCAGTGGAATTGGGTCTAACCAGAATATTCTGTTTGGTTTCTAGCTCTCCATCAGCACTACTTACTCCATGAAATGAGTGCTAAATGATAATGTAGCTAATACCAATATGGAGATAGAGAAAGATATGCAGACAGCATTTAACCCAGTTCCTGGTCCACTATAAATCTTTAGTGCATGCAACTCGTGGGGGGGGGGGGGGAGTGAAGTGAGAGAGTAAGAAGAAGATCCAAGCTCCAACTCTGCTATTTTAGCTCTGTGATCTTTAGTTTCCTCATAAGCAAAATGGAGGTAGAAATATCTGCACTGCAGGATTATTCTGAGGATTAAATGAGATTGAATGTATGCTAGGACAGCTGTCTATAGTGGCACAGGTGATAAAGATCAGAACACAGAACAGAGTGCCTGCCCTTATGAAGCTCATGGTCCAGAGACAGATACAGACAAATAATCAGTTAGTACAAAATGGTGCTAAGTGCTACGACGGAAGTTAGTACAGCGGACCCAGGGGACACACGGAGGGCGGGAGACCAGCCAGGACCTGCATGGTGGGGTCACTGAAAGCTTCCCCCTAAGAGGTGCGTGCTGGCCATCCTCATCACCCACCCTTCCACCGTCCACGTGGGCTGCAACTACGTCCCAGCTTTGCCACCTGCATCCTTGGTAGGTTCTGCAAGATGGATGATGGCAGAGGAGACAGCAAGGCTGGAGGAGGCTACGCTAGCTTCCAAGGGCTACTGGAACAAAGTACATGGGTGCTTAACCAACACAATTTATGGTCTCACACTTCCGGTACCTAGAAGTCTAAGATCAAAGTGTCAGCAGGGTTGGTTCCTTCTGAGAGGAGTGAAGGAAAATGTGTTCCATGCCTCTCTCCTGGCTTCTGGATGTTTGGTGGCCATCATTGCCATCCCTTGGCTTGTGGTAGGAATCTCTGTCTTCATGTTCTCATGGACTGTGTGACTGTATCTGTGTTCAAATTTCCTCTTTTTATAAGGATACCAGTCATATTGGATAAAGGGCCCATCCTACTTCAATATGCCCTCATCTTAACTAATCAGGTCTGCAATGACCCTATTTCCAAATAAGGTCACATGTTCTGAGGTCCTAGGGGCTAGCATTTCATCATAGGAGTGGGAGTGGGGATTCCACCCATAACAAAGACAAAAGGGATTGTTCTTTCCATCCTTCCAGTCTATATCCCACTCCTGTTGGTGCCCGTGGTTCCCCTCCAAAACTGAGCGGTACTAATTGGTTCTAGAAACAGCAGCTAGCTCCTGTTTCCTTGTGTTTTGTTTTGGTTTTTTTTCTTATACTCTTAGAAATAGCTTCACTGTGTCCCCCGGAATCACCGGAATCAGCTGGACAGGGCCACCCTCTGAGAAGCAATCTCAGCCCCATGGGGACCTTCCTTCAAACATCTAGATTCTAAAGCTCCGACCTCTTTCTTCTGTCCCTCCAGCCCTGTGGGTATTAGCTTCTTTCTGCCTGTGACGGGCAGTCTCTGGCATTGCTCCTGATATTCATTGTGTGATCCCTTCCCCTGGAGCACAGGATAGACGTACCGACTCGCTTCTACTAGAAAACAGCAGAGATGAGGGAATGTCACTCGAGAGATTCAATAATAAGACCATGGCCTCCATCATGGGTGTTCTGTCTTGCTCACTTGCTCTGATGAAGCCAGTTGCCATGTTGTGAACTGCCCTACAGAGAGACCCATGTGGCAAGGAACCCATGTCTCCAGCCAATAGACAGAGATAAACTGAGGGCATCAGCCCAGCAGTCCATGAGGAACCAAATCCTGCCAACAACCACTTGAGTGAGCATGGAAGCACATCTTTCTACAGTCATGCTTTGGGATGAGACCCCAGCCTTAGCTGTCACCTTTACTGGTGACTTGAGAGAAATTTGAGGCAGAAGATCCAGCTAAGCCACGCACAGATTCCTGACCCATGAAAATATGAGATAATGAATGCTTGTTTTCAGCTACTAAGTTGTGGGCTACATTGTTGTGTAGCCGTGGATAACTAATGCACTTTGGTTACTATCTTTGTAAACTCATTGTACTCTTTTTACCTTTTCCCTGTTTCAATAAGTACTTAACAACTCCGTAATAAATTCTCACAGTTGAACTAATGAATATAATTTCTTTTTCCTGATTAGACACCAACTGGCACGAGATGACATCTAAGATGTGACCTTAAAGACAAGTGGGAGCTAATGAGGCAAAGAGGATGAGGAGAGTGTTTCAGAAAGTGGAAACACTCATGCAAAGGCCCGGGCACCTTTAGTTCTTTAAATATATTTATTAAGCACCTACTATGTGCTAGGCTTGCTGCCAGGTCCTAAGAATGAAGTTATGAATGAGAGAGCAAGGTCATACCCTCATGTAAGGAATAAGGCAGCAATGAGACAAACACTGGGACTAGTACATAGGGGTGAGCCCACACCCTAGGCTTCCTCACCAGGGACACATGCATCCCATCAGGATGGAGCACTTGCCTTGGTGATCTTAATCTAGGCATGTGATGAGCAAAGCAAAAATGACAATCCCTCCCTCCCAGGACTGTACCATTAATCAAGTGAGGTCTGGAGGCTTAAAGCAGCTTTGCATGGGAGACAGAGCTCTCCTACTGTTAAGACATAGTAGTCTTACTTTAACAACTAGTGTTCTCAATTCAGAATGATCCAAATCCTTCATCTGCCCAGTGGCCAGCAGCCCCTGCTGGCCCAGAGCTGGCTGTAGCCAAGAGCTGGTTAATAGGATTAAACAAAGAGCCTGTTGCTTCTGGCCCCAGACAGCAGGTTGCTGGTCATTGATAAAAACAGGCTGTAATACAAAGAGCAACCTCCCCGTGGCCACCCACCCCATAAATCATCAGCTACCAAGGGCTATTGAATTACCTTTAGAAGATGGATGACACCGGAGCTGGAAGGCTGCTCGATAAGGGTTCCCTTTGAATAATTCCATGTAGAAAGCTGGGTTTGAGAAATGGGGTCTTTCTAGCAGCTCAGCTCCGTCCATGCTGCCTCTGCCAGGTGCTTTCAAGATAAACAGGTTTCCTTATGGGCTGCCAGAGCGTCTGTGACGAAGGAAAAAAACTTACTGCCAGGTCTTGGGGAAGTATCTACTTCTGCCCAAGGCACAAAAGGTGGTTTTGTTTTATTATTATTATTCACTGTTCATAGTACTAACTCATTAATAATAGCTATCATTTATTAAGCATATTCCATGTGCCAGGCAATGTGCAAAGCATTTGAGCTCACTAAATCCCTAAACAGTCTTATTACTGAGACCAGTCTTATTACTCTCTCCATTTGACTGATGAAAAATTAAAACTCAGAAAAGTGACATGACTTTCTCAAGGTCACACAGCTAGTAAGTGCTGGAGCTGAGACTCAAACCCATGCTCTTAAAAGGAGTCAGCAAACCTCCTGTAAAGAAACAAATAGTAAATATTCTGGGTTTTATAGGCCATACCATCTCTGTTACAGTTACTCACCTCTGTCCTTGCAGTGCAAAAGCAGCCATAGGCAGTACATAAACAAATGTGCATGGCTGGGTTCCAATAAAACTTTATTTACACAAATCGGCAGAGGGCCAGATTTGGTTGATGGACCATGCTATGACAACCTCTACTCTTAACAGTCCTATGGCACTAACTCTCTATATCTGGACTTTGTGGTTTCCTAAGCTTCCACACAGAAAATGTGCTGGCTCTTCATAGAGTTATTTATTCAACTCATTTATAATTCCTTTATTGAGCTCTTGAAGGCTCCAGCTCAAAGGAAAACATAGAGATCCTACTAGTTTAAAAAGCGAGGTGTGTAAAATATTTCAATTATTCCTTGCATTAGTGAAGAAAGGACCTGCAATGCTGCACTAACATTAATCCAAGATCTCAGTGCCTTAGAAAAGGGTTTCTCGATCTTGGTCCTATTGGTAATTTGAGCTAGATAATTCTTAGTTATCCTGTGCATTGTAGGATATTCAGCAGCATCTCTGGTCTCTACCCACTAGATACTAGTAGCATTTCCCTACTGGGGATAAGAACAACTCCAGATATTGCCAAATGTACCCCAGGGAATAAAATTAGTCCCAGTTGAGAACTGCTGGATTAAGACAATTATTTCTCATTCATGAGAATCTGGATATGAGTCATAACCTCTCCCTGTTAATTTCCCCCTGGGGCTACAGGGACCCAAGATGTTTGCTTCTGAAACTCTGCCATCTCAAAGTTCTTTGCTTCCTGCCCTGCAAACGGAAGAGATGGAGAATGGAGATCTCCTCCATTCCTAACTTTCTCAGACAAGAAGTGACATGTTGCTTATGCTCATAGGCCATTGGCCACAGCCTAATTGCAAGGGAGGAAGACCGGGAAATGTAGGCAAGCATGTGGAGTATTTGCAATCCCTACTGGTCAATCACTCACTTAACAAACATTGAATTAGTACACATTCCAGGCAACAGTATACTGATGCTGGGGAAATAAAACAGATTTTGTCCCTGCCTAAACTGTGCTTATATTCTACCTTCAGTGTGCTCCTTTAGGTTGCAAAAAAAAGAGCATGATTAGGTTTGGTAACAGAAATTATTGAAAGGATACATAAAGATGTGTGACATAAGATAACATTATCTCAGCAATTATACTGGGTCCAGGACTCCTGAAGCCTCATTAGAAACCTAATAAATACATCAAAAGTCTGAATCTGAGTTATCTTTCTTTCCTTTGTTCACCTACCCCTCATATGTCAGAAAACAGAGACTACAACTGGATTAATTACCATCCAATAATGAGCCCTTGTTGGCCAAACCACTTCAGAGTTTTAACAGTCAGCTTTCGCTAAGCTATGCTGTCATCACAAACAAGTCCAAAATGGCAGTGGCTTACAACAACAGACATTCATTTGTTGCTGATATATGTGTCATCTGCAAATTGGTTTTCACTCTGCCAATATCTTCTTTATTCCAGAACCAAATGAAGGGCAGCCCTATTCTCATTCATGAGTTAGAAGGAAAAGAGCAAGTGGAATCAATGTTGGTTCTTAAAATTTCTTCTCAGGCATGACATTCACATCTGCTGAAATTCCATTGGCCAAAGAAAGTCCCATGGCCAAGTATGACATCAGTAGGGCAGGGAGGGTACTCATCCCACTGGAAGAAACACAAGCAAGGGATGTAGGGCTGGGTCTATCAACTAGAGAAGGACTCTAGCATCTAGTAGGTAGAGGCCAGAGATACTTCTAAAACATCCTACAATGCACAGGACAACAAAGAATTATATAGCTCTAAATGCCAAGCAAATATTTTGAATACTTAAAATAATTTAACACCATGGTTCTCAATTTTGCTCCCCAGGGAACATTTGGGAATGCCTAGGGGCATTTTTGGCTGTCACAATAGAGGTGACGCTACTGGCATTTAGTAACAGAGGCCAAAAATGCTGCTTAATATCCTACAGTACATAGGAAAGTCCCTCACAACAAAGACTTATCCCACCCCAAATGTCAATAGTGCTGAGACTGAGAAACCCTAATCTACCACAAGAGGCAACTAGGCTCATTCATTCATTCATTCATTCATCTTCATCAGAGATTTACTGAATGTCTATCGAGTGTCAGACACTGTGCTAGTCCCTGAGGATAAAATAGAAGTAAACATAAGTAAAATTCCTGCTCAAATGGATTTTATCATTTACTTGGAGAGAGAGAGACATTAATCAAATAATCCCACTAATGAGTAGTTCATGACAAACTAAGATAAATGAAAGAATGGAACAGATTCTCCGAGAGTTTATTCTCTGGGAGAGATTAGGGGAGTCTTTTACGTGAAGTGACAAGAATTCTGAAGGATGTGTAGGAGTTAACTAGATAAAAAGGACAAAGGAAAGTGAATTGGGGGAAACTGGAGGGGGAGCAGAAGCATGAGAGACTGTGGACTCTGAGAAACAAACTGAGAGTTTTGGAGGGGATGGGGGTGGGGGTTTGGGCGAGCCTGGTGGTGGGTATTAAGGAGGACACGTATTGCATGGAGCACTAGGTGCGGTGCATAAACAATGAATCTTGGAACACTGAAAAAATAAAATTAAATTTAAAAAAAATTTTAAAAAAGAGGACAAGGGAGTTCTAGGCATAAATGTAGAAAGGAACATTTTTTGGCAGGGAGGAACTAAAAGGTCAGTGGAATGAACATACAGAAAGTAAGAGGTGAGTGGTGTATGATGTAGCTTTAAAGGACATCAGGGACCAGACCAGCCAGGGCTTTGTATGTAGACCAGTTTAGAGAGTTTGGTTTTTCTCTTCTGAGTAGTGAGAGCCACCAACAGGTTTTAAGCGGGGAATGAATTATCCACTTTGCATTTTGAACAGGTAATTCAAGCTTCAATGTGGAGAATGGCATAGAGGGAGTGTAGAGGTGACCCAGGGAGACCTGTGAGCTGTTACCATCATCTAGGTGAGAGATGGCGGGGGCTCAGCTAGGGTGGTGGTCGGGAAGACAAGAGAAAACTGAATATATCTGAGAGCTAATTAGGATGTGGGATGTGAGGAGGGGAAAGGTATTCAGACCGCCTTCTAAATTTCTAGCCTATATAACCAGATGGATGGTCATGGTGCTCACTGAAACAGAAGGACCAGGTTTGGGGCAGGGGAGCAGGAAGACAGTACGCTCTATAATAGAATATTAGCTTAAGTTGTCTCTGAAGCAGCCAGGTGAAAATATCAAGAAGGCAGCTGGATATACATGTCTGTGACTCGGAGGACAGGTGAGGCTGAAGTTATTAATACGAGAATCGTCAGAATACAGATACTCAGCCCTGACATTGCAGCCTTTGACTTGGACCCCAAACCCTGGCTTCATCATTTGTGGCCAGTTATCCTTGGCTAAATTGCAGTAACCATAACAACTCTATAAAAATAGAACCACTTGTCTGCCTCCCCCAGAATTCAATCATTCATTCAACAGTTTTAGATCTCATCATATGAGACTGGTTATCCTTGATTCAATGGTGGTAGCCATAACAATTCTACGAAGTTAAAACCACTTATCTGCTTCCCTCAGAATCTATTCATTCATTCATTCATTCAACAAACAGTCTTGTATGTTATTGTGTACCAGCCTTTGTCCTTGGGGGCTGGTGATCCAGCAGTAAATGAGAACAAACAAGGTTATGATCCTTGCAGGCATTTAATATTTTATGACTTCTTCCTTTGTGTGGATTGCTCAAAACAACTGACCCTTGTTCTTTCACGCCCAGTTTGGAGTACATCGTCCCACACTGAAGGAAATGCCTGTAAAACAACCTCAAAATTTTAAGAGGATGATAGAACTATAGTATCTCAGCCTTATTTTGGTAGTATCCATTCAGTTCACTGATGTAAAATAGATTTCTTCTCACATGCCAACTTTAATTGATTGGTAGTGGTTGTGTGGAGGGGTAGGCTCAGAATGATTCAGCTGGAAAACAGATCAGTTAGTGATGTCTGCCAAGGATTAGATATAGAAGAGCGGAATGCAATGCGCCCATGGTTCTGATCTCAAGTCCTCCTTTTTATGTACTGCTGAATTCTATTTGATAATACTTTGCTAAGGTATTTTGTGCCTATGGTGTTTTCTTTTTTTTAAGATTTTATTTATTTATTTGACAGAAAGAGAGAGAGCACAAGTAGGCAGAGTGGCAGGCAGAGGGAGAGGGAGAAGAAGGCTCTCCGCTGAGCAGGGAGCCCGATGTGGGGCTCCATTCCAAGACCCTGGGATCACGACCTGAGCCAAAGGCAGCTGCTTAACCGACTGAGCCACCCAGGCACCCCTGTGTCTATGTTAATGGAAGATATTGGTCTATTAGTTTCTTTTTTTATAATGTTCTCATCTATTTTCTTATCAGAGTTCTGTTGGCCTAACGATACAAGTTGGAAACAATTCTCTTCTTTATTTTCTGAAAGGGTTTGTGTAATCTTAGCCTATTTCATCCTTAAATATTTGATAAAATGGGCCTGTAGTTGTAGAGGAGGAAAGGTAAGGAACATTTTAAACTGTGAACTCAATTTCTTAAATAGATACAGGGCTATTTAGATTTTCCATTTCTTCTTCTGTTAATTTTGGTAAGTTATATTCTTCAAAGAATTTATACATTTCATCTGAGTTGTCAAACTTAACTCATTCATTTAAAAGGTGAAGAAACACAAAGTTTAGATAGGACAATTGGCATGCCCCAGATCCTATAGAAAATGACAAATCAAATACATGAATCCGGGTCTTCAGAGGCTCAGTCAGTTGCTCTATCTACAACATCCAGATTTATCCTACTTCCAAAGCCACAGGGAAACTGTCCAAGGATTTTGTCAAAAATGGCATACACATGCATTTTAAATGCCCACATGCTCCAGTATTTGGCATAAGCTAGGAACCTGGAGAAAAAGAATTGTTCAGGGTAAAAATCACCTTCATCAGCACCAAACTGGACCCTCAGATTTTATTCAGTCTTACCCACCAAAGTCTGAGGCTTTTTAAGAAAACTCACGGATCACAGGAAAAAGAAATCCTGGGATTACCCTGGGAAGCATACCTTTCCCCTGGGTGCCCTCTGTCCAGTGCACGAAGCCAGGCTGTCCATGCAGATTATTTCCCCCCTGAGTTTGGCCTGGTCATTAGAAGACAAAGTCCCTACGGAGCTTCTCTGCCTGACCTGACCTAGTTAGATGTGTCATGCCTGATGAGAGCGGGAGTGAAGCTAATGGGGATGGCAAGAAGGCAGGCCTGGGGTGGCCCAAGGGAGATGCACTCACAGAACTTGGCTCAAAACATTTCTGGGGGAAGGTCTCTCTAGGGGAGAGGCATCTGTTAAATCTGACCACATCAGCACCCTGCCTGAAAATTTTCAGTGATACCCTTGTATGTTCATGAAATAGTCCAAACTCCTTAACATGGCCTCCAAGGCCTTGCATGGCCTGACCGCTCCATGTTTCTTTCTCCACCCTTCCCCCTGACCACTGTCTTCTTTGAGTGAAATGGAACTGCTTTCAGGTTCAGCATGGCAACAAGCTCTCTCATCCCTCAGCGCCTTTGTATTCGATGTTCCCTTTGCCTAAAATATGCTCTCCTCCTATTTTTATTTGGCTTGTCCTACTTGATCTTCAGGTCACAGCTTAAAAGTCACGTACTCCAATAGCATTGCCCAACACCACAAATCTGTTCTCCTTCTTGGGGCATCTACAGCCCACTGCGCTCACTCTATGGCCACTCTTACATGTTGCTTTGGAATAAACCGCCTATCTATCTACCAATATTCCCCATGACTCTGTGAGTCCCACAGTCCTATGACCAACTGCCTCTTGACAGCTTCACATGGATGCCTATAAACATGAAAAGACATAGAGGAACTTTAAATGCATCTTACTAAGTAAAAAAGCCAACTAGAAAAGGCTGCATGCTGTATGATTCCAACTATGTGACATTATGGAAAAGACAAAGCTATGGAGACAGTAAAAAGATCAGTAGTTTCCAGGGGTTGAGTGGGGGAAGGGATGAATAGGAAGAGCACAGGGGATTTTTAGAGTAGGGAAAGTATTCTTTATGATATTGTCATGGTGGATACATGTCATTATACTTTTGTCCAAGCTCATATCATGTACATCATCAAGAGTGAAACCATGGACTTTGGGTTATAATGTGTCCATGTAGGTTCATCATTATAACATTCATATAAACATTCATTATAACAAATATATCACTCTGGCCAGGGAGGTTGGTAGTGAGGGGGGCTGGGCAGGTGTGGGGGCAGGGGTATATGGGAACTCTCTCTCCTTTCTGCTCCATTTTGCTCTAAACCTAAAATGGCTCTAAAAAATAAAGTCTATTAAACAAAACAAAAGAAACCTCCTCTTCTCGCTCTCCTTCCCACTTCAATCAGCAGGAAAGTGTGGACTGCAGGAGAGAAAGCAGGCCTAAGTACAGCCGGAGCCAAGAAACAGAAGGGGAAGCTCCGAATGAAATCTAAGATTGAAGCTGAAAAATGGCCTGGTGGTCCAGGCTTCTTTAATAGTCCAAGGAGACTGACAAGTTATGGAATCCAACTGACTTACCAGGTGGCAAGAAGGTAGGATGTGGGTGGAAGGTGTAATAGAGATTGGTCTCAGAGGAGTTCCTCAGAAAAGTAAAACAATTTCATGTTAATTCCTCAATGAAAGGAAACTTCTCAATTAAATAGGCTCCAGTGGCAATTTCTGAGATCTCTCTACAAATCAGATCAATTCTCCCTCACGTATGCACATGTGCGTGCACGCTTGCACACACACACCCACCCACCCACAGCACACACTGCCGAGAAAGGCCTCTGTGACTGGCAACATCCCAACACATGTTCTGGTCTTACTGACAGAACACAGGGCATTTTAACGAGACTGTTCTCTGGCTCTGAGACAGCTCTGATACTCTGAGAAGCAGAGTATCAGTAGCAATCACCATTACAAAATCCCACACTTCTTATTCCATTTTGTTTCAGGAGGTTTAAAACGCTTAGCAAGGGGCGCCTGGGTGGCTCAGTGGGTTAAAGCCTCTGCCTTCGGCTCAGGTCATGATCTCAGGGTCGTGGGATCGAGCCCCGCATCGGGCTCTCTGCTCAGCGGGGAGCCTGCTTCCTCCTCTCTCTCTGCCTGCTTCTCTGCCTACTTGTGATCTCTCTCTCTGTCAAATAAATAAAATCTTAAAAAAAAAAAATAAAACGCTTGGCAAACTTTAATTCCTTAGCATGTGCATACATACTCGCTACCTGTGAGAGGAACTGCAATTAGGAAGTGCTCCTGCCCATGCTGCTACGGCGCTATAAGATCCCAGGACACCTGCCAGACAGTCACATGGTCCTGTCTCAATCGTTCCTAAACCACGTCGCATGACTATTCCACAAGGGTTGAGACGATAACTCCCTTCAAGCCTTTTTCTAGGTCACCAGTGGCCCGAGGGCTACCATATTGGTTCTTTAGGCTTTATCCAAAATGGTTTCTTCTCTTCATGCTGACTTGAGTCTCACAGCTGCCAGAGATACATAAAAAGACTGGCCAGGCCCACAGAGAAAAGTTTTCTAACAAGAGCAAGGGTTATTATGCTCCTGATCCCAGCTGCTAGAGCAAACCTCTCCTCTTCCCCCACAAAGCACAGCAACCCACTTAATTAAAAAATTTGGCCAAGGGCTGGAACAATGCCCTGGTCCTTACCGCTTTTCAGAACCAGAGAGACAGACAGAAATGGGTAACGGGGGGCCCAGTCATCTGACATGTTCCTCCCACAGAGCTGTCCCTCTGTCTGGAACACATCCAGCCCCTCATTCTCCTCCTCACTTAATTCCAACCCCTTCAGATTACAGCACAGGTCGCTTCCCCAAGTACAGAGCAGATCGCTTCGTTGGACGCTCTCATGGGGGCAAGTCCTGTCCTCGACATTTTGTTCACTTTGTAGCAGGGTACCTAGTTTTGAGATTATTTGATGGGCTCCCTCCCTGGACTCTAACTTCCATAAATACAAGGACCGTGGCAATTCTAATCACCAGTACGGCTCTAGAATGTAGCAAGCGCACTGCCTGCGACACAGTAGATACACAATAAATACGTCATGGGTAAATCACCTAATCCTATTTTACCAAGAAATACAAACACATTCAATGAATATTTGTGGAATAAATTAACCCGTATCTTTAAAACTGTCAGAATATTAGTACCTACTTCATGATAGTATCTGCCTCATAAAGTAATTAGGAGAATTACATTGTTAATGTAAACAAAGCTCTGGCACATAATAAGCACTCAATAAACATGAGTTATAATCTTATTATTAATATGTTATCCCCCTAATAGGGAGATACTTTGAGTTATGATCTAAGGTGGGTTTTCTCCACATTTGCTGGTAACTCAGCCCTTCTTTCGGCCTGGGCAGCATTTCTCATGTGGAATCAGAGACTCACAGGGACCCTAAGCTGCATAGCTGGTCAACGGCAGAGCTTGGATTCCAACCCACATCTCTCAGACTCCAAAACACTAGCACGTAACCCACTTTTTCTCAAGTCAACTAGCAGTGATCAAGTGAACAGATGACTAGAACTTCAACTTTATTCATTCTGAAACATCAACTTTTGAAAAATTTGTCCCCTGAAGAGAAGGTATTACTTTCCTGAGGAATCACCACCATTAGAAAAAGTACCTAAAATGATAATAATCTCACGCCTTGCTAAGAAATAAATTCTCCCTTTTTATTATAACAAAGACAATGGTGTACTGATGCATTATTGGAAACAATTATCTCTATACTCGGTTTAGGCTGTAGCTCACCAGAAGCTGCTGCCTCAGCCAATATTACTTAAAGACGGTGATTTTTTTCATTTTGTTTTAGTCCTTTGAAATGTATTTTAAAAGGGAACGGGAGACCCTATTTGAAAAATCGATTACACATTTCCATTTTAATGTAAACATTTAGTGTCCAACACTCTGCCTCGCCATCTCATTAGCCTTTGAGTGCAAAGCCCCACTGCAGACATTTATTTCAAAATCTTTTTCTTCCCCAGTCAGAGAAAGCGAATTGAGCAAATAGTTACCCCGGCCGATAGTTGACCAAATGTAATAATCGTGAAGATGGGTGGGGGACAAACTTCCAGAAGAAATCAGAAAATATAAGGTAGCTTTAAATCCATCTTCTCCAGGGAGCTGTTAAGATGTTCATTTGGATTTTTAGAGAAGCTTTCAAGCTCTGCTTTGCAAGTATTACGCCCCCCCAAACCATAATAGTAAATAAATAAATTGGATTTTACGATGATCCATTTAGTCCCTAAATGACCAAATGCCCCTCCGCTTTATGTCGAGAAGTTACCTCCCTGAGATTACTAGAAAAGGCCCTTTGCAAATCCATAAGGTCTGAAAGGAGAGTGCCGTTCGAAGCCCACGCTGGGTTAAAATCCGTTACACCCCCGCCTTGTGAGCTGGTGTCCTGTTTCCAAAGCCGGGGAAGGCTGCCGGTCCTCCTCCTGAGAAACAACCAGACTGTCTGCGTCTCACCCCCAGCACGCCAGGTACAATTGAGGCAATTTAAGCTGAGCGCTGAGTGCTCCATTTCAGGCTGAAATCACGCGGAGGTGCCCAGACAAAAGCTACACTCAGCACCTCCGATCCACATTCCATTCTTCGCTTTGTCTGCCACTGTTACCAGGGCTTCGGAAAGCGCTTGGCCGCGTTAACTAGGAGTCAGGATGGACAGCGATAGCAAGGAGCTGCTTCAGGACGCAAAGCCGGAATCAGGAAGAGGGGAGCAGCCAGACATGTCAGCGGAGCTCTGAAAACGGACGTGGCTTCCCGAGTGAGAGAGACGGGGTTTCTGGAAAAAGGCAGTTTCAACGGACATCACCACACACTGCCGAAGTGTGCACCTCGGTTCAGCCACTTCGGGGGACTATTTGGTAGCACTTATTACAACTAAAAAAATGCACGTGTGCTAGGGTACAGATCCACCTCTTCCTGGCATCTGTCCTAGAGCAGAAAGCGAATGGATGTGATGTGCACAAGGAAGAATACACAAAGATTTTCAACAGAGTTGCTTGTAATAACCAAAAGGTGGGAAATGATGTAATGTCCACCACCAGGGCAACAGTCACCCTGGAAAGCTATGACAGGGGCCATGCCCTAAGCAGGACAGACAACAATATCCACACTCACCTGTCCAGGAGTTGAGACTTTCCAGAAACGCTTCTAAGTGCCTTGCACCCATTGAACCTTTGAATCCTTACAAATAGTCCTTGAGAGGATTCTCGGAATATTCTCACAGGGCAGCTAAGGTGCAGAAATGTTAAATAAGCTGGCCAGGATCACCCATGTGCACAAGGCGTTTAAACTCAAGCCATCTAGCTCCAAAAGTCATTGCTTTTCAAGGAATTTTAAAAACATATTTTTCCCTTTGAATTAAAAAAAAAAAAGTTGCAAAATGTCACACTCAATAGGCACCCAGTAGCCAGAGGCTCAGTTTTGGGGCCCGTGGCCTCTCATTCCCTGAATAGCATTGAATGGACTTGGCCAACACCTGCCTCTCACTCACCCCTTCCTGTTTCCCAGGCTCATTGTTCCCTTCAGAGAGCACTATATCATTGCATTTAGATATGTTCAGACACTGTTAGGTCTCAATCAAGTTTGTAGTCCTGGAGGCCCTTTTGTCTTTTTCTATGTGCCCTGCCCCAGGAAGTACATAGAATGGCTCAGAAAGTGGATTTTGGAGTCTAAGAAATCTAGGTAGAAAGAAAGAAAGAAAGAAAGAAAGAAAGAAAGAAAGAAAGAAAGAAAGAAAGAAAGAAAGAAAGAAAGAGAAAAGGAAGGAAGGAAAAGGGAAAGGAAAAGGAAAGGAGGAAGGAAGGAAGGAAGGAAGGAAGGAAGGGAGAGAAAGAAAGAAAGAAAAAGAAAGAGAGAGAAATCTAGGTTCGAATGGATGCTCCATCTGTGTGTGCTTGGACGAGTGATTTCACCTTTATGAGCTTTGTTTTCTTCATCTGTAAAATGGGGGTGTTAACAGTTCCTACCTCACAGGTTGTGAGGACAATGTACAGGCAATGCTTAGTATAAAATTCTGGTACATCGTAAGCCTCTGTCTGGTCTGTGCTTTGAGGGGTGATCACATTTTGCAGTTTCTTCCTTCTTGGGGAGGCCTCTTACTCTACTCAAAGGAGGAAGGGTAGCAAATTCAGTTCAACGTGTAACATGTACTGACTACATCAGACCAGAGGCATTGGTCGCTGGGAGCTATCTGGTACACAACACTTCCTCCTGTTGGCACACTGATTTTCATTTCTTTTCCCCTTCAAATTCCCATTGAGAGCAGTTCTGGGATGAGTGCCCCTAACCACTATGGAAGGTGTAAGGGGAGAATGATTCAGGTCCCTCTGGCCACATGCTTTCTTGGGGCTTGGAATCTCGAGGCTATGACTGAAGTAGAGATGGTTGAAGTGATGAACCGATTTCTGCTGTCGGACATTTGCTATAGTCCTGGGTGCTTATTCCCTTGCAAGCCTGCTCCTCCAGCCCAATATTCATTCCATGTACCCCCATATCCTTCTAATATATTCCCTTTTCGTTGAAGAAAGCAGAGCCAGGTTTCTGTCCCTTGCCCCCAAGAAGGCTGGCTCCTTACACTTGCTGTGCACAAGACGCTGTGGGTATAGAAACTAAAGACAACAGCAGTCCCTGTGCTCAAGCTGTCCACAGTCTTGCAGAGAAATCTGGAGCACTCTACTCTCATCAGAGGCTTAGTTATGTAGTAGCCTCCCTTTCTACCTCCCCCCAAAGAGGCCACATCTGTTAGAACTGGGATGAGAGAGAAAAGCAGAAGAGCCACGACTGGACCAATGGTATCTGACTTCTCTGCCTACTCCAACCCTCTTCTGGAGACCAGAGACCATATCCAAGCTTAATCTTATGGGCCTCTTTAGAAGTCTGGCTAATTAATGGCTGTAAAAGCAGTTTGGACTTTGTAAGCCTTTTATAATGTGCCTCATTTAGACATAATGGGCTCAAGATTGCCTCTGGCATCCTCAAGAAAATTAAAAATCCAGTAGGCAGTGGAATTGCCTCAACGTGGTTTTCCTATTACTTTTATTTTTATTATGATTGCAAATAGTGGCATTACTAATGGTACCTGGGACGAGGGAGAATTTCCGGGGAAGGCCTCGCTGTTTCCCTATACCCACAGCATGATTTATTGGTCCTCCAGCCAGCAGCATGCTGGCTTCTTCAGCATGATGTCATTTAACTCTTGCCAAATGGAAGGGAGTTGGAGGGTTCCCCGACACGTGGAGTTGTTCCTAATGCGGGGCCACGACAAACAGAGACACCAGTCATTACCCTCTGGCTTGACAATATAAGTCCTAATTGGTATTTGTCAAATCCTTGGCTTTGGACAAGCAGGTGTCTTGCCTTTGTGGGCTGGGCAAGACTTGGCATTCTGGAAGTCTGGGCTAGCAGGCAGTGCAGAAAGATGGCAGTGTATAAACTGGACAGAGGAGGCATGACAGATAATAGTAACAATCACAACTCTACCCATCAGGACCTTTAGTTGCAAATAATTGAAGTACCTCTACCAACTTTAACAGAACAAAAATTTTTAATAATATCAGGAAGTTCCTGGCATCCCCAATGAGGGTCGAAGAATCATGATCAGGGAGTATATTGCCAGGAATGAAACCCAATCTATATCTCTTCAACAAAGATGATTGCTACCACTGCTTGTCATAGACACCTCAGCTAATATCAGTCAGTCTGGGTTTGGAACATCAGCCTCTGTGACCGTTGCCCCTAAAAGGCTGGGTGTGCTGTGTCTGCCATGCTCACTCGAAGCTGGATTCCACCTGTAGCTACTGGCCAGCATCGCCTATGGCCAAACTGAATTTTTGCACAGATGAATCAAACTGGAGGGATTAGGTCGGTGGCATGCCAAGGGCAGTGGGAGTGATCTGCTTCTGAGGTAAAGAGTAAAAAAGTGTGTGATTAATAGAGAATTTAAAAGCAATGTAATAAAACTGACTTCTATCACTCTGCTTTAATTATTACCATGAGCCAGTAATTCCAAACAATGTCGATGGTACACTACACCTTCTGGATAGAGCAGACCATACCCAACCCTCCTCCTAGGTAGGCCACTGGATTTGTTCATGTTCCTGTGGGTGTCCCACTTAAAAAATAGAGGGTGCACCTGAGAACAACAGAACCTACCTCATAGGGCTATTGTGAAAAAATACGTCAATATTGTAAGGATGTCATCTCTCCTCAAATCGATCTAGAGACTGATCCCTATCAAAATCCCAGCAAGTTTTTGTTTGGGTGGAAATTTATAAGGTAATTCTAAAATATGCATGGAAAATCGAAGAGTCAAGATTATCACAAAGAAGCACAAAGATGATTTTCACTACTGGATATCAGGAGTTATTACAAAGCCGGAGTAATTAAGGGTGCATGCTCTGATACCAGAAAGATAAACAGACCAGTGAAATAGCATTGAGAACTCAGAAACAAATCCACACATGTAAAGACACTTGATTTATCACAAAGGTGCCCCTGAAGAGCAATGGAGAAACAATGGCCTTTTCACTAAATGGTGCTTGGTCAATTGGCTATCCACATGGAAAAATCTGAATCGTTATCTCTACCACATTATTATACACAAAAATCAATTCCAGTGAATTGCAGATCTAAATGTGAAAGGAAAAAATGATAAACCTTCTAGAAGACAATACAGGAGACTATCTTGAGCTTGAGGTAGGCAAAGATGTCTTAAACAAGATACAAAGGAACTTGGGTAGGTGCAGGTGGTTCAGAATAAGAAAACCCGTAAATCAAACTCCTTGTCTAAGTTTTCTCCCTTAAAGTTTCACAGCCTTAGAACCTTAAAAATCTCAGAACGTGCCGTTGAAGCATTCCAAAGGAGGGGGGAATTTCCCATCATGCTCTTCATGGGAAGCAGCTATGTCTAGGCTACTTTTATAAAGGCACTAACTCTGATGTCATATATAGTGATTGTTGACTATGTGCCAGGCACTGTGTAAAACACTTTGCAATCATTTTCTTATTTACCTATATTGCAGCCAGTGGTTGATGCCTGCAAGTCTGTCACCATGGAAACCACAACACAAGAAAATATACCCCCCAATCCACTACCTCACCCTTTAATATCTCAATTCTTTAATTTACAAAATTAAAACACAAAGAATTAATCGAGAAATGTTTAAATGAGTGTTTCCTACTGTATTGTTTTGCTCAATTTACAGTAAACCTTAATAACAATTTGATGACTTCAACTTTACGAAATATATTCCCAAGCATTTCCTTACAGAATCTCTATGAAATAGCTGTGGCCGGCTTGTAATCCCCATTTTCCGAATGGATAAACTGAGGCATATAAAAAGCTCCTATCAGGGACTGGAACCCATGTTAAACATCGTAAGCCACATCCAGCTTGAGTGGAAGAGTTGGCTAGTTGGTTACTAAATTACTAAATCTTACTAAATTACTAAATCTGGGATTTCCTCTTCAGAAGTAAGTAAGTGTAGGGGATGGGGCAGGAGTGTGCTGAGCCTTCACTTCAACTAGCCTAGTTGAGAACCTCCTCGCCTCATTCCTAAACCTGATCCTCCCATCTCCAGTTTTCCCCAATTCCACACAGCTCATGGCAACACTTTCAGATTTATCTGTCTACAACAGAGCTCTGATATGTCACTTCCTTGCCCCCAAACCATCAACAGTTCTTTACTTTCTAAAAACATATAGTGTTTGTAATCAAACTCCATCAGAACTAAATCTCGGCTCAAATGTTGCCACCAGCACTTACTAATTCGATGTTTTTGGCCTACTTACTTATCTTGTCTGAATCTCGGTTTCCTTGCCTGTAAAATGGGGATAAGACCAGGGTTGAAAGGGGGTGGGAGTGTAAAAAGAGATATTTTAAGTATAATGACTGAGTGCACTAATGTGCTGGTTTTAAAAGAGAAAGGAACATTTGATTCAGTTAACAAGAAAAGCTTTTTTCTTTCTTTCTCTTTTTAGTTTTTAGATCTTGCTGTGCACCAAGTTCTATGTTCACACTTTGCATGCAGGCCATTATCAAATCTCCACAACTAACCCCTGAGGTTAGAATTACTATTTTCTGCATTTTTCTATACACAAGGAAACTGAAACTCAGAGGTGTCACCCAGCTAGTAAATGGTAGAATTTAGTTTTAAATTCATATCTCACTGAGTTTCAAACTCATACTCTTCCTTGCTATACTTGGACCACCAACATCAAAGTCACCTGGGGATGGGAATTGCAGAAATGCAGACTTCTGTGCCCCGGTCCAGACTGCGAGACTTCCAACAGAATCCATTCTCATCTTTCTTCTTAGTGGCTGAGAATATGGCTGCATAGCTAGAGACGCTATTTCCCTGTCCTTTTTGTAATTAGATGCAGTCATGTGACAAGTTTTGGTCAGTGCAATGTGAGCAGAAGTAACAGGGGCCAGCTCTAAGCCAAGGTGAGTAAGAAATAGATGCATCTTCTCCGGCCACTCCCACTGACTGGAACCTGGACATGGTAGGAACTCAATCTTGACTGAGCAGATGATGACAAGTTTAGAGAAGTCAGAGGAGCCTCGTGATGGCAGAAACCTGAGTCTCTGCGACTACCCTAATCTTAGTCACCTCAGACAATCACTTACTGGGCACACAAATTTATAATTTGGGCAGGGACTGATGGGGATGGCACCATGTGGGAAGGCTCCAATGGACTAGAGGGTCCACTTCTGAGGTGACTCATGCCCATGGTGGGAAAGTCGATTCCAGAGGAAGCAGAGGAAAGCTTAACTGGGGCTGACTACCAGGAACCCTAGCTCTTCTCCACAAGTGCTGCTTCACAGGCTTCTGGGCTCCCACACAGCACGATCGCTGGGTTCCAAGAGTAAAAAGCGGAAGCCTATAGTCTCTAAGGGGCTGTGCCCCAAAACTAGCACAGTGTCACTTCCACGACATTCTGTTGGTCAAAGCAGTCACTCAGACTGCAGATTCAAGAGGAGGGGACACCAACCTCATTTCTCAGTGAGAGGAGTGTCCAAGAATATATGGCCATCATTAAGCTGCCATGTCTCATGAAACAAATATACCCACCAATAAGAAGCACTCACCTTGGATTGGAATGTGTGTGGGAGAAATAAGTTCTGTGTTCTCTAAGCCTTGTTATTATTGGGCCTCTTGCTACAATATCTTAGCCTTTTGCCATGACAAATACTCCCAGTGAATCAAAATGGAAGCTGGGGCGTCAAGAATCTACAAACAAGCATCCCGATGCCCTCATGCATGCAAGAACTGAAGAGCCTCTCTGCTTAGCAACATGGCCACTCCATTTAGTGTCTGACCTCCAATGACTCTGAGATAGATAAGCTCTTCTCTCTGATCGTTCATGGGGTTCACATCTTAGAATAGACAATCTCTCCACGGGGTTGGTTTGAAGATCCATGACCTTACTAAATCCCACTTGGAGATACTCAGAGGGTCTTTGGGAGTTCCCATAGTGAAATTCTCCCTAGTACAGGGGCCTTAATACGCTAGGGTTACAGGATGCTCACATCAGTGGCCAAAATTCCAGAAGCCCAGGTAAAAGTAAGTGTTTCCTGAATGTCTTTTCTAAGATGCAACTCCTATAGACAATCAAATAAAAGAATTGAGCTATTTTAGAGGCGTGTAAAAATTGGAAACTGAAAGTCTAACAGCGTTGCTTAGCTGAGTGGATCCTGGATACCACAGATATGACATTAATTAATGGGGAATCACTTTGTGGGTTACATATATTTGATAGAACAGGGAGCTGGGTTCCCATATCAACACGTTAAAAACTCTCTTAAGCAACTTTCTTGCAGAAAAGAGCAGCAGTATTTAGAGCAATTAGTGAAGACATCCAACCAACAAAATGACAGGTTTTAGACAACACATCTGGCTATTCAAGGTCCTTAGCACCTGGGGGGAAGGAATATCTTACAAAATCATGTCTCTGATTCAACCACTTTCCCCTCTTCTTAGTTCAGTTCTGTTTGAATACTAAGCTTCCTTATGGTTAATATTGGGTCCCTGCAGACTTAATTTGGCAATCTTCCTCAAGAGATGGTAATACTAGCCCCATGAGGTTGTTACAAAGATTAAATAAGATAATAGAGATATTTATGTGATGAATATTTGCAGTGAAGATTCACAGAACATGGAGTACAATGTTCTGAGCCACACTGCTGCATGGTAAACAGAAGTCCCTCTCATTCCTTCTCATTTTGAGAAAACAGCTCCTAAATCAAGAATGGCAGTGGCTAGGAGCTAAATGTTTGTCACCCTAAAATTCATATGCTTTGAAATCCTAACCCCCAGTGTAATGGTATTAGGAGGCGAGGTCTTTGGGAGCTGATTAGCTCCTGAGGGTGGAACCCCCATGAAGAGGGTTGCTGCCCTTATAAAAGGGACCCCAAAGAGCTCCCTCACCCCTTCCACCATGTAACAACATGGGGAGAAATCAACCATCTACGACACCAAATTGGCCAGCACCTTGATCTTGGACTTCCCAGCCTCCAGAACCATGACAAATAAATGTTGTTTCAGCCACACAGTCTATGGTATTTTTGCTATGGCAGCTAGAACAGACTTTAGACAGCAGCACATCGATGTTTCATTTGCTGTACATAATAACTTTTTTTTTTTAAGTTTTAAGTTAGATTCCAACATAAAAATCAGAAGGTTTTACATGAAAATCCAGATTTCCGGTTTCTTCTAAAAGAGCAGAAGAAGCTCTAGAAACACAGAGCACAGCTCTAGAAACATGGCTCCTACAGGTATGAGTTTGAGAACGAGGACAGAAGACTGTTCTCTCTCATCAAGTTTTGTCTCCCATGCCTACTTTCCTGGGCTCTAATTTGTCTTCTTGGTCTGGGAGAGTGAGCAGGGAGTTTGCTGAAAGCTCTGATGTGATCATGAATTTTGGAGAAAACTGCCTTTGATTCTTGGCCAGGTGCTGGGTGCGTGCAATGACAAAGTGTTTCTGGAAAAGATAGTGCGTCTTCATTGTGGCTTCCTTAGCCACTTACCACCCAGCCAGAAAACTGCTTTCAGAGTCATCATGTTTTATTTATCTATCGATTTGGTGGAGCCCTACTATGCTCAGGGCACCACGTTCTGTCCTACAGAACATAAAAAATTTTCAAGAAAGAGACCTCATCTGGCCAACCTCTGTTCACTGGTCAAGTCTTACTGTTAAAGGCCCTTCCTCCATAAAGCCCTCCCTAATTGCTCTGACTAGGTTAGACTTCCAGGTATGTACTCCTGAACTTTTCCTTGGTCACATTCCATGAACTTGGTCAATGTCTTTATCTATCCCCCTCCTCTGAGTTCCTTATGATGTCCTTTTATTTGCTGCATCCCCAGCTCCTAACACAGTACATGATACCCAGGGGGTCTTTTACAATATGCTGAAAGAAAGATGAATGATTGCACAAAAAAAAAAAAATGAATGAATGAATAAGATTTGATGTTTATGCAACTAATTGCAATAGAAGTGAGGAGTGGGGCAAATGTATTCATTGGTCAACTGGTCACTTGTTAAACATTTTAAGTATCACTGCTGAATACAGAAGACTTAAATGTCCAATGTATTAATAGCTATAATTAATTAATAGCTATAATGATTACAAGCAGATAATTAAAATATTGTGAATTAAAGGGACAGTTCTCTTCCAGCAAGAAATTCTGGTATAAAGTTCCTTATGTAAATTAAGCTCCTGGAACACAATAGGTGCTCAATCCATGCTATAATAATTATTATGAGAGCTGAGGTTTACAATATTACACCTGCTATCTTCACTGCTATAAACTCAGCACAGAATCTGGTACACAGTGTTTAATAAATACCAGGTAAATAAATTATTTAATTAATGATGAATTAACAATATTACCTCAAAGATAAAAGTTAGTCTGATCTCCTAAGCATTGTCTGGATCAGCCATAAAGCCCCTGAGAGTATTCTGAGATACTTAGGGTCAGTGATACGAAGGTCAGTTTTCAGCCTGGGGGGAAGTGAAGGCCGCTCCAGGATCCCAAAGGCCATGCTACTTATCTAGTCTTTTTGAGGGTCATGTCCAACACAACTTCCACAGAGGGCATCTTATCTCTGGTAGCACAGGAGGCTGAGTGTCCCCAGATAAGTCCTGTAGGTGAGTGGGACAGGCCCAGATGGAGCTCCTGATTAGAGTGAAACATTCTGAGGTTTGCAGGGGCCTAGAGCCTGGCCCACGGTATTTCAGAGTTCTCCATAGTAGAGTCTCTCTGGATTTCACATAAAGCTACAGAGCTCAGAGGCTGAGAGGTGGGAGGGAGAGAGAAGAAGAAAAGGACTGTAGATGGAGAGCAAATAATGGAAGTACACACACACACACACACACACACACACACACGGAAGCTCGGATGCACACAGAGGTGCACAGTGGGCAGGACCAGAGAAACAAGAGACCCAGAGTCAGAGCAAGAGCCAGGACAGAAAACAATCAGAGGCAGAAACTCACAGAGACGCACACAACAGACCCAGGAAAAGGGAGAGGTAGAAGAGAGGCACAGGGAGGTGGAGTCTTGAAGACTTTCATCCAAAGAGACACACAAAATAGAGATGAGAGAGAGAGTGTCTCAGAGACACAGACGGACTGAAAAAGGACAAACACAGAAAGCCAGAGCTGTAGAGAAACACAGGCGACTGAAACAAATTAAATCACAGAGACACCAAACAAGAGGTACACAAAGCGGAGAGAGAAGGAAAGGGAAAGATGCAGAGGACTGGAATCAGCAGGTAACCCTGTGGGTCAGCTTGTCTGGAACAGCTCTTTGCACTTGCCAGAGATTCTGATTCCATAGCCCTGGGGAGGGCCTGGGCACCATAAGTTTTCATGGCTTTCCAAATTTCCACTTTTTAAAAAGATGCTGATCATAGTGGTTTAGAACCCAACCTACACAACTCATTTTAACTTGAAAACCTCTATAAAGACCCTATCTCCAAATAAAGTCACATTCTGGGGTACTGCAGGTTAGGACTTCAACATAGGAATTTTGAGAGGACACATGACAACCTAGAAAAGCCAAGACAATCTTAAAGAACTTACACTACCTGATTACTGTAAAATAACAGTAATCAAGATAGTGTGCTAGAGTGGTATAAAAAGAGATACATGTATCACTGGGATGGAATAAAGATTCTAGAAATAGACACACATGTCATAGTCAATTGGTTCTCCATAAAAACACCAAAGCAATTCTATGGAAAAAGGAGTCTTTTCAACAAATGGTGCTAGAATAACTAGATACTCAAATGAGAAAAATGAGTCTCAATCCCTATATCATACATACCAAAAATTAATTCAAGATGACTCATAGATCTAAACATAAGAGTGAAAACTATAAAGCTTCTAGAAGAAAACATGGGAGAATATGTTATAGGAAGCAAACTTTCTTAGGACACAGAAAGCACTAACCATAAAATTTTTAAAAATTTATAAATTGGACGCCATAAAAATTTCAAACTTTTGTTCATTCAAAAGACACCATTAAGGAAATTAATAGGGAAGCCAAAAACTGGAAGAAAATAGTCATAATACTTGTATCTGATAAAGTACTTGTTTCCAGAATATAAAAGAAACTCCTACAACTCAATAATAAAAAGAAAAATAGTCTAATAAAAATGGTCAGAAATCTTGAACAGACCCTCCACAAAGGAAGATATACAAATCACCAATCAGTACATGAAACCATATCCAATGATACTAGTCATCAAGGAAATGCATATTAAAACCAGACTGAAAAAAATACTATATGTCCATCAAAATGGTTTCTAAAAATCTACCCAACATAAAATGCTGGCTAAGATATAGAACAACCAAAAGTTTTAAACATTCCAAATGGAGATATAAAAATATACAACCATTTTGAAGAAAGAGCTAGAAGTGTTTTATAAAATTAAACATACATCTATTCTGTAACCCAAGAATTACTAATTTTTAGCAATTTACCAAAAACAAGTGAAAACATATGTTCACACAAAGACTTGCCCATGTTTCATTTATAAAAACCAAAAATTGGAAACAGCCCACGTGTCTATTTGTAGGTGAATAGGTAAATAAACTGTGTACATCCATACAATGGAACACAATACAGTAAAAAGAAGGGACAAATATTTCTGCTTCATTCAACCAAACGGTGACTCTCGCTGACATAATGATGACCAAGAGAAGACAGACACAGAATACATACAGTATGATTCCATTTTATATGAAGTTCAAAAACAGGCAAAATAAATCTATAGTGATGGAAGTCTAAAGAAGTGATCACTTCTGAGTTGAGTATTGACTGGAAAAGAGGCATGAAGGGCCCTCCCAGGATGCTGCGAATCTTCTATATCTTCACTGGAGAGCGATTGTATGTTTAAGACTTGTATATTCTAATTATGCTATCCCTCAATTAAAATATATATATATATAAAGATCATGGCAACTCTATCTCATATTAAAAAAAATAAACTACCAGTACTTTAGCATCATATAAAATAAATACCAAAATACTGGGATGGTGTGTTGATCATGATTCCAACCATTATCCATGAAGGAGACCATCCTGCAGGTAGCTGAGAATTGACAACAGTAACACTTGTGACTTTGTCAGGAAAGTGCTCTGGGACCCAACCAGCTCACCAAGGTAACAGTGGTTTCCCAAATGAGAAGAACCCACCACCCTCATTAAAGGAAGTGGGACATTACTGGAGCCCACCTGTGAGAGGATTTGATACATATGCAAAGATGTCAATAGGAAATGACCGCAATGCCATGGCAGTGGATGCTCTCCATAAAGATGCCAGAGCAGTAAAAATGAAACCGCCTTTAAAAATTAAAGGGTGCAAGTGCCAATAAAATATTAGGGTGATTACTGAACTTAGAAGGGCCTGCATTTGGGTTTACTGGTACAAGATGAGGCTGGATGGACCTGTCTTCTTAGAAGGAAGGTGATGAGCCAGGTAGCAGGCAGATAATTCTTTAAGGTGTTGTCTCAGATCTCATTTAAGGAGGAAAGCAACGATCGGTTGTGTTTGTTGATGCCTGCATTAACTAATTTCTCTGCACTGAACACTTATTATGCACCTGGTATACACTTTAGACAATTTATCAGAACAGTTTTGGGGTCAGATTGCTTGGACTCAAATACTGGCCCTACAGCTTATTAGTATGTAACCTTGGTCAAATGACTTAAAACCTCTATGTCTCAATTTTCTCAGTGTAACTGAGGCATATGCGGGTTAAGCATAATAAATGATATATAATAGGGTTACTGTGAGGGTAACATTATGAATGAATACATGTAAAGAATGCTTAGAACAGTACCTGCTACACACAAATGACAACTGTTTTTGTTAAGGACTCTATTTTCATGTACTGCAGATGTACAAGCACACAGATACACATACACATGCATATACACAAAAGAAATGCCAAGGAAGTGGCCAACACAAAAACCATTTGAAATTTTTTAAATATTCATTAGTTGAGTACATAGTAATGCCAACCCCCATGGTAGGAATGACTGCAGTGATGTACAGTCTATGCCCTTGAGGAGAAGAGTCTAGTGAAGATGTCACAGATGAGATAAGCAATCGAGACATACAATATGGCAGACAGTTGTAATAATAACACAATGAGAAGAATGATAAAACCCTCTGTAGGGAAGAGGGGGAGAAGGAAATATTGAGACTTGGAAAATGATGAGAGTTTTCTAGGTGGCTGGGGAAGGAGAGAATTTTAGGCAGAATGAAGCAAGGTTAAGGTTAACCTAGAGGATTCGAATTCTAGCATGACAGTGTGAGTGGCTCTGTGGACCCACTTCCCTGGAAGATTGGTGAAAATTATTCTTTAAAAGAATTTAATCCTCTGGAGATGGTTCGTACACCAAATAAAAAAACAGTTATTCAAGTAATTCTACTAACACTAAGTAAGAAAAGCGTGAGTCAGTGGTATCTCATGCCCTCGCTCCCTTCACTCAGCTCAGTAAGATGGAAATTCCACTCCAGACTGGAACAGTCAAGAACACGGGCTTCCTTCTCTTCGCAGCTCCCAGTCAGAGGGCTATCCTCCTGGAAGGAACAGGCCATCAGCATTTCTCACCTGGCCCCAGCTACCTGTTGCTGAGGCTAGGTTCTAGTGACGTGCAGCTGAGAGGTGGGGGATCCCTTCTGCCCAGCCCGGCTGGTGGGACAGAGGCTCCACTTTCAGCATGGGGTTCTGAGCACACCTTATGTCCCAGGGGAAGGGGTTCCACAGTGGGAGAGGCAAGTCAAGGAGACTTGGGACCTCCGGAGAACCCCTCTCCTAAGACAGGGGTATCACTCAGAGAGAAATACAGCACTATCTACCCTCAGTATCATAGTTTCTAGATCAGAGGTCTTATCTGGGGGAGAGAAGTAGACCAGAGCAAAAAGGACTCTTAATCTCTTCCCAAAGGAACCAAGTCCATTTACAACAGACCGTGAAGTTCAAGCCTATGGGTATGTTCGAAAAATAGTACAGCTGGTGAAGGGCTACTGGGCTTCCTTGGGCTATTAATGGATTCACTGGAGATAAAGGATAACCTGCAGGCCAGCTAGTTTTCCAGAGAGAAAAATTGAAAAGACAAGTAGGAGGATTTTGTCATTATAAATCTTAAACACTGACCTCAGGAAGCATCCCTTCAAAAACACAGATTTATGGTATCAGTTTGTGGAGCAATTTATGCCCCAGGACATTGCTGAAGATTGCATAAGTAGAACAATGAATGGAATTTAAGATTTAGTGTGGTCAAGGAAAGCAACAACCAAAGAGAGCTCTGTCAAAAGCACTGTCATTGCAGTGTGACTCTGGGCTTGTCCCAGGCTGCCCTCTCTGAGAATCAACATCATTCACGGCAACAGGGAGGGGAATAGACTTCATGAAAATAATCCAGCCAGTCACTCAACTGGTTAAGTGTGCAAACAACAACAACAAATAGTGTTTTCAACTAGTGGTTGAAATACTGCTTGGACAATTGGGTAGCCACATGCAAAAGAATGAAGTGTGAGTTACCTCACACCATACACAAAAATGAACTAAAAATTGATCAAAGATCTACATCTCAGAGCTAATACTATAAAACTTTTAGAAGAAAACCTAGGGGTAAATCTTCATGACCTTGAATTTGTCAATGGACTTATTACAGATGATGCCAAAAGCACAAGCAACAAAAGAAAAACTAAGTAAATAGAACTTCATCAAATTCAAAACCTTTTGTGAAAGTGAAAAAACAAACCACAGAATGAAAAAAAAATTGCAAATCCTATATATGTAAAAGAACTTTTATCTAAAAATATAGAGCAAACAATCCTGAAATTTGTATGGAATCACGGAAAAACCCAAAAAGCCAAAACAATCTTGAAAAAGAAAAGCAGAGCTGGAGACATCACAATTCCAGATTTCAAGCTATATTACAAAGCTGTAGTGATTAAGACAGTATGGTACTTGCTCAAAAACAGACACATAGAACAGAAGAGAAAACCCAGAAAAGAACCCACAACTATATGATCCATTAATCTTCAACAAAGCAGGAAAGGATATCCAGTGGGGAAAAAAAACAGTCTCTTCAATAAATGGTGCTGGGAAAACTGGACAGCTACATGCAAAAGAAAGAAACGGGGTCACTGTCTGACACCATATACACAAATAAATTTAAATGGATGAAAGACCTAAATGTGAGACCTGAAACCATCAAAATCCTAGAGGAGAACACAGACAGTAACCTCTTTGACATCGGCCATAGCAACTTTTTTTCTATATAGGTCTCCTGATGCAAGAGAAATGAAAGCAAAAATAAACTATTGGGACTACCTCAAAATGAAATGCTTCTGTACAGTGAAGGAAACAATCAACACAACTAAAAGACAACCTATGGAATAGGAGAAGATATTTGTAAATGACATATCCAATAAAGGATTAGTATTCAAAATATATAAAGAACTTATAAAAATCAACCCAAAAGGGGCGCCTCGGTGGCTCAGTGGGTTAAAGACTCTGCCTTCGGCTCAGGTCATGATCTCAGGGTCCTGGGATCAAGCCCCGCATCAGGCTTTCTGCTCAGCAGGGAGCCTGCTTCCCCCTCTCTCTGCCTGCCTCTCTGCCTACTTGTGATCTCTCTCTGTCAAATAAATAAATAAAATCTTAAAAAAAAAATCAACCCAAAAGACAAGTAATCCAATTTAAAAATGGGCAGAAGACATGAACAGACATTTCTCCAAAGAAGACACACGGATGGCCAACCGAGACACATGAAAAGATGATTCTTTTTATATAAAATGACCATAATAGGCAAATCTATAGAGATAAAGAGCAGATTAGTGGTTGCTTGCAGCTAGGGAGATGGGAGGTCGGAGAGCTCACAGTTACAGAGTAAGAAATTTCTTAAGGTGATAAAACTACTCTAACATTGACTGTAGTATGGATGCACACAACCCTGAATAGACTAAAAACTATTTAATTATATACTTTAAATGGGTGAGTTGTATGCTGTGTGACTTCTCAATATAACTGTTATTAAAATTTTTTGAGGGATATACAAAAAAATGGAACCTAGAAGATAAAATAACCGCTAATATTTCATAAGTGTGTGTTTTGTGCTGCATACTCTGCCATCTGGAAAAAGTTTATGAGGTACTTACTGTGCACCAGGCACTTCTCTAAACACTGAGATACACTTAACTAAACAAATTTCTTGCCCTGATGCAATTTACTTTTGAGTGGAGAGAAGTAAGTAATAACTACATCCATATTAACTAATGGTAAATGTAATAAGGAAAACAAAGCAGGGTAAACATACAGAAAATGGAGGGGGAGGCTGCCATTTAAAGTTTTTCTGGTAATCAGACAGAACTGAAAGAAGCTGGGCCCAGGAGGGAAAAGCTCAGAGCAGTAGGATCAGCTGAGTGTCAAGGCTTTAAGATGGAGATACACTTGAAGCTTGACATATTACAAAGAGCAAAGAGGGTAATGTAGCCTGGGTGAGGTTAGTGAGGAGGACAATGGTACGCCCGCATCAATGAGGAAGGCGGGGCTTGCGAACTGCAGTAGGATATTAAGAATACTTAGTGCTAGGGTCTTTCTCACTCCTGTGGACAGACGTGTTTTTAACCCCCTGGCAATACATCAAGGGCAACATCCAAGGGTCCCAACATGCGAGATGGACAACCACAGCCTAGTCCAACATTTTTCAAAATGTAGGCTGCCTCCTATTCATGGTGATATATTAATTTAGCAGGTTGAAATCAGCATTTTTTCTGGAATGGAATTAAACAGATTGGAAGAGAATGGAAAATATAAAATGTATTTCTCCCCAAGGATCACCTCGAACTATCTGAACCTAACTCTAGCCCATCCCCCGCTCATACAGCTCCATTGGAGCGCATGCAAACCTGCACCAAAAGGCACCTTGGCTATTGATTTGTATGTAGCCTCCTATGCTGACTGTCAACAATGTAATTGATCTAAAAGATGAACTCGCCTACAGCTATGGAGAGAAAAAGGTCTTCTGTGTTAATTGAGATGTTTACTTTAAGCAAAGCAGGAACCCCATGTTTGTGTGTTCGCATTGTAATGAGTGTTTACTTCCTTGCTTTGTTAGTCACCACCTTCCTGGTCTGCAGAAGAACCCCAAGAGCAAGCCGACAACATCCCTCTGGGTCTAGATACAACAGGTAGGGGAAGGGCTGGTGGCTCCCTCTCAGAAAAGTGCTGGGACCCTCAAAAGTGGAGTGTTGGGTGTCAGACAGGTATAAATTCCAATCCTGATGCTGTTAACTCGCAACTGTGTGACCTTAGACAAGTGAAATCACTCCTTGGAGCCTTGGTGTCCTCATCTGCAAAAAGAGATGGTCATTTGGTCATTGTACAACCGGATAGGATTGTTGTGGGTGAGTAATAATGGCGGTCTCTACCTGACACAGCGCTTACAGTGACTATGGATATTAACACAGGTAATCCTCACTACAACTCTGGGAGATGAAGGATCTATTTTCCCCACTTGACAGATGAGAAAACTGAAGGTAAAGAGGTTCAGTAACTTGCTCAAGGTACCCGAGCTGTATACTGTGAGGGCTGGGCTTCCCACACTCTCTGCTCAGTTTTAACAATGGCTATTTAATGAAAAAAATTCAGAGCCACTAGAGAAAATGATCTCTAAGAAGATTATGATCATCTTTAAGGCCGTTTACCAAGGAGTTTGGGTTCTCTTTCCAGGCCCATAGTAGGATTACTTTTCTCCACCCTCTTGAATTTAGATATTTGCTTGCTTTAGCTAATAAAATATGAGTGGAAGTGATGTATGCCACTGATGGGCAAAAAGTTTAAAAGAGAGGATGCAATTCAGCATGTTTCTCTTCTTCATGTCGTGATGATCATGAACACATATCAACAGGGACCTCCATTAACCCGTTCGTCTGAAAAGTTAGGACAAGCAAAGACCTCCCAGCCAATACGCCTTTGTCACACTACCGTGAATGGGAAATGAAGTCTGGCCATGTTAAGACTCTGCACACTTGGGGTTATCCGTTACTATGGCGACATCTAGCCCATCTTGACTGACACAGGCCCTTCCCAATCTGATGTAGCGGAGCCACCATTCACTGAGCTCTGTGTGTCCGACGAAGTGCTCACCACTTTACCTACTACAGCTCATCTACCCCTGATCACAACTCCACACATAATTCCTACTAGCATACCCACTCACAGATGAGGAAACCAGGACTCCAAGAGGTTAGTTAAGTGCATTGCCTTACTTTACACAGCTCAAAAGGGACCCAAATATAGATCACAAATAATAATCGCCTCCACCACTCATGGGAACTGAACCAGCAGTGTACCGGAGTGAACAGCTTGTGAGAGCGGATCCTGGGCATTTCTTCCCACATTCACATCCAGCGAGGTTACACTGGTTACCCTAAAATCCACCATGGTGGGAGGATTTACACCATGGAAATCGGCAAATACTACAAATCAGGGCTTTTTTTTTTTTTTTTTTTTTTAACAGAAGAGCCAATTTACTGCTACACACAGATTGGCCCCATATTATCTGAGTCGCCATGCTGAGTTCTAATCCACGAAACTTGCCTGGGGAAATTCCCAGGAGCTCCCGCAGGACCCCTTGGGATTCCCCAAAAGTGTTTTTAGCCGATAACAAAGAATCTGTAGTGAGACTAGCACAAAGCAGGGGCATGGCAAGTTGAACTGTTAAGAGCAAAAAGAGAGAAGGTGATCTATGGGGTATCTAAAAAACAGGCTGTGAGAGCAAGAGGAAGAAAAAAGAAAAAAAAAAAAAACCTCTGGTGGAGGAAAGAAAGGCCTTCCAGTCAGGAGAATAGAGTCTTTAATCTGTGGAGCACACATTTTGTTGAGTCTGCATAATTCATGAAACACAAGAACATCCCGAGGACGGCTGAAGTTCAGGGCAGAAGATCAAGTTGACAAGATTGGCTTTGGGGTAAAACACGCAGGGGGGCCTGGCTGCTGGAACTGACCTATATTTCTCTGTGTTTACACCACAGCAGGAGCTGTCTCTGCACATCCATCAACCCAACTGGGCTTTACCGCAGCCGGGTTCTCCCCGGGGGCGGGGGTCTGGGGAGCGTGGAAGGAACCAGAAGGATGACTAACGTGTTGGGTTCTGGTGGCTGTTCCCACATATCCAGACTACGTACTCGTTCTTGGGACAATAGGGACAGTAAGTCTGCCACTTACACGTGTGGGGTGACCTTGGGCAAGTGACCTTACCTCTCTAAGCCTCAGTTTGTTCTTCTGTGAAGTGGGGCTGGTAAGAGCTCCTGTTTCATAGGGCTGTCATATGCAATGTCTGGCACCTAGTAAGGGCTTAATAAATGGTAGCCGTTAACATTTATGACTACAGGGAAGAAGAAGAAGAGTTATAATAATTATAATATTTAACAGTGCCAGATACTATTCTGAGAGTTTTGCTTAAAATAAATCCTTTAATCCTCACAGCGAGCTTATGAGATGGGTACTATCAGGGTCTAATAGTGCTAAGGCAGGAGAGAAAGCATTTGCCCGGGTCACAGTAAGTGGTGGGGCCAACCAGTTATTGAGCCCCTGCTAAGCACTAAGGCTTATAACATTCTCTCATCCTCACCTGCATGGCTGGGACAGGTAAGTTTGTTTCCCTTTTAAAGATGAGAAACTGAGGCTGGAGGAGTCCAATTAGCTAACCTTGGGTCACTGAGGTTAGTGATCTCAAGTGACCTCAATTAGGTTAGTGTTAGAGTTAATGACCTCAATTCCCAAGCAGCCAAGTGGGAAAGACCAGGTCTGTTTATCTCTAAGTGCTGGTTCATTCAACCATCTTCATTCTCGGAAAGAAAAGCCGTCACCCTCATCAAGGCTAATTAACATGTATTTGGCATTTAAGATACGCAAGACACTAAGCTCCTCACAGGCAGGCTCTTATCAAAACAGCTGCAGGAGGTGGGTATTTGTCCCCACTTGACAGAGTGGACAACTGAGGCACAGAGAGGTTGGCCTCGTGCCCAAGGCCACACAGCTAGAAAGTGGCAGAGTTGGGATGTGAACCCAACTGTTCTAACTCCAGAGCTTCCTTGGCTTAAGTTCTGTTGAGCTATATAATATCTATTCAACAAATATGCCTGACCTGTGTTAAAGAAAAAATTATTCCTGATATTTGTTAAAGAACGGTAAGGCAGACTTTATTTCTGGGGGACTACGGCCTTAGGTACAGGGACCTCTGTAGTGGGATTTTACAGGAGGGAAGAGAGTGGGGTTGATACAAGGAAAAGTGGGACTTTCTCGCCAAGGAGCAGCTCGGTGGAGGGAAAACTAGTAAGAGGGGGATTCTGGCTAAACACACTGATTAGAATTCTTGCTGGAGGCAGGCCATGATGATGAGACTCCACCTGGGGGTTGGTAGAGGCCGAGGTACCCAATCAGATAGCCAGGGTGGTCTGATCTGAGACCAAGGATGGCTAAACCAACAGAGCAGGGTTCTTGCTAAATGTGGAGAGGAACACAGAAGTCCAAAAGCCAGGGCCTACCTGAGAGGAGAGTTCAGAGGAGCTTGAACAGAGTTTGGTCAAGGAGAGAATCCTTGTCACCCGCCACGAAAATTCCAGGTCCTTTCCCTTTGACCTGGATAGACTTGACAGGGAGATGGGTGGGGGACCCACTAAGGAGCTAGAGAGAAAAAGGAAGATGGTTGAGGGAGGGGCAATGTTGGAGCTAAAGATGATGGACGGAGGACACCTGGGTGGCTCAGATAGTTAAGCGTCTGCCTTTGGCTCAGGTCATGATCCTGGGGTCCTGGGATCGAGTCCCGCATCGAGCTCCCTGCTCCTTGGGGAGGCTGCTTCTCCCTCTGCCTCTGCCTCTGTGTCTCTCATGAATAAATAAATAAAATCTTTTAAAAAAAAGATGATGGACAGGAAGCCAAACCAATGGACTGGACCAGCCCTCCCTCTCTCTGTCCTCCCCATCATTCCTCCCTGGAAAAGAAGGAACTCCAGGACTACCCCAGGTGTGTCCTACAGGTCTTGGAACTGCCAGTTAAAGAAGAACCAGGAAGATCCCTTGGTGTCTTTGGAGACTGAGCGACTAGCTCCAGCTCTAGGCCTCCCTCCACCTCTCCTGAGAAGGCAGCAGTAGGGTCCTCCACTGGGGAGGCCCCTCCTTGGCTTTCTTGGCTAGAAAGATTTATTAAAGTAGAAACTTCTGAAATGACAAAGTAAAGGTCAGAGGCTGCGGGCTGGATGGACTTCCAGGCAGAGTCTGGTAGAGTCGGGCTAGGAGCTGGAGGCACCCTTGGCTCCATCAACACCTCCCCGATCTCCGTGCAAGGTTGGCTGGGGGTGGCCCAGAGGCAGAGCTCCACTTGGGGAGGAAATGTCATGTCTTCTGAAGGTGCTGGACTGGATTCCAATTTGGGGAGAAGTCTGTCTTGCAAGGAGCTCACCTTCTAGAACCTCCAGACCTGTTCAGGCTGAGAATTTGTTACTGCTGTGTCTCTCCTCTGTTTAGGCCTCAAACGGCAGCCTCAAAATTGCTCAGGTGGCCCACAAGACCCTGAGGGACCCGGCCCCCTCCCGCCTTCCTAGCTCATGTCACAGTCGTCTTCACGTCATTCAAGAAATGCTGTGCTAGCATGTAATCCCTGTCTACTGCAGGCGGTTTCTCTTCTCCCAGACTTGCCCTGCTGGCCCTCTACCTAGAATCTCCTTTGTCCCCTCCCATCCACCAGGATGACCCTAACCATCCTTCCTGATCTTCCTCAGACTTCCCAGCTATCCCCTCGCCCCCCCATAGTGTAGAGTTCGGTGCTGGATGAGTTCTGTAGGACTGCTGTAACTAATTACCAACTGGTGGCTCAGAGCAGAAATTCATTCTCTCGCAGGCCTGAAGGCTGCAAATCTGAAACCGAGGTGTCAGCAGGGCCACGCTCCCTCAAAGCTACCAGGGAAGATTCCGTTTATCTCTTCCAGCTTCCAGTGCCCCAGGCGTTCCCTGGCTGGCCTTGGCTCGTGGCCACATCACTCCAACTTCTGCTCTCCCTTCACGTGGTCTCCTTCCCTGGGTCTCTTCTCTTCTTGCAAAGACACCACTCACTGGATTTAGGGCCCCACCTAATCCAGTACCAGGCTCTTACTGAACTAGTTACATCTGCAAAGACCCTATTTCCAAATAAGGTCACATTCGGAAGTTTCCAGGTAGACATGTGTTTTGCAGGGACCAGGATCGCAAGCTAGTATGATCCAGGAAAGCTTCCTAAAGAAACTGGGTCCCTGAGATTGGCTCCTGCTTGTGTAGGCAGATACTCCACTTGGGAAGACACCCAAAGGTGGGGAGTCAGTGACCCCTTTAAAGCTTCCCTGGGAAGCCTGTGCCTGATAATACCTTTCTCAAGGCCCTCGCAACCCCTCCCATTTGCTTGCCCCACTTAAAACGATGTGGCAGCAGAAGAGAAATACTCAACACTTTGAAATAGAACCCATCAGCTAATAAAACTGAAAGCAATAATCTGTCACTTTGAAAGTATGAACCAACACGTTTCTCAAGAAGCTTTCTATTCTAGTAATAACACCGGACTAGTAAACTGCTTGCTTCTCTCTTTCTCTCTCTCTCATCTGTGCATTTCCAAATAATGAATGTCAAGTCATCTTTAGGAGTACTAATACCCAGGTGGCCAATGCAACTGGAGAGCAGGCACCTTATTCATTCCAAAAGGCAAGGGAAAAAACGAAACCCAAAGCAATGGAGAGAATGGAATCAGAGACTTGGGGGTTCAAGCACCGCCTTCATCACTTACTGACTTCTGCCTCTGTGACCTCTTCAGCCTCAATTTCCTCATGAGAAAAATGAGGATAATCATCACACCTCCTTCTCTGGTTCATTTTGAGATTAAGTGCCTGGCAAAGAGTGAGCACCCAGTAATCTTCTTAAAATAAAACATTTTTGGATAATCATAGGTTGCTGTTATAGTTCTGAAACAATATATTTGTATTATAAAATAAAGCAAATAAGCAGCTTATTTCATGTTGTTAGGAGTCAAGGTTTTCAGTTTAAAAGAGACACAAATATAAAATCAAAAGAAAAAACAATGCGTCCTCAGTTTGAATTAGAAATATCAGTATGAACTCATGATGTAGTTTCTCCTCTAAAAGACATGCATTTCCTAACTGCTCTCTCAAAATGCATAGAAACAGTAGCTAACCCAGGAGCAATGAGCACTTCTAGCACCTAGACTATGGCCTTAAATATCATTTTCCTATTCAAAGAAATCCAAACTCCTTGGAGAAATGGCTGATTCTTGGCCTGGGGCAGAAAATATACAAGATAAGCAAGAAAATGCTATCATACCAAAGGGTAAAAAATGCTGTTGATATATTAGGATCATTTCCAAAGGACTCAAGAGCCAACTTGAATAGTCTCCCACTAGCCAAAGACGAGATAATTTGAGCATCAATAATAATGATACAATGGAGCTAAATTCATCAAATACGTTAAAGATCTATAAATCCATAATGATAGAAACAACTAATTCAGTTCTTTCATTTAATCCTCACTTCCAAGCCTATGAAGGAAGATCTAATTAGTCGCTTTGTCACAGAGGAAACTGAGACTCAGAGAGGTAAAGTCTTCCACCCAAAATCACACAGCTTATAAGAGGGGGAACCAGAATGCCAAGCCAGTTCCGTGACCTTGCAAAACTGCAGAAAGTATTCAGTAAAGGCACTTTCCCCCACCACCCTCACCACATCAAGGCTACGGGAAGGCAAATAAAAATGGGGAGGATGAAAACAATCAAAGTTTCATCCCTCTGTCCCTGATTACAAGCAATAGATGTTGCCCATTGAGTGTGTAGTATCTACATGTAAAATGATAAAGATGAACCAATTATAACCTTTCACTCTTGTGAAAATCCACAACAGCCATAAAATGGTCTTTGGTTTTGGAGTGGTAGCTGGCAAGACATTTCTAAGGTACTTCCTGATTTATTTCTGTACCTTCCTGCCCCTGAGACCAAAGTGTCTTAAAGAGTGGTCTGGGGACTCTTTTCACCTATCACCCAGGTTATTGTTTAAAAATGCAGATTCACGGGCCCCATTTCAGATTAAATCCATCTCTGGTGGACAGGGCCCCATGTTATTTTTAGCCAACTTCCCTTGGGGGGGGGGGGATGCCACAACATTAAGAGCCACAACATTGAGAGCTACTGCCCAGCATCCCCCTACATTCATGAGAGACACCCTCCTTCAGGGCCTCCCTGCTTCCATCTTCCCCATTCAATCTACTCCTTACTACAGCCAGGGAGATCTTTCTGGAAGACAAGTCTGAAGTGGCAGTCCTCTTAAAACCTTCCAGTGGCTCCCCAAGGTCCTTAGGATAGAGTCCAAATATTTTAGCTCATTAATGCTCTCCAGTCTTGTTGGCCATTGGTCCCACCACTCCTACCACCATGGGAGACTCTTACCCTTCTCCATGTTCACTTGTGCATCTCCTTCTCTTCCAGAATGCCTCTGCCCACCACCCACTCTCATACTACCCCCGTCCACCTCTCCAAAATCCTACTCATCCTTCAAACGCCCTTCTGGATTATCCTGCACTTGGCTTTCCTGGGTGCTTCTGGCTGAGTTAAGTCACCCCTTCTGATCCCATTATGTCTCTCTTACAGCACAGTTCAAGATACCCAGGCTATGTCATTTTCACCACTGTGTCTCCATCACCTGGCACAGTTCCTGGCAGTAGGCTCACAGGGCTTATTAAAGAAGTGGGTGAATAAGTTAATGAATGAATGGCAACTCCCTCCTCATCCTCACTCCACCATAGTACACATCTTGGCCCACCGATCCTCTCCCGTCCTCTGAACTCTTCCTATCCTCCTGCACTCCCTAATCAATACCAATTTTCTGCATGTTGCCTCTTGGGTCAGGGCTGTGATCTTGGCAAAGGAGGTGAGGGGTGGGTGTTTGGCCTCAAAGATACCCCCTTCCACTTAAATAACAACTGGCCCCATTGTGATACTTGACAGTTTGCAAACTCCTTCGATGAGTATGAGCTTCCTTCAACAGCCCTGGAAGGCAGGCAAGGCTAATCTTGGCATCCTCATGATGGAAGTGAGTGTGTTTATGCAGATAATTCAGGGTGCCCGTTTTATCCATACCCCCTGTCATGTAATATGCTAGAAGCCTCTCCACTGCCCACAGTTGACTAGGCCAGGGCTGTACGCTTGATTTCAGTGACCCGACCAGGTTCTCTCCTGAGAATTTGAATTGACAAAGAAAAGATTTCCTTGAGGGTGGTTTTTCACATTTTTTAAACCTATAAACTGAGCCAGTGTGCAGAGAAAAGCAGAGAGGGGTCACTAGGTGGTTTTGGAAAGAGAGAAAGAAAAAGACTGGTCTTCTCGGTTTCGGATCTCCATTCGGTACCCAGATGAAGTCTCTTCAAGAGCCAGCTCTGCGTACTGATTCTAGGTCTCAGGAGTACCTTTGGCGTCCTTCCAATTAATTTCTCCTTACTAGAGTTCATTTGTGTAGGTTTCTGTTCCTTGCAAACACACCAGCCTTGACCCAGATGGAGATGTCAGCAGAAGGCAGAACATTGGGCTGCGAAACAGAAGACGTTAGTGGCTTGGTCACTGAGCGACCACGAGACCTCCAGCAAAGCATTTCATCCCTTCAGACCTCAGTTTCCACTCCTGTAAAGTGGTAGCAGTGATGATGCCTACCACACAGGATCAAATGAGTAGGGTGTGTAGAAGCAGATTGTAGCTACATAATTAGTAAGTGAGGTAACGTGTGCTGGGTCCCCCTAATGGTAGGAGATTTAGGCATCATGATGGGGAACCAAAGGGAGAGCTACTAGGGTAAGCCTGAGTGTCATTTGGCCAAGAGTCACTTGGTACGAACAGCCTCCTGAGAATGAAACCACCTGGGAATGAGGGGTGCCGTGGCCCTATCCAGAGGTCACCAGCTTCGAAGAGACACCAGGCTGGAGAGTAAGCCCTAGCCACTCCAAGGGGGAAGGAAGCATCGCCCTCTGGTTCCACTAAAGCATCCATTTCTCCCTCTGTGTCTGCGAGCTCCAAGGGCAGGATGGTGTCCCTCTTGCACGGGGCCTGGCACACAGCAGGTGCTCACGGCTGAGTGAATATCTCCGTTTTTCTCTGTCTCCACCTCTGTTTTAATGCCTTTCTCTGCACTGCATCTCTCTGCTTCTCCCTTCCCCACCTCACCTCATCTCTCCCTTGTCTCTCTCTGCCTCTCCCCTCTCCAGTCTCCCTCTAGCCTATGTGTTTGCCTCCATCTCTCCCGCATCCTCCCCATCACCTTCCCACCTCACCCCACACTCACACCTGCCCCAAACCTCTCTCTCACACCGGCTCCCTTTGTCTTCGTCCCACTCCCGTTGCCTGGTAACGGCCCTCCCTGGCAGCCCCATTGAAACCATAGCAACGGCAGCCTAAGCCACGTCCGTTCCTCTCCCTTTTGTCCCTTGCATTGCACGTGGATGCTCCAATTACAGGTACTCAGGCGGCGATGCCTTTGTCCACGGCCCATTCTCTGCGCAACCGGCTCCCGGGCCCAGAAGCTGTTGGGTGCTACCGCACAAAACTCCTTTGTGCTTCCTCGGCGCCCCCGCCGCGCTGCACTCAAGGACACGGAGAGTCCAAACTCAGTGCTCTCACAGCTGCACAGCGGGCTGGCGGTGGGAGAGGGGAGGCTGGGGCCCATGGACTCACAGATATACTGACCCAACAGCCCCTGGAAGAGAAGCCACGGGCCAGAGGGCCAATGAGGGCAGTGGCCCCGGCTGCGCACTGCTGGCTATGTGCCCCTCTGGGCTCCGACCTTCCTTCTGTCCATTCCTCTAGTGCCTACCTACATCATCCTCAAGCCACAGAACTGGCGCACATTTCCTCTTGCCCAGATCTTCCCTCTCTTTGCACACTCAACTCCCACCCCACCTTCAGATGCCCGCTCCAGCACCCCTTTAGGGTGAACCCTTCTGCACCCCCTCCAGTGGCTACCACGGCCCCCTATGTTGTGTCGTACACAGTTGCAAATATATATATATATATATATATATATATTTCTTGAGTGGCATGTTAGTTTCCCAGGGCTACTGTAGCAAATTACTACAAACGGGTAGCTTCAAACAACAGACATTTACTGTTTCACGGTTCTGGAGGGCAGGAGTTTGAAATCAAGGTGCCAGCAAGGCCATGCTCTCTAAAGGCTCTAGGGAGAATTCTTGCCTTCTCCTGGCTTCTGGTGGCTGCCAGCATTCCTTGCCATTCCTTGGCTCCTAGACACATGACCCTGATCTCTGTGTCTGGCGTTACACGGAAGTCTCCATGTGTCTCTCTGTCCAAATTTCTCCCATAAGGACAACAGTCATTGGATTAGGGCCTATCCTAATCCAGAATGTCCTCATCATAACTTGATTATATCTGCAAAGAATCTATTTCCAAATAAGGTCACATTCTGAGGTTCAAGGTGAACATGATTTTTTTTTTTTGGCGGGGGGAGACACTATTCAAGCCAGTACAGGCGATTATTTCTCCTCTGGATTTATAAGCCCTGTGGCCTCAGCAAAGGCATGTACTTTGCTCATCACTCTGCCCCCCAGGGCTCAGCATAGCACCCGATCAGTGAAGAAATCCGTTGTATTTAGTGAGTGAATGAGCTAACAAGACTTGCTTCACCTGCATGTGCCTCAGTATTCCTTATGCAGAAAACAGGAGTCATAGCATCACTTCAAAGGATTGATAGGAGGAATCCACACCTGACATGTAGAGAATGCTCACAAATTGGTAACCTTGTGTTTTAGGTGCCTGTGACTGTTATGGACAAATTATCACAGAGATCAGAATCAAACGGTCAGCGGGGCCATCCTCCAAAGCTCTAGGAAGAATCTTTCCCTGCCTCTTTCATCTTCTGGTGATAACAGATACTCCTTGGCTGTTGCTGTATCCCTCCATCTTCCCACGGCCTTCTCCCCTGTTCTGTGTCTTCTAGGGAAACTGGTGGCTGCATCTAGGGCCCACCCAGAAAATCCAGGGCGATCTCATCTTGAGATTCTTATTTACACTTGCAAAGATTTTTTTTTTTTTTTTGCAAAGTCAGATTCACTGGTTCCAAGAATTCAATGAGGACATATCTGTGGGGGCGGGGAGTGGCACACCATTCCATCAACTACACCATGATTATTTTTTTCCGTAATTAAGGTCCAAGCTCTGGTTGCTGACAATTTACATTCAATCAGCATTTATGAAGACCAAGTAGTTACCGGTTTTGGAATCTACTCATTTTTATTTAATTTTTGCAATGACCCTGAGAAGGTAGAATGTGTTCTTCCCATTTTTAAGTTGAGGCAAAAGAGGCAGAGTGGTGAAGTGATTATCCCCCAATTTCCAAATGTAGGAATACGCCAGGGTCCTCAAATGCACCCTAGTCTCCCTCCCTGCCAGTGTGTGCATAAGCCATTATCCTACTGATCCCCTTTATTTTCCTGCCTTTGCTGGTTAGGTCTGCTCATCCAACAGGTTCCTTCCCCCTAGATGTCTCTTCTTCAAGAGGACTTCTCTAACCCTCAGATTGTGTTAGGATCCCTCTTTTGGTTTCCAAGATATCCTCTATAATTTGGTTTCTGTTTTTGAGTCCTTCCTCTGAAGGATGAAATCCTTGAGGGTAAGGACAGCCTAGTTCAATGTTGCATCATCACAATTTACCATGGAGCCAGTCATTTGATCAAGAGCTCCATAAGTATTTATTGAAGTGAAATTATAGGTGTTATATTATTGCCACAGACTTATTCAACTGAACCCTATTACTATCAGTTACGTTATTATGATCACTTGTTCAATTGAGACCTCAGTCCCATAGAAATTCTGGGTTTGAGAAGGCTAGTGGATCTTTATTCCTAGGATTCAAATAATTGCAGTTTTAAGACTAGGTAACTGATAAAATGCTAGTGCCATTATGAGCAATCCCAAGAATCAATAGGGTAGACCAATGCTTATCAAACATTCATGGGCACACAAGCCACCCGGGGCTCGTTAAAAATGCACATCCTGATTCAGTTGGTCTGAATCAGTGGCAGGACTTGAGATTCTGTACCACAAGCTCCCTGGTGATGCCACTGTGGCTGGCCAGCCCTGGGGCAAACTGGAGCAGCCAGGATGCAGCTCATCGGAGCAGGAGGTCAAAGACGGTGAGTGAGATTGGCGATGCTGAGTTTGAGGTGCCGAAGTGTTTCTCAAATGAATATTTCAATGGGGTGGCTGTAAACACAGGGCCAGGACCTGGAGAGGGAAGCAGGGGCCAGACCTTCCGATACGGCATGCCACATGACATCGGTGAGCTTGTGTAGCAGCCAGGAAGAAAACGAAGATCTTGGGGGGAAATACCCACATTTGGGAGAAGAAAAGAGAGAGAAACAGAGAAGGAGCAGGAGAGACTTGGAGGAGTTGGGGAGAGAAACCAGGGGTGTGCAGCAGACGCCTGATCCCAACCCCATGGCCCTTGGCCCGCCTGAATTCATCCACAGCTGCAGCCAATAATTTTCCCACGTATGAGCTTCCCACCTTGAAGGCCTCGGTCAGTCTGTCCTCAACTTGAGGAGTGCTTCCAGCAGCAGAGGACCTTGCTTGGCCTTAGGTAGACTCAACCTAAATGTGTAAGGGAGTTAACACACAGGGGGCAGAGGGGCAACTCTTAACCAATCCAGTGTGGGAGTGGATAAATGCCCCAGCTCCTTAGTTCTCTGTGGTTCGCAGGCAGGGTTTCTCAGTAGCATGAAGCTCTGCTGGCCCACAGCAGTCATCTCCTCAGTAACACACCTCTCCTTGGCTTTTCTCTCTTCCCTATCTCACTTCTGCCTTCCCTCCCCTAAGTCCTTGTTTCAGGTCCGCTTTGAGGAGGGAGAACTCACACTAAAATGGTTTAGTGGCCATCCTACAAGGGACAAAGTGCAAATGGCAAATACAAAGAACAAGGGCATTATCCCAAGACGTGGAAGGAGTTTTCAGCCGGTCTTGCAAGGAGGCCCTCACCTCCGCTAGCCCAGGCAAGTAAAGGAACTGAGCGAGGCAAGTACTCTCGTGATGAGGTTCACTGATTTCTCATGGCAAAGGAAAGCCTTTGGGGGGCAGCTCCAAAGGAGCACCCCTCCCCGCAGCATCAGCACCACCAACAACCCCCTGTAACACCGGAGGGCAGACACTGTCCTGGGAGATCGGCAAAGCTTGCGGAGGAGGGTAAAGTTTGCCCGGCTCGGTTCACCTCCCTGAAAAGACTTTCTGGGTGCAGCTGCGATATATAACACACAAGCACAACTAATAAAACTGATTGTAAAGCACTTTGCAGATCCAAAGTGCCACATAAATGCTAAATAAGAAAATTAATCTTCGCTACAAAGAACTCACGTCGCGAGACTGGAATAGTTTTGAGACGGTGCCAGGGAAAGGGGAGTGTGTGCCATCTCCCCTCCCATCTCTGCCTTTACTCTCCCCCTCACCAGCATATGCCTAGGCACTCCTGATCAGTACACGATGCTCTCACGTGCACCCCCAGCAGACACTCCCCAATACACAGACCCCCCCACACAGCAGCCCACACACATATGCACAGAGACAGTTTCATAACCATGCATCTACACTCAGATGCACCCTGACACACACAACCCACACCCACACTCCTCACCCCACCTATGTGCACCCAGAAATGCCCTCAGAGCCAAGCATACACTCCTAGACACACACATATACATAAACCCACAAGGGTTCATGCACATACACTGCTTCTCACACATCCCATCTTCTAAAGCCCCCCCGAAACTTCTTACACAGGTCGCCACAAATTCATCCCCAGGCCCCGTCGCACACGAAGCACCCCCTTCCACGCACACCATCACGTGGTCTCACACATGGCCTCCATCCATGCTGCAGGACCTCAAATCAGTGCGTGAAATTCTTCACATCCTCCTTGCATTAAAACCGTACATCCGAGCCCTTTTTGACATGACTTCCTCTTACTGGGGACTTAGTTTCTTTCCCCACCCACTGATGGTGGGCTTGGCCACACGATTTGCTCTGGCCCACGGAACGTCAGCACATCTGAACAGAAAGGTTTGGATGTGTTTGTGAGCCTTAAGAGTGTTCTCTTGGTCTCCAGGGATCTGCCAGGAGCAGAGCGTGATGACGATGGTGAACATGCAGCGGATATGAGCTTCAAGTGCCCCGGTACCTCGGCCCAGCTGGATCCACGGCCCAAAGTAGAGCTACCCAGCTGAGTCCCGTCTAGATCAGCCACGTTGTAGTTGGCCCACAGACCTCTAAGTCTCAGACTACACTAGAGATTGGAAAACTGCAGCCCGGGGCCAAATCAGACCTATGCCTGTTTTTGCACATAAAGGTTGGTTAGGAGAGAGCCATGCCCACTCATTTAAGTATCATCTATGCTGCTTTTGCCCTACAAAGGTAGAGTTGAACAGTTGCAACAGACAATGTATGGTCAACAAAGCCAAAAATACACACCATCTGTCCCTTCACAGAAAAAGTTTTCCAATTCCTGGAATAGATGCGAGTTGTTGTAAGGCACTGAGTTTTGGCACTTAGTTTGGTCCACAGCATTATTGTGGCAGTAGCTGATTATTTCATATGACAAAAATACAAACACTTCAGATGCCTTCTCCCATCCGTTGAGTTTTGTTCCCATGTACCTAACGACACACGTTTCATCTCATAAACTTACCTGTAGGCATCGTCAGACACAAACACTTCCATGATCTGCACATACACAGATGCCCACACTCAGATCCACATACAGACTTATATGTAAGTGCGCACACACACACACACACGCCTAAGATATTCCCTCACAAAGGCACACATAACACTCCCTAATCACTCGGGCAGTGCTCCACATGCCACTCATACCCACAGGCCCACACACCTCCACATGAAAATGAACACATGGGCATTTGTATATGCTTTCTGGTCCCACTTCAGCTTTCTTGTCCGTTAAAAAAAAACCTTAAATAGCCCAATAAGTCCAGGGTCTTCCGTAGAAATTCTTTGGGCTACTGGGGGCACCTGGGTGGCTCAGCCCATCAAGCATCCGACTCTTGATTTCAGCTCAGGTCATGATCTCAGGGTCATGGGGTGGGCCCCGCGTCGGGCTCTGCACCCAGCATGGAGTCTGCTTGGGATCTCTCTCTCCGTCTGCCCCTCCCCCTCCTCTCTCTCTAAATAAATAAACAAATAAATCTTTTTTTTTTATTATTTTATTTTAAATAAAATCTTAAAAAAAAATTCTTTGGGCTACCAAAAAAGTGTTCTTGCAAGCCTAGATCTCAAAAGACTAAGAGCCTTGACTCTGAAGGCCACAAGAACCCTCCCCAGGAAGAAGGGAGTAGGCTATCTAAGATTTTGTACCCAATGGTAGCCACGACTCCAATTTCTGATATTGTTGAGAGCAGAAAAGTATGCATGACCACCAAACAGACAGAGAGACTGCCTATTTGACAGACTGACTTCACTTTCTGTCCCAAACAGCCACTTTGTCCCCAGGTTTTCTTCCTTTGAGCACCTTCGGTTCCCTCTTTATGTCCCTTGTCTGGTCTTCATTGCTATACTGCAGCTGCTCTTACAATATAGTCTTATGCTGCTACATAGTTGCTATGGACTCAATTCTGTCCCTCCAAAATTCCGAATGCCCAGTGTGATGGTATTTGGAGGTGGGGCCTTTGGGAGGTTGAGATGAGGTCATGAGTGTGGGGCCCTTGTGATGGGATGAATTCCCTTATAAGGAGAAACACCACAGAGCTTGTTTTTGACCCCATCCCTGTGAGTACCCTGCAAGATTATGATCATCTACAAGCGAGGAAGAGAGCCTTAACCAGAAACCAACCTTGCTGGCACCCTAATTCTAGACTTCCAGCCTCCAGAACAGTGAGAAGATGTCCATTGTGTAAGCCGGCCAGCCATGGTACTTGTTATGGTAGCCCAAGCAGACTAAGACAGTGGTGTTGCCCACGGCTATGTGCCAATCGAGAGTAAGGCCCTTGGGGCAGAGCTCTCTGTTTATTCCTGGAGCCCCAGCATGTCAGACAGTGTCCGGCACATCCCAGGTGCCGCATAAAGCCAGGTGAATAAATGAATGTGTGAACAAATACAGCTGTTGCTTCCATGGCAGGATTAAAAATATCTTGAGGACATGAGCTTTATCGCTTCTGTATTGCCCACTGAGCTTTTACAATTCACATAAATTGAAAGAAGGAAAGAAAATGGCAAGGAAGGGGAAGAGTAGAGGGAAAGAGAGAAAGAAGGGAAGAAAAGGAGAAGGCCCGCAGAGAGGCAATTTGAAGGAAAGAAGAAAGAAAATAGGAAGAAGAGAAGGAAATGGAAGGACAAAATTTGAATTCTTTGCCTGTCTCCACCAGCTGTGTGACCTTGGACACATTACCTAACCTCTCTGAGACTCCATTATTGTCTTCAGCAAAATGGGGGTGATTAATAGTGGCTAACACGGGACTTTCCGAGGATAAAATGAGATGATCTATTCAAAGCTCGCACTGCGTGGAGAGTGGTAAGTGGTCCGGGAAGGCAGAGCGGCAATGAGAATGACAATGAAGATGACCCTGTGGTCAGTGGCAATTTACAAAGGGAGGGGGAGGGGAGGAGGAAGAGAAAGGATGAAGAGCTGGCTGATTTGGAACCAGCTCCTTCGGAAGGAGATTCTGTGGCACCATGGAGGCCAGGTGGGAGGCCTGGTGTGGGAAGACCAGAGCAGCGGGCCAGCTAAGCTCAAAGGGTTTTGGAGTCAACCAGACTGAGGTTCCAACACCAGCACGGCCAGCGTTTGGCTTAAAGACGTTGGGTAAGTGGCTTCCCCTCTCTGGAGCGCCAGGTCCTCATCTGCAAAATTGGCATAATAAAATACCTCCCTTGTGGGATGGTTTTGAAGATGACAACTGACACAGGAGGCAGTTTGGTAAAGCGCTTGTCACTTAACACGCATATGATAACCGGCCCCAATTCCTCACTGCACGAGTGTCAACATTTATGGATCTTCTTTAAATACCTGAAGGACTGGGACTTCTCTCTCACATGCATTTATCCTATTTTTCTCCCCCTCTTCCTTCTCTTGTATGTAACATTTTTAAAACAACACGTTCATTCAGCTGTTTCTCACCACTTTTGTCTTGTTGCCATATAAACATATACAAATAAAATAAAGCCATTTTAAAGAGAATTTCTTTTTTCCTTTAAAGTTTCTTTGATAATGGAATTCCCATAGAGCTCTGAATTGTGCAAATATATCCTATGTAATTATTTGTGCATGAGCTATTTTTACACACACACACGTTTGCTAAAAGAACACGCTATGCACTTGGTAATGCCCTCTGCATTCCATACGAGAATTTGTCATTATAATAAAATATAATATATTCATCATTATATTATTATGCCCTCCGTCCCTTGTCCTAAGAATAAGCGTTTAATAAGTTATACCACACTTAACCCTCCAACCTCCTAATGAAATTGTTACCATTTGGATTGCAGAGTTTTTTTTCTAAGTATTTTATTCAAGTATAATATATATTCAGAAAAGTGCACCTATCATAAATGCGTAAGTTGATGAATTTTTGCAATGTGTTCACAGCTGTGTCACCTGCACCCAGATCAGAGGCCCCCACGAGTCTCTCTTCAAGGCCAACTGCTATCCTGATTAGATTAGACTAGCCAGTTTGGCTCTTTATATAAATGGCATCATACAGTATTATTATAGGCAGAATAATGACACCCCCCCAAGATGCCCATGTCCTAATCCCCAGAATCTCTGAATGTGTCACCTTGTATGGCAAAAGGGACTTGGTGGGCATGAGTAAGTTAAGGCCTTGGGGATGGGGAGATTATCCCGGATCTGTATCCCTGTTTTAAAGATGCAGCCCCGGGGCGCCTGGGTGGCTCAGCGGGCTAAAGCCTCTGCCTTCGGCTCGGGTCGTGATCTCAGGGTACTGGGAACGAGCCCCGCATTGGGCTCTCTGCTCAGTGGGGAGCCTGCTTCCCCCTCTCTCTCTGCCTGCCTCTCTGCCTACTTGTGATCTCTCTCTGTGTCAAATAAATAAAATCTTTAAATAAATAAATAAATAAGTAAGTAAGTAAGTAAGTAAATAAATAAATAAATAAATATGCAGCCCAGATGGATTAAGTCTAAGGCCAAAGGTTACACATTAAGCGGCAGGGCTGGGATTTGGATGGAGGCAACATCTAGAATCCATACTTTGAACCACTGCTCCAGGTGGGAAGATGGCGGCTGTGCAAGATGGCGCACTGAGCATGATCACACAGGTCAAATCTGATGGTGCTTCCTTGCTGAGCTGACATGCCACAGACGTTTCCTGCCCAGATCCACGATGCTAGAAGCCTCAGCTGATTACATGCTCTTCCCAGTCTGCCACTCTTGGGTCCACTCCAACTGCCTGAGCCACTCACCGGCCACAGGGCAGGCTCAGCTGACTCCTCAGTGTCACTTGCTGTCCCCAGACCCCTCAGGGGGAGAGGAAATGCCACCAGATCTCTGCTGCTGTCTGAGGAAGGCTGTGGTCTCCAGGCCCCTTTGCACCAGCTTCAGAGAGCGATGACCAGGCAGAAGGGAATGTCTGCTGGGTTTTCTGTGTGGCGTGTAGATCGTGGAATAGTTTAGCAGAGATAGGGCTGTACATTATGGCCACCTGGAAAAGTTCCTTCTAGAGTTCTTCTTCCAAGGAAACAAGGAGATTTAAGCTGGCCACAGGGCTAAATGCAAAGCCAAGGTCCTCAAGGTCAGACAGGATTTACAGACTATACAGGCTGAAAGGGACATTTCACAAACTCCTTAACTCTCAAGATGAGAAAACTTAACACCTACATAATACTAGCTGGTTTTTATTGAGCACCTACTAGGCACTAGGCACTGTGCTAGGTGCTTTGGTACTGTTTTCTCTATAATCCTCACTATAGTCTAGAGACATAGACCAGTATTAGGCACCCTTTACTGAGAAAGGATGGAGCTTGAGAAGCCTTTCTCAGGGCTGCGTGGCCAGAATTGGGAACCAGAGCTTTCTGACCCTGGAGATAGGGTGCCCAGCCACTACAGTTTACACCTTCCAGAGGGAAAGTTTCTTATCATTAAGAGAAGTCCTCTCCTATCCCCTGGATATTATATCTAGATGTGACACCTGGAACTGCAGCAGCGATTCTGTGACTTTGAGGAACCAGGCTGAGGGCAATTCCATGAGCTTAGAGATGAAAAGAATCCAGGTTAGATGACATTGTTGAAATGCTCATTAACTCACTACAGAACCAGGTGCCCTGCAGGATGCCTGTTAGGGAACATTATGGAGGTCTTTCTTGCTAAAAGTACATTGAGTCAAGATTTTCTACTACTTGCAACCAGAAGCATCCTCGCTAATACGATGAACCCTAAATTCTGGTGTCAAACTGCATGGGTTCTCTTCCTCATTCCACCACCAATTAGCCATGTGACCTTGTGCAAGTCTCCTGACCCTTCTAAGCCTTGGTTTTCCCCATCTATACAATGTGGTGGGTAACGGTAATCCAGAGTCATAGCGAGGGTACAATGAAAGCAAAAAAGTCAAAGCCCATTGCAAATAGGAAAGCCTGAGGTATCGCGGGATATTATTATTGTTGCTGATAGTATAGACTCGGCGGGGCCAGAAGAAGCCTGGGGCACCCTGGGGGGCCCAGAGCCTGCTCTTGTTCCTGGCGAGGCACTCAAGGAAGGGAGCAGCTGCACACGCTCAGATAAGGCCACATTTGCATTCCCCAGCCTCTCCCGCCCAGTGCTCTGCAGCCTGAGCCAGACGGCAGCCCTTCCCAGGGGCATGGGGCCAGCAGTGAGCATCTGATGGAGGGACGGAGGCTGAGGCAGGGGCTGAGAAGAGGCTGCACCCCAGCTATGGGGCCCCACCAGGGAAGGTCATGTGCCAGTGACAGAATATTCTCTATATCCTATCCTGACAGTCTCCTGCATGGTTGGATCCTTGCTTTCAGCCTCATCTTCAACCTTCATAACAACTCTATGAAGTAGATTTATTCCTATTTTATGGATGAGAGAACCAAAGCTCAGAGAAGTTAACAAACATGTCCAAGTTTAAACAGCCAGAAGTGGAAAGGTCAGGTCTGTCTGACAGCAAAGCCAGCTCTTAACTGCTAGGCTGTAGCTAAGAAAATTAGCTACCCCTCAAGCTGCGTGAAAACAGGAAAGTAAGAACCATTCCTGGGAGAGTTGGGACTCCTGTGTTCACTGGCCTTGCCTTCGTGGAGCTCACCACCCAGCCTATGGCCGGAGCATTCCGACTCCAGCTCTTCTGACATTTTGCCTTTGACATCCTGGCCTGTCTCCAAACTTTCCGATTCCTTCTGTGTCAGCCTCCTAGGTAGGGGTCCTGATCTCACGGGAGACAATGCTGCTCTGAAAAGGGCTTCAGAGGGGGTGGAGACAATACCTTTCACTAAGAGTTTAGGAGCTGAACAGGGCAATCAAGAAGGAGCATGTGAAAGTAGGCTGGTTATTCTCTGCTTGTGATACACCTGCCCCCACCCCCCCACCACCAACCAGATCCACTCTGCCATTCTCCACAGTGCTCTATGCCCCCAGAGGCTGGTCCACATGGATGGCTTCAGTGGGCCCCCTGACCTCTAGCTTCCCAGTGAGTTTGGCCAAAGGGAGGCACTGGGAGAGATTAGAGAGCAAGAAGAAAGAATTGGAGGTATTTCTCCCATTGCCTCTCCCACTTGCTCCCCACCTCAGTGCTGCACTTCTGGCTGTGGCTGAGTTCTTCCATGACCACAGCTCCTTCTAGCCCCTTCCCCGGCTCCACCTCTTACCATGTTCTGGAAGCCCACTCCTCTCCTTGTATATTCAAGGCAAGGGTAACTGTTTCCAACTCTGGCAAGACTCAGCATCTCTGCGTGTCTCAGCGTCCTCATCTGTCCTCCTAACCTTGCCCGTTCCCCTGTGAGTAAGCCTTTTATTAAATGTCCTTCAAACTCCTAGCTTTGTTTCCTCATGGGGCTCTGAGTATTGAGGGGATTTTTTTTTTTGGTGGGGGGAGGAGGCGAGATTGTTTAATTTGTTCTTGAGAACTTGGGCTGTCTTGGCTCAGCTACTCAGATAAATTGCCAGTAGGAGGAGCTTAACGAATTGGCAGTGGTTGGTGATGCGCCGTGTGATACCGTCACAGAAAAGTGGCACTCAGTGGCTAGGACAGTCTATTTCTGGGATATTCAGACTGTGACAAGCCAAATTCCATCTGGCCTAGTCTGCCTGGCTCACAGCGAGCTTCAGAATGATGAAGAGGAAACAGCCAATGGCGGTGGGGTGGTACCCAGCTCTCACACATGAAAGCTCCCTCTTTTCAGCCACCCAGCACTTTCCAGTGGACAAGGCATTTTCTCCTGCATTCACTCATCTGAGCCTCACCACAGTCCTGGGAGGCAGACAAAGGCCACTTCCCCTTTTTTACAGATGAGAAAATTAAAATTCAGAGGAAGGAAGGGGCACATCTAAAGTCACGCAGTCCAGCAGGTTTCAACCCCAGCCATGGTGATCTCACATCCGGGGCCCTTTGCAACACACCTCGCCCTTCTAGCTGATACACTCTCTGCCTCAGTGGCTGCGGGATCACTTGGCAAACCTGAGAAAGCTATCCTTCCCTCAGACTAAAAAAAATAAATAAATAAGTACAAGCTAGAATTTGGTCATTGAGCACTCGTTATGTACTAGGCATTGAGCAAAAATACTTTATACTTTATCCCTTTTAATCCTCAGTGATACTGTGAGATAGTAATGATTATCCCCCACTTAAATGTGGAGGAAGCTGGGGTTCAGAGAGGTTAAGTGATTTCCCCAAAGTCACACAGCTGGTAAGTGTAAGACCTGAAATCTGAAACTAGACCTGTTTAATGCCTCTTGTGCTTAATCATGGCACTAAACTGCTTCTACTCCAAATGCTTCCAACAGAGAGCCTTGACATGATGAGCGAGAGGCATGCCCTTCCCTTCTGCTACTGCCTGGAGCTATGTTAGCAGGTGGAGTGCTGCATGTTGAAACTTGATCAACCTGCAGACAGCACCCTTGGCAAGGCAACCCCTCCCCTGGAGGCTTGTCTTAAACTGTCTGGTCCAGCGCAATGTTACACTGAACTTGGGAAGATGAAGAGTCAAGTTTCCATAGATGGAATGAAGGACATCGCACATATGTCTAGCATTTCATATCTTCGGATAGGCTCTGACATCTCCTGAGCCATTTTATCCTTATGGTAAACCTGTCGGGCACACAGGACAAATACTGCCAAACCTCTCTCTCTGAAGAGGAAACTAAGATGCAAAAGAGTAAACAGACTTACCCAAGGTCACACAGCTGGTACAGGCAGAGCCAGGATTCTGACCTACATAGCTTGGGCTCCAACACTTATGCTTACTCCACTGTAATGTGCTCTTTGGCTTGCGATAAGAATCCGAGAAGGCAAGAGACTTGTCCTAGGTCACACAGCAAGACAGTATTGCTGGGATCAAACTCAAGCAAGACACCTGGCTGCATTTTGGCAGCCATCCAGACATCCTCTTCTCCAACTCCTTTTCCCTCTGGCAGTTTCCCCCTCTTGGGGCTTCGCCCCCTCAATTTCCTTTCCTAAAAGCAGCTAGAATGAAGAGATGTCTCCCATCCCATAGCCTCCTTGGACAGAGGGGAAGAAGGAGGAGGGGAGACTAGTAAGGAGGAGGGGAAGCTGCTGGTTATAGCATGGTTTCCTGAACTCTTGGCAGTATCCCCCTGCTCTCTGCCTGCAGGAAGGAGGTGGAACAGCTGTGTGCACATCTGCCGGAGGAATTCTTTAAAGAGCAGAGATGATGCTATTTTTCTACCAGCAGTAGCAACAGCAGGGCGAGTGCTTGAGGCTCATTTTGGGTTCGCTCCCTCTCTGTCTGAGGTTCGTGTCTTTGGAACAGCTGTGCACACAGAGCAAAACAAGACTGTAAGGCAAGGAGGCCACTGAAGCAAGCTCAGGAGCCCTCTGGTCAAATTCATGTGAACTGACTCTTCACGGAGGTTCCTCACAAACAGAAAATAATAGCAAAGACTCACTGTGTACCAGGCGGTCTTCTAAGTTATATTTATTCCATTTATATATTTCATATTTATATTATATACATATATATCAAATTAGTCTGTGTGTATGTGTATTCCAAAAAAAATCTATGCCATAACTAATATTATTATCATCAGTGGTTCTCATATTTTCATGTGTACATGAATCACCCAAGGCATTATTTAAAAATCAGATTCCTGGGTCCCTGCCTTCTGAATTCAGGAGGCCTAAAGAGCCCAGGAATTTGCATTTTAATAAGCTCCCTTGCTTGATTTTTATATAGGGCACAAGGGACCACTCTTTGAGAAAGACTGACAAAGAGACACTTTTATTCTTGAACTTTATGCCAGCATCTATGATAGGCACAGGGGAAATAAGGATAATTAATTCTAATGCTGGCTACCATTACCTGAATGATAACCATATTCCAGGCATCTTGCTAAATGTCTTATATTTACTAATGATTAATTTATCACAACAACCCCCAAGTCAGGTAATATTATTACCTTCATGTTACAGATAAGTAAACTGAAATCCACATAGGTGAAGTAACTTGCCCCAAACCTTAATTGCCCAAAGTCTCACAGAAAACAAGCAGGGGAACTGGGATGTGAATGCGGGTCTTTTGATTCCAGACACTGATCTTAACCATGGCTACACAGCCCCTATCCTTGTGTAACTTCCAGAATAATGGAAGAGCCAAATTGGGGATCTAAACAGTCACAGAGACACCATAAAGAATAAAAAGAATCATAGAGCAATACATTTCAGGTATTGTAAAGGTTAGCAGAGAAGAGAGATCACTCCCTGTCAATAGACAACCTGGTAGGCTTCCTAAGGGAGGTGATAATTATATAGTCTTCTTAAAAAGGGTAGGATCTGAACACAGTAGTGATGGGTGTTGGAGGGAAGAGAATTTCAGGAAGAATGAACATTATAAGCAAAAGCACTGATGTGAGAAAGAACAGAAATTTGATGGGAAATATGAACAACTAACCACTTGGTTAGTGTGAAACTACAGGCAAATATGAAGAGCTCATTCACTCATCCCTTTCAAGTGTTTATTCAAGGCCTTAGCTGACCGCCCTATTTACAGCTACAGTGAAAATTCTGCACTCCTCCCCGCTTTATTCCATTTCCCAGCTTTATTTTTTCTCAAAGCACTTTCATTCTAATATAGAATTTGTCTTAAAAAAAAAAACAAAACAAAAAACTTCTTGTCTAACTCCACCCACTAGAACACAAACTCCAAGAGGGCAGGTATCTTTGTCGGTTTTGTTCCTTGTTGAATCTTTGGGTCTGTAACAGGACCTGGGATGTGATAGGTGCTCAATAAATATGTGTTAAAATTTGAATGACGAAAACAAGAAGGGCATCAAGGGCAGAGTGCTTGGAGAATTCAGCACCTCGGACAGAGATCCACTGTTCCTCCTCTGTGAGCTCCCTCCCTTCTTTCCACTGCTGAATCTAATGCACAGCCAAGATTAGACATTTTGTCCCATCCAGATGTGGCAGCCTACACAAGCCACTCCTACTGCAGCCATCAGTAGAGTTTCTGGAATTTTGATATGCTAACCAGCCTGGTGACATAAACAACGTCCCAAGTCGGGAAGATGCAAGTGAGTTCTCCCATTAAGGCAGGCTTAGCCTCCTGGGGCAATTCCTAAATCAATCCCCTACCACATAATAGCCTTCTGCAGTTTCTCTCCACTAAAACATCTTTGACAAATCCTACACCTCTCCCTCCTCCTTTCTGATGAGTCCTCAGACACTCCAACCAGTCTGTTCTGATTCATATTTATCAGCTTGGGGCTGTCTTCCCTTCCACCATCATCCTCGTATTCTCCCCCAAGTTAATTGGGGAAGACGGATGGATGATGGCGCCTGCATAACCTAATTAAGATAAAAGCTTCCACTGATCTCCCTGCTGGAGAGACAAAAGATGTTGCCAGCAATAACTCCTGATGCTGACATGTCTGATATGTGCAGCCCCATGAAGGAGTCAAGGGTCTTAGCTGCCTTCAGAACCAAAGGATCCCAGTTACGCAAGCCCCCATGACCCGACCAGCTGTGAAGTGTGGGGCAGATAAATCCTCAGTCTCATGTTTGCTGAAAACTTAGTGTTTGTATCCAGAATCTGACCACTCCTCACCACCTCCACCTGGCCCACAACCCCCACTATGTCTTACCGGGATTACTGCAGTAGCCTTCTCATTGGTTTCCCTGATTCCATACTCATCCTCCTATAGCCCATTCTCAATACAATAACCTGGTCACATTGTAATGTTCCTTCAGAATCAAATCGACTTGAGTCACTCCTCTTTTCACGACTCTCCAATGGTTCCTCAAATTGCTCAAAGTAACAGCTAGAGTCTCCACATGGCTCTACCTGTTGGGCCCAGCTACTCTGTGAGCACATCTCTTTTTACTCTCCCCTTGCTTACCCTGTGCCAATCAAATTGGTCTCCTTGTTGCTGCTAAAATGCTCCCAGCATACTCTGGCCATCTGCTTTGCATGGGCTGTTCCCTCTGACTGGAATGCTCTTCCTCTAGGTAGCTGTCTGGCTCATTCCCTCACCTCCTACCACCTTACTTAAATTGCAACACATACTACCAATCACTCTTACCCTGATTTATTTTTTCTATCATTCGCCACCTTCTAACACACTGGATAACTCGTTTGTCCATTACTGGACAACTAGCACATGAACACCATAGAGACAGAGATTTTGTGTGTTTCATTTCCTTCTGTTTCCCTGGCCCTTTATATAATGCCTGGCACATAGTAAGCATTCAATAGACATTTACTGAATAAATGAGTCAACAGAAGTATAAAAATTTGCATTACAAAAAATGGCTAGAAGGAACAAAGGTAACGGTGGCAAAAAAATAAAAACCAACATCAACCCTGAGGTATAATCACCAAGTGCTTGACAGTCTGCAGGTGTGCAACTTGTGTCAGAACTGCAGCTCGTAAGTAAACCTGAGGTCACATTAACAGGGTGGCTCTGCTACCCCCTTGCTGTGTGACTTTGGGCAAATTACTTAACCACTCTGAACTTTGCTTTCCTTATAGAAAATATGAAGATATTAATACAAACCTGTATCATGAGGTTATTGTAAATTGAATGTCTTAATACACCCAAGGGGCTTAAAATAGTGCTATAAATTAGTAAGCAGTTACAACTCAGAGCCTGCATGTGCTGACATAGGTCCTGAGCCATTGACTGGAGGAGGGGCAGGAGCAGAAAGCTGGGTCTCACAGTTGCTCAAAGCTCCTGCCCCTGGATACAACCACTAGAGGCTACCATGAAACCCCAAGGGCCAGAAGCACTGAGACCTCAGACAGAGTTGTGCAGATGGAGTTTTCCTTAAGTTTGGCTCCTACCTCCTCCCTAAGAAGCCCTGCTTAGGTCCAGAATCTCAGGTATGTCTTGAACCTGACAGCTCTGACTTTTCATCTTAACTGCTAACTTCATTGGAGCTCAAAATGAGGCCATTAAGGAGGTGGGTGTGGATAAGGGGAGAGACAGACTCTTGACTGCACTTACTACTCTATTCTTCCCTCCCCAACCCTCCGTGGCCACAAATCTCCCTTCTCCTTAACCACAAAGCAGCATTCCCCATGTGTGTCATGAAAACAAGCAGACTCTAGCAAAGACATTATATGTATGTTGTGGAAACTGCTAAGTTTCTGGGTTATTTGTTATGCAGTAATAGGTAATGAATACATCTGGGATGGGACCTGAAAATCTGCATTTCTAAAAGCTCCCAGGTGATGCTCACGCTTGCATAGACTACACTCTGAATAGCCAGGCGATTCGATGATTTGCTCAAGAATACATAGCTAGTCGTAAGTGGTAGAACATGACTCAGAACTTAGATCGACCTGTCCACATCCCCTTGGCATTGACTGTTCCAACATATGTTTGAGAGTTTTCTCCTGCAAGTCTCTACCCAAGGGCTTTCTTCCTGCCCACTCAGGACGTACTAGGAATTCTGGGAGTTAATGCCCCCAAAATGGTACTTACTCAGTAATGAGTGGGAGCTGCAAGATAAAAATCCCAGCTTCTTAACTTCTTCAGTGGGATAGCTCTGATGTATGCTCTACACATCTCCCAGGAGTCTGCAGTGAGCTGAGTCCCAATTGTCCACAGTGTTTACATGCTCAATAACAAGACTTTATTACCTTTTCCCCCTTCCCTAGGTCACTTTCTCACTTCCCTACTAGTAGTTCTTAAAACCATTTGCCAAATAAACTCCTGGCATTTAAATCCTTGTCCTGGGATACTGTGTAGCAGCCACTGTGCAAAGAGTACACACTCTCTCTCTCCCTCGATAAATATATATCATACTACGTCTCATTTAATCTGTACAACTGACAGTCTCATTTTTTAGACACCTGAGGCACAGGGAAGGTGAATGACTTATCAAAGGTTACACAGCTAGGAATGAGCAGAGCAGGGCTTAAATGTAAGCCTCTCTGACCTGAAAGACTAGGTTCTTATAACTCTATCCACACCTCGCCCACTGCCATCTGCCCTCAGTCTAAAGCTACCCATCTCCATTCTCAGGCCTTTTGCCTATATGCAAGAAAATTCCAGACCAGAGGCCCCCTCCCAATGTAGCTCCTTGCCCTGCAAAGGAAGAGGCCAGTAAATCAGTGTGAACATCACCAAAACTACTACTAAGTCACTAAGTAACTAAGTAACAAGAACTCAAGACATGTTCTCAAAAATGTGATCCCAGCAATGAGGGATATCACCAGGTTTTAAGCACATCTTTGAGTGTCCAAACAGAAAAGAATCTACCGTGACAAGTGGATCCTGAGTCAATTATCACATGTGATGATTTAATTCAGCAAACTATAGGGCTTTGCTCTGAAAGTGGGGGTAAGGAGTTTCACTTAGCACCCTCTGCGCCAACTCATTACCACTAATGTTAAACAAAATCTACCCAGTGTCTAGATGATAATAGGCACTCAGGATTATTTCTTTTTTTTTTTTAAAGATTTTATTTTTTCATTTGAGAGAGAGAGAGAGCACGCACATGAGCAGGGGAGAGAGGCAGAGGCAGAGGGGAAAGCAGACTCCCTGCCAAGCAGGGAGCCCGAAGTGGGGCTCGATCCCAGGACTCTGGGATCATGACCTGAGCCGAAGGCAGATGCTTAACCGTCTGGGCCACCCAGGCGTCCCAGGACTATTTCTTAAATAAATGAATCAATAAATGGATCAGTGAACCAATGAATATAGGTGTTCCACCCAGCTGGGCACAGAGCCCCCCACTCCCAGGACATCTCCTGCCCATTTGACAAAGTAACAAAATGCTCAACCATATGCGCTGAAGAATCATAACTCTTCATGTGGAGTGCTTCCCAAAATTTTCAAGATTATTCCCTATGTGATGTCTCATTTTATTCTCCCCTCCCCCACAACCACCTTTGAGCTTGTTGAAATAGAATGGACAGCAATTGAGTATGAAGGAAAGACTTCAGCCTTTAAATCCCAGAAATGTTAAGCTCTAGCCCTGATTTTGCCATGATTTGTCACTAACTTGTTATGTGACCTGGGAATTCTTTCTTCCCCATTCTGAGAACCAATGTCCTTGTCTTTAAAATGAAAGAGGTTAAGCTGAATTTAAGATCAAAGATTCCCTTCTGGTGCTAACCTTTTATGATTCCAATATCCATCCAGGTAGGAAGGAAAGGCCAAATTTTACACATCACAGATTTTCCAGTGCTTCCTCAAATCTCACCTGTGGATCTCTGGGTATAGTTATTCCTGCCAATCATAAATGCTATTTTGTTGTATGCTCATCATGTTCCTGGGACTATGCAAGGAACTCTCCATACACTATCTTATTTATTCCTCACAACAACCTGTGAGCCTGGGCTCGATGTATCATTTATAAATCCTTTCGGCTGCCAGTAAATGACTACCAACAGCTTAAGTAGTAAGAACATTCTTAACAAGGAAACTGGATATCCCACTGTTGATTCAGCATCTCAAGGATATTACCAAGAATGTAGGCTCTTATACCCTTCTCTTCCATCATCCTCGGAGTGGGGTTTTTCATTCTCATGTTTGTTGCCTCATGGTCACAAGATGGCAACTACGGCTCCAGACATCATAATCCCATGCAACAACGTTCAGAGCAGAAAGGAGGAAAGGGAGCAGGAGTCTATTCTCAGGTACTGCTCTCGTTTTCACTGAAGAAAAGTTACTTCTGAATCCTCTTTATCGACTTCCCCTTTATCTCATTGGCTAAAACTCAACTCACATGGTCAACCTTGACAACAAAGAAGGCTATGAAAGTTCTGGCTTTTTCAACTTCTAGAGTTGGGAGTTGGGCATAAGAAAAAAATGAAGCATGCTATTGACTAGGGAAGCAACAGTGTCTGCACACTACTTATCCCCATGTGAAATTAACAAAACTGGGGCTTAGAGAGGTTAAGTAACTTGTCCACTCTCATACAGCAAGTAAGTGGCAGAACCATAAGCAAGGTTATGCCCAGCTCCAGAGCCCGTGCTCTTAACTACTGTTAATTCCCAACCTAGGCACCAGTTAGACGTTTAAAAGTCAAGTGTTGGGCAATTTAAAGGGAGTCACATTTTCTAAGAGGATATTGAAAGAGAACAAAGCTTTCAAGTCAGGCTTGAGGATCCAGTGATGAGAGAAACAGGAAATGGGTCTCCTCTAGAAGGCAACAGGATGCTTCCCAGGCACCTGGCAGGCTGGTGATATGAGGCAGCAACATCCTGGTCCTTGGCATCCTCACCCTACCATAAGTTTGGGTTCAGAGGGCTTTGCCTTGCCCTCATCAGCATAAGCAGCTGAGTCAGAAGACGATCATCCTAGGAAGGGAGGCAGGAGCCCAGGGATGGGCTGGTCATTCCTGGGCCATACGTCAAGGGACCCTTAATAGCGTAATCACTCTCTCCCAGGAAGCCCAGTGGTGACAGGCCTTTTAATGAAGGATAATGGTATTTTGCATTTAAATATACTCAAGCCACTGACTCATTACTGCAGTAGCCATCAGAAAGACAAGTAAATCAGAAGGGGAGGAAGAATTTGTCAGGCTTGAAGAGAAATCAGGCCAAGATGTGGACCACCAGGGACCCTCATGACTGCTCAGCCAGCATACAGGTCCTTAGCCCTCTTGAGTTAGAGAAATGGACTATATGGTACATTGGCATCATCACAGGAAGTTCTACTGGACAGCCCTAACATGGAATGAGGATGGAGGAGAGTTGGTTTCCCAAAGGAAAATCAAGATGCTGGGATCCAGAGAAGGGTGGATGGATGCTAGCGAAGCAAAACTGATGCCCACTGTGAGTCCTTCCTAATTGAAAGTTACACATAACCGGGACTGAGGGAAGCTAGGGACCTCCCCGCCATAAAGAGGAAAAAATTGCAAACAATTCCATAAACACCGAATTCTGCTTAGAGTTTCAGAGAGCTCATAGGTTCCCTGAAGCCAAACAATGAGCAATGACCCTAGTTCAGAAGTCCGATGTTCAGGGAATTTTAGTAAGAGAGTGGGTGGGGAGGGGGGTGCTGTCGGGAATGACTTTTAAAGGCTTTACTGCCTCATGCTATCTCCAGAGCTTCCTTAATTCTCCACCCCAATGCCCTTAGTCTGAGAACAAGAAGAATTTGTCTCTACTCCTAATTATCGGGTAAGACACAAATGATGCAAATATTATGCTAAATGAGGCCCCTTAAAATAGCAGAGAGCAAACCATCGCAGAAGATGCCTTGTCATTTGCAATTTGCAAACCAGTTTGATGCCTTTCTTCATTCTCTCCCCACTCCCCACCCCTGTTGTTGATGTTAATCTCAATTCCTGAAGGAGTCACCTTCCCCCCAGAAACGTGTCCCTTGAGGGGAGGTGGGGAGGAAAATGGGGGATCGAAATGCAGCTTGATTGCCTACCTCTGATTAGTAATTACAAGCCAAGAGCCATTCTGGAGAGAAACACTGTCACCCTCTGATGAGGAACAGGCTTTGAGAGGCAGGTCTCCCAGGTAGAAGGTGGTAGGAAGGTGATGAAAAGAGGAAAAAGGTGATGATCAATATGCAGTTGGAGGGTCTGCGGCTGTTGGGGGAAAGGCAGGCAGGTTATTTCATTCTTTGCCAGCACGTGTGACCTTGAGCTTTGTGTGGCTTACACTGCGTGCCTCTGTTTCCTTATCTGTAAAGTGGGAATACATTTTACTTCTGCTACTTCAGTGGCTGCTTACAGCTGTTGTGAAGATTGAGTCAAATCTTATTACACCGCATGCATCCAAAGAAGCTCCAATTCGGCCTCCAACTGACAGGACATTGTGCTTGAGATTCTGTAAGACCTCAGGAAGGTCACCTTCATCTCTGCCAACCTGGCTATAGACATCCACATCCTTAAAAAAAAATGGAACATGATAGTCCATACCCAACTTCTAACTACTTGGGTCATCAGAGAGGATTGGTGGCTTGGGCAATCCTAGACAAAAGTAACCAAAAACAGCACACTGATTTTAGCTGTTTTCATGAACTTCCCCACCCTATGTGAAAAATGAGAAAGGAGATCTGACTTACCCAGCATCCTCAGTTGTTCAAAATGCAGACAAGACCCAGGAAGGAAGGACTCCCATCAAGTCCCCTCCCAAAGACGGATGGATGGCACAATACGCAGTGAATGTCCTTCCTCATTCATCAAAAATGAGAACATGTGACTTGGCCTACAAATTGCTGGGTGACCTTGGGCAACTGGCTTAACCCCTCTGGTGCTCAGTTTCTTTGTGAGCAAAATCAAGATAATAAAACCCAGCCTCTGAACTGCTTTTTCCTCCCTCTGTATCCTTTCCTTCTCCAAATTACATAGAGGAGAGGATCCCTCCTCAGTCTTTCTGAAGAGCATATTCACCTCCGCCCAAGAGCATACAGTCCTCTTCGCTTTCCCCAAGAGCTGCCTGACTTTATCGTACCCTGTTTTCTGATCCAAGAAAGAAGAGGTCCATTTTGGTATTGTGTGTTCAGTATACGAGGGTAGTAGTTAGACATTGCATTATGACAGATTTGTACTGGTTACACCACTGTCTACAATGACCCTTCCCATTGTGGGAAAAATGAGGATTAAAAAAAAAAAAAAAAATGAGGATAGAGCAGTGGCCCTTAGGTGTAGCTGCCCTTTGCACTCAAACTGGAAAGACTTGAAAGATTTGATTCCCAGGTTCAACACCTGCCCTAAGATTCTGATTTAACTGGTTTGGGGTGTGGCTTAGGCATTAGGTATTAAAAACAAAAACAAAAACAGAAAACCCCAAGCAATCCTGATTTACAGTTATGTTTGATGACCACTATGCTAGAGAAACTAAAGCTAGTGAATGATCTACAGTGATGTCTTAAATCCGTCTTTTTAAACATATCATAAGGAAAATAATGATGTATTTGACCATGCCTTTTAAAAAAACTTAAATGTTTTTTGCTCCCCCCAAAATCACAAGCCAAATTAAGAAGCCAAACAGGCAACTTCTTAGGAAGAAACTATAATAAATGTAGAAGCCCCCAAGGAAAGTATGCCTGCATCCACTTACCCCTGGACAAGTTTTAAAACTGTCATATATAAAGAGTTCTTACAAATCAGTAAGAAATACAAAACTGAAGCTCCAAAGAAAGAAAGTGAAAAAAAAATGTGAAAAACAATTCTCAGGAGAATAAATATGTATGTCTAATAAGCTTATGAGTTTGTTTTTTTTTTAACTCAGCTGTTTCAGTAATCAAAGAAATGCAAGAAGAAAAAGATACTGCCTTTTAAACCTATTAAATTAGGTTTAACACACACACACACAAAAAGACAAAAAAGAAAAACTTCTATGCTGGCCAGAGTGAAGAAAGCACTCTCAAACAATGTTGGTGGGACTGTAAATTAGCTCAACCTTTCTGGAAAGCAATTTGGCAGGACGATCCCAATTATGTTAAAATATATATATGTACATTTAGGCATGTGAAAAAATACTGGGAGGATATAAAAGAAATGTTAACAGCAATTTTCGTCCTGTAATAAGATTAGGGTGATTTTTATTTTCTTCTTTATAATTTTCTGTATTTTCCAAATTTCCACAGTGGATATGAATTGCTTTCATAATGAGGAAAAAAGAAAAACAATGAAAAGAGACACATTTTTTAAAAACCTTGTTATGTTCTTTTGAAATGTGTTTTCTTTTTTACTGTTTCATTCCAGGATGCTTGGTTTTGCAATGCTAAGCTCTTTCTGAAGAGTTTTGTACTTCATCCTGAGAGAGTTGTTGAATAAAAGAAACTGGTTATTTCAGTAGATCTAGCAAAAAAGAAAGCACACCTGCTCTGCACTCAGCAGACCTGTGTAGGTATTCTGGCTTTGCCCTTTCTTGGCTGTGTGACCTTGGGTGTGTCACTCAAACTCTCTGAGGTCTGAATTTCCTATCTTTAAAGGAAGACATGTAATCATTCCTACCTCACAGGATTGAATGAGATAGCTGACGTCAAATGTCTGGGACAATGCCAAGTGCTTAGTAGGCGCTCGATAAATGATAACTTGAACAAACCAGATGATAGGGAAAAGGCATCCTAAATGGGAAGCAGTCATCCAGAGGGGAAGTCCATCCCACTTGGAGGAAATTATCCTGATAAGTACACTTTGTGTCAGCATTCCTGCTTTACAGAGGACGCTTGGGAGGCAATCAGGAAGGTAAAATGTTTTGCTCAAGGAGCTCCCAATTCTTCAGGAGTAGGGGCTGAACAAGCAGCCAAGACCAGCTTTCTTTCCTCTGGGAGAAATGTCCCCAGGCTGTTTCCCTAGCCTAGAATCGCAGTCCTCCATCTCCCACATCTCCCCAGGCCAACAGCGTCTCCTACCAACATGACCCTCTAGCGTTCCCTGCAGCACATTAATAATGGGAAGATTTTTAAAGCTGTCTAAATGTCTGTGAGCTCCCTGAGGACAAGAACCATGTCCATTTTGCAATCCCCATGTTGGGTCCCAAGTTTCTTTGTTTTAGATTCAAGCTAGACAAGGAAAAAGAAGGATTCAAGTGGTCCCTGGCCCCTGGCTTATTGGCCAATCCAAACAGGTGATGTCATTCTTCCTCCAACTGCTCTCAAGCAGAAATGAGGGAGAAACTCACTACTGGATAAACATCAGCCACAGACCGTGGAAGGTCCAATGGGCCCCAGTGACAACGTTGGCTTTTAGTTGAGGGGAGGGACTTTTGCCCTTTTGTTCACTGATGCATACTCAACATATAAAACACTTAGGCACCCAATAAACATTTGTAAAAATAAATACTATGTGGCCAACAAAAATTCCTGCCATAGAAATATTTACGATGTATTGCTTAGGTAGTTTAAAAGGTAGATGACAAAAGAGTATATAAAACTAGGTGATCACAAATTGTTCACCATAGCTTGTCTGGGGTAGTGAATTTGGGCCCCATTTTTTCCCTGTTTTCCTAACTGAATATTTCCCCCCCAAAAAAGAACTTGTGATATTTGTATAAGAAAGGAGAAAAATAAATGAAGAAATTGGATAAGGGTAGTAAGGAAGAAAGGAAGGAGCTGGGAAGAGGAGAGATTAATTCAGGCTGTGGAATCTATCCTCTATCTCACACACACACACACACACACACACACACACACACACACACCACATACACAGACACACACGCCTGGAAGCCCTCCTTCCCTTTCTTGGTCCTGCCCTTAGCACATTCCACACTTTCTCTGCTCTTAGCAGCAACTTCATATCCTTGCAGAGGCCAATGCCCTGCTGCCCTAGCCACAGGGGAGGCTGCATCAGATCCACAGACAAAGGCAATTAGCAAGGGCCTGATGCCTGGCTCCTCTAATTGCCTACATTCCTGAGAAGAAGTAAGTGATGACTCTTTCAGAGGAGAATAGAAACATCTCAGCCATTAGAACCACATGTATGCAGAGCAGGCCTCCCCTAGGAAGACTCAGAAATTGCCAAAGATGGGAATCACATGACCAGAAGGCCACTGCCCCAGGAGGGATGAGGCCAACAGACCAGGAAAAAAAATGGCCTCTTGACGGGCTCTCTGGGGACCAGCTGCTAACCCTGTACTGTGAAATCAGGCCTCTTAGAAAGTTCTAGGTTCAGGGGCGCCTGGGTGGCTCAGTGGGTTAAAGCCTCTGCCTTCGGCTCAGGTCATGATCTCGGGGTCCTGGGATCGAGCCCCAAATCGGGCTCTCTGCTCAGCGGGGAGCCTGCTTCCCCCTCTCTCTCTGCCTGCCTCTCTGCCTACTAGTGATCTCTTTCTCTCTCTGTCAAATAAATAAATAAAATCTTTAAAGAAAAAAAAAAAGAAAGTTCCAGGTTCAAATCCCATCTCTACCATTCACTAGTCGCCTGGCCGTGAGCAAAGCCCACTGCCTCTCTGAGCCTCAACTATAAAATGGGAGCAGAACCAGCCTCCAGGGGTCATTGTGGGAGCTAAGTGAGAAAGTGCTCCATAAGGGCTGCTGATCCTCGGTATTTGTGAGCATACTTTTTCCTCTGCCTGTGCACCCTGGCTCCATCCCCTTCTATAGCTCACTCCTTCCTGTTCAGCCTCCAAGATTCAGTGCAGATGTCACCTCTCCCAAGATGCTCCCTGACCCGCTCAAACTGAATTGGGTGCCTCTGCCACGTGCAACCAGTTTACACTCCACTCTGTATAGGTCAGGGCTCATTGGTCATGAGTGACAGAGACAGCCTCTGGCTAACTTAAGCAACAAGGGAGTTTGTTGGAATGATGTCAGAACTCAAGAAATCAATGTGAGGTTGGACTGGGCCTGGAGAATGAACTAAAGATGCTCCAGGGAGCCAAGGAGTAGAATCTGGGTGTGAATCCACTACTGGGATGGAAATAGAGCCTTGACCTTTCAGGCACCTTGTTCCTCTGCCCAGAATCAAATTCCAGGGAGCGGGTGATAGACTGGCCTTGCTAAGGGCACAGGTCCGCCCCTGGCCAGAGTAGAGAAGGGCTTCCATTTATGGCCCTGCCCTACTGTCTCCAGTGGGGAGAGGTTACTCCAATAACAGAAGTGATGGGTGAAGTAAAGTGGGTGCTGGTCATAAACAACAGGTGTAGGAACTAACAACAAATCAGTCTCAAATATAGGCAGGGATTTCATCTCAATCATTCTCCTCTGAGGCTCTAACACTTTACTCAGTGCCTTGAAAATTTGCTGGATGGATGGATGGATGGATGGATGAATAGACCATAGCCTTCAAGGCAAGTAGTGCTAAAGCCCCCAACTGAGACAGAAGGAATGACCATGGGAGGTGATGAGGGGGTAGCAGTTAGAAACAGACTCGGGAGTCGAAGTTGAGTTCAAGTTCGAGCTCTGCTCATCTCTGATTTTGCTATCTTTGACTTTGAGCAAATTGCTTCCTAGGCTTCAGTTTCCTTACTATAAGAATATCTTTCTTTGTTAGTTTGTCTTGAGGATCCAAGAAGTTTTCTGTGTAGAACTGACACAAAGCCTGGGACATGCGTGCTCAATAAACCACACTGTTAATACTCTTGTTTTTCATCACTGTTATTACTGCAGGAGGTGAGGAGGGGGGACATAATCTGCAGACTGACTGGGCATGACAGCCTTATGGAGAAGGGGTCACTGGGATATGTAGGGGCTCCATGGGGGACCCTGCCCTAGAGAAGCTCCGAGTCGAGTGAAGGAAACAGATGAATTCTCACCCAAATAAAGTGTGAAAGTAATAATTTTTAAAAATGATCAAAAGTGCAAGTAGCATAGGATGAAAAACTTATCCAGCCAGAACCAGATCAGGAAGAAGCAAAAGCAAATATAGTCAAGACCGACACAATTCGCTAAATTCCTAGTGGTAAGGAAAGGCCCAAGCCATGGGCAAGGGAGGAGGCTGCTCCAGAAGTCCTCGCAAGTCGGAACTTAAGCTAAGGTTTAGGGTAAATCTGGGCAGATAGAGAAGAAGGAGGGCACTCCAGGCAGGTGGTGTGGAAGCTGGAATGTCAAGCCTTAAAAGACTCTTAACTTGGGGCATCTGCATGGCTTAGTCAGTTAAGCATCTGACTCTTGGTTTCAGCTCAGGTCATGATCTCAGGGTCATGACATCGAGCCCTGCATTGGGCTCTGTGCTCAGCAGGGAGTCTGCTTGAGATTCTTTCCCCTCCCTCTCCCTCTGCTCCACCCCTCCCACTCGTGTGCATGCATCATCTTTCTCTAAAATAAATAAATAAAATCTTAAAAAAAAAAAAGCTCTTAGCCTCCTTGGGCTGCTTTGACAAATACCATAGGCTGTGTGGCTTCAACAACAGACCTTCATTCCTCACAGATCTGGAGGCTGGGAAGTCTAAGACCAAGGCATCAGTAGATTCAGTCCCCAGTGAGGACTCTCTTCCTGGCCTGCCGATGGCCTGCTTTCTTACTGGGTCCTCCTATGGCACCCAGAGAAGGAACTCCTGTCTCTTCCACTTCTTCTAAGGATATAGCGATCCCATTATGGAGGCCCCACCCTCAAGATCTCATCTAAACCTAATTACCTACCTAGGGCCACACATCCAAGGTTCAATATATTAATTTGGGGCGGGGAAGGACACAAACATTTAGTCCATACCGGAGAACTAGGTAACAGGCAAGGGAGCAAAGAAGGGAGCCTATGGTTTTGCAGGTGGCTGCCATTCTGGATAGGTGCTGTCTTCATTCTGGAATGTACGGCTCTAATTCTAGCTCAGCCAGGTGCACCCGAACCTGGTCTTACATGAGAAGGACCTGCTGCCGTCTCCTTTTACAATTCAGAAGCCTGGGCTCTGCCCCAGATACACTAAAGTGGAATCTCCAGGGACAGAGCCAGGAAATCTGAAATTCTTTTTTTTTTCATTTCTTCAAGTGATTGTTTTTTATTGAAGTAAAATTCACATAACATGAAATTGACCATTTTCAAGTGTCCGGTTTGGTGGCACTTAGCACATCCACAATATTATGCAACCACCACCTCTATGTAGTGCCAAAGTAATAGTCATCACCCCAAAAGGAAGCTCCTTACCCATTAAAAGGAAACCATCCCATTACCCCCTCCCCCCAGCCCCTGGCTTTCTGAGTCTATGGATCTGCCCATTCTGGTTATTTTGCATAAATGGAACTTATGACACTCATCCTTCTGCGTCTGTCTCCTTTCACCTAGCATAATGTTTTCAAGGTTCATCCACGTGGTAGCACGAATCAGTGCTTCATTCGTTTTCATGACTGAATAATACTGCAATGCGTGGACAGACCACATCTTGTTTATCCCCTCATCAGCCGGTGAACATTCGGATTGTTCTCACCTACTGGGGATGGCGAACTGTGCTGTCCCCAGGGTATTCAGATGTCACCAATTCAAGAGTTACCATCTGGTAACTGTACTTAGGTTATAATCACTTAAGAAGACCGAGGTTCCCAGGCTTCTGCATGCGTCACTCACAATCACCTGCAGAGCCCACTAACAACACAGATGCCAAAGCCCCCCCCCGCCCCCCCGCCCCACACACCTTCGAGAGTCAGTAGATTTGGGTGGGGCCTAGAAATCACTTTTAATGAGGCCCCTGCCTCCCACCCCTAGGAATTGGGATGCAAGTGACATCCCTGCCATTCTATAAGGAACAGTGATTTAAAAGGAGGTCATCCATGGTTGAATGATGGGGTCATTTTTTAACACTTGACAATAATATTGTCAAATATTCAACAGTGAGCATGTTTTGCTTTTATACTCAGAATTATTTGAAGTCTCAGTGAATAAAGAAAAAAGGAAAAGGCCCCAGTGCCTCACCTGATGCCCAGCCTCTGCTTCTCTCCAGTGCCCCTATTCATGACTGCCCCCCTCCTGCACTCCCCCAAGCCCAGGCTCTCTCTGAAAAGCACACACATACATATTAAGAAAGTCAACATCTGATTTCTATGCACAGGATACTTTTGCCTCCGGCCTGTCACACAATTTGCTTACTTACTGTGTGCTTTTTTGGAGCATCTGAGGAAATCAAAGCTGGGGGCTGGATCTCTGTTTTCCTACAGATAATGGTATTCTCCCACCACCTAAGTTAATAGATTGAGGCTTGCAGGCATTTATGAGTGGTGTCTTTAATATGGTTCTGGAATATTTGCCCTATAAATTCTTAAGAACAGACTTATAGATTGCCTATTACCAGCATTATGGGCTATTAATAAATCAGTTACAGCCACGTACTTTTTTTTTTTTTTAAATTGCATTTTCCCTTTCTGTTCACATTCTAAGCAGCTAAGAATTGGTGAGAGATGGAATACCCATGCTGGATGAGGGCTATGATTTCCTGCAGAGAGATGGCAGGGGAAGGGACTTGACAGCTAGGTCTGAAAAGGCAGTTTTGAGCAAGAAAGGAGAAGGAAAGGGACCGCACCAGCCGGGCATTGCTGCAATGTTTTAGAGCCAACAATCCATCTCCCAGTGTCCTCAGGCAGCAAGGCTGAGCTTGCCACTGTCCCTGTGATCCCTTTGCTGTAAATCCCCCCGGGATTTCTCTGCTCAGGCTGTTCTGTGTTAACTTTGTGTGTAATGATATGCTGCGTGGTGTGGGGAGAACCTGAGCATCACCAAGACTCCCCAGTTGATGTGTCCAAACATGGTCACGTGGGAGGACAGACCTGAGGTTCTCCAGCTCTGTAGCCCCTTCTCCTGGCAAGGGGATGACCCTCAACCTTCTTCGTGGCTCCTGCCCCAATCTAGAAGCTGGAGTCCCCAAGGGGTGACAGCTCATTCGTATTAGGTACTCCCGGCAGCAGCAGTCTGCCCACCGCCGCCTAGGCACTGTTTCCAGCTGTGGGACTCGGGGCTCCCTTGCCTGGCAGGAATTGCTGTGCAGAACTTACCCCAAACCCTGCCATGTGGGGGACCCCACGCTTGGGACCACAGCACTGCCCCACTTCGTATTATTACATAGCCTTTTTCTCTCAACAGTGCCAAGTTCAGGGTGACAAAAGAAGAACACACTTGATTTTTTTGTGTGTTTTTTATTTTTTTCCCAGAACTATTCTTTCCTCCAAATCCCAGGACTTTGGCTTGGGACTGGGTCACTATGCCAAGTGAATTTTTTTCAGAGACCTCTTTATCACTTTACAGTCTCTTCTCATCGAGCTTCCTCTCCCCCCTCCATGCTACTGTGTGTGCACTCTTGCTGTGTCTGAACACCAGACATTGGGGCTGATGAAATTATTTTTTTCTAGAAGCCTCCAGTGCAAATCAGTAGGTGTGAATAGAGGGGAAAGCACTTTCTGGCATGATGTATCTTGTGTCAGGTAAGAAGGCATTGCTAGTTGCTATTATAAACCAACCTAATACAAATAGTATGTACCAACTGCTAAAAGCTGTATATTATCTTATTCGAAACCTCCAACAATCAGATGAAATTATCTTTATAACTGTCCCCCAGGCCAGGTAGTAAATGGTATAAAGGGGATTTGCGCCAAGGGAGGAGATTCTAGAGCCCTTGCTGGTAACTGCTACACTAAGAAATGTATGGCAAAATATTTGTATGGCAAAAGATCCTACTCCACCAAGTGTCCCAGATCCTCCTAGTAGGACTCCCACTAGAAGTGTCTGAGCACATGGGGGGACAGGGATGTGCAAGTAACAATCCTCCCACGTGCTAGCAGCGGGGGCACTGAAGCAAAGACACGCTACCATCCTGGGAGGCACAACGCGTCAGTTTCCACCTCAACCCCTCCACCTGCCTGGTGCTCAGTGTGGCTGCGACCTCCGTTCAAGGTCTCCGGCTTCTCATCCACCCTGGCACCATCCCACCTTGGTCCCACACTGCCTTGGAGACCATTTGAGGCAAAACCTCTAGCTCCACCCTATCCCTGAGGCCCCTTTTCAGATCAGGTGCGCCTTGGGGAGCAAGCCTCTATGCATACTGTCCCAGCTTCCCACCCAGAAGAGGGCAACAAGTTATAGCTCACCAGGAGACAGGGGACTCTGAAAATTCTGAGAAGCTTCCTCAAATACCTCCCCCATCCTAGGCACCTGTCACCAAATCAGAACCTTCCTCAGAAGATTCAGTCCTTGAATGAAGGAACTGTCTGCAGGAGAGCCCTGTGAAAATGTTCTTTCAGAGGAGAGCCCCTCATATGGATTTGCAAAGCTCACTTATCAAATGAGCTCATTTACTGATTCATTCAATGTCACTGATGCCCACGGGGGGTGCAGGACTGAGGGTACCTTGTGACAAGAGTGTCCCCTTGGAGAGCAGTAGGCAGAGTTCCACAGGACAAGGACTCAGGACAGAAATGGAAGACACTTGATCGGGTCGTGGGGCCCTAGCGTGGGGGTGGGGGTGGAGGATGGTCTGGGGCATTGAGGGGGCACCACAGGGCTCGGATATGAAAACCGGGAAGACAGAAAAGGGTTATCTAATGATTCTGCCTGAGCCCGGCACTGGCCCTGAGGTGACTTTGTCCTCCAGCCTCTGTCACATCTTCTGGCCTATTTCTTTGAAGATAAGGTCTGGAGTTTAAAACCAGAGGCTTTCAATTTATGTAAACATAAAATCCTCATTGGCAAGATTGCTCGGCACCACGGAAAGGCTGGACTGGAAATCAGGAAACTGGCTCCCACTCTCACTTTGTCCCTGTGACGATGAGTCTATCGGCTCTCCTCCCGGGGCCTCGGTTTCCCCTATTGCCTGGAATATGGACAAGACGCTTAGAAGGTCCAGGAGCAGCCACTATGCAACCATGAGGAAGAAAGATGCACTGAGATGGCAAATGGCAGAGCAGGAAGATAAAGGGAGCCTGGGTCCCAGAAGATGTGTTCCCAGATAAAATCTTGAGGGCCTGATAGCAAGTCTCCTGTTTCATGGACCAAATAAAACCCCTGACAGATCTGTCAGGTCTTCAGTTACTTGCAGCCACAAGCCACGCTAACTGACCTTGCGCCAGTCATCGCTTCTCAAAATAAATATTTACTGAGCATCTTCTCCATGCCACGCATAGAAGCACATTACATCGATTTTCTCTAATTCCTCCCAAGAATCATTTCACAAATGTAAACAATGAGGATCAGAGAGGGTCATGTGCTCAAGGTGATAGATTCAGGGTGAATCTGACCTCTAGAACCTAGGCTCTTAATCACAACCCATGCTTCACCGTTCTGAGCCTCAGTTTCCCTCTCTACAAAAGAAGACGGTGGAAGGCAGTGTTATAAGGGAGCTAAGGCTGTGAATAATTCAGACCGAGTTCGGTTAAAATCCTGCCTCCACCCCTTGGTGCTGTGTGATTTGAGCAAGTAACTAAACCTCTCTGAGCCCCAATTTCTTCTTCAGTAACTGATGACAACGAGAGGACCTACTTCATAGGGTTGGCATAAGGATTCAACATCAGGTAAAGCTGTTAGCACAGTGCCCAGCACAGAGCAGATGGCTCTCTGCGGCTGAGGGAGATAATCTCATCTCTCCCTTCCAGCACAGGATCGCCAAGGCACTGGTGACCGGTTGCATACCAATGCCGAAATATCCAATGTCTTTCCCCGGAGGAAATGCGCTCCTATGGCTTTCTAGGTACAGGAGAAATTGAATACAGAAATTTTTCATCTGAAACCAACTATTTTTTAAAAACAACTGTTTACGACTTCATTTACTCCTGGCAAGGGTTAGACGAAGGCATCCAGCCCCTCCTTGCTGTGGGTAATGGTGGAGAGAGAGAGGGAGAGGGAATCACTCTCCAGGGGCCTCCCCGGAGTCCACAGCTAAGCTAAAAACTTAAAAACCTGAAAATGGGAAGGAAAGGGGGAGGCGCGAATATAGTAAGAAGCAGGTTCCGAGGAGGTTATATAAAAACAATGAAATCGTAATATTTTCCGTGACAGATTTCATCAGTGCCGCCTGACTGCATTCTATTAAACCTCATTTATTAAATTTTGAGGAACATAATTTAGATATAAGATCCCGGACAAACAGGTGGCAAAATAGCTGATTCCGGACGCATCGACAGCCCCCCATGCGTGGAAAACAGGCTGGTGTTTTTCATTTTGATGGTCTCACGGGGCCCTCCTGCTACAGCTTGCGTGGGGGAAGGAGACAGTGGGATGGAGGTGGAGGGGGCTCCAGGCTCTTATTTGCAGTCTCTCTCCCCCACCCCCAACAGCCATTTGGAGCTGTCATGCTTCCTGTCCTGTAGCATAAGCATCTCTGAAGTTGAACAGGCATACTTACTCGTGTTCTGGAATTTGTAGGCTGAGAGGTGTGGCAGGTGCCAGGAAAGCAGTGGACACACGCAGCACAAATATCTTATTTATTTATCTAAGCATCTCTCCTGAGCCTCCCAAGATATCCCCCCACCCTCCAGAGAATCTCACGTGCTGGTATTTATAAGGCAGGAAGTGGCCAGGGTCTTCCTGGTAGCTGAAATAGATGATCTTCTTATTCCCGGATTTCCAGGTCCGTGGGAAGTCTCCCCACCCACACCCAACTCCCAGCCCCAAACACTTCCTCAGACCTGCTTTCTCATGCCCAAACAGCCCTGTGAAAGGAGCTAATAGATGCCAGAGACTCTGTCTGCACTCGTTCATCTGCTCCTCTCCTCAGCCCACTCATGACATAAATTACTGACCCCATTTCATGGATGAGAACACTGAGGTTCAGCAAGGTGAGGCGATTTTCCCAGGATCACTCAGTGATTAAGTGGCAGAACCAGAGATTCAAGCCCAGGGAGAGCTGGAGACGATATCACCGTTCTCTCGTCGGCAGGACACAACATACTGACACTTGGAGAGTTGACAGGCAGAGGTCTTTGCTGCCGCTCCAAATGGGAGGGGGCTGCCATTTAGGGCCACAGAAGCCTTGTGCCCAGGGAGCTGTTGTAGGGACAGCTTCCGTATGGCAGAATGGAGCCATCTTGGTTTCTTGCCCCCCCCCCCCCCCCCGCCGTGGGTTGGCTAATTTGAATAATTGGTGAGTGGCTCTGGGGCATCGAGGCTGTCCCAAGTTGTCAGGTACCTGGCCCTGGCTAGACCGGGTCAGGAGCACAGAGACCCTGGGGCGTGAAGCCCGATAAAGCGAACTAGTTGGGAGTGTGAACTTAATTATCTGCTCGAGAAGAAAAACTGGCCAGCCTCTAGCCGGCGCCTCAAAACTGGGTCAAGACAGAATTGAAAAACAAACACCAATATTACAGGTGGGTCTAATTCTACATCCGACATCCTCTTCCCCTCTCTGTGCTGAAAAATGCCTCTAGACCTTGGGGGTCATCCATTCTCTCCCCACATTAAGTGGGTCACAATGTCTTGTTGCCTCCACCTCTGAAAAAGTCTCTTCAATCAGTCCCCTGCCCTAAAAAGTGATGTCCAGATCTCTTTTGTGAATTACAAGGCACTTCAAGGGAGCATCACTATGGTTAAGAGTAAGAAAGCGAGCTCACAGGTCCGCCCATCTGGGCTCAAGCTGTAATAGGGCACCTGTCCGCTGCAGGACCTCAGAAATCACCCATTGTCCCTCGGAGCCTCACCTTCCACTGCTGCAGAATGGGAATTATCGAATGACCTGCAGGGGGAGACGGGGAGGATTAAGCAAGATTATCTACCTGAAAATCCTGGCACAGAGAGAGTCCTCAGTGAATATACTCAGCACTGCTACTGTGGCTACTGCCATTATTCTGTTCGCTCCGGTGCTAACCTGCATCTCAACCTCACCTCTCTGTTCTTCCCAACTCCGGCCATACCCCGCCATGCCTTCTCACCTTTCCGCTGCAGCTGGGATATTTTTCTCTGCACCTTTCTCACTTCCTAGCCCATCCTGTTCATCCTCCATGGTCACTTTGTCAGAGGAGGAAGGGGAGCCCCTTCCGGAGCCCCGACCCCGATTCCAGCAGCTTCTACCTTCTCCTGTCCAGTGTTCCCTTCCACTCCATCAAAGTCTGAACCAACCATCTTGCAAGAAAGGAGCTGGGTTCCTACCTGGCTCCCTGACAGTGAGTTCGTCAAGATAAGTGCAGAACCTTATTCACACCACAGAGTGGTCAAGGGTGCAGATCTCACGCCGGGCCACCCCAGTTCAAATTCTAGGTCCACTGCTCTCCCACCCACCTTTTCCTGCCTTTACGACTTCCTCCTGCCAACACCCACATGGCTTCCTTTGAGGGCCTTTGCCTCATCACGGAGTCTGCTTTGCTCCCTGTAGGGCTGGCAAGAAGTGCCAGTGAACAAACAGGAGGGGGCCCTCCTGACCCCCACGCCCCCACCCAGGAGCAGCACTCAACCAGTGCCTGCCAGAAGTGAGTACAGAGTCCAGAGATCCCTAATTCTCTCATCCCTGGGGTGGGAGATTTCTAACGCGTGTTCTACCAGCTCCCAGAGCTTCCTCGGTGGGATCAAGCCCCACTTGCCCACAGGGGTTGCTGGCCTGCTATGCTGGTGTTCCCCAGAGAAAACAGAGCCATTAGGACAGATAGATCTAGGTCTCCATGTCTATAGATGGATAAAGATAGAAATAGTCTATAGACACAGACACAGTTCTCCATCAATCTCTGTCTCAATCTATATGAGGATATTTATTATAGGAATCATCTCCTGTGATTACGGAGCTGAAAAGTCCCACCATCTGCCATCTACAAGCTGGAGACCCAGAAGAGCCAATGGTGTAATTCAGTTTGAGTCCCAAAGTCCAAGAACCAGGAGTGCCAATGTCCAAGGGCAGGAGAAGTTTGATGTTTCAGCTCAAGCGCAAAGACTGCAAATTCGCCCTGCCTCCCCTTCTTTGTACTATGCATGTCCTCAAAGGATTGGATGATGCTCACACACACCGGTGGGCACATCTTTACTCGGTCTATCCATTCAAATGCTAATCTTTTCTGGAAACACCCTCACAGACACACCCAGAACTAATGTTTGAACCTCTATCCGGGCATCCCTTAGCCCAGCCTCACACATAGAACCAACAACTGTACTTGATGATACATCTTCAGTAGCCTTCCCCCACTCCCTCACATTTGCTTCCCTACTTGCATTTAAGTCTTTGTCTCAGGGGCTTTTCTGGGGCAATCCAAATGAAGACGCATTACCCCTGCTAGCTGCAAGAGCTTGAGGGTGCTACTTAAACTCTCTGTGCCTCAGTTTCTTCATCTGTAAAAGAGAATAATTTTATTAATGGGATTGAGGATGGGATGAGTAACACTGTGCTCAGAAGAGTGCCTAATACACAGAAAACACTATAAATATTAGGTCTTTTCTTCTCAAGGTCTAGCAGAGGACCTGGCATATGTGAGGGCTTCAAAAAATGTTTGCTGGTTGAAGCACACTGAATCTCTAGGGATGAACAAGGGCTGTGTATTCAGCCTTTTCATTCCACATTAGGTTCCTCTGGTTGCCAAAAACTCACTCAAGCTAACACAAGTAAGGAAGCTTGTTTCAAGGAGATGCCTACAGGAACGGAGACAGGCTTCTCCTGGGAACTATAGAGCAGCCAGCCAGGCAGACTGTAGCAAGGCAGGAGCAGAACTGGGGAATGTGGAGGTGGTTCCCATTCCAAGAACAGTCCTGGCAATTGGCTTACTTGTCACCTCCCTGAACTGCTGAATGTTCTAGTATCTTCCCTCTAGAGATTTATCACTACCATAACTCATCTCTCTCTTTCTATCTATCTTGCCTCTCTTTGTCCAACTTTCTGGTTCCATTGAGGTCTCCTCATTTCTTTCCAGTCACATCTCTTCCCCCTGCGGGCTTTGATCCAAATAAGAAAGAGTCAAAGGAATCAGTGAAGATACCAGCCTTAGAGGTGGTAAAGCCGGGCTGGAGAGCACAGCATAGACTTCTGATGAGAGGCAGGAATTCTACTCCTTCTCCCATAAGTCTAGACAGTGGAGCTTCCCAGAGCAGAGTGTGGGCTCCCCTGCCAACCCACCCCACACTAGCTGAGCAAGAAGAGACCCAGCAAGATGGAGAATGGGTCATTGCACTATGCCAAGCAAGAGCCTTCCAACAGGGCAACTCTGAAACCAGAACGTGAAGAAGCAGCTGAACGGGGCCACACTGAGACCTATCCACTACTCACTTCCCCTCGGTTGAGTGAGAAAGGGAGGGGGAGGATGGGTTGAAGTCCTCCTTGGTACTTCCAAAATGGTAGAAATTGTTATTTGTGGTAGACTAGATAGCAGAGGCATGGGATTCTTTTTTTTTTCTCTTTTTTCTTTTCTTTTCTTTTTTCTTTTTTTTTTTTTTTTTGCAGCTCCCCGCCGACCAACTTCCCAAGAGAAATGACCTGATTGGTGCAGGGACTCATCTTTATCTGTTAGAACAGTCTCCATAAAAAGCCAGCTCACAGGACATTGGCCACTGGCCAGCCCACCCCTTAGTGAAACCTGAAATTACAAAACTGTTCATTTATTTGTTAAGCGTCTGTCCCCATGCCCACTAGAATGTTCCTGAGAGACCAGAACCTATCTGTAATGGTCATTTTTTATTCCCAGCACCTACAATAGTACATGGCTCAAAGTAGGAGCCAGATTAAGACTTGCTGAATACATGACTGAATGAATGATTAATGCAATGAATAAATGAGTGAACAAGTTTATTAAGAGCCCCGTCTATGTCACTGAAGCCTCTTCCCTGTCGTTCAGGGAACTCAGCTCCACTAGGCAAAGTTCCACCAGGTAATGAGACCCCACTTACCCGGAAGGCAACTGAGTGAGTTTCCACGACTATGGCAGTGTGCCCCCAATCCCCATCAAAGCAACTTGGCCACGTATTCCTTCCAACCATGTGCTGGAATCTTTCTGAGAGATGTTCTGGCCAACACAATTTTCTCCATCTTATTCTCTGTCCAGTGATGTTTTAGCCCCTCTTGAAACTGGACGACTGCCCTGATTTCCTGCTTCTTAATCCATCTCTGTCTGCACCAGTATCCTTGATTAACATGCTTTCCAGTGCACAATGATGTCTCTCTCCAACTCACTCACCAGGGCATTAGTTAACAGAAGCCTAAAACCAGCATGCTAATAAAAACAGCTCTTGCAAATTATCCTTTAAAGGGATACTTAGTACCCAGTTCGTAATAAACAGATGCAAATTAATGACCTTTAGGAGGCCACTAAAAACCCACAATGTCCCTGGCCTTGCTATACTTTTACCCAGAATAAAGTAGGGATGAGGGTAATAGGGAGCACCAAGACAAATCAGTCCCAGGTGTCACCACCGATGAGCCTCAGGCAATGTTAGAAGGGGGCAGTACCCTGGAGAGATCTGAAGACCTGGGACTTCAGTGTTACCAAGAGAGATAGCCGGGGATGCCCCAAATGAAGGAGCTTTGTCCCATCTTCCTCAGCATTGGTCAGAGGGTCTGGGAAGCTTAAAGGCTAAGCCTCCGGTGAGCTGCACTTACGAATAAGTAAGACTTATACAGTCATTGTGCAGATCAGAGAGAATACGTGACAAGTGCCAGCACATAGCAGGTGCTCAATAAATAGGAAATGTTGTTATGATGCAAATCGCACACTGATGCCTGTAACAGCAGAGACCTGGAGAAAGAAGCTTCTTAGCCCAGGACCAGGAGTATCTTGGCACCAAAGGGCTTTCTGCTCTCAGTTAAAAGGGAGGTTTTGGAGTGACAACCTTTGTAGCTCTGGACATGCCTGGGAGGGCCTCTAAGACCAAAAGGGCCAACACAAGGATGGTCATAAGTTAGCTACCTGGTTGATAGGCCAGAGCAGAGGTCAGGATGAACCTCTCCAAGCCCGTGAGTCTACACTGGACCAGCCTTTCTTTATATTCCTCTTCAAACTTGCAGTGCCCTCCCCTGCACCCATTCTCACCATTCCCGTCTTCTCTTTTTCAGCTTTAGGCTGACCTCCTCCAGGAAGCCTTCCTAGGCCTTTGCAAGCTACATATTCTTTCTCTCATCTCTATATCCCCATGACACTCACAGTCTGCAGCAAACAATCTGGCCTCCTCTTTGAATATTATGCTTTATTGGTTTCAGGTCTATGAGAGATCTTGGAGCCCCCCTTGAGAGCAGACACTTTGCCTCATATGCCTTGTGTAGCCCCCTAGAGATCTTGTGAAAAAGCGATTCTGATTCTGTAGGTCTTGGGTAGGGCCTGAGACTCTGCATTTCTAACAAGCTCCCAAGTGATGTTGATGCCATTTTTTACAATACCGTCTCTTCAAGGATCTAGACCATCTTTTACAACACCGTCTCTTCAAAATTTTAATGCAATACATACTTTAACAGCTAGAGAAACAAGTTTACTCCAGGAGCAATCAGAGCCTTCAAGGGGCATTGTGAATCTCCAAGAGAGGGATACCGTGTACAGTGTCTCCCAAGGGAAACCTTTGTTCAAGAAACTATCCCACAGCAGTTATCTCATTATCAGATGCATAGCAGTCATTGATAACAAGAGCAAATTTATTTCCTCCTGACTGTGGGCCCAGAGTTTTACATGCACCGTCTTATTGAATTATTCCACCGACCTCTATGAAGTACACACTACTGGGATCCCCATTTGAGAGGAGGAAAGAGAAGGTAAGAGAAGGTAAGCCATTTGTCCAAATGCATGTGGTAGAGTCAGGAACTAGACCCCATTTGTCTCACTCCAGGCTCCTCTTCACCTCTCCGCTTGACCTCTCAACCTGGGCCCAGCGATCTTCCGGCCATACATAACAGCTGAGAGGCCAGATTTAGCGAGGACAGGCAATTCTCATCCGTAATCATTTTTAGTCTACATACTCTTTTACACGGCTGTGGGTTGGGTTTTTTGTTTGTTTTTTTTTTTAATATTCTTATGGTGAACATTTATTAATCACATATACGAAAGGAAAAGAGCACACTTCTGGCTGCAAGTAACAGTAGAAAATACGTGTTCTAATCATATTACAAGAAGTCCAGAGGCAGGTAGATAGTAACTTTAGTTCAATCCTCAGGAACCCTGGCCCTTTCTTTCCTTCCAGATGTCACAGACAATAACAGAGGAAGTGCGCGTCTTGGTTGTGGGAGAAGTTAGTGTAAGTACCATTTTCATCCACCCTTTGATTTGAAAGACACTGTAAGATCCTTCCTTGTGCCAGCCAGTGGGCTTTGGGACAAAGATGAAAAAGACAGGACCCATTCTATGGGACAGATAAGATTAAACAGATAAATAATCTCCTGATTATGATACCATGTAATAACGGCTATTATTCACTTCAACCCTGAATTTCTACAGAAAAGATCTAAGGTGCTAATGTACTGTAATGGGTATTATGAGAGAAGTGAAAGCCCAGAGTAAGGGCTTCTTGTCTCCCTAGGGGTGAAGAAGGTCCAGAGGGGTCAGGGAAGGGATAGATTGGAGTCTTGTAAGGCAAAGAGAAATTAGCTGGGCAAAAGAAGTTCAAGTAGGCATGTGAATAAGTCTGAATGCTTTCACCTACATCGTGTTTTAAAAACAGGGGGTTGTTTCTGGTTTTTTTGTGGGGTTTTTTTTTCCTCTCATAGAAAATAAGTATGGGGGTAGATGATCCAGAGTTGTTTCAGTCAATCAACCACACAAGGGTCTTGGATCAACTTGTCTGCGATCTCTTGGTCCTCCCCTCATAGTTGTAAGATGGCTGTCATTGCTCCAGACATCACGAAAGGAAAGAATAAAGGTTTCATCTTTCTTTGTGGCTTCTCCCCTGACACCTTTGCCCTTTGCAGTGTAGCAGTCCTTTGTGCACATGTGCTAAGGGGTTAAACTAGATAAGATTCACTGGAGACATACAAAGTTCTTAAGAGAATTATATTTGAAGAAACACTGTAATCTTGAAAGGAAAAGGACAGAGAGAGTACAAAGTGAAAAGAGACATCCAGATCACCAAATTTCTATAAGAAGGTGGCAAGCTGAGAAAACTCTTCCATGCAAACACATACCACCCTTTACATAAAATAAAGGATGACTCAGAAGGTGGAACCAAGAATCTAGAAGGTAGAGCCAAGAACCATGGAGAATTACTCCCAAGCCTTGTGTCTGAATCAAGGAACTGTTAATTTGTCCAGCTGGATTTCAGAATTTCTATGGGCCAGTGACTTCTCTGCCCCTCACATTTTCTCCTTTGTGAATAAGAACGTCTACAGTGATTATTCTATGGCTGTCCCACCACTGTATCTAAAGACAGTTTGCCATCAAATACTGGCTCTGCTGCTTGGTACCATTGGCGCCTCCAACCATATGACTCGATTTCTTCCTCTGTGGAATGGGGACAATTATAGTGCTTATCTATCTCATAGGTTATGAATACTCAATGATACTACTGTGATACATATGTATTCACTCCACACAGAGCCTAGCACATAGTAATCAGTGTTCACTAAATGCCTACCATTATTATTTTTCATTATTCTCCCCTTTATACCCTGAACATACCCTTGGCACCTGCCATTATGCACTGGAATTATGCCCGTCTACCCTGTTAGGCTCTGAGCGTGGGGAATAGAGAAGATATCTTAGCTATATTTTTATATCTTCAATAAACATAAGTACGCTGGCGTATGGTAGATGCACAGAAAGTATTGAAAGAATGAATGAATGAATGAATGAATGAATGAATGAATACCCATGATTCCATATTCCTTTCTGCTGGCTTTTGGTACTCTCCTGGCTGTTGCTGTGGGAGATGATTTGAGAAAGCCAGGGGTCCTTCCAGTCAGTCATGATGACTGCACAATTGTGATCATCTGTGATGGTGAATTCCAGAGGCAGTCCCTACAACAGGAAGTTGCTGTGGCTGGGATGAAAATCCTGGAGAATGAAGGGTTCCTCCCAATTCGGAGATATCAGAGCTCCAGAAACCCAACTCTCTTCAAGCCACTTCCTTTGCCCAAAGCTCTCTGCTAACTACCCTTCTAACAGCTCTGTGTTGTGACGGGATAAAGTTCAGTGACTCGAGATTTCTCTTGTGGTCCCAGACAATTGAAGGCAAAATGGGATGTACACAAAAGAATGGATTTATTGACTCTCCTCCAGTGCTTCAGAGAACACCACATTTGGCTAATTTAGGAAGAGTATCAAAATAAGGATACCCATCTGCATGGGGTCAATTAGGAACAAAACTTTTCATGAAGCAAGGGGCAATGGTGCCTACAGTGACCTGTGACCTCCTTCAGAGCCAGGATCTGTAACAAGCATCAATGACAGTCCTAGCATAAATGCCAACAACCAATTCCCCGCATAAATGATGCACCTCACTCAGAGCATACATCACTAATCAATTACAGCACACTTTCACCCCAGACACAGCTTCTCACCCCATTGATTGAATCAAGTCACTACTAATTGATTGGGGGTGCCATGCAAGATTAAACCCACTTTCCAACCCTGACCTAGATGTTCACACTACCCGTACAGTCTTCATGATTATATTAATCTCCTTAGCTAGTGTCTCCTTATGTCCCTAACAACATGATCTTAATAGCATCCTGTGTCATCGTGGAGCAGACAGCTTGCATCTTATCACATTGCCTCCTCTCTCTAGGACCCTCTTACTTTTCTGAATTGCCCTTTGGTGGGACATAATACTGAAGCAGTCAAATGAAACTGTATTTACTGTAAGAACATTGTTGAGGATATTGTTCATTATTTTACATTGTGTCTTCTCTATGAGGCTCTGGGAGGGGGGAAGAATGCCTCCCTGATCTTTGAAACAGTAATGGATGTGTCTCTCTTGAGCCATCAGATTTTCTTCTGCCTAATGACCCTTGTGCATTCTGTAACTGACATATTTCCCTCTTTGCAACGCCTTCAGGAAGTTTTCAGACCAGGAAAGCACGACTTGCCTTGTAATTCACACACTAATCTCTTCCCTGAACCCATCTAATTCTTCTGGGTTGTTTCCCTCCTTTGTCTTATTTATCTTAATTTTCATTTATTTTATTCTGCTGCTTTTTGCACATGCTTATAAGCCTCCTTGAATCTTTTGGAGAATAAGCTTGGTATAAATCAACAGATAGGTAACTAATATCCAGATAAATGTGAAGCATTGTTAAGGCTTTTTAATATCTAATCCATGTGAAAATGTTGGGGATGAAGGTGTGCCAGACCATGTGGATTAGGGGATGCGAGTGTAAGACCGTATTTCTTTTCAAACACCCACCCTTGTTCCTCTTACTCTGAGGGACCTAAGAAAGGGATGTGTGTGTGTGTGTGTGTGTGTGTGTGTACGTGCATGTGTGTCCCCTTGCGTCCCTACTTTGCATGTGCTCTTACTTCCTTACAGCAACCTAAATCAGCTTGCCCAGAGGCACGTAGTTTAACCTTAAATATCCAGGTACTTAAAGCACGAACATGAAAGAACAGAATTCCCTCTATTCACAGCTCTCTACTGCCTAAAATACTTGTCCAAGCCACTTAACACATGGACTTTGAAGCCATACATACCTGTGTTTAAATCCCATACTGCCATTCAAAAACGTATTTCTTTCGGGGCACTGGGTGGCTCAGTGGGTTAAAGCCTCTACCTTCAGCCCAGGTCATGATCTCAGGGTCCTGGGATCGAGCCCTGCATCGGGCTCTCTGCTCAGCGGGGAGCCTGCTTCCCCCTCTCTCTCTGCCTGCCTCTCTGCCTACTTGTGATCTCTCTCTCTGTTAAATAAATAAATAAAATCTTAAAAAAAAATCTATTTCTTTAACCTCTTTTTCTAAATCTCGGTTTCCTCTTCTGTAAAATGTCAACTTTCTGGGGTAGGAGAATGGCTTAAGTGAGATAATATACAAAAGCATTTAGCACAATGCTTGGCACATGGTGAGTGCCTGATAAACAATAGCTATTATGTTACAGCTTTTATTAACCTTGTCTCCTTTAACCTTATAAACTGAAGGTTCTACTTCACTATACCTGGTGCAGGGAGAAAAGAATTTGGCTTATTACACCCTTACTAGCATATTAGCCCAGGGTCAAGTACATAGTGTTTAATACCTGGTTGCTGAAAATGTGGAAGAATGTGCCCTGGGAGACATTAGCTATCCATATATTTACCATGCAGTGCAATATTTCATTATATCATACTACTTCCTCCTTCCTAGAATGACCTCTTTTCAGTTGGCACCAACTGCATTCACAGCACCCTCTGCTGTGGCAGTAGCAACAAATAACCTCCCCAAGTCAGCATGAGATGTGCTCTGAAGGAAAGCAAAGGAAGAAAACGTACACGTGCTGTGTCCGCGCTGTGTGCTAGCCAATGTCCCGGACACGTCCATCATCTGCACGTGAAACTGTGCAGTCAGTGAGTGAACAGCCTCATCAGCCCCCACCGGGTCAATTCTCCCCCTGTGTAAATTCTACAGCCCAAGCACCTAACAATCTATATTCTTTTCCAGGTCAAATGAAATGACAAGAGGATTAAAAAAAATGTGTCTCAGAAACCCACAGACAGAGCCCAAGAAACCAGCAACAGGGGGAGTCCTGGTTAATTTCAAGATGCCAAACAGCCAGCTTTCCATCAATTTCCAGGACCTCATTTTCCCCCCTTCATTTTCAGAATTGATGTTTATGTTTCCACCAGGATAGAGACCAATTCTCCTTGGCATCCTCAGTCAGAGAGAATCAGAAATTTTCCACCTGGGATGCTACAAATTGCATTTCTCAACATAGTCCTGGAATACGGGATATGACCAGCATAACTAATGCTGAGTGATCAAAACTCAGGTGCTCTAACTTTATAAGAATCATCATCAGGCAGTCAGCATTTCACCAAGGGATGGAGCCTCTTGTCCTCCAAGATTCAAGGAGCAAGAGCACATTGATCTGCAAGCAGCTCCTAGGGAACACGGGAGCACAAGGGCAGGCTGGGCGAAAACTCTGCCACTTCCTCCTGTGTAACTTTAGCTGTACTGGAAGGTAGCTCTGAACCTCAGTCTTCCTATTTTTGAAATAGGGATAAAAGCAGGACCTAAGTCAGAGAACTATTAGGATGATATCAACTCATGGGAAGCACTCAGCACAGTGTCTGGCTCATGGGAAGTGTGTGGTCAATCTTAGCCAGGCTGTGGTAGGTAACTTGTCTGGTGTTCATCCTTCTTCTCTAAAAATATCCTTCATTCCACATCCTGGTTAATCCTTAGAAGCCACATTTTTACCATCTGGAGCCAAGCCCCCTCCAGAGTTCCCAGCCAATGGTGGTTGGACCATGAAGGAAAGGTCGCCCAAACTGGACCAATCAGATTCTCCCTTCCAGGAACCTAGAGTAGATCGAAAGGAGCTAGTCAGACTCTGCGGGCTGTTTCAACTGAAGCCATAAATTCAGGGGCCAAGAGGATACCATCTTCCACCAAATGACCAAGGAAGCAGGGAAAGAGTATATGAAGAAAGGTCTCTCTAGGTCTGGCTACTGGGGGCAGAGAATGAGAAAATTTGCTTTAGTTTTAGACCTTTTCTGGTTCATGGTTCCAGGGTCATGGAAGGCCTGGTTGCATCTGTTCCCTCATGGACTCCTGAGCCCTATCACTTTCAACAAACCCCACTTTTTCTTTAAGCTAGTCTGAGATCTCTCTTATTTGGAGAAAAGAGTTTTGAGGTGAAAGCAGAGATTCCAGGTTCAAAACTCTTTTCTTGGGAATATGCTATTCCCTAGGACTTCATGAGGGATTTGATGAAGGAAAGGAAGGGGACAGAAAAAATACCATTTAATGAGCACCTATTGGGTACTAGCCCCTCTGGTTGGTTCTCTCTCACATCACCATCTAGATGTGAGACATCTCAAGGAGGTAGGAATAATCATCACAATTTTATACAGGGAGCACTTAAAGCTCAGAGAGATTAACAAGGTCACACAGCTGAAAACATGGTGGAGATTACATTCAAACCCAGGTCTGCCTGAACTCATGAAAGGTTTTTCAGAAATCTGGTATTAACAAATTGGGGATTAACTCAGGGTCTTTGCTACACCGTCAATAATCATCTCCACCACCACCATCAAATCACCCACCCACATCCCCATTATCCCCATCCCATCACCATCCTCATCATCACTGTCACCATCATTATTACTATCATTATCATCAGCATCACCATCCTTGTCATTGCCACCATTGTCATCAGCATCACTATCTTCATCACTATCATCACTGTCAGTATCATCACCATCACAATCATCACCATCATCCTCATCACCATTCTCATCGTCATTGTCACCACCATCATCTCCATCATCGTCATCGCTATTACAGTCATCACCACAATCCTCATCATCCTCATCACCTTCTTCATCACCATCACCATCATCACCATCCTCCTCATCATTACCATCACTAATGGCTAACATTTACTTAGCAATTCCATTCGATCACTCTTTATATTGAGCATTGTATACATGCTAACCCCTAGACTCTGAAGGAGACAATGTTGTCATCTTTATTTTACAGATGAGGAAGCTGAGGTTTTGTAAGGTTAAGTCTGAAGTCACCAGGCCTACCTGAATCCAGAGCCCACCCCGAGAGACTATACTCTCCTGGTGGGCAGGGGCTGCACCTCCCACTCTTTGACATCCCCCTTGATGACTGGTCTTGTGCTATGCATATAGTAGTTGCTAAATAAATATCTGCTAAGTCGATGGAAAATGTGAGAAGGATTACAGAAGTGCTGAAAGAGCAAGGGTTAAACGCTCCACTCCAGGTCACCAGTAAAGACAGCTAGAAAGCCAGGCTCTGAACGCCAATCTCCAGGCACAAAATGCTCTCTTTCATGTTGGTAATAAAGATGCTTGTCAAAATGCCTTTCGACGTGGGGCCGAGAGACTGACAGGAGCGTGCCAAGCATCTCAAAGGCTGAGGTTCACTGCTCAGTCCTTTACCTTATCTCCTGAACTGAGCCAGGCCATCAATCAATGCCAGGGCAGTCCTCTCTCACCCTCAATTCAAGCCAAGGAGACGATGAGAAGAAGGGATAACCATATTTAGCAAGTGCTTATATGTGCCACATGCTGTGCGAAGTGCTTGGCTGAACAAAAGGAGACAGGCTGAGGCCACCTGATAGGACAGTTCAGTGATTAAACACACAAGTTCTAGAAGGAGACTGCCTTAAACCTTGGCTCTACTACTCACTGCTTGTATGACCTTGGGCCTCAGTTTCCTCAACTGTGAAACAGGGATGGATAGTATTAATATTATCTTTTTCGAAGGGTTATTGTAAGGGCGAGATGAGCATGGGGTTAATGCTTCATAAACATTAGCATATATTAATTAATCCAATGACTCTGTAAAGTAGGTATCATCGACCCATTCTGCAGATGAAGATACTAACTAAGGCTCACAGGCATGAAATGACTTGTCCAATACCATGCAGCTAACAAGTGCAGAGACCAGATAGGAATCTAGGTTGTTTGCCCTCCAATCCTGGACCCTGTACCATTCATACTGTCATATTACCAGGGGTCGTGGTACCCTCAGCCTTGGGGAGAGGGGAAAGGTCAAGGCCTTTATCTTCTGTAGACCTTCCATCACTCTTCCAATAGCTTAGTTTTGTCATACACACATACACAGATGTGCTGTAGGCACAAAGAAGCCAAGAGGGATTCTATTGCTCATTTCTTCTTTCACCATCATGCTCAGAGGGCCTACACAGAAGGAACTGACCCAGGAAGGAGGTCAGGGAAAGCTTCTCTGAGAAGGTAATGACCCAGTAGAGTATGACTAATAATAGCGATTACCAACATAAAGAATGGAGGGAAAGCCATTTCAAGTAGAGGGAACAGCATATGTAAAGGCCCTGGGGTAGGAGGGAGCACAGAAGTAGCAGGGACTGAAGGGTGACTTGTATAGCTGAAGCAGGAGCAAAGAGAGTGTTACATGTACAGTTAGAGCAAGGAAGAGCGTGTTATGGGGTGCAGTTGATTCTGAAGTAAGGCAGTTCTCCAAAAGCACTGTTGAGAAACATTGTTCTAGAACATCACCTGGTACATAACACATGTTCAGTGTAAGTGTGATGAATTAATAAATGAATAAATGGGAGCACTGAATAACTGGCTGAAAAGAACCTATATTATAATAAGATGAAATGTTAAAATAGCAAAGGCACTTAGAAAGAACTAAGGAAGTGCATACAGGAATGCAGTTGCAGGCCCTGGAAGGCTTCCAGGAGGAGGTGACTACTGAGCTGAACCTTGGAGCTTATGACATTTTCCAGGTGGATAAAAGGGGAAGTCTTCTAGGCAGAATATATACCACTGAATGCAGAGCAGCTGAGGACCAGGACACATCTGGCGGAGCTACTGGAAATGATGCGGCAGGGAGGCTTTCTCTGTCCAGATGACCTGACCCAAAGCAGAGTTCATTGCTGGGCTCCATCAGGTCTTTGGTGTTCCTAACCTCAGGGAACCCCCTTCACTTGAATCTGCGCCAGAGCCCCCTGTGAGGGGCGCCAAGCTCCACCTTACTGGACTCACTGAAAACGGAAATGCCATGCTCAACCGCCTTCTGATTAAACAGGTATGAAAGGACAACTGCTGAGCAGAACATCAGCGAAACAAGACAAACACTCTGGGAGGGAAGAGAGGGAGCAGTTTCATCTGTAGGCAGATGTGGAGCTAAATCTCTCACCTGGCCAAGGTCTAATGCCACAGTTGGATGGGCATCTATACATGGTAAAGAGACACTGGGTAGATCTGAGAAGCTTAAAAAGTGGCAGAGGAAGGTAAAGGGGGCAGTCCTTTCACCTGCTATGATGCCCATCACCATCACCAAGCCTTATTGTGTTGCCCAAGGCTTCTGAGGAGGTTGCATTTGAGCAATGACAAGGAAAGGGTATTCTGGATAGAGGGAGCAGCAAGTGCAAAGGCCCTGTGGCAGAAAATTCTGGTGGGTTGTAGACAGTGACAGAGGCCAGAGGAACTGGTGTGTATTGAGAAGGGGAGAGAAGCAGTGAGGCCAGGAACAGCAGCCCCCACGACATGCGGTGCTGTGTAGGGCAAGTAAAGAGAACAGATTTTATTCTAAGGCTCACAGAAAGGTAATGAAGGGTGTTAAGCACGGGAATAACATGATCTGATTTACAAAAAAAAAGATAACTCTGGCTGTTATGTAGAGGATAATTCATAGGCAAGAAGTGGAAGGAGAGGCCAGCTGGAAGGCTACTATAATAGCCCAGGCAAGAGATGCTCATAGCTTAGACTAGAGTGTTCAAGGTAAAGATGGAGAGGTATTCTGGCATACTCTGAAGGTGGAACGGTCAAGACCTGACCTCATATTTGATGCTGAGTTGAGGGAGAGGAAAGAGTTAATGGACTCCTCAGTTATGATCATGACATGTTTAATGAGTTAGTCTTTGTATTTTGTTTTATTTTTACAGGTGTGGTAATATGCCTAAAGCAATCATCTAAGTCATGCAGAGTAAATAACCCCTCAGCTTGGACCAGTCTGACCCAGGCCTCGATCCCCAGCTCCTACGCTCATAACCACCCCAGCAATCCACCACAATTATACAAGGAGTGTGGGAGAGTCAGGAGACGAGACCCAAACGCTGCTCGGCCACTCACCGTGTGATTCAGACACCCCTTTGTCCACGTCTGACCCTCAGTTCCCTCAATTGTACAGAAGTTATAACAGCTTCACCAGGAGGGTGATGGGAAATTCACAGGAAATTTACTCATTCATCCAATAAACATTCATGAAGCGTCTCCCACACGTGCCGGGCGCCATCCTAGGCATGTGGAGCAAAAGAGTCCTGTCCCTGAATGCTTACACATCAGGAAGGAGACACAATAATTCTCATAAGGAGTACATTATTTAGTATTTTAGAAGGTGAGAAATGCTATGGGAGAACCAGGTAGAGCCAGGTGGGGGCAGGAAGAGACATATACAAATGTATCAAATCAGCACCTTAAATTTATACAACGTCATTATGTCAATTACATATCACTAAAAATTAAGAGAAAGAACCATCGCAGCGATCATGATTAAATATCTGTTATGTAAATAATTGCTCTTTTCGACAGATCTTTTATTTTTATGGCTTTCCTTGCTCTGGATAATAAATCCCTGCTCCCTCAGTTAACTCCAGAAGACAAAAGTTCTTCCCACCTGGAGAAATGCCTTTCATTATTAAAAACAAAAGCAAACAAACACACAGCCCTCCCACTGCAAGCACTTGATAAGTGGAAATATAAGGTCTGGTGAAACAGCCCTGAGCCCAAAAGCACCCTTTGTCCTGAAGCAGAAGTTCCAGTGGGGGTGGTGCTGCCCCCTAGAGAAATATCTGGAAATGTGGTGGTGGGAGGGGCATGTGTTTTAGCTAGCCACTAGGCTGGGGGGTATACGACGTATTCACATAAATGTCCTTCCTGCCAGACACTTACTCCATGAAAAAGAAACATCATTAACTTCTTTGCACACGGAAACAAAAAAATATTTCCTGCATGGTTCAAGTAGACATTGAATTTAAAAGCAATAGGAATAGAACTACCAGGGAAATCAAGCAAAGGCTGCTCTTTGCTTTTGCTCAGAACTTTACCAAAGTGCACCGTTTCAGGGAAACTGGGTGGTGGGCAGCAGCGCTGTGCGTGGCATTTTTTTGTAGGTAACACCACACATCTGTGCAAGTGTGCCTTCGTAGCTGTGACAGTCAGGGTGATTATATATAGAAGCAATTATCTGGATATATCATTATGTTTTATAGTAGAGTCATAGCTAAGCATTTACATATTGAAATATATACTATCTTGTAACAGACTCCTTTCACTTTATTCTCAGTTATAATATTATTAGGACATTATATTGATTTCTTGAAGTTATGTGTATATATAGATTCTATTATGTGTGAAATTCATTTCTGGATAGTAAAGAGTGTGTTATAAAATCTTTTTTTTTTCTTCTATGAAAAGGGGCATTGAGTCTGACTGTGGACTGATGTCATCTAAATGCTACTATTGAGCTTTAGAAAGTATGCCCTGTGGATTTTGGCACAATGACTATCCGATCTCTCCATATTTCAAGAGAAACCGGGCACCAGGAAATATACATGCCAGCTCCTGATTTTTAGAGAAATGGCACCAAATTTTAAATATAAAATCAAGTGAAAAGATCAGCGGTGTCAGAGATTTGGATGAGGAGGGGATGAAGAGCCAGAACACCGAGGATTTCTAGGGCAGGGAAACTATTCTGTATGATACTATAATGGTAGATACCTGTCATCACACATTTGTCCAAACCCAGAGAATGTACTCCACTGAGAGTGAACCTGAAAGTAAACTCCAGTCTTCAGGCGATAACAGTATGTTAGTTCAGGTTCATTGATTGTAAAAAGTGTACCCATCTGGTGGGGATGTTGATGAAGGGGGAAGATCTGCGTGAATGGGGCCAGGGGATCTGTGGGAATTCTCTGTACTTTCTACCCAATTTTGTTGGTGAACCTAAAACTTCTCTACAAATGAAGTTTATTAAATATACATACATATATATATATGTATATGTATACATATATATATATGTATGTATATATATATATTTCTATAAACATGATTTAGGCCAAATAATCACATCTTTTGGTTACCATGTAGCCCAACTACGATCTCAGCTTTAAGACGAGCTGTGTTTGATGGGCAAAGCAGGGGGGTGTCTGCGTGAGCCTCCACAGTGTGTGTGCAACCATTCAAGTGGTCATTTATTAAACATATACTTTGTGCAGTTTTCTATACGTTACACACTTCATTTCACAGCAAGTCTCTCAGACAGTGTCGATGTCACAGACAAAAAAAAACCGAGGCTTGGAAAAATGAATCTACTTGGCTCAACTCTTATTAATTACGGTAATTACTGCCAAAAGCATTTTAGTGCCCACTGTTTGCCTGACCCTGCTCACAGTGCATTTCAAATATTCTTTTGTCTAATCGCTGCAATCACTATGTTTGGAGGCATATATTTTTATCCCCACTTTATAGACCATGCAGCTGAGGCTCAGAGACCAGCCCTTGCCCAGACTGGCCTTTCTGCTTGAAGGCACCAGAATAATCTCAGAGCGATCCCAGCCAAGTCTGGTTGATTCCAAAGCTCATATAATCAACCACAATGGCTGGGTTTCCTCTCTAAAAGATTAGTGTTGTTTATCGAAGGAGTAGGACAAGTGTTTCATTCACCGTGTCTACACCAGAGGTTGTCAACCTTGATTACATGCTAAGCATCACTTGGACATTTTAGAAAGTATTCATGAATGGGTCTCACTCCATTGGTCTGAGATATGACCTGGGAATCAGCATTTGTAAAAGTTCCTCCAGGTGATTCCAAGAATGGCTCGTAATTCTCATAATCAATAACAAATCCTAGTAGGTGAGAATCTTGACTTCGCCTCTTGAGCCAAGTCAATTCATTTCTCCATGCCTCAGTTTTCTTGACTGTGACATGGATACTGCTTATCTTAGAGGTTTCTGATGACATTAAGTATGACCTCCAGGTGGTGACCTACAAATAGGTCAATGGCTTTCGACGATAACTTTGTACTAGAATCATCTGGGGGTTTTCTCTCCTGGTTATGGATGTCCAGGCCCCATTTGCAAAGATTTGTTTTCAGCTGATCCTTTGCTGGATGCAGATGAAAAAGCCTCCCGGGTGGATCATAATACGCAGTCAAGGGCCAGAACCACTGAACCAAGCATACCTAATGCCCTGTTTTGCTTGAGAAGGAACTGAGGCTCACGGAGGTAAAATGACCTACTCAAAGTCACATACCTAGCAACTTGTGCTTTTCACACTATTCTTTGATATCCAAAAACTAAAAAACCTCCTTCCTTGCCACTAAATACAGAATGTCAAGCCAGAGAGTCATAAGACCTTAGGTAAGTATGTCCCTTAAAGGCCACCACAGTCCAACCTACCCTCTGATGTAACCTCTTGCTCCAAGTGTTTGGCATGGTTCTACTTGGTTCCTCCAGGAATGGGGAGATCATTAGCCCTTACAGCCCACTCCATCTTTGGGCAATTCTGATGCTTAGGAAGAGCTGCCTTACCTACTACACAGCTGTGGAGAATTTTGAGCTAGAGCTGTTTGAACTGCTATAGAGAAAATCTCCAAGATGAATTATTAAGCACAAAAAGCAAGTGAAAGGACTACACGCCTAGTATGATCTAATTATTATGCAAAATACAAAACCTTCTCAGTGTGTATGAAATTGCACAGGAAAAATATCTGGTATCATAACAACAAATCAATAGCAACGGTTAACTTTAATAAGGAGAGGGGCATTTAGAGGGACAGGTGCATATTTTTTTTCTGAATTGTAATGATTCATACCTAATAGATTGTTTTGAAAATAAAATGGAATGAAGTAAAATACTTAACATGTGCCTGTCATTATAGGCACACTCAGTAAATGTTCGCTACGTATTTTTTAGTCACAGAAAAGTTTCAAGAGGGTTATCAGTGATGATTATAGATCTTTTTTTTTTTTGGCTTACCCATTTTTAAAATTTTTTTCTAAAATGAGTGTTTATTATTTGTCAACAAGAAAGATGAAGAAATCACTTCTGTGTTGGCTCCAAATGCATTTGGCTGCAAGTAACAGAAAATCTTAATAGTGGCTTGGACCAAAAGAAAGGGAGGGGGTATCTCTGAACAAGATATCCAAGTAGGTGGCTGCTATTAGTTTACTCATCAGAGATCCTGGGCCATTGGCCATTCTCTGTGCATCAGTGTTTATCCCTATGCTTTTCCCTTCATGGTTTTCAGCGTGATGATTGCATCTGCAGACGCTGCATCCAAGCAGAAAAAGGGAGGAGAGACGGTGCCAACTGTGTGTCTTCCATTTTACTGGGAGATACCCTTGTTCCAAGGAGCACGCACAGCAGACTTCCATTTCAACCCCATGGACCCGATCTATATCACTTCTACCTGCAAGGGATGCTGGCAAAGTAAGGAACGAGTGTGTCCTAACTGGCTTCGACTCATTCTAGCTCAGAGCCTAGAACCAGGTATACCCCTGCCTGCTTAAAAACAGAATGTTCCCCTATCCAGGAGGAAGGGGGTTTAGATATTGGGTACGTGAGTGTCTGCCACAGCTTCCGTTTATCAAGCCCAAGCTCTCCCTCCAACATCCACATTGATCCTAGTCGTTATTTACAAAAATACATGCATTAACAGCTCTGCTTGTAGGCTGCTTACAGTGTGACATATAACTTATTTAAAATCTCATGGGGAACTCAGCAGGGTCAGGACTGGGATTTACAGACTTCTGCCTGTGGAAATGAGTAATGCTCGTTCCCTCAAGTATTTATACTTACCTCCAACTAAAACATAAGACAGGGAAAGAAAACCTTGAATCCTATCTGTAGTTGGGATTTACACATGTTCAAACACTGTCTGGCAGAGAAACGGACAAAGGGGAGCAGGCATCGGAAACCCGGTACTGGGACGGATGGCTCAGGTCCCGAGAAAAATTTCATCATAAAGCGTACCAGAGACTGGCGCAGAGGAAACTCCGCAACAAAGTCTGAAGGGCAGAGGGAAGCAGGAGATCTAGGGAACACACAACAGCTGGAACTAAGCATAAACCAAATGACGGGATACATGTGTGTGCGTGTGCGTGTGCACGCCCTGGGGAGAAAAAGAGCTTTAAGATATAGTGAGTAAAATCTCAACTCAAGTGTAGAAAGGACGGGGAATCTGTCTTCTCACTTTGTGACAGAACACTAAGTTATGATGGCAGCGTGCGAATCAAGAGCCCACACAGCGACGTAGAAGGGGTTGAGAGCTCGACGTAGAAGGGGTTGAGAGCTCCAGTTCTGGAATCATCTACTACCTCTGTGGCCCTGGGGAAGACACTTAACCTCTCATCAGTTTTGTCCTTGAAAAATAATAACAACAACAACAATAATAATAATATCTACCTTGAAATATTGTCATGAGCACTAATAAGTCTCTTGCTATTTGTTAGCAATTGAAATTACTGAGCAAGAGACTCAAGACCACCAACAATTACGGGGCAGGAGGGTGGGTTCAGAATGGTCAAGGCCAGCTGTTATGAGGAGCCAGATCTGACCTGGGCGTACTCACCTAACCCTCACTGAACAGGGTCCCACGTGACCACGCCCGGAGCACTACGGAATTTAAAGACACTCAGCCCACCAAACACAAGCGTGCCAGGCCAGTCCTCTTGCAACTCGTGGTCAGAAGTAATGAGGATCCAATTCATGATCTACTGAAACACTCTTGAAAGGACCCTTTTGTCTGACCTGCCAGCTCTCCCCCATACCTCATAGGTCCATTTCTCACTACCAAGGATTGCTCCACACCTCCAAAACTCCCTACCCGCCACATCCCCTCTCGTCTTACAGAACTCTGCTCTGTTTTCGCTCTGACAAGCCCATCTTTTCCGAAGACAATCCCACCATCACTTCTCCAGTTCTTCATCCACGCATCAGCACAGTCGACATTGGAGCTGGGGGGAGGGGGACAGGGAATGGTATCACTGCCAGAAATCATCCCAAGGGAATGAGGGATGGGGAGAATAAAATAGTCATACATTCACAAATGTTGTCGCTGCTTTGTTACAGAAGGCATCTTCCCTTTGCTAATCAGGTCACTCAACAGATAATTTATTTGTACTGGGCACAATTCTTGGCACAAATGGTAATATGTGGTCCCTACTCTTAGGAGCTCAGTCTCACCTCCTCCCACCTCAGCCACTTCCCAGGATAGAGGATGCCCCAGATGACCTTAGACCCAGACCAGAAGTGGGTGCCCAGCCCACCAGAGTTCTCCTAAAGACCCCCGGCGGATGATAGGAATGTAGCTTGACGACTATTTGCAGCCTCTCCGTAACGGTCCGGGGAAATGAAGACACTGAGTTGACAGTGGCCTTGGCAGAGCCAGAGAGAGATCTCAACACATTTATCACCAGCTGGGGAACTGCTGTTCAGCCTCACTGACCTGTAAAATCCACGCTAAACTCAGGGCTGGCTCTTCAGCTTCTGAATTTGATTTAGACCCCAGGAAAGGCCCCCAAGGCCTGATAGTGACAAATCACCATTTCTCAGTACTATTCTCCTTAATGTGGATGTTTGAAGGTTGCTAGAAGCCAGTGGGGAGAGCCAAACTGTCTCACCTCCAAGGGACAAGGGGTGACAAGGTTCCCTACCCCCAAAGTGCCTTCTCAGTTTGCCACTTTTCCCCCCTATGTTCATCACATTTGGAATATTAGCCAAAGTCTGTCTCCTCTGTTCGAGTATAAGCTCTGGGAGGGCAGCAATCATACTGGGTTTAATTGCGGATATGCCTCCAGCATCATGCCCTACGTGTTGCCCATAGTAAGTGCTCAATAAATTCTATTGATTTCACCATACGTGATACTACTTTCATAACATACCCTGAAAAAAATCTAGTCAATATTGAGTCAGTACCAAACAGGGTGCCAAGTGATTTATATTCCTCTCCAATAAAAAGCTCAGAGAGACAGGATTTATACCCTAACATAGCCATTTCCCAAATGCATACCTTTGGGCAAAGATTTAACCTGTCTGGGCCTCAGTTTCCTGATCAGTAAGAGGAGTACACAGTAATAATAACCAGTATGTATGTGAAGTGCATAGCATAGGAGCGATTTTTTTAAAAAGCCCAGGCCCCCTGCACTTATCACAATTTTAACTTCTCCTGACCACCAATTCCCAGTAATTGTATTTCCACGAGTTTCTCCAATAGAAAAGTTTGCACACCTGTAGGAGGACAATGTACAAGAATGTTTGCTGCAATGTGGTTTGAAAGAGAAACCTTACAGTAACCTAAATGCCCATCACCCAGGGATGGTCACACAAATTACCAGACGGTGCATTCAGTCCCCAGGGCTGCTGTAACAAATGACCATAAACTGGGGGCCTAAAAACAACAGAAATGCATTCTCTCACAGCTGGAGGCCAGAAGTCTGAGATGGAGGTGTGAGCAGGGCCAGGCTCCTCCCACAGGCTCCAGGGAGAATCCATTCCTTTCGTCCTCCAGCTTCTGGTGGCCATCAGCATTCCTTGGCTGTTGGCCACATCTCTCTCTGCTTCATCTCCCATGTGCCTTCCCTGTATCTGTCTGTGCATCAAACCCCCTCCAGCCTCCCTCTTACAAGGATGCATGTGATTGCATGGAGGGCCCAAGGATAATTCAGGATGATCTTCATATCGCAAGATCCTTTATTTAATCACATATACCTTCCAAATAAGGTAATATTTACAGGTTTGTTATAGACTGAATGTCATGCCCCCACCCCCTACAAATCCATATGTTGAAACCCTAGCCGCTCTCCCCCCTCCCCGCCCTGCCCCCGACCCACCAGCGTGTGATGGTATTTGCAGATGGGGCCTTTGGAAGGTTAATTAGTGTTAGATGAGGGTAGGGCCCTTCAAACGGGATAGTGCCCTTATAAGAAGGAACACCGGAAAGCTTGCTCACTCTCTCCCCCCTGCAAGTGGGCACAAAGAAGAGGTCACGTGAGCACACAGTAACTAAACAGCCACCTAAAACCAAGAGAAGAACCCTCAGAATGAAACCTACCTTGTTGGCACCTTGATTTTGGACTTCTAATGTTGAAAAATAAATTTCTGTGGCTTAAGCCACCTCTCTCTGGTGTTTCATTATGGCAGCCCAAGGAGACTAAGATAAGGTTCCAGGGATTAGGACACGTACCTATCTTTGGGCCGCCATTCAGCTCACGAAATCCAGTATCTGAGGACTACAAGGCAGTCATCAAAAGGAACAAAGTGATTTCATTGTTCAGTGACAAATGATGACTTGCACTAGAGAGAAGTGAAGACTGAACAAAGGGAACACATTCTAGATGTTTCTGACAGGACAGCTGATAAGACTTCCTTATGTTTTGAATGTGGAGGATGAATATAAGAGAAGAAGCCTCCTCCAAGTCACTGCAACAGGAAAAAGAGACCCCAAAGGCCATACAGGATTTAAGGCCTAAGCCCAGATTCTGAATACATACATATTTTTTTATTTCTCATTGGAATATAACATACGCAGAATATAACATACGCAGAAAAATATGCAAACCTCCAGCATATAGCTCAATGCATTTTATATTTGTATTCACCATCTGCGAGCCATGCAGAGAAACTTCTGGGACACGTTCCGTATCCCAGAAGGGTTTGTTGTACCCACTCGAAGGCAATGCCCACACAAAGGTAACCATTTTGACTTTTATGCGTTTAGATATTCTTAGATTCTTAAAAACGCTTTTATATTTTGACTTCTATAGGTTTTAGAGGTTTTTGGACCTCATACACACAGAATTCACACTGGGCTTCTCTCACCTGTCACTATGTGAGGTTCATCCACACTGTTTCATGTATTCATACTTTGTTCTTTTTTATTGCTGTGTAGTATGCCATTGTATCACCCCAGAACCCATGGGATTTGCTGATGGGACATGAGAGGAGAGGATCTGGGTTGCCATTCACCAGAGATGGATTACACTGGGGGAGGAGTGGCTATGAAGTGGGCGGAAGATGAAGATGGGGAGCTCGGTTTTGAACCTGGTAAATCTAAATTGCTTATAGACATGCACGTGTTGATGGTGAGGAGACCATTAAACTCAAGCAATGACGGGGAGGGCCACTGAGGGTGATAATTACAATAAGGTGGGTAGCAGGCAATGGAGAAAGGACAGGAGATCCAGAGCTTTGGCAGGGAGGAGTGGGAGAAGGACTGGGAAATAGCACGCATGAGCAAGGAGGATGCCTACCTCCCCTCTGGGAGGACTCCAGGAATAGGAGGCATGTGCAAGGAAAACAGCCACCACCTACGAGGACTCTGGGGGGGAGCCGTGTCCCCAGGGCAAAGCCACGTTAGAGCAACAAGGGAAAGAGGATGTCTACAGAAGCAGACATCCTACACCCACCTGCAAAGGCACATTAATAGCCCCACTTGTTGGGTTAAGGCTGCTGCCCAGCATTAGCCATCCAATCAATCAGTTTTCCCTTCTGTTTATCTCCTTGTTATTCCTAACATCTACAAAGTAATCAACAGGATTATGATGGCATGTGCCATGACCATTCCCCATGTTCTCTGAGTTAATCAGCTCCTTGGACTTCTGCCCAACACAGAATGTAGCCTTGACCAAGTATCAGGACACTCGAGCTCCAAACCCACCTCTACTGCTAAAGTGATGTGTCACTTTGAGGAAGGCCCTGCCCTTCTCTGACCTCAGCTCTTGCCTCTATGAAAGGGATGAGAAGAGTATAGAGAAAGAAAGTATGAGGGGTGCCTGGGTGGCTCAGTTGGTTAAACATCTGCCTTCGGCTCAGGTCATGATCTCAGGGGTTCTGGGATCCAGGTTCCCTGCTCAGCGGGGGGTCTGCTTCTCCCTCTGCCCCTTCCCCTGCCCCAGCTTGTGCTCTCTCTCTCTCTCTCTCTCTGTCCCTCTCTCTCTCAAATAAACAAATAAAATCTTTTTTTTTAAAAAGTTTGTATGAGCTTTGGGGTCAAGCAGACCTCATACAGTAATTACTCTGAGATCTGGTCTCATGTGTGGGTTTGGCCTGCCCAACACTCACATTCTCTTCCAAGAACAATACCCTGATTTATTTAAGGAAACTCCCCTACACACACACACACACACACACACACACACACACACACACACACACGCATTCTCAGCCCTTGAAGTTCAGATGGAGCTGATGACCCACCTCCCAGATCCACGCTTGGCCAATCAAAATCACAGAATTTGTTTTAGGATGGGCACATGACCTAACTAATGTCAACGCACAGCAACCCTGGGACTTTGATTGAAACCACTGGGGAAGCATGTTTCCCTTCACCGTTCAACTCAGCCAGTAGACTAGAAGACTATAGCGGCTTGAGGGCATCATGCTTCTTGCTACCTGGGTCAAATCGTGAAGAGTTTTTCTGCTCTGCTAAGAAGTTAATGGCATCTCCAATTTTTTCACCAAAGTATCTATAAACAGCAGAGAACAAATTCAGTGGTTGTCCATTCAGAAGTGCTGAGCTCATGAACTCAACTGCAAGATTTCCCCAGCAACACTTGTTTTGGCTTGTGCACCTGCATGTGGTAATTTTTTTAAGACTTTATTTATTTACTTTTAGAGAGAGAGAGAAAGAGAACACATGAGTGGCGGGGGAAGGGCAGTGGAAGAGGGAGAGAATCTCTAGCAGACTCCGCACCGAGCGTGGAGCCCGACGCAGGGCTCGAACCCACGACCCAGGGCTCAATCCCATGACCCCGAGGTCATGACTTGAGCTGAAACCAAGAGACAGACACTTAACCGACTGAGCCACCCAGGTGCCCCTGTGCATATGTATTTTAATTATCTGTTCATCCATATACAAACAAAAATATTTGTTTGAAGTGTGTGTGGTTGGGGGCTTTCTGCCTCTCCTGGCTCACTGTCACCCATCTTCAGGGCTACCTGTGCCCCAGTTTGAGAAATATGGCTTTAAAAAGAGGCAGCCAGGAAGATTTTTGTGGAGTGGTATAAACTGATTTTAACTGTATGTTTAGAATACAACTCTAGGCCATGATACACTTTGTCCACAATTTCTAGGCTCAGGGTGATAGCAAACGTCCCTGCAATCCCATGTGAACCTTGACAAGAAGTTAAGCCTGTGACCTCATTCTGGAATGTTCTAGGTACCTCACTCATTCGCTCACACCCAAAGGCTTGTTCACATATCAAGTCGACCTTTCGCAAGGACACCAGAGCCCTTGCCGCTCCCATCAAATTTTTATTTCCCCATGGGACCGCATGCTATGAGGAGATAGCTATATCCCTGCTAAATTGCTTTGATAAAGTTGATTATGGGCCATAGATTGCTGAGGGTTTGGAAGTTACATTAAGCCTCTGAACTAAAATCTGTCTTAGTATCAACCTAATCCTCGGGAGGCTCCACCACTGCTTTCTCAGGGGTCACCCTGACATATGGTGACTCCTTACATTCTAGAGGAGTGACCCATAACTATGTAAGGGAGAGGTGGTCACAGACCCTTTAAGAATCTGAAGGAAAGCCCTGGACCCCTCTAGCTGGGAGAAAATACTTTTGCACCAAATGTTAGATACAATTTTGGGAGCACAGTAGAAACCCCCTTCTGAGGCTAAGTTAAAATCCAGGGATGAGAAGATCAAGACTGGGAGAAATCTTGGAAATTACCTGGCCCAGCTGGCCCACTGAACAAGAGTAACAATAATTATCATGATTCTAAGAGAGCAGTCATCTATTTAGGACTTACCGTGTAGTAGGTCCTCTGCTGAGACCTTACATACATCATGTCATTAAATCCTCACAATAACCCAGCCTATTAGGTACTATTTCATCCCTACTTTACAGAAAAGGCAACTGAGGGTCCTGGAGTCTAAGTCACTGGCCGTGGGTAGGGAAGAACTGAGTGGCAAAAGTCAACTGACTCCTGGGTCCATGCTTAGAACCACCATGCATCAGCACCCTTCATTCACAGTACTAGTCAGCCTCAGTAGCAAGTAACAGGAACCCACTGAAACTAACTTAAGAACACAGGGGTTTTGTTACAAGGAAGGCTATCAGGATGTCACAGAATCCGTAGGAAAGGAATTAGCTGGATTGCAGGAATCACCAGCAACTACATATTGGTTTGCCACAGGAATCAAAAGGATCAGCTATCTGTTATGGATCCATTGTTTGTGTCCTCCCCAAAAAATCATATGATGAAGCCCTAATCCCTAACATGACTGTATTTGGAGCTAGGGACAGTAAGAAGATGATGAAGGTTAAGTGAGATCCTAAGGGTCAGACCCTAATTTGATAGGGCTGATGCCCTTAAAAGAGAAGAGAAGGTATCTATCAGCTAGGCAAGAAGAGAGCCCTCACCAGGAACAAAACCTGTCCAGGACCTTGATCTTGGACTTCTAGCCTCCAAAACAATGAGAAAATAAATATTTGTTGTTTAAGCCACACAGTCTATAGTATTTTTTTTATGAAAGCCCAACCTGACTAAATAACGTCCAATATCCACTTGCTGTGTTACTTAACTGGTCGCTTCACCTCTCTGATCACTCTTGGCTAGTCATCTTTTAATCCTGTTGTTTGCAACATTTTGCCAGTACAAAGAATGCCACTGTAAATCATGTGGTACATGGGTCGCTTTGCACTG